>CM028679.1:39766592-40411592 GCA_016760335.1 Gastrodia elata | reverse complement strand
TTAGACATAAGACATTTGAAAAGTATTTCTTGTCAATCTTATTTTGTATAATAGCATTTGCATATGTCATCATTATTGTTAAAATTGAACATCTGGTTAGTAGAATGTAGCCTAATTAGTATGCCTTTTTTTATACCCATAAGGCCAAACCTAGACCTATGACCTGCTAGGGCAGTATATGTCTATCTAAAGTAAGTCTAACTAATTATAGGCCTAAGATCGGCTAGGATGGTATACATTAGACTATAAACTTCATACTTAACATCCTTTTATAACCCTTTGTTGGCATTACTAATTTAGGTGCATTTCTACTTTAAAATTATTATCTTGTTTCAAGCCATAATAATTTCCAGTTCATACTTGCTATTTCAGTTTACATTTCAGTACTTTCTTACTTACTGTTCTTAAGTATTTACTAGCTTTACTTCTACTTATAGGATGCTAGTTTTGCTTCTTATTTACATTTATAGAATGCTAGTCTCACTCTTAGTCACTTAATCATTTTACATGTTCATTTACTCTTATGTCAATTAGCATAATTTTGAATTGATCATAAGCATATTTAGGATGTATTTTATTTCTAGTCACTTGTTTTATACTTATCTGACCTTATTGTAGTTTGCTATGGAGGAGGTATGTGTACTTCCTAGTTATTTAAGTTATAAACAAATTGTTTATAGCTTTACTTATTCTTTCTTACGCGTTCTTGCTCCTATTATATGCTTTCATGCTTAATTTTTTATGGTGATATCAAAATAACATAATAAACTTGCAGCCTAAAATGTACTTAGACAATTGTTTAACTAGATTTTTCTTTTGTTGGCTGGGGCCCTATCATTGTGAAACCGACAATGGTAGATTCTAAGCTATTTAGGGTGATAGAGCCTTCAGGAGATCTACCTGTGGAGGAGGAGTGTGTACCGGAGACCCTTAGACTTAGCTTCTTTTACCTTCATTGTGAGGCTGAGTGTTATTTCAGTTCTTTTAAACTATTTAAATGTTGTAATAATACATGGTTAATTTTACTTTCAGTACTTTACTTATTCTGAACTATTGTATTATATGATGGATGGATATTTGTACATATGCTTCCACACTCTACTGTTCTTGTATTTTCATTTAGTGATGATATTGTTGAGAAATAACAAAGTCCTTAATTATGATAGATTATGATGTATGCCTAATCTAATAATAAGTAGGGACCTTGTCATTCAGATGACCCCTCCTCCGTAATCATGTTAATTTAAAAGTTAACAGGACCACGGCTTAGCAGGGCCGTCACAAATGAGAGACCACCAACAAGTTGCTAATAATTTTAATTATCCTTGTATGAGAGTTAAAGTTGAAGCTCCTATTTATGATGGCAGACATAAGCCAAATAGATTCTTAGATGGTTAACTTAGATGGTTGACTTCTTTGATTGGTATAGGATGGATCATTTTCGACAAGTTTGTTTTGCTAAGATGAAATTGTTCGATCATGCTAAGATTTGTTGGATAAGCACTTTAGTAAAAGAAAAATGTTGGGAAGGACAAATTTTACTTGGATAGGGATGAAAGAAATGCTTAGATGCAAATATTTTTCTCGACATCATGATAAGAAATTACATGGACAATTGCTTACTCTAAGACAAGGCTCTCTTTATCTAATAGAATACTGAAATACTTTTGAGGATCTAGCTTAAGAGATTAATTGTGGGGAAAATGATTGACAACTTATTAATAAATTTGTTATTGGGCTTAGAATGGAAATTATGAATGATGTTGAATTTTTTGATCCCCAAACCATAGAAGAAACACTCCATTATCCTCTACTTGTTACTGGAGCACGCTACGGTGGACCCAATTTCGAAACTCAGGCGCTACGGTGCGTTGTAGCGCCCGACGGTGATTTCGTCTGAGCAAAAACCGTAACGGGACTCATTTTGCACTCAAATACTCTCAATTTAGAGCACCTCAAATGCGGTGCCATATATCGATGTAAAGGTATTTCTGAGACCTTTCCATTGATATCAAAATCAACATTAAAATATTATTTTAACAACATAAATATGGAGATTAAATGGTTAGGTATGCAGAAAGAAGGAAAAATAGAGCTAATTTTCTTCCCTAAATTTTTCTATCTCAAGGAGCTCTAATGGATTCCATATCCCAATCACAGATTTCTAAGGATGTAAAATATGCATAAGAGCAAAATGAAGTAGCCATTGAATCCATTCAATAGAGGAAAGGAGGTACCTTATATTTGCAAATGGAAGTTCTTTCTAGGGATTCTTGGGAACCTGAGAGCTTGAGAGGCTGGAGAGCTTCTCTTTAACAGCTATAAGAGAAAAAATGGAGAATGGGGGGTGGGTGGAGAGCTTCAGCTGAGTTAATGGAGGAAAGGAGGAGAGCTAAGGTTCTATTATGGAGAAGGGAAGGCCCATCCTAGTTATGGAGATAAGGGGATGATAGGAGGTGGAGAGGAGAGGGGAGGCTAATCATGGTAGGGGCTGGAGAGAAAAAAATTCATGATGTAGCAAGTGAAGTGAAAGCTGTGGATCCCAGCCAGGGAAGAAGGAGGAAGAAGACAAAAATGGACATTTTAATTCCTTTATTTAATTACTTTATTGCTTTAAAAGTCATATTTTAATAACGTGCTCCAAAAAAATCCCAAAACTTCACTCCTAGTTGATTCGAGGGTGAGGAATGCAACAGTGAAGTCGAATTTCGGTTTCGACGAGTATTTAATTTTCATATTTTCAGGGTATTTAATTACATTAAAATATTCGATAAAACCCGATGACTTCCAAACGCGTCCAAAATATTACTCCTAGCTAATTTGGGGGTGACGAGCGCAATGGCAAAGTTTAATTTTGATTTCGAGGTCAATTTAAATATCTCAAATTTCTAATTAATTAAATATTATTAAAATATTTGATGGATTTTCGACAACTTTCGATTGGCACCAAAACATCACCCTAGCTAATTTGGGGGCAATGAGTGTAATGGCGAAGTCCTATTTTTGATTTGAGGTCAAAATACTTAGGTCAATTTCTAAGGTTCTTGAAATTTTTAAAATCAGGGTTTGATCCATTTGACTTCTGATTTGGACTAGGTCCCGGTGGTGAAGTTCTATTGACTTAGTTAATGTACTAAGATAAAAATTAGGACTTGTATTAGTCCTAATTGGCTATGGTAACAACTTGGGTTATTACACTGATACCTGCATTTATATTCTCAACTGATGATGAATTTGAGGCATCCAAAGGTAAATTAACAACAGAAGTCAGATTTGTAGGTTTGGCCAAGCCAGATTCAGTGAAATTTATGGTATCGACCAAGCAATTCTCTTTATATGGAGTAACCACTAAATTATTAAACAACATTATTAACAACTAAATTAGCAATGGCATTAATAATATCTAAATTTTCAATAGCCCAATCATCTTTCAGCAACATTATTAACAACTAAATTTTCAATAGTAGCAGCTGTTGGAGATTCTAGAGAAAAAGCTACTGCAACATTTGTCTCCCCAGAACATAACAAATTCAGTTGAGGGGAAATAGTAAAAGTGTTATTGTTTTCAGTAATGTTTTTCAGAATTGAATCATTCCTTCCAATGTGAGACACTAAAACATTTTCTAATTCTTGTGAGATTTGTCTTACCAGGGCGTGCAAGAGGAATAATTATGACCAATCATACTATATAAAGTACAATAAGACGGCATGTTTTTATAAACCACATTTTAGAAATACCCTTTCGCCACCAAACCTAACCAGTTTCTAGTAATTTTGTGGCTAGATTAGTTTCTACTAAAATTCTTGTGGCAATTAAGTTAGGTAAAATAGTTGTATTCCTACCTAGATGAAGTGATTTTCTGATGGCCCCAGCAATATTGAATAATACATCGTTAGATATAAATTATAAGTGGAAATCGGAGAAATTGATCCAAACTGGCACAATGGGAGCACCCAATTGGCATCATTATAAGGACTCCATTTGCAAAGTTTGATTGTGTGGCCATTAATACCATATGTACTTTTTGAAAAACTCTAGAATCCAAAACAACGAAAATTTAAGGAAAATGCACAATGAGTCAAATGAACGAATCCAATTAGTGCCAACAAGTTTGAGACGATTAAGGAAGCTATAAACCAAGCTGATTCTTGGTTTAGTTCTAAGAAATTTCCCAATGAGTGTGAGTTCATAAATAGCAGTTAGGTTAGTAATTTCATCATCAGTAAAAATATTGTCGGCGCTCCTTTAAAAAAGGAGATTGTTTTAAAGGAGGAAGTGGTGGAACCTTCCACCACTTCTCGAAAGGTTCTAGGGTTTAGCTCAGTCATAAGACAACATCATCAACAAATGAAGAAGGGATAAACCGAAAAAAACCCAACAAAACAAATATTCGAAAGTAGAAAATAAATGAAAGACAAGGTAAACTATCACCCATCGAGACAAGGAAGCAGAGTCGGCCAAAACGGAGGAGTCGCGCAACGCCCCGACTGAGGACTGCAGCGAAGGAACCCTAGAATCGCCTATTATATAATATATATACATATATATATATATATATATATATATATATATATTTTTTTCGGCCGCTCGTTTTAGGGCGCTCTCGTTTTTGGCGATTCTGAAAAGCTTCTGGTCTCCTCCCGGCGTCCGGCCGCTGGCCGTCGTTGCTGGCTTCGGGTGACTCTTTCTCTCTGTTTTTTTCTGTTTTTTTCTGGTTTCTACTTGCCTTTATCCGTCTTCTCCTGGGTCTGTTCGGCTGGAGATCTTAATTGATTTCCCCAACATCCCTAGGTTGAAACCCAGTTTTCTGGCTTGTAGTTCTCAGCCGATGTTTTGCTCTTTTGTTTTTTGTTCGCTTATTTGGTAATGGACCCTTCTGTGCACTCCTTGCGTGACATTATTGCTCAAAGTTCTACCTCGATCACTAAACCTGTTTGCTCTCACAATGGCATCCCAGCCCTCCTTTTCACTGACGAGGAGGTCTTACAACTTGCTTCCCCTCATACCCTTACACTTGTAGGAAAGTTTGCGTGGATTAAACCTAACTTTGATTTGATTCTTGGTTTTATTGAAAGCCTTAAATTGCTGGCTCTGGTTAACATTCGATCTTTTGATGCTCACCGTGCTTTTTTTACCTTTAACTCTGACTTAGACTACGCTCGTGTTTTTTCTAAAGGATCTTATGATCTAAAGGGTAACACGATGAAGTTGTGCAAATGGGATCCATTCTCAGATGTGACGCGTGATGTCCCTATTGTTCCGATTTGGGTAAATTTTCCAGGTCTGCGTTTACAATATACGACTAAAGACACGCTTTTTAATATAGGTCATGCAATTGGTTCTCCTTTGCAACTTGACCATAACACAGCTTTGAATAGAAATATTGCTGCACCACGAATTCTTATAGAAACAAATATCTCTTCTCCCCCACCCACAAAGATTTGGTTAGGTTCCTTAGAAAAAGGATACCCTCAGGAAATCTGCTATGAGAACATGCCTTCTTACTGTAATTGGTGCTTCACTTTAGGTCATAACACTAGTTCTTGCTTACACATGAACCAAATCTCCCCCCTCCCACCTTCACGATTATTAGCAAATATTAACGGACCAATTCTCAATGAAAACATCAACCAGCTTTGCAGTGCTCCTTTGGGTACTGAAAATGCTGGTGGTTTGACGCTGGCCATCGATAATGGGAATACTAGTGTAATGGAAATCCAATCTGCTGCTGATTTAAACATTATAATTGCTAATTCTATTGCTGGCTATTAATAATGGAATTGCGGCTTCTACTGAAATTGAAACTGCTGATGAAACTATGGTTACTACCCCTATTAAAATTGCTACTACTAATGAAACTGTAGTTACTAATGAATCTTATGAGCAGGATAATGCTACTGAAGTTATTGGTTGTGGAACAATTGTTGGCACTGAAATGGCAGTTAGTCTTAACTGTTCTAATGCGGATATTGCTTTGGTCTCATCGAAAAATTTGATTCCTGCTGTAAATGATAATATTACTGATACTTTTATTGAGCAGGTGTCCTTTAATGTTTTAAATGCAACGCCTCTCAATGTTGAAACCCCTAAAAACAGGGTGGCTATTATTACAGATAGAGATGATTCCTTTTTGACTTCAGAGATGCATACCGAGGTCGCCTCTAAAACTCTTTTATACAATGTTGACATGAACTCGAATGTTTCTAAAGTTATACATTTACCTGTTTTAAATGGAAAGTCCCAAATTTTGAATGATGCTGGTTTAGAGGTTGCTGTCAATCAGCACAATAAATTTGGTTTGATTAATACCTTTAGGTCAGAAGTTTTGAATGCTAATGCAGAGGACGTGCTGCAATTTGTCCCTTCTAGAAAATTCATAGTGGAAACATAGGATGTTGATCTGAATAATGCTTTAATATCATTGGATACTAATTCTGTTTTGCAGTCGGCTTATGGGTCATCTGCTGATTCTGGTAAATCTTTGCTACATACTTCTGATACTTTTCTAGCTTATGATGTTTTACCTAAAAATATTGCTGGAAATACTAAGGAAAAATGGGATAATAAAGACACTTTTGCCAAACCCAAAACTCCTTTGAAAAGTAAGAAAGTTCAATTTAGCTCAAATATAATGCCTATCTCTAATAGATACAAATCGCTTGCTTCTATTGCTGATCCGAAGTTATTGTTTCTGATAAAGTTTTTAATTATAAGGAGGAAAACTTAGATTCGCAATTTGAAAAGACGCAGTTGGTCCAAATTGGATCATCTTCTGTATCTCAATGAATATTCTATGTTGGAACATCAGAGGCATTGGTAATGCCTCTTCTAAGAACAGACTTAAACATTTAGTGTTTGAAAAAAAAATTGCAATAGCTGCCATTTTTGAACCAAAATTAAAAAGCGAGGCTATTAGGGCTGTGGGTCACTTTTGTAAGTTGGAAAACATCTGTTGTTCTGATTCGAATAGAATTTGGGTTATGTGGAACAAACTTTGGGAGGCTGAGGTGATTGTCCAATGTCATCAAGCGATTCATATGCATTTCTTCAATAAAGATCATAACTACCAAATTACTTTTGTGCATGCTAATAATCTTAGAACGGATCGTATAGCTCTTTGGAATTTTCTAAGAGATTGTAACTCTTCTTACCTCCCTTGGGCCGTGGGAGGCGACTTTAATGCTATCCTTAAAAACTCCGAATATAAAGGTTACTCGAGAGATCATTCCAAATCCTCCTTTGATTTCAACTCCGCCATTCTTGATTGTGGTCTTGAAGATTTCAAGTATTCTGGCTCTCCCTTTACTTGGAACTTTGGCAGAAATTTTGCTAGACTAGATAGATTTCTAGTCAACAATATTTGGTGCAATTTCTTTACTAATACTGAAGCCTCCTCTTTAAACTCAACTGTCTCGGATCATAAGCCAATTACGTTGTCTTCTTGGACTCAAATCAATAAAATTCCTAAATCATTTAGATTTCAACAATTTGGTTTGATAGACCGGATTTCTCTCATCTTGTTAATTCTAATTGGAATAAACAATGTGGTTCTTTTGGTCTTTTCCGTCTTGCTGAAAAATTTAATAGGCTTAGAAAAGAAATTTGCATTTGGAATAAAAATGTGGTAGGTAACATTTTCCAAAATGCTTCTCAACTGGAAAATAAAGTTAATAATTTAGAGAACATCTTTGATCTTGACCCATCAGATTCCAACAGGATTGCAGTTTCTAAAGCCAAAGCTTCTCTTATTCAAATTCACAACGACATAGAAAGTTTTTGGAAACAGAAATGTAGCATCAACTGGACCCTTCATGGGGAAAGAAATACCTCATTCTATCATAAATGGGTCAATAAAAGAAAAAGATTAAATCATATATCCCAAATTATCCCTCCTAACGGACACCCTATTAAGGAAGCTCAAGATATTCAAAATTCTACGGTATCCTTTTTTAGTGAAGCTTGCCAAGCTTCCACCCCCAATCTTCTTCCCCTTGAGACAAATTTATCCTCTTCTTGTTTATCTGAAGAAGATAATGATGTCCTAAACGCTTTACCCTTGGATGAAGAAATTTGGGAAGTTGTTTCCAATATGAAAAAAAACACTTGTCCGGGCTCTGACAGTTTCCCGTGTGAATTCTTTTGTAAATTTTGGGATGTTATCAAAATGGATGTTTGTAATGGCAATTCTTCTGTCAAACCCATATTCCAAAATTTTTCACCCACACCATGATTTCCCTAATTCCTAAAACTGATAAAGCTTCTTGGTGGTCTCAGTTCCGTCCTATGAGCCTTTGTACCACCATAAACAAAATCATCTCCAAAATTCTTGCAAACAGGCTTAAAAAACTCCTAAGCATGCTTATAGCTCCTAATCAATCAGGTTTCGTTCCTGGTAGGCAAATCCAGGATAATATCTTAGCCACCCAAGAACTTTTCTATAGTTTAAAAAATAAGAATAAATTCCACAATCTCATATTAAAATATGACCTTGAAAAAGCTTTTGATAAAATTGATTGGCATTTCTTAATAAAAATGTTAAAGTTCTATGGGTTTAATGAGAATTTCATCACCAAAATCAAGAATCTCATTCAATATAATTACTTTTCGGTTCTCATTAACGGCAAGGCTAGCGGATATTTCAAATCAGAAAGAGGTCTTCATCAAGGTGATCCTATATCTCCTTTACTTTTCATCCTTGCCTTCAATTATTGGTCCCTTTGTATTAATGAGGTTTTTAAAAGTGACCCCACAATGCATTTCTTGATCCGTGAAAAATTTTTAGTTACCCACCTTGCCTATGCTGATAATATCATAATTTTCTGTAATTCCAATAGTACAACAGTGGAAAAAATCCAAAATCTGATTGATTATCTTGAAATTATATCTGGGCTGAAAGTTAACAAGCAAAAATCTTTTTTTTTTCATAAGCCCAAAGCCTCTACCAGACTGATCAATAGGCTTTCTGCTTCTTTACAAATAAATCAAGGTAAGCTCCCTTTTAAGTATTTGGGCATCCCCATTGCCACAGGTCATAACAAAAACAAAAACTATCTCAACCTCATTGATTCTATTTTCCACAAACTCCAAGGTTGGGAATTAAACTCTCTTTCCCAAGGGGGTCATTTAATTCTGATTAAATTTATTTTAAACACCATCCCTCTATATTGGTTGGAGGTCACATCCCCTACCAAATTCATCCAAAGCAAGCTTAAAATTATTTTTTAACAAATTTCTTTGGGTGCATCCTAACTGTAGTAAAATGATTTGGTGCTCTTGGGATAATATCTCTTTACCTACCCCTGAAGGTGGCCTTGGTATTCGGTGTTTAAACTCTTTACATAAAGCATTTTCTCTTAAACTTGGGTGGAAATTCCGTACTTCCAATTCAATTTGGTCTGAAATTCTTCAAGCCAAATATTGTGCTCGTACTCAGCCTTCTCAAACCACCCCAAAAATTACGGACTCTACCAATTGGTCTAGAATGCTTGAATATAGAGATCTTATTGAAGAAAATATTACTTGGGATACCATTGATAATACAAATTCTTTTTGGTATGACTGCTATAATAATATTGAAAATTTGGCCAAATCTGTTCATAATATTAAAAACAAAAAACTTACCATAGCTGATTGCCTTAATTCTGATAAGGATTGGAATGTTGAATTGCTGCAGTCTTTGTTGAATCCTGATTTATTTGATCACATCATTAAAAGGACCCCCTCTCTTGAGCTCCGGAATTCGGCTAACTCAAAATTCTGCTTCAATGGTAAAATCCTTCTGTCTTCTCTTTGGCAGGTCTGTAGAATGCATAACCTTCCTAATTTTCCTTGCTGGATATGGAATAATTGCATTCCTACCCTTCTGGGTTTCTTTCTTTGGAGGTTATATCATAAATTTATCAGTGTTGATGACATATTGCAAGCTAAAGGGTATAATATTGCTTCTAGATGTCACTGTTGTCAAAACAGTAATGAAAATATTAACCACCCCTTCCTCAACAACATGATAGTTAAAACAGTTTGGTCCTCTTTAAATATTAAGTCCAACGAGTGTAATTTTCCTGCTGATACTAATGATATATTCACTCGCTGGCCTATCAAAAAAAAGAACAAAATTCATATAGGCCAACTTATTGATTGTCATACATTCTGGCAAATTTGGACTGCTAGAAACAATGCCAAGCATAATCGGACGCCTTTTTCTGCGGAAAAAATTATCAAAGCAATTAAAAAAGATGTGATTCAATCAATGAATGCTTTTACAGATTCTGCTTTCAGCTGGGATACTATCAATATTGATTATGCCAAACACGTTCTCAGCTAATTTTGCTCTAATCGGGATCTTTAAAAAATGTTGGATTGCTGTTGATTCTTTATTGTGGCTTAATACTCTTGCGAATCTTTATAAGATGATGCTCTTAGTTATTACTTACGTGTGAATGCTGAATTACATTTGTTTGCTGAAGCCTTATAATCAGTTTATGGTGTTTTACGGGCTCATTGTAAATTTACATTACGTAATGCCGTTTCTGATGTGTGGGCTGCATCAGTGGGTTTGGCAGTGGGCTTGTACTTGGAACCCTCGGCGGTTGATCTTCAGGTCTGGTAGGCTGTACTGGGCTTGTCCTTCGTTAATGTTGAATCAATTTATTTTTTTTACCTGGGTTTGCAAAGCTGCTGCTGCACCTTTGGCTTCATCGTAGAATTTATATGGACCGGTTTTTTCTGCTTTATTCTGTTTTGGTTGCCTGGTTCGTCGCTGTCTGGCTGTTGGTGAATTGGCTGTATCTGCTGCAGCAGGTGGTTTGCTGGAAGCATATTTATGGCAGTTACATGTTAGCAGCGCTCTCTTGGCTGCTTCTTTGTTTGGTTGGTTTCCCTTTGATTGCAGGTGCTCGTTGGTGGAGGTGTTTCTTCGTTGAGAAAGTGGATTCCACGGCGGCTCGCTGGACCCTTTCTCTATTGCGTTTGGGGATGTTCATCTGTTGGTATGGTAGGTATGCTATTAGTCTCAATGCTTGTATCTTTTCTTTTTATGTCGGGAGACCTTTTAGGATATACCCTGGGTCTTCTTTTTTTGGGACTGGAATATGGTTTATAGATTCTAGGTTTATTTTGTACCCTCCCAGTCCCGGTCCTGTACTTTTGAACTTGTTGAAATAAAAACTCCCGCCGAGATGACTTTTATGCAAAAAAAAAAAAAAAAAAAAAAAAATATATATATATATACATATATATATATATATATAATAAAGGAATAAAGGGATATATGTTAACAAACGACTAATTTTCAATTATTACAAACTTTTTATCTAATTCATGAATAAAAAAAAATTATTAACATATTCCTAAAAGACTTCTCACATCAAATTTAAAGGCAATATATTTGTTAAAATATATTTAAATTTTATTTTAAAATATAAAAGAATTTAAAAAAATTAAAAAAAAAGTTATACTGATTTTAAAATGTGTTGCCTCAATTATAAAATCACAATTATAAATATCATTTAATATATTTGTAAGATATTTAATTGAAAGCTATAGTAAAACTCGAGTAAATGTTAGAATCGCTGCGTGCACCCTGCTTGATTGTAAGGATAGAGAGCGGCTCCACCGGACACGTGTAACTTCCCGGGCATCCTATCCCTGGCGTACTGCTGCCACATCAGCTGCTCTTCCACAAAGAGCCTTTGCTTCCTCTCCATTTCGGACATCTGCACCCAGGCGGGCGGCGCAAATGCTGCTGACGCCGTGAACGGGTCACCCGACGGCGGGAACGGGTCATCCGACCGCACAAACGGGTCACCTGATGTCGCTGACTGGTTACCCGACAAGTTTGACCCGACGCCGACGCCCGCCATCAAAGCCAGCAACCCAACCTTACTCGAGGACTCCACGAGTGTCTTTTCCCAATCCTCCGTGTCCTCGAAAGCCTCCCAAGGCTGCGTCGTCACGGGGCCGCCGCACAGAGGGAGGGTGGCCGTATCTGCCTGCTGTAAAACCCAGGTGAATCGCAATTAGTCAGCTTGTGTAAAATATTCATGTAATTATGTGCTTATTTCATAATATTAAAAACAAATCTTGAATATTAATATTAATGGCCAAGTTCCTTATTCTCACAACTCTAAAGCCCAGGGTTTCAATTAGAACGAGTCGATAAATCTTTAAAATTGTCTTTCTTAATTCTGCTGTAACCTAAACTTTGCATTGCTTCCCTTAATGATCCTTGCATTAACTAAAATGGATGTTCAACAGTAAAGAAGAGAGTATTTATAATTTGAGATAGCCATTCGAGGAGGATCTTTACTTATTTAGGATAAGAATGTCATCCACTTTAAATCTTTGGTTGTAGATGTTCATTTATTCGTGGTGTGATGATATCTTGAACTCCCAAAAATTTATGTATACATCAATCTATGCATCTAAGTGATGTAGCACAATCATCAGTTGGATGTCCACGAGTAATGATATGTACCTATAGTAGGAGCCTAATGATTTTAGCATATGTTAATTTTCTTATTTATTTACCTTTTATTGTACTTTTATTTTTGTCATACAGGAGAGCTTGGCCAAATGATATATATGATGAGCAAAAGGGATGTAAGTAAGAGTTGAATTAATCTCTCTAATGGTGAAAGATATTTTAGTCCTTATGTGGGAGTAGATTTGTGGTATAAATAAGACTCCAAATCTCTTGTATCAACACACAATTGAATAGAGCATTCTTATAGAAAATTGGCTTAAGAGCTCTTGATTTTTGTGTAGATAATTGAAACTCTATTGGTGTGCATAATCATAGTGTTTTAGGGTGTGTATAATCCTATTGGGATTAAAATGTGTATAATCATGATCATTATTGTTTTCTCTTATTTCTTAGTGTTAAAGCTATTATCTTTCATATTCATTTTATTTCACTAAAATCCGCTTCCGTTTCGGCTATCAAATACCCCTCTAATAAAATACACGCAAACCTCGACGCCCTCCCACATCACTGTCCATAAAACTCAATTATTATTGGTACAAAAGAGGAACAAAAAAAAAGAAGCGTCAAACGAAATTTTAGTACAGCGCCTGCACACGAGAGTATCTGTCACACCAACTGCTGATGCTTGGTTCTCCGCCGTTCAAGCTCCTATTTGTACTGTTTGAGTTCTAAAATGGGTGCCTAGACTTCAACGACATTCTTAATGAGATTTTAGCACTTTGTAACAAAGTAGGGTATCTAAAAGCATTGCAGAATCTTTAGTGTGATTGGTGGTCTGTTCGCCTCTCATGGAGGTACATCCTTAATTTTCTTTGATCCAAAGATTGGTAGATTCCAAATTTTAGATCCTTGAATTAACTTATGATCTATTACAAATTTGATTGCAAATCCTTATATGATTGGCATTTGGTAAGCTTCATCTAATAAAATAGCCTTCTACCTTCATCCAACTGAATTGTGTAACAACTTGTAAGAGAGTGTTCCACATTAAAAAGGTAGAAAAAAAAAATTTAACCCACTCAAGTGCAATCCCAATATCAAAATATCTATTTTAAACATCATTTTGCTAAATTTCATTGGTGGTCATTTGTGAGTATATTCGAAATTGTCTTAGCTTTATTTTTTGTTTCATTTACTGTGCACATGAAAAATCAATCTCTTTAAAATGACAATAATGAATAACCAAGGAAGTTCCCAAGAATCCCTAAAGATGAGCTAGATCAAAGAGTGCAAGTCCTAGAAAAAATGTTGGGTAGATTAGAGGGCCAACTTCATCAAATCATTATAACATTAAAAAGAGAACCATAAGCACATCCTGAAGCTAGCTAATCCTAGCCAACTCCATGGTCATCCACGAACACCAAATCCTCCTAGAGAAGATCAACATGACTTTGAGATTAGGAGAAATCCAAACTATAGAAGAGTTCACATTCCTACGAATGAGAATGATATGAATGAGTTTGGTGATGACAACTATAATGGGAGGGGGTATATAGCTAGAGATAGAGACTTCCAAGAAAAACCTAGGATAGAACTTCAACCTAGGAGAACTGTTAGGCATGGAAGTTGAGAAAGAGATGTGCTTGACCTTGACCCTATGAGGAGAATCAAGGTTGAAGCACCAACATATGATGGCACCCATAATTTTGATAAAATTATTGGATTGGATGACTCAACATGAAGAATTTTATGAAAGGCATGGGTTAAATAATTATCAAAAGGTTACTTTTATGAATGAAATTGATAAGACATGCCAAGATTTTTTGGAACAATTTCTTACTGAAGGAAGAGAGGTATGGAACAAGAAGAATAGCTTGGATAGGAATGTGAGATATTTTAAGAGATAAGTATTTTCACCGTTACCATTATAAACAATTGCACTCCAAGCATATGGCATTAGGCAAGGGCTTATGTCAGTTACTTAGTATTTAAACACATTTGAGGATCTTGTAGCATGAACTATTTGCCAATGAAGACTGCATCCTTCAGTGGTCATAGATATTGTCTCAATTTTTGATGACTACTTTAAATATGTATGGGTGCACACTATGAAAAGAAAAGCCATTGTACTGGAAGTATTCAAGAATTGGAAGAAGTGGGTTGAAAAGCAAGCTGACAAACAAATCAAGAAAATTCGGTCGAATAATGGTGGAGAGTATACTTCTAACCTACTTGTACAGGAGTAGCAAAATTTTGGTATTGAACACCACTTTACTATGAGGGAAACACCACAGCAAAATGGGCTAGCAGAGTAGATGAGTCGAACCTTGGTGGAGAAGATCTGGTGTGTGTTATCCAATGCTGGGTAGGAAAGAGTCTCATGGGAGAAGAGGACCTAAATTATGCATGCTACTTGGTGAACCATTTTCCCTCTGCTGCATTGAACAGAATACTATAGTGGAAGTGTGGTCTAGACGACCTAGAGATTATGATTAATTGAAAGTTTTTGGGTGCCCGGTCTACTTTCATGTGAAACAAGATAAGTTCGAACCAAAAGCATGAAAGAAAATATTTATGAGCATTCAATGTGGGATCAAAGGCTACAAAATTTATGATCCAATTGATAGAAAGATTGTAACAAGTAAGAATTTAACTTTTGATGAAGAGTTCTTCATAAGATAGAAGTTTGCATATGGTGGAGGATAACATTGCAACTACTACTAGCAAATAGAGAGTGTGGTTTGATGCACTCCAATTTAATCCACTAGATTCTTCCTATCAAAGCACAAGGGATGAGGACATTCTTACGCTTGAATCCCACATTGATGATAGAGAATAAGATAGAGTGATATCGGTGATGAGACTCTAGTTTTGGAGTCAACTGCAATAAACAAAACTCGGCAATAGATTGAAAGACCGGCTTGCCTAAATGATTAAATTACTTATGCATTGTCAGTTGAAATGGATGATGTTCCATCTCACTATAGGGAGGCAGTGACAAGTTCAGAGAAGATTAGTGGAGAAGCCATGAATGAAGAGATGAGTTCTCTTCATAAAAATAAAATTTGGAGGCTAAGGAAATTACTTCCAAGAAGAAAAGTTATTGGTTGCAAATGAATTTTTGAAAAAAACAATGGATCTTAAAGAGTTGACATTCAGTATAAGGAAAGGCTAGTAGCAAAGAACTTTGCACAGAAGAAGAAATTGATTATGATGAGGTGTTTTCTCCAGTTGTCAAGCACTCATCGATCTGTGTGATACTAGCTTTGGTAGCATAGTTTGACTTACTATTAGAATGAATTGACATCAAAATAATATTATTATATGGAGAACTAGAAGAGGAGATCTATATGATGCATCCCACAAGGTTCATTGAGGCAAGAAAATAGGACTTGGTTTGCACTGGATAAGTCCCTTTATAACCTAAAGCAATCATTGAGACAATGGTACTAGAAATTTGATCAATTCTTGCAAAGGAAACAACATGTGAGAAGCAATTTGATCACTGTGTACATTTCAAAAAGTTATCCCAATATAACTTTATTTACCTACTCTTATATGTTGATGACATATTAGTATCCACTTCAGATCAGTCTGAGATGAATCACTTGAAGGATTAGTTGTCAAAGAACTTTGAAATGAATGAGTTAGGGGAAGCAAAGAAATTTTTTGGGATGAAGGATTAGTTTGTAAAGATAGGAAGGCAAGAAAGTTTTGGCTTACCCAAAAGAGGTATCTAGAGAAAGTGCTGAAAATGTTTTGGGTGAATAACTTTACTAATTCAATGACTATTCCTTTACCAATGCACTTTCACATGTCTGTTGATTTATGTCCCAAGACATGCTTTCAAAAGGATGAAATGCATTCAGTTCCATATGTTAATGTTGCAGATAGCTTAATGTATGTCATGGTTTGCACTAGACGAGAGTTGGCACAAACAACTAAGGTGGTAAGCAGGTATAAGCAAAATATAAGGAAGGATCATTGCCAAACACTATTGGGAATATTTTGTTATTTGAAGAGTATGCTGGGTGTTGGTTGGCCTATTATTTTAGAAGCAATCATCAATAGCATATCTTTATACTAAATATGTAGACTCCAACTATTCAAGAGATTTGGATTGTAGAATATTAATGACATGCTTTGTGTTCAATTTGGAAATAGATCTAGTTGGGTGGAGATCTACATTACAATCTACGGTTGCCCTGTCTACAACAGAAGCATAATACATGGCAGTCATAGAAATAGTCAAAAAATCAATGTATGAAAGACTTATTGGAAGACTTAGGTGTGAAGAAAAAGAAGGTGACAGTTTATTGTGATAGACAAAGTGCTATACTCTTGGCTACAAATTCTATTTGTTATGTTCACACACAACACATAGTATGACACCACTTTGTTCGAGATATCATAGAAGACAGAGAGATTATATTAAAGAAAATTGGTACGAAGGACAATCCGACGAATAGGCTTACCAATGCATTGACTGTGCAGAAATTTAACCATTGTAAAACTTTGATAGATATTGTGAAACTTCACTAAAGTTTCCTTTATTAGAACTACGTGAGGCTTAATTTCATTGGAAGGTGATACGTATGCAATCAAGCTGGTATAGCTAAAATGTTGGAGAGATATTTAGTGTCAGCTTTCATATGGCCCATATGAGAATTGGGGTAGAATTGTTGAATTAAAGGGTTTTTTTTGGTACAGCAGGTGCTCATGCGCGCCCAGGCACCCTGGGAACTGAAACACCTCATTTACAAAAACCTGGGCGTTCAGACACGCCTAGGCGACCGATAGTCAGAAACCTGGGTGCTCAGGTTCTCCCAGGCACCCGACAAGCAGAATCCTAGGCGCTCGGGCGCGCCCAGGTGCCCGTCTGTTTTCAAGACCCGTTTTTTGGGAACTATAAAATTGAAACAACATGCAAAGGTATCAAACTTGCCGTTTTTCTTAGCCCTTATCCAAAAATTTAAAATAGGGTTAGAGATTGGAAGCGTGTGGAAGACTAACAAGATTTGAATCTAGTTGTATGTCTATTGAGGAATGATTGTAATCCTAGAAACTGTAAGCCCTCCACGAAATAAATTTTTTTTTGCCTCTTCTCATGTGGATGTATTTTTCACCAAACTCAAGTAAATCTTGTGTTTGTGTTGTGTTTTTTTTTTCTTGTATGTTTGTGTTACGGTGAATGCTTGAGAATTTTTTGGTTTGATTTATAAAAACTATCCTAACATCACCAACATTATCTTATCTTTCCATATATTAAAATTTTTTTTGATACCATTACCTGGAGAACAATGAAGTCTGCCATCTTCTCTTCCGGTGCGCACACAAGCACCAACTCCTTCCCGCTCTCCTCTTTCTCCACCTCTGCCTCCACCTTCTCTGTTGGCCCTCCAGACGACAACTCTACATCATCAACCCTGTGCCGAAGAAACTGCTGGTCTCTTATAAACTCTTCCATGACTTTGAGGTTGTTATGGGTTATGTGCTCAATGTCAGGGTAATCAGAGGGGTGGGCGATGCCTGCAGAGCGACACCAAGAGTGAAAGCACTCCAACTCTTCGAATTGCTTAGAGAACTTCGAGAAGAGATCATGCACAGCAACACATTCCTTGATGCTGAGATCTGTAAACCGGTCTATGAAAGCCGTCGTAATTTCCGTCAACTCTATATATATTTGGGAGCTCTCCTTCACGAAAGGGTGTAATGCCATTGCCACAATCTTGTTGTCTTTAGCAGCTCCTATCCACATTAAAAACAGTTGTCACGTAAAAGTGCAGCATATAAATCCCGAAGAACATATAGATCTAGTACTTTTATAAGAATGTCCTACCAAATAAACAAATAAATGATAAAATTTTAAATATTATTAGGAAATAGTTGTAATATATTGGTATGCAGAAGTTCGCAGCTGTCTATCAGTTGTTTTAGCAAAAATGGGTGCTTTTTAGGCGTTTTTGTATCTGATTATTGCATGAATATTTGAGATTTTATTGACGAGGCTTGATTTCTTAGAATTTTGTTATACTTCTTTATACATATCCTACTAATAAGTTTGATGACAGAGCATAATTATATTTTATTTTATCATTAGAGTATGGGCTTATGGGCTAACTCGACTCAAATTCGACTCGAAGCCGGCGCTACTCCTAATCTATGCCGCTTAAGCTCTCCTTCCATGTTCTCTCGGATGGCACTCTCAACAACAAGTTTGATGGTCCGTTACTCCCACATTAGAAAAAGTTTTTTTCTTGCATTCACTTGGCTTCCATTGATTGGCACAAAAATATTTGGTTTAAAGGTAATAAATTGTGTTATGCGCTGGCTGCATGAGAAGCATTTAGGAATGGTTACAAAATTGTTGATCTCTTGTGTGCTAGAGGCTTACATGTGAATCTTTCTTTCCCTTTGTATTTCAACTAAAATGCATCTCGTTCTCATCTGTTTTTTATTGCCATTATTATTTTGAAGACTTAAAAGCCTCTTTCCCATTCGACACCGGCTATTGGTGATCTATGAACTTTGGAACAAACGTATTTACAGAAGATTTCAAAATTGTTTATGATGTCCTAAAAATCTTGTTATTACTTATTGTCGCAATCTTAAGATTATTCCTTCATCTTGGAGATGGAATTAATTTAACAGTGATTTGAATGTATATGATGATCATAACCGCTATGCTCATGAATGTATATGATGATCATAACCGCTATGCTTATTTATTAGGTACGGTTCCTTCCTTGTGGCCAGGCTATGCTCTACATTGATTCTCTTATTATCTTGCAACATTCTATCTGGATTTTTTCGAATTACTTCTATCTTCTAGCACTCTTGGCCGATGAGACTAATGGTTGCAGCAGCAATTTTCTCTTGCATGCTACCTGGTTTAGTGAGTTATTATAGCATTTTTCATGGCTCCGCTGCTCATATCTTTTCATGTTGCTGAAGGTTTTCTGGAAGAATAGGTGGGAAAAAATGTTTTGTTGTTCATTAAGTATTTCTATTGTTAGACAGTCGGGAGTTTATTTCAGCATTCTGAAGATAGTTTTGTTATATGGTTGAAGGCTTCTTTATATGTTGAAGGTTATTATTTGTTTTAATAGCGTTGTATCTTTATTTTGAAGGAGACTTTGAGATCAGAAATGAATATTACGATAATGGTGACCACATTCTTTATAGTACGAAAGCTGATCTTCGTCAGGGCTGAACAAATATTACTATTATATATTTCTAGAGTAAATAAATCTGAACAGTATTCCTATTAATGATTTGTTTGGCATTCCGTGAAAGTGCATAGGGAAAACCTGCGGGGCGACAGGCGAGCAGGCGATCAAGCAATGCTTGCAGATGATGCGCCTTGAGCAGCAGTCTCTCCGTCGTCATCTCCCCTTCAGTGCTGCCCTCGTCCTCCGCCACCGCCAACGTCACTTGGTCTCGCTTATACACTTGGTATTCCAGGCGCTGGTCGAGATACCTGGCAAAGGTTCTGACGAAGGCCGAGAAATCCCAGGCATGGGCGTCCCTGAAGTCCGCCATGTTCAGCATGCGCGTGCCTCTGCGCGTGCCGAAGAACACTTCTTGCTCGTACGCGGGATCGCCGTCGGCGAGCAGGCGGTGGACGAGGGCGAGCGCCTTGAGCGCGACTGCCCAGCTTCGCGTTTTGCCCAGCCGCCGCGAAATGAGCCGCACGCACGCGTCGATGTTCGGCCGGGAGTACCGCGTCAGCGACAGAATCTCCCGCACGTGCTTCTCCTCTGCCGGATGATCGTCGTGCCGCGTCGCCTTCACGATGGCGACTTCCAGCTCAGCAAGCGAGCTGCTGCTGCCCACTTTGGCAAGCCCTATGCTCGTACTGTCCTTCACCGCCCCCAGCGCTCGCCGTATCTTGCTCCCTCCCATTTTTTTTTTCTTTTTTTTCTTTTCTTGAAGCTCTGCAGGTTGTATTTTTTTCTGCCAACCTTAAGTTATGTTTAGGGAGCAGGGGGGATTCGAAGAGTTGGCGCCGGGCTGGAATTAGAGGACCACATCTCCTCGCGTTTGGCTGGTTCAAATTAATTGACTTCGTTTCCTTTTTTTACTATTTTGATGTTTAGTTTATGAAAAATGCTATAATAACTCCTCTAATACCCCTTCAGATGAGATCGCAGCTGACATACATATTTTGATGCTCTAATGTGTGGAAGCCTTTTGATTTTGGGTGAGCATTTTGAGAACTCATAATATGAAAGCTTCAAGTTAAGATCGCGAGCAAAACTGCTTTGACAACATGGGAGACAGCAACAAAGAAGCCCCCACCTTTGGTTCATTTTGAAGGAAATACAGGTGTAATGCAGTTACCCACTAATTTGCACGAAACATTCATGAAAAACACTGACCACCAACAAGTTAGACTTCCTCAAATGGAATGTTTGATGATCACACTCAATTCTACGTTTACCCTCACTCTTTGCTACCGACAAGGAGGAAAAAACACACCAATTCCGCTGCTTCTTGAACTTCCTTGGAGAAAATACCTCAAAAGCAAGATCTTTGGCGCATACCCAAGTACTTCCAGTGCCTCAAAGCAGTGGTCGACAATATGGCAGGAGAACCAAGTTTCCCAGATAGAGCATGTAATGCAATTGTAATCTGACGATCATCTTTGACCTGAAGCAATATGCACATGTACCATGACCTAAGGTTTAAGCAGTTTCCATTAGAAATATAAATGAGGCTCAATAGACCAAACAACCATCTGGCTAATTTCAGAATGATGGTTTCCTTTATTAATTGAATGATTCAATAAAAAATAAGATGTTCCCTACAGTTATGGGAGCTACAAAGCAATGGTTTCCATGGGAATGCATAGTGGATTTTAACAAACTATCTACTCTTTTGTGTGACTAAAAGGCCATCAAAGTCGATGAATAGTTGCTTAAGACCTACAAATGCACAAGTGCTAAAGAATTTATGATGCAATGTCTAGTGGAAGCAACAAAAATTAAGGGTTTGTTTATAAAAAATAATCTAAGAACACCAACAAAACACTGATAAGGCATAGTTAACATCCTAAAATGTGGAACAAGGATGGAAATCCTGCACAAAGTTAGAAGGATGGAACTCTTAATGCTTGTGTGCATGTGAAATGCAAATATAATTTGGAGTTCCCAACAATCAAACGTAGTTCAAATGACCTTGTGGGGAAAATAAAAAAATAGATGGTTTATCATGCCTCCCACACCTAAGCGACTAAGGAAAGATGACTAAAAGTTTTACCTCTATCACAATGCCAAGGGCCACACTTCTAAAAATCGCTTTTTACTAAAGGCCTTCTTGACAAAAATGTTCAAGGAAAGACACTTGAAAGAAATTATTATCAAAAGATGTTAGAGCTTGTCATCGAGCGAAAAGCACCAAAGGAAGATAATGACATCACTAAAAATAGCCTTCTATGTGTGCTAGGGAGTTACCTCCCCCCACCTATAATGAACAATATCATAATAACCATCTAGGTTAGCTGTAACGACCTGATACTAGATAAAGTATTTTAATCCAACATTTGGTGTTACTATAATACTTAATACTGGATTATTAGAAACTAACTCAATATTAAGTATTACTTAGGCAAAGAATCTAAGAGATGGGAAGTACATATATAATAATACAACCAATGTATATATATGCATATGGGAGAGAGAAAGGCGGCTGAACAGTAATCGGGAGGCTGAAAGCTATCCGTGAGTGAAAGGATTTTTCAATTTTTCTTAATTTTTCATAATTTTTAATTTTCTCAATTTCGAGAAATCGTCTCTTTGCCCTCCCCTAGTTCAAGCCGCTCTCTATTACGGGAATCAATCTCCTCTTCCATTTATTCGAAGACAGGGAAAAGGAAGGTGAGCGACAACGCTAGATTTTCTTCGAGTGCTTGTGAGGGACATAGGTGGGATTTTTCTTTGAGCACTTGCTATAGTGACCTAGGTTTGTTTTCCCATTCTAATCCTTTAATTCAAACCCAAGAATATTTTTCAAACTTTTAAATGCAAATTTTTCTCAATTTCTAGAGATCGTCTCTTTGCAGTGCGCTTTTTTTAAGAGAAGCTGGATATATCTGGAATTTATAGCAAAAATATAGTGCTTAAACATTCATATCATCATATATATCCCTATACTTTGAGTAGAAAATGATGCTTTTTCAGGAAAATGAAGAAAATAGATTGCATGGGCTGAATTGCCAAATTCTGGGACAAAATCGTCACAGCGCGCCATGGTGGCACATTAAAAATTCTTCACCTGGAAGATGAACTACAGACCTGGAAGAAAGATCGCTGCAGCGCACGTCATGTTGCTGAAGTTAAATTAAAACCATACAGATGAGTAATAGAAATATTTTCGAAAGTCTGTCAGCTGTGGCGCACCACGGCGCTCCTCAGCGTGCCACATCGTCATTTCTCGAGGAATTATTAGAACCTTATAAACGAGAAATTGAACAGTATTTCGAAACTTTCTTCACTGCAGCCCGCCGCAGCGGGTAAATTTTCATTTTACAAAACTATAGATAAACTAAATGTCCATGTTTTCAAAGTATTTTCTGCCATAGCGCACTATGATGGAATATTTTATTTATCATTAAAACTATAATTGAACTATTGGAATAGTACTTCGAAAGTTTATCCGCTGTAGCGCACCGTAGCACGCCCCAGCGGACGCTGCAGCGACCGAGCGCAAAAGATACTAAATTTCATGCAGGAACAACATTTGGAGCACTGCTGCTGTAGCGCGCCGTAGCGGAACATGATTTGGAACGATGTTGCCGTAGTGCGCCACAGCGGAACAGTATATGGAACGCTGCTGCCGCAGTACGCCATAGCGCGCCGTAGTGGACAGTCCAGAATTTCCAGAACAGCAATTAAGGCAGCATAGGGAAGACCACAAAAATGTGATCTTTGTCCTTCCCCAGCCTCTTGAAAACAGAAGACTTTATCTCTGCTGAATCCTAACAAATTTTAATAAATGGAATATTAAAAGGGATAGGATTAAAGTCAATGAAGAGGAAGAGCCACACCATTTAAAGTTTTGAGGCTGAGTGCATCCCTATTTAAGGGCCAATCTCAGACCTTGAAAGGGTTCTAACTTTTGATATTCAAAGACCAATAAGGAAAGACTGCAGGAGGAGGAAAAAGAAGAACTCTCCAAGGGGAAAGGGTGACCAAGAACAGGAAGAAGAGGAAGGAAGCAAGGGACAAAGGGTGGAGCTTCAAGAGGAAGGGCAGGAAGAATCCAAGAGAACCCAAGAAAACCTCATGGAGATTCCTAATATTTCTTCCTAAAATCCCTTGATTTATTTCTACTGTGAACTGATGGCGAGGTTCACTTTTCTTTGTATGTATGCTTATTCTTACTTAGTAATGGAAGGCTAAAAACCCCTTGGATAGGGTTGAGATATAATTGTAAGAATATGTAAGGGTATGATGGTGTATGATGAAATTATTTGATTGTATGAAAAGATGTTTTTATTATTTATATTTAATGTTAAAATGAATGCTTGAATGAACTAATATCTAAATTATATTATTTAAAGAACTTGTGTTCCAATGCTCATCAATTGGGTAAGAGCAAGGAAGGTAGTGCAAGTAGAGCTGAGAATTATTTGACAAAATTCTCAAGCTCACTTGCACCTTTCCTAAAAAGCTCTACCAAGAGATTGATGCTTGTGAACCAAATTCTCCATTAACCTTGCTCTGTTGCTAAGTAAAGTAGAAGGGATGAGAGGATGTTGGAAAACTCAATGGATGATTTGACATAATCCATTGACCTAACGCATCCTCCCATCTAGCTAAACTGCGTGTGAAGCGCATGATGCATGGTTAAAGGAAGTCTTGTTTGTGAGATCATCAGAATTAAAAGATGCGCTTTGGTAACCTAGATGTAGGAAATCAAAATCTAATTAATGGATCATGATCTCATGAGAGTTTGTAAAGCAAGTAAACTGAAGGTATACATTCAACAATGAAGCTATATCAATAACCCTTGCAACTATTACAATGAAATCTCAACTCTCTCCCTTTTAATAAATCGTATATTAACTTAAGTTCATTTGTATCGCTAAATTAGGAACCAAAAATCAACCAAAATTTGACATCTAAACATTAGTAAAAGAAAATATAACTTGGTAACAGAACCATCGTTCCTTGAGGATCGATAAATCTCAAAAATTAACACTTTCCACTTATTACTTCAGAGCATATACACTTGCGTGCAAACGTAGACGTGTATTTCCGTCTGTCAAGTTTTTAGCGCCGTTGCTAGGGAATATTTTTATTTTGTATCAAGTACAATTTTCGAGTAACTAGTGATTTGGAATTAATTAATTTGTGCATATTTTCTTACTTAGCTATAATTAATTTCTTTATTTACTTGCTTTTGAGGAAAAATAGAAAAATTTCTAAAAAAATCTAGCGCTAAAAGTATTGCTCATTGCTTATTATCTGCTGACCATTTGTGGGTGAAATTTATAATGCTGTAACTTGCTTTAGCTAGTTGATCTTTAACTGTATGAGTAGGAGAAATCTTGTTGAATTCTTTTACGATCCTAAAAATTATAGGACTATTCTCAGGGCTAGGAGAGAACAAGTATTGCTTAATCAACAAAATACACAAATGAAAGATTTTGAAGTAAACCCAGTAGAACCAATAGTAAATGCTAGGAGGAGACTCCTTAGAGAATATACACTTCTCACAGTAGAAGGAGTTCTCAGTGCCATTATTAGACCACCTATTCAGGCTAATAATTTTGAAATTAAACCATCCACATTGTATATGATTCAAAACAATCAATTTAGTGGGCTAGCATCGGATGACCCAAATGCGCATATTTCAAACTTTTTGAAAATATGCGATACCTTTCGATTTAACGGGGTATCCGATGATGCTTTGAGATTAAGATTATTCCCGTTCTCGCTGAGAGATAGAGCAAAAGTTTGGCTTAATTCGCTACCTACTGAGTCTATTAGGACTTGGGACAACTTAACAAAGAAATTCTTAGCCAAGTATTTCCCACCTGCCAAGATAGCCAGGTTGAGGAATGAAATATCAAACTTCTCTCAGCTACATGGTAAGAATTTATATGACAGCTGGGAATGCTTTAAGGACTGCTTAAGGTGTTGCCCACATCATGGGTTCCCTTTGTGGATGCAGGTGTAGATTTTTTATAATTAATTAAATGCACCCACAAGGACCCTCATTGATGTAGCCGTAGGAGGATCATTAAGTAGAAAAACCCTTGAGGAGGCTTTTGATCTCCTCAAGGAAATGGCTAACAACGCATACCAATGGCCAACTAAGCGGTTAAACTCTAGTAAAAAGGAGGTAAACAATCTAAATGAATCAACCCAATTGGCCTCCTTGCAAAGGGAAGTAGAAATTCTGACTAATAAAATTGAGAATATGAATGTTAGTGATGTTTATGAAGTTAGTTGTGAGTTATGTGGGGGGAGTCACAATAATGAATACTATAATTTAAACAACCTATTTTCCCTTCACAAACTGAACAAGTAAACTTCATGAGAAACAACAACATGAACAACAACTCTCATAACAACCCTTACTCCAACTCTTATAATTCTAGATGGAGAAACCATCCCAACTTTTCTTGGAGTGAGGGAAACGTTCAAGGAAACCTAAACGCCCAACAACAAAATCGACCAATGCAAAGTGGAAATATTTTATATAAGCAAAATCAGAATAATAAATAAGAGTCTGGTTTAGAAGAATCATTTTGGGCGTTCAAAGCTGAAACAATGCAATTTATGAAAAGAACTGAAATGACAATGAACCTTCATGAAACCTCCATTCAATGAATTAAGGTAACATTAAGAAACATTGAAGTTCAATTAGGGCAAATTTCCAAACAGCTGTCTACTAGACAGCAAGGTATGCTCCCTAGCTCAACTAAATTGAATCCTAGAGAAATGGTGAGTGTTATTGATGTAGACACTAAGAAGTTGAGTTGCATTGATCATAATAATGAGGAAGAGAAAGAACCAATAAGAATTACTAATATGAATAATGGAAGGGATAGAGTAGCAACTAAAAGGGGGGACCCCGGTAGATTGAACATCCCATGCGTGATTGAAGGCGAAGTCCTTTTAGATCCCTTATGTGATCTAGGGGCTTCGGTAAATGTTATGCCATGGCACATTTACACCAAATTAGGAATAAGGGAGATGGAGGAGACACCAAAAATTTTGGAATTTGCTAATCTCGCATCCCAAATCCCTTTGGGAATTGTTAAGGATGTCCCACTAGGAATAGGGAGTTTTGTGATCTCCACTGATTTTGTGATATGTGAATGGGACAGCTGGAGTAAAAACTCCACTGTAATTTTTGGAAGGCCATTATTTGCCAGCTCTTGAGCTACAATTGATATTGAAATGGGACTCATGACAGTGAAAGTTAAAGGTCTAGAGGAAGTTATATACCTAATGCCTTCATTATTTAAAGAAAAAATTATAAAAGCAAAATGGGAAAAAGTGAATAGGAGGTTGGAATAAGAGAAGGAGATTAGGAGTTCTGTAGATTATGCTGGTCACTATGATACCTCATTTGGAGGAAGTGACATTAAAGAAGAGAAGAAGAAAAAAAAGACTATAAGAGGTAAAAAGAAGAAAAAGGGAGCTCCCCTTGTTAACAAGGAAGGTGAAGTGAAAAAGAAATACAACATCGAGCTAATGAGTTTGAGCCCGTCCTCGCTTGGTGCTCACTCATTTCATTCTAAAATTTGGGTGCGAAAACTTCCTAAGGATGTGAATCCAAGTTGATTTTTAACGTGTCGGGCTGACAACATTAAACCAAGCGCTTATCAGGAGGCAACCCAACTCAGTTTTTTGTTTTTACTAAAGTCTTATTTTTAGGAGTAGGATAAATTTAATAACCAAAAACATTTTTTCTGGAAGTAAAAATTAAAATTCTGAAATATTTTTGCTTAAAAAAAAATACACCGTAGCGCACCATAGCTGATTTATTTGCCACAGCGCGCTGCAGCGGATTTCGCCGCCACAGCGCACTCTAGTGGGTAGCTCAGCACAAATATTTCAAGGGCGCCACAGTGCGTTGCGGCGTAAAATGCCCAGTTGAAGCAAAATTGATTACCTTGGATTCCCAAGGCAGTCAAAGACGTTACACGCACCTTGAAACTTCCAAACTACAAATTGTGTTGAAAAACCTGAAAATTTTCATCTACTTTGAGTAGAAATCAAGTCACACTTATGGCATGAATTAAATCTATCTTTGACCAAGTATTATTGTGCCATAAGTGTGACTAACTAAATTATTCCAGAATTTTCTTTAAATCTTCTATAAAAAGGTTGAGAGGGGGGGGAGGGGGGGGGGCTGAAGGATGCACTTCATTGAAATCCTAAACTCTTCAGCTCTAGCATTTTCCAACTGTTCTTTAGCATCAATTCTCTCAATCAGTTCTTATTATCATCTAGAGAGAAATGTCTTCAAGAAAGAAAACTATTGCAAGTAAGGGAGCTTCGACCTCCACAGCTGGTGGAGTGTTCAACAAGAAACAGTTCTCTTCGGTTGAAGCGGAACAATGCTTTAACCAAGTCATCATAAAAAGGATGTTAATCTCTGAGCGAGGATTCGGGCTCCCATACCCGGTAAACTCGGATCAAATTCTGAACCGAGGATGTGACCACTTAGTGAGTCCCACAAACTCCACGTACCTCTCTATAGTGTAGGAAGCTTATGCAAAGCGATCAATGTGGTGGGGCATAAAATTTTTGTGAGGGGTAAGGCTGTGGAGTTTGGGCTCAAGGATATCGAAGGGTTTTATATATTGGGTAAGGTGGAGAGCTGCATTTATTTTGACCTGCTAAGCTCTCAATATGACCCAGCAAAAATAGCAAGTGAGATTACCCGCTCTGATTCAAGATGGAAAGGGAACTTAGCCAACATTCCTCGAGCACTCACGGAGTCAAGCAATGCTTGGCATGCATTCGTCTCTAGTATTGTTATGCCATCTGGGCACCTCAGCGAGGTAACCCGATCACGGGCACTGCTCCTTTGTGCACTACAAAGGGAGGGAGATATTCTCATCTCTAGCATTATAAAAGAGCAGCTTTGGAACGCCTTGACCGGGCTGTGTACTGCTATTTCTTTTGGGTCGCTGATTTCAGGAAGTTGCGAGGCCCAAGGAGTGAAACTCCTCCTTACCGATATTGTGATTCTGCCCCCGCTCCTCTAGAAATGACTAACTTGAGCGCTCGCACCCAAGAGGGGCACGATCTAAGAAGAGAAGGGGAGAAGAAGGCAAAGCTTCAACATCAGCTGTCTGGACATCGACCGACAGAATGTTGTCGCGTATGTACGCAGGTCAGCGAGATTTGGGCATCTCCTTAGTGCGTGACATGCACTTCATTAAGGGAGAAGTGGCTCAGCAACCTGAATTCCAAACAGAATTCCACGAAGCTCTCGGAACAATGTTCCAAGAGTGGAGTTTGCGTGGAGGACCGGATGGGTCAAGGTTGCTGCGCCCTCCTGCAGGAAAACCACTTCCGGATGATGATTGGCCGGCGGATTATACGTATCGCTGCGCGGGGGAGGAAGATGAGCCTGATGTGTATTAAGATTGTGCTATTTTCTACTATCTGTTTTTTGTAATTTTGATTTCAGTTAGTAAAGTGAATTCTGTATCTAGCGCACCCTCATTTTTGCTAAAATTAAACTTGAAAAATAATTTTCTGAATGAGGTAAATTTCTAGGTTCAATGTCAAAAATCAATGGTGTGGAACTTTGGATTCAAATATGCTTTAATTTAAGAGGAAAATGAACTTCATTCATACACCCCTTATTAATGTTTAAGGCTCTACTAAGCTTAGTTTCCTAAACTTAAAATGAAATATGCTGAAGTTTAAGTGTGTGTGTGTGGGGAGGGGGGGGGGGAGGAATCTGAGAACTAAAACCAAAATGATAAGCGGTAAGTGAGAAATTGAAGTGCTAGGCTCCTGTAGACTTAATGATCACAAGGGACTACATCAAGGGATGAAAAAAAATAGCTCTCCCTTAAGGTTAAAATTCCAAAAGAGAAAAGCAAAATTAACTAGGGATGATGAAAAATATATCTCCCAAGCTAAAACAATTGAACATTTAGGATGAAGAAAAATATCTCTCATAAATTGTTAAAATGTTCCTTGTGAATCATAAGAAGGGGTGCACATGGCACAATGCTCAGGCACTCACCGATGGCATAATTGATATTTGAATTTTAGGATCATCCCCCCATAATAAAACATTAAGCATGATATTTTGATTTGAAACTAAATGAAGTGTAGAAATATGAACTTGATTGGAGGGATAGTAGAAACTTAGAGATATGAAGAATTCTTAACTAGAGCATACTTGATAACTAAATTCATTATACACTAGCATATTACATTGAATCCTTAGGCAAAAACAAATTCAGAAAATTACATTTTTGAGCTTACTCGAGGACGAGCAAGAAATTAAGTGTGGGGGTGTGATATATCCGGAATTTATAGCAAAAATATAGTGCTTAAACATTCATATCATCATGTATATCCCTATACTTTGAGTAAAAAATGGGGCTTTTTCAGGACAATGAAGAAAATAGATTGCATGAGCTGAATTACCAAATTATAGGACAAAATCGCCACAGTGCACCATGGCGGCACATTAAAAATTCTTCACATAGAAGCTGAACTGCAGACCTGGAAGAAAGATCGCTGCAGCGCCACTGCGTCATGTTGTCGAAGTTAAATTAAAACCATACAGATGAGTAATAGAAATATTTTTGAAAGTCTGCCCGCTACTGCGCGCCACGACGCGCCGCAGCGCGCCATAACATCATTTCTTGAGGAATTGTTAAAACCTTATAAAAGAGAAATTGAACAATATTTCAAAATTTTCTCCACTGCAGCGTGCTGCAGCGGGTAAATTTTAATTTTACAAAATTATAGGTAAACTAAATGTCCGCGTTTTCGAAGTATTTTCCGCTGTATCACGCCACAGTGCACTACGACGGAATATTTTATTTATCATTAAAACTATAGCCGAACTATTGGAATAGTAGTTTGAAAGTTTATTCGTGGTAGCGCACCACAGCATGCCCTAACAGATGCTGCAGCGACTGAGCAAAAAAGATACTAAATTTCATGCAGGAACAACATTTGGAGCACTGCTGCTACAGCGGGCCACAGCGGAATAGGGTTTGGAATGCTGTTGCAACAGCGCGCCACAGCGGAACAGTATATGGAATGCTGTTGTTGCATAGCGCGCCGCAGCGGATGGTCTAGAATTTCCAGAATAACAATTAAGGCAGCATAGGGAGGCCACAAAAATTTGGCCTTTGGCCTTCCCCAGCCTCTTGAAAATAGAAGACTTTATCTCTGTTGAATCCCAATGAATTTTAATGAATGGAACATTAAAAGAGATAAGATTAAAGTCAAGGAAAAGGAAAAGCCACACCATTTGAATCTTTGAGGTTGAGTGCATCCCTATTTAAGGGCCAATCTCAGACTTTAAAAGGGTTCCAATTTTGATATTCAAAGACCAATAAGGAAAGGCTGCAGGAGGAGCAAAAGTGAGAACTCTCCAAGGGGAAAGGGTGACCAAGAATAGGAAGAAGAGAAAGACAACAAGGGACAAAGGGTGGAGCTTCAAGAGGAAGGGTAGGAATAATCCAAGAGAACCCCAGAAAACCTCCGGGAGATTCCTAGTATTTCTTCCTAAACTCCCTTGATTTATTTCTGCCGTGAACTGATGGCAATGTTCAGTTTTTTTTGTATGTATGCGTATTCTTACTTAGTAATGGAAGGCTAAAAACCCCTTGGAAAGGGTTGAGATGTAATTGTAAGAATATGTAAGGGTATGATGGTGAATGATGAAATTGTTTGAATGTATGAAAAGATATTTTTATCATTTATTTTTAATATTGAAATGAATGCTTGGATGAACTAAAATCTAAATTATTTTATTTAAAAGAACTTGTGTTCCAATGCTCATCAATTGGGTAAGAGCAAGGAAGATAGTGCAAGTAGAGCTGAGAATTATTTGATAAAATTCTCAAGCTCACTTGCACCTTTCCTTAAAAGCTCTACCAAGAGATTAATGCTTGTGAACCAAATTCTACATTAACCTTGCTCTGCTGCTGAGCAAAGTAGAAAGGATGAGAGGATATTGGAAAACTCAATGAATGATGTGACATAATCCATTAACCCAATGCATCCTCCCATCTAGCTAAACCGCATGTGAAGCGTATGATGCATGGTTAATAGAAGTCTTGTTTGTGAGATCATCAAAATTAAAATATATCCTTTGGTAACCTAGATGTAGGGAATCAAAATCTAATTAATGGATCATGATATCATGAGAGTTTATGTGCTAAGGAAGAACCCAAAAGGTGTTCTCTTTGGGCACTAAACTTGAACCTAATGGAATTGGAGGGTACTCCGATTCTAATTATGTTCATTTAATTTAATAAAGCAAGTAAACTGAAAGTATACATTCAATAATGAAGCTATATTACCAACCTTTGAAACTATTACAATGAAATCTCAACTCTCTCCTTTTTAATCAAATCATATCTTAACGTAAGTTCATTTGCATCACTTCAGCGCACTGCAGCGCGCTGGAGCGGGTTAACCGCTGCAGCGCTGCCTTCCAAAAAGTATATATATATATATATATATATATATATATATATATATATATATATATATATATTATCTTTGGTTGCCTCCCAAGAAGCACTTAATTCTTTAGCTAGACTCGTTAACAATCAGATATTTGGATCCGAAGGTTTCTCTTTCCACGATCTTAAGGTACTAGGGTGAGCACAACCCTCAAGGGTGCTCGAACCTTCATCCCCTCTACTTTCTCTCATGGGATCATCTCTTTCAAGTTCTATCTCAAGGAGAATCTTCTTTTTCCTTTTACCCCTTCTTGTTTTCCTTCTTCTCACTCTTTCCTTACTTCCCTTCTCCAAGGAAGAAGTTAAGCTATTATCCAATTTTTTTTTCCTAACATTAGATTCTCAAAATCATTATCAATCCTAATTCTTTCTTCTCTAATTTTCTTCCTCACCTCTTCCTCCATCTTCTTTGTTTAAAGAAGATGGGTTTAAGATCAATTAACTCTAATTTCCTTTTAATTTTAATACTCATCACCCGACGGCCTACATCAATAATAGCTCTTGTGCTCATAAGAAAAGGTTGCCCTAAGATAATTATGGAGTTCTTGTTCCATCTATCCCACTCGCACACAATAAAATTGGTTGGAACAATGAAGCTCCCCAATCCTACAACAACATTCTTTATAATTCTTAGAGGGGTAAGAGATTCCAGATTTGCAAATTCTAGAATCATGAAGGTGTACTCCATTCCTCTTACCTTCAGATGTTCATAAATGTGGTAGGGCATAACATTGACAGAAGCACCAAGATCACATAAGAGATCTAAAGATACTTCATTTCTAATTATGCAAGGAATACAAAACCTCACAGGGTCATCACATTTCAAAGATGTGAGCTTCTCACATTTCGTTCCCTTCACTCTTTCCCAAGCCTCTAGCTTTTCTTTTATAGCACTCAACTTATCAGTTATATTTCCCCATACACCCCTTCAGAATGAATCACACTAACCAACTCCCTTAGATTCACTTCAGTGGAACTAGGTAGAGCTCCTTGCTGCCATATGGTCAATTGCTTGGAGATCTGCCCCAGTTGGGTCTCAATATTTTTAAGGGATGCTTCTATTCATTGGATAGAGGCATCATGGCGGGTGTGTGTAGCTTCAGTGCGATGCATGAATAGGATGGTTTCAGTCTTAAAGGAGTTAAAAGCTCCTTCTAAATTTTGAGGGTGATGATTATAATTATTTCCATTATTAATGTCCTGTTGATTCGATGAACTTCCCCCATATTGATTTCCGTTGTTATCATTATTACTCCACGAGAAATTAGGGTGGTTTTTCCACTCTGGATTGTAAGTATTGGAGTAGGGGTTGTTCATGGTGTTATTGTTTATTAAATAATTAACGTGTTCGGTGTTTGTTTGTACGAAAGGGTTATTCAAGTTGCAGCTCTCGCTATTATGTCTTCCCCCGCACAACTCACATTGTATTTTAAGAACAACGTTAACATTCATTCTCTCAATTTTCTCATTCAATGCGTGGATTTCTTGTTGTAGTGCCGTTATTTGGTTGGATTCATTCACCTTCATAGATTCATTTTTAAGCCTTTTAGAAGGACATTGGTATGCATTATTTGCCATTTCTTCTAAGAGGTTGTACGCCTCTTCTTGGGTTTTACTACTAATAGAGCCTCCGACGATTGCATCGATGAGTGTCCTTGTTGGGGCGCTCAAACCATTGTAAAAGGTTTGAACATGCATCCACAAGGGAAACCCAAGATGTGGGCATCACCTTAAGCACTTCTTAAATCAATCCCATCCATCGTAAAGTGTCTCGCCTTCCAACTGAGTGAAGTTGGTTATCTTAATTCTCAGCCGAGCGGTTTTCACCGGAGGGAAATACTTGGCTATGAATTTCTTAGCCAAATCATCCTAACTCCGGATCGAATCGCTTGGGAGAGAGCTGAGCCAACTTTTGGCTCTATCTCATAATGAGAATGGAAAAAGGCATAATTTAACTACATCCTCAGAGACGCCGTTAAATTTGATAGTGTCACAAATTTCAAGGAACATTGAAATGTGTGAATTAGATCTTTAGTGGGTAATCCCCCAAACTGGTTATTTTGAACCATACTCAGAGTAGAAGGTTTGATCTCAAAGTTGTTAGCTTCAATATTAGGCCTTACATGGCATGGGGAATTCTTCTAATAGTGGGTAGTTCATAATCTCTCAGTGCTCTTCCCCTAAGCTCTCCTAATGGCTCTCCAAGATTTTTATTAAAATTTTCCATAGCGGCTTGTTGGGTTCGTAAAAAGTTTTGTTCTCTTCTAACTTGTAAATAGGTTCTATTAATTTCTGGGTTGAAAAGATATTCAGTATAAATTCTCCTACTCATACACGACTAGAATTTAGCTAGCAAGAACAAATATAGCAATAATATTCAAGGATTTAGCAATAATAATAAAAAAAGTAGAAAAGTAAATGGTTAGTGCCTATAATTACCAAAATCACAAAATAAAATTATATGCAAGGATTGCTTAAATCACTAATTACTGATAGATTCTCTTTAATACGAAACAAGTTCTAATTTCCCGGCAACGGTGCCAAAAACTTGAGAGACCTAAAATACGTCTGCGCTTTCACGCAATTGTACGTGGTCTGAAGTAATAAGTGGAAAGTTTAGTTTCTAGGATTTATCGAACCTCAGGGAATTGGTTGTTTTGCTACTAAAGTATACCTATGATCACTAATATTTAAGCTATGAGTATATTGTTGAATTTGGTTCCTGAATAAGCACAACAACTCTTAGTAGAAAATAACTCTGATAAAAGGAAGAGGAGAGTTGGGTTTCTCCCATATGATATGATAGATAACTTATGTATGATGATTCTTCAAACGTTCATCTTTTCTTTACTTAGTTTTTAATCAAGTGCGCATTATCTTTCTTAGAGTTTTAACTCAAAGATTTACAAGTTCAAATCTCATGTACGAAATGAACACACAGTAAATTCTATTTCAGCACAAAGATACTTATAAGATTTTAGATTTTTTTAGTTTTCCTCTTATCTTTTGATCATAGAGATGAGGGTTGTGTGGTTAAGATCTTACAAGCATTGATTTCACTAAGAGCGTCACATGCTTCAAGCATAGTTTAGATGAGGGAGTGATTTTATTGGGCTCAATGACTATGTCACCTCGTTCATGAGCACTCAATGAATCCATTCCCACCCTCAAATATGCTGAGCAACAGAGCTCAATTAGTGGGTCTTAGCATCACACGCTTCTACTCTTTAATTGAGCATAGATCAAGGTGCACTAAGCTCAAGAACTTTTTCACATAATTCTAAGCTCTCATGCACTCATGAATCTAGCATCAAGACTAAGAGTGAGCTATGGATCATAAGACTTTTTAGTCCTTGAATTTCATTTAATCCTTTGTCCTTTGGTCCTTATTCAAGTCCACAATAGTTCTTCATATTTCTTTAACAAGTCATTGAGTTCACAAGTTTATTTATGCTTGAGGAAAGTTTCATACATCATAGTATCATTCAATACATGTTGGATTGCCCCAACCTTCCCCAAGGGAGGTTTAGCTCTCCATTGCAAAAGAGATGAAAAAGAACACATGCATGGATAACGATCCTTTCATGATCAATTAAGAAAAACAAAGATAAGAGTTTAGAAGATACTAGGAACGTTCCTTGAAAGTTTTTCAGACTTTTCCTCTTTTTGCTTGTGGTTGCTTCTCCTAGATCCCTAGTGCTGCCTTTCTCCTTCTTCTCCTTAGCAAGAGGAGTTCTTTCACCCTTGGAGAGCTCTCATTCTCTTTTATGCAGCCCTCACCTTACTTAGGTTGTAGTGAGCTAAGTTGAGAATCTCTCTTAAGTCAAGAGATGTGGTATTTATGGAGGTGGGCTGCTTCTTCATCCTCACATTTTAAAAATCTGCATTTTCCTTTAAAAATTATGAAGCAATGATGGCTAATTACACTTGATGGATGAGGTGACCATCGCTTTTCCATTATTTAATCTTCACATGATAATTTTCCCTATAAAAAATTGACTTGCTCTAGAATGAATGATGGCTGGAGACAAGGTGCTGGTTGGGGGTCTTGTCACAGCCGCATTTAATGCTCTGCTCAGAAGAAATTTCGGCGGGCCGTACAGCGCGCTGCAGCGCGCTATAGCGGAAACTTTTCACAAAGTAGGCCACTATGGCGCGCTGGGGCATTTTGGTTCATACAATGAAGGGTCACGGCAGCGCGCTGTAGCGCGCTGCGGAATGCTATAGCACTAGCAATTTCGCAAATGGCTCCACTGCAGCGCGCTGCAGCGCCAGCGCCTTGCAATATGCACCGCTAAAGCGCGCTGTAGCATCAGCGATTCGCAACTAGGTCCGCTACAGCGCGCTATAGCACCAGCGTTTTGCGAGTTGCTCCGCTGTAGTGCCAATGCTTTGCAACATGCTCTGCTGCAGCGCGTTGTAGTGCCAACACCTAGTAAGGAGGGCCGCTGTAGTGCCAGCACCTAGCAAGGAGGGCCGCTGTAGCACGCAGCAGCGGATTTCTTTTAGAAATTTGGGAAAATATCCAGAATTCTTCAAAATTTGTTGGATAGGCATTTTTCCTGAATAATAGACAAATTTTGATTAAGGAAATAGTTTTAATATGAAATATGAATGAACTTTCCTTTATTTAAGATATAAATTATGAATTCATCACTTACAGCGGCTTCAAACTGTAAGTATTTTTTAAGTAATTATTACAGCTATTTTAAACTACAAGTTTTTTCTTAAGTATTATTTATTAAAGTTCATTCGACTGAAAGAAATGGTAAGAGAGGAGACATATGCACTAAGACAGTGATTTTAATTAAAATTCCTAACTTTAAAATTCCGATCTTAATTATAATAGTGTAATCTTGGTTGCTTTTAATAGTGTAATCTTAATTTTCTTGGTCCATTTTAAATTTAATTTTTTTATGTTGCCTTATGCATTATCCTAACTTTAATCTTTATCATAATTATTTGCTGCAGTGCTTGAATATATTTATTTTGCATATTAAATAAGTTCTTATTCAAATACATAATGAGTGCAAAATCATATAAATATTTAACGCTTTTCAGTTTATAGCACCCATTAATTGAAAGTTACTACTTCATAGAAGGAAGAACGAATTGCAGTTGGTTACATATATTAGAAAGAATATATAAAAGTGCTTAAGATTGAATAGATAGTTTATTATGCAGTCAAAAAAAAAACCAACAATGATAGATATGTTAATAATTTATGATCTAAAAAAATTCATGTAAATCTCTATGAAACATGTCATTCAACGTGATGCCGATAAAGTTCATTATTCAACTCCTAATACAGACTGTGTTTATTGCTCTAATATTAATTGTGTAACATATAAGGGTAAAATAGTTATGAAAGATGTAGTCCCATATATATGTCTTGCACATGCTTATGGTACACTATTATTAGAAACAGCATCTGCATGGGTTTAGAAGTTGGAGAATGTAGTCATCAACAATGCATACCTAATTTTGCATTTGGAAATATTAGATCAAATGAGACTCCTGGTGTTATTGAAGTTGGAGAATATAGTCAATATAAATACTTGCCTAATTTTGCATTCCATATTGATGAATCAAATGTGGCTATTGGTATTGTTAATTAATACATTTTATAATTAATAATTACATTTAATGATTTTAGTCATTTTAATTATCTTTTTTTATATACATGATGTTTTTGTACAAAATATGCAATAATTTTTAATAAAATTTTCAAAATTAAAGGGTCAAGAGTTTAATATTGGTTTTGTGGTGATGAGATGTGGTGCGAAGAAGAAAATAACAGATCTATATTTAATCCCACATTCAAATTATATTGTCATGAAGGATTGATTGTGTTGTCAACATCACGACCATGCCCAATTGTTCTTGAAAGACTATTTCTTAGTGAGTTTGATGCGTTGTCTTCCAAGTTCAGAGATAACATAAGAATTTATAATTCAATGTTTGCTTTCACATTTATGGGTGGTAGGATTAATCACACTGTCACTGATCGGCGTGGTCCATTTTGTTTTCGTATTAATGGTTCAAATTATCATATGATAAGCTCACTCCTTCCGAATGATGGAGAAAAATCTCGATTTGCTCAGATATACACATATGATATGAATCATGAGAATAAGAATAGATTACTATGCTTTCAAGGTAATATGACACAATTAAATTGAGATATAATAGAGATGATTAAGAGAATGCTTGATGAGATTAACCCATACATTAGTATTCTTAGGTCAACATGTGATTTCATAAGAAAAAATAAAAATGTTGACCAAAACATAAAAATTATTCATTCAAGAAAAGAAAGACAGTATATTATACCAACATCTAATGAGGTTATAATATTATTTATTGGAGATGATTTGCATGAAACCATGTGTCGTGATATTATTTTATATCCTAGATGTGTCATTTGCAACGTATTTATGAAACACAACCATACTATACGCCTCTTCAATATCCATTGTTATTTTTTTATGGTGAAGATGGATGGCAACATAATTCGGTAATAGGAACTAGATATATAACAAAGTGTGTGACAATGAGAGAATTTTATTATTTTTATATTCAATTTTGATAAGGATATGGAAACAATTTACTGTCTGCAGGTCGATTGTTCTAACAATATATCGTGGACTTATTTATAGCAATATAATAAAATAGATTGTGATTCATAAGAAAAAATCAACCAAAATTTTGTACTAAGTTGTGCCAAGATCTAAAAGATGCAATTGATTCTGGTAAAAGATGCAACAAATATTGGAAAAAGATCTATTCTCCTTTCTTCATTTTATGGTGGCCCATGTCATCTGTTTCAAAATTATTAGGATGCAATAGCTATTTTTCAATATATGGGCCCTCCAGATCTTTTCATTATTTTCACATGCAATCCTAAATGGAATAAAATTCAAGATGCTTTACTTCAAATTCTTAGCTAAAAGGTTGATGATCGACCTGATATTGTAGCTATAATATTTAATATTAAAAAGAAACAATTCTTGAAAGATATGCAACAAATATTTGAAAAAGTTATTGGTAGTACGTAATTTTTTTAATTCTCAAATATATCATGATTTACATTTAAATTTAAATTAATATTTAATATGAATTATATTTTATACAAATTTTCATATTGTAGAATTCCAATAATATGGCCTCCTGCATATACATCTTTTGATAACTATTGCAAAAGAGTATAAATATAACACTACAGAAATGATTGATTCTTTAATTATGGCTGAGTTGCCAAATAAGACATCAGAATCATATTTATATGAATTAGTTCTTACTTATATAATTCACGATCCTTACATTATAAACTCTAACTCTCACTGCATTGTGGATGGTAAATGTACAAAAAGGTATCATAAGAAATTTGTATCTTCAACAATATATGATTAAAATGGGTTTGTCTCTTACAAACAAAAGGATAATGAGATAACAATTTTAAGAAATGGGCATAATGTTGATAATCGTTAGGCAGTTCTGTATAATCGAGATCTTTTGTTAAGATATGAAGCTCATATAAATGTGGAAATTGTAGAAAGATCAAAAGTTATCAAGTATCTTTATAAATATGTTAACAAAGGCCTTGACAAATGAGGATTTTATTGCAAAATTCAAATGCTGAAAATGGCAGCAACTTCGCTTCAAATAATAGAAATTATGATGAGATTAAACAATATCTTGACTGTCGATATATCGCGCCAATAGAAGCATGCTTGAGAATATTCACATTTAAACTACATGCTCAACATTCGTCTATTGAACGTTTATCGTACCATCTTGAGGATGAACATATTGTTATATTTAATGATAATAATATTTTGCTAGATGCTATCTCAAGACCAAACATTGAGAAAACAAAACTTCTGCAATAGTTTGCTACTAAATAAAGGTATCAAGATGTAACAACCCAGGTTGTTACTTTGCTCAATTAAGACTAATCCAAGTCTTAATTAAGGTTCTAAGTCACTAATTAAGTAATTTAGAACTCGCCTCTAAAACCTAGGTCAAACCAAAAGTCAACAAAGTCAAATCTGGAATTTTGGAAAATTTCAAACCCTAGAATTTGACTTTTTATTTAGACCTAAAATTAAAAATCTAACTTCTCCATTGCGTTCAGAACACCTAAATTAGCCAGGGGTGAAATTTTGGAGGCATTTGGAAGTCGTTGATTTTTCGTCGAATATTTTAATATTATTTAAATATCCTAAATAATCAAATAAATAAATACTCATCGGATCAAAAATCCGAGTGCGCCGTTGCGTTCCTCACCCCTCAAATAGCTAGGAGTAATTTATTGGAATTTTTCTGAAGTCATTTTATAATTAAATTTTGAATTAAAAGAAATCAGATTTTTTTTTTTTTTTATTAAATAAAATTTATAAAATAGTTTAACTTAATGGTTCCATTAAGTCCTTTAACTCACCGTTTAGTTTCCCTCAACGCCGTCCACTGTTGCCGTTTGATCGAATGGAATTGCCTGAATCGTCTGATCTTCTTGATCAGACGGTGGAGGTGTTTCGTCCCTGCGCGTGGCTCCAGCGCAAGCAGTGGTCTGCGCGTGTCGAGCGGAGGACGCGCGTCCTCCTTCCTGATGGCCAGATGGCGTCCGCCGCTTCCAAGGGTAAGTTAGATTTCTTCTAAGCCTAGGATGCCGGGGTTCTTTTGGGAGGAATCCATCTGGAGCAGCGTCGGAGGGTTCTCGCCGCTACTCGAATTTGTTGAAATCATTCAAGTCCTCAACATCGTTCAAATTAGGTACCTCCGTACCCATCTTCTCCGATTATGTACATCAGCAGTTTCTTCTTTAAATGTTATAATTATTATAAATGATCAGGCATCATATCTATTCGTACCCTACTTCTAAATATCGATCAAGAGTTTCATTTCAAGATCTGCAATTGTTTCAATTTCATTCGATGATGTGTCTATATGTTTGCAATTATGGTAATTAAGCAAATAAGTTAATCAAATTGCAAAATTATTGCTCGGTTAGCTTACGCATTCCCGAACTCTAGAATTTTAGGGCATGACCTCTAAGACAATAGAGGAAGAATCAAAGCTGGAGTTTTAGCTCAATCGAAAGGTCCTATAGCGAGCTTTCTATCTGCATATGTTTCGAGCTCTAAAGTTCTGAGTGAGAGGAGTTGCGCGCTGCCCTAATTTTTTCTTCCCCGGTGACCTAATGAGGAAGAAGACGCAAACTGGCTGGACCGGGTTCGTTCCACCGGTCCAGCCCATTTCTTAAAATGCCACGTGTCGAAATCGCAGCGGCTTTGGACTCGGTGTCTTGCAGTCAAGGGCGAATGCTAGGCGTGGATCCCGCACGGCAGGTGGACGCCTCGTCGTCTGGACACGTGTCCGAGGGTCCCGCAAGCATGTCTCAACAATTATTGCTGTGGGCCCATCTGAGTCTTGACAGCGAATCCTAGAGCGACACCTGGCCCGCCGTTGTTGCAAGGAATGACTACCTGCAGAAAAATAAATATTTATTATAATTATATTATATATATATATATATTCATAAAATAATACTTATAAGATATGTTATGTTTTGTAAAGTAAATTTATTTGTACCTTAGTGTTTATATATATATATATGCAAAAAGTCAGAGAATAAAGAATAATTAATAAACAGTTTAAGAAATTAAATGTATTATTAATTATTTGCAATTAAATATCAAACTTCAAACCCTAATAACTTGCAAAATATAAATCCAATCATAGCAAATAAATATATTAAATTAATCAGAAAAATATGAGGAATTTATTGATGCCAACAATTTTGCTGTAGGATCAATATTTTGCAAAGTGATTATTTAGGATTTAATTAAATTTAAATTAAATGTCACAAACCTTATTTAGCTCATAACTTTGTACCCAATGATCCAAACATATTGAATATGGGTCTTAAAGTGATTAGAAAACCCTAAGGATTATTTTAGTAGGGCTAACTTGACTGTTTGGATTAGTTTGAGCCTAATCACATTTAAGTCCTAACCCTAATTACCCTAATTAGACCTAGAACTTTAATTGACCATAACTTGGTTAATTGAGCTCCAAATTTAATGATCCAAAGGTCCATTTAGATCAGAAGATCTTAATTAACAATAATATGTAAGAATATTTTAAATCCAATAGTTAGATTTACTAATCTTCCTTAATTACTCTAAATTATGATTAGAGAATATTAGCAATTCTAGTAATCCAAATTGAGTGATTTAAATTTCAGAGGACTCCTAGAGCCATTTAAAATCCATCTGTGAAGTTTGATTAGTATTTGAGTGCTCAATTTTGCTAATCACTCACTAATCATCATAAAACCCTAGATCTTGTATTGGCCATAACTTGGCCAATACTTATCAGAATTTAGCAAATTTAAATTCTATGGAAAGCTTAGGCAGTAAAGAACATTAAAGTGAAAGAAAAATTTAACTTTCACTTAGTCAAATTACTAATTTGCCCTTATGAGTCAAGTTCACTAATTTGATCTCATATGGCTTAATAATTACCCAAAATTAATTTAGTTGCTGTCTAATCTTATATTAGACAATAAAAAGTACTTTCCAAAACAAAATTTCAGAATTTAAGCCCTAGATTAAAAATTGATCTTTTGAACCCTTAAGTAGGGGCAAAATGGTCATTTTGCCCAAATTTAGGGTTTAGCCTTTTAAAGCCCTAAAATCAATTTCTAATCATTAAAATCAGTAAATAGAATGATTCATAGTTGAAATTAATCAAATCCAAGTTTAAATTAGACTTTGATTAAAATCTTAATCTTAGTTTCTTAAGGAAAATTCCTAAGTCCTAAGTGAAGTTCTTCTTCTTTAATTATTCTTAGACCCATCCTTAGGTCTTATAACATTAGTTAGGATGCGTGTCTTGAGAGATACTCTTAGTAATTAAGAGCCTTATTTCCTAAGATTAGGAATAGATCTTAAGTTAGAATTCATCTATTGAGTAAATTGGGTTACTCAATTAGATGAAACCTTGAGTTTTCTAGTTTATAGATTTTTCTTAGTTTATTTAATGATTATTTAATCTTTAAAACTCTAGAATTAAGAATAGAGATCTATCCTAATGAATTTGATTTATCATTATGATTTGCCTTAACCTAATCTGTGAGTTTTGGGTTCCAAACCTCAGACCCTTAGATTATACCTTTTAGATTAAGTGATTAGACCCCATCATCTGGAGTCTAATTCTTAATCTATTCATCTTGATTTGGCTAATCAAGATGAGGTTGGGATGAATTAAATTACAAAACTAGGTCGATGATTTATTTATTTTAACCAAATAGTCGTCTTTTGATTAAGTTATAATTAGGACTTGGCCAGTCCTAATTATCTTCAACTTGTAGGATTCGTGATTCTAAGTTACAGAATGTGTAAGAATTGATGAATTCTGAAACTTATGTAACTTAGAGTAGATAGAACGAATAAAGTAGATAACAACGGATATCACCTGTGTTTTAGATAGAGTTTCTTGCACTTTGATTTTGATGCATCGCATTCCTTGATTTTGAACCTTATACCTTGAACATGTATTATGTACATAAGATATTTTGATAAATATCTTATGTTAATTTGGAACATTATTTATAAGCAGCATTATATTCGTTTCACAAGTGGTTTGTAAGGTGTAGCTTGATTAGTATACCTCTTCGATCAACTCGTTCGGGGTCGGCTTCTTGTAGGGGGTTTCAGTCCGATAGTCTATGCCATGCCTAGTCCATGGGATAGGATGGATAGACTCTTGCCCTACTGACTATATAGTCAGGATTTTGATATGGTTATACTAATCTAAGTACACTTACATTCAGTTCTGTCTTAGCTTATCAGGCTAAGAGTTTCAGTAATGATCAGTTCAGAGTTTCTTAGCTCATCAGGCTAAGAATTACTGAGTTCGTCTTCAGTTCAGATGACTTATATAGTTACTGTAGTTTCAGTTTGCAGTTATTGTTTTACTAGCATATTCTACATTTTAGCACTATTTTACTTTCAGTTTTTCTGCACATGTTATATATAGGATGCTAGTTCTACTTACTGTTTTCATATGCTCACATAGGATGTTAGTATTTTCAGTTTTATACTATTTAAATTTTGTATGACACTTAGCATAATCCATTTGATCATATGCATATTTAGGTTGTATTTTCTTACAGTTTTACTTTTCTTTTACTTACCTGTTTGTGTTGCAGTTACTTGGATGAGGTATGTATTACTTCCTATTTGTTTAGTTATAAACTGTAGTTTATAATTATATAATGTTCTTTTGATACGCATTTCTGCACCTATTATGCTTAGTTCTGTTTTTATGGTGATATTCAAGTAACTTAATAAAATTGTTTGCCCTAAAATATACTTAGACATATTGTTTAACCAGTTTTTCTTTTATTGGCTGGGGCCCTACCATTATGAAACTGATAATGGTAGGTTCTGAGTTTGTTGGAGCAGTAGATCCAGTGGAGAGTTTGCCATTGGAGGAGGAGCCTGTTCCTGAAGATCTGTAGCTTTAATTTTTCTTTCAATGAGATTGAGAGTTTTCTTTCAGTTCTTTTAAACTCATTAAATGTTGTAATAATACAGGTTTATATTTCTCTTTCAGTACCTCACTTATTCTGTAATGTTGTATTTATACTGTATTGGATGGATGTTATACTGTTTTATGCTTCCGCACTCTGAGTTCATGTATGATCATTTAGTGATAGTATTTCTGGATTGAATGGCAAAGTCCTTATCTAAATTAGATTAGAATGTGTGTCTAATCCAATCTTAAGTGGGGACCTTATCATTTGGTGACCCCTCCACCGTAATCATGTTAACTTAAGGGTTAACAGGACCACGGTGGGGCTGGGCCGCCACAGTTGGTATCAGAGAGTTCCATAAGGTGTCAGATAGGAATTCATTCCTTTCTACCTAATGGACTGTTCTTCTGCCACTTGATCACTAAATGAATACTTGAATTGACATCCATCACATTATGAGTATAACTCAGAATAAGTTAAGTTATTAGATATCTATAAAAATGATAATTATCAAATTATATATATATGCTCAACAAATCTAAATAGAATGTTATAATTGTAGGAATAGAGGAACATTTAGAAATGGCATTCATGACTTACCTAAAGGAGTTCGAGACTATTTGGAAATATGAACATAAACTAGGAAAGAAGCAAGGAAGAACAATTGAAGGAGTATCAGAACAAGGATCGCAAGTAATAAACAAATTATTGAAAGAAGGCGTCTATAGAGGCCTTGACTTTCCAGTACTAGCAAGGGAATGACTTGCGAGAGTTGACCACATATTTGGTGTTATGGAATGGCCTAGTCACATCAGATTAGAAGTGGTGCTATGTCTTCTGCGTATGCAAGCAAAGGAATGATGGATTATGTCATACGAAGAACTGTTTCGTAAAGCACAAGAGGAGCATCATGAAGTGATTTATGAAGACTTTCGTAGAGCATTTTTCATTAAATATATAGGATGGGAATAGTTTTATAAATCTATGATGATGTATTTTATTATTTTAATAAAAGTTTAAATGAATAAGAAAAGCAGTAGTTATATTATGTCTTGTTGTAATAAAGAACTCAAGATAGTTGTTTTGATTTCAGGAAAATGAATCCTGCTACTTCTCCCAACAATACTCCACTCAACCCTCAACCATCTGTAAGCAATGCTCCAAATAATACCGTGGCCGCTTCCAATACTGTTGATGAAATAACTTCTTTAAGAAATCAGCAGGCTCTAGCTATTCAAAAGTTAGTATCTATAATACCTGCTATTAATGCCAGCACCTCTTCAGCTTCCCCCGCTCTTCAAGTTCCCAATACATATCGGCAGTCTGCAGATGGGATACTTCACAGTTTCCTAAGATTAAGACCGCCTACCTTTGAAGGATCTGAATCTCCGATGGATACTTTAGCATGGCTGAAATCTATAGAGAAAAATATCACTAGTCTTGGTTGTTCAAGCAACCAATCTGTAAGACTAGCCACTCATCTTCTGCAAGGAGAGGCAGAACATTGGTGGGAATAAGAAAGGAACACACGTTTTGAAGAATTTGAATTAGACGAAATAGAATGGAGCTGGTTTGTCCAATCCTTCAAAGAATCATTTATCCCACCCTCCACCAAGAACATCATTGGTAAGTCCTTATTGAGGTTAACCCAAGGAAGTCGAACAGTAGCTGAATATACCTCAGAATTTCGAAAGCTCATCCGATTTTCACCTCATTTGGTTCCTACTGAAGAAGATAGGTGTTTCAGATATGAGAATGGACTCCGAGAGTCTATCAAAGATCATGTAATTCCCTTACAACATACCAAATTCGAGAAATTGGTTGAAACAGCTCGGGTAGTAGAGCATCATCAAAATATTAAAGACATGAAGAGAAAGGCTTTCAATATGAATAAATACCCTCAGAACTTCAAGCAACAATGAACAAATCAAGGAAGGGTATATCAAATGGAAACCACTGAAACATCAAGCCAAACTACCACATGTAATAGGCCACATCCTTATGGGAAGTGTTATCATTTTGGCAGAGTGTGTTTTACCTGTGGAAGACCGGGTCATGCATATCAGGATTGTCAAGCAAATAAGACAATTGACGGAGCAACTATTGAACGGAATCGTGCGAATAAAATATTCCATGCCACTCCTATCAATTTCAGAGAACCTCAGAAAACTCTTATGCCACCTCCTGCTCAAGAGCGAACCCTTGCAAAAGTTCAATATTTTGCAAATCCTTCAAACCCAAATCAATCAAAAGCTCAAACATCTGACAGCAGACCTGCTGGAAAGGCAAGGGTATACAATCTCACTCCAGTGGAAGCAGCAGAAGACAACAATGTAGTCTCAGGTACAAATCACAACTTTTGCTTTTCTTACTGAATTAGAATTTCCTAAAGTCTATACTTTTATTATTAGGCACCTTATACTTTAAAGAAGAGCCCTGCAGTATATTGTTTGATATTGGGGCTAGTCATTCATTCATCTCTGAAAATTTTGCTAAGAGATTAGGACTATCATATTACAAACTTGCGAAGATCTTGAATGTTGGACTTCCATCTGGAGCCCAACTTAGTGCGAACAAATTCTGCGACATTCAAATACCAATCAATAACCATACCTTCCAAGCCAAGTTAGTTGTGCTACCTATAGTAAATTTTGATATCATATTAGGCATGAATTAGCTTAGTATGCATAACGCTACTATTAACTGTCAAAAGAAGAAGGTTGTTTTGTAAACTCCAGGAGCTTCAACAACGTTTATTAGGAAGATCAGCACTAGTAGCTCCTTAATCAATACAGTCCAAGTAGAGAAAATGGTGTGCAAAGGTTATAGTTGTATTCTGATGGTGATGATGGGCAATAGCAAAGAAGTAACCCCAATCTCTAAAATAAAAGTTGTTAGAGATTTTGAAGATGTTTTCCCTAAGGATCTGCTTGGTTTACCTCCAACCAGAGAAGTAAAATTTAAAATAAATGTAGTTCCAGGAACACAACCTCTATCAAAAGCACCATATAGAATGGCCCCAAAAGAATTGCAAGAGTTAAATGAGCAATTACAAGAACTGCTAAATAAGGGGTTTATTAAACCTAGTATGTCTCCATGGGGAGCCCCGGTACTATTTGTTAAGAAGAAAGATGGGTCTATGAGAATGTGCATAGACTACAGAGAGCCGAATAGAGTCACAATTAAAAATAGATACCCACTTCCTCGTATTGATGATCTGTTCGATCAACTTGCCGGTGCTGTAGTGTTCTCTAAAATTGATTTAAGGTCAGGGTATCATCAAGTGAAGGTAAAGGACTCAGATGTAGAAAAGACAGCATTCAGAATGCGATATGGGCATTTAGAGTTTCTTGTAATGTCATTTGGTCTCACAAATGCCCCATCTCTGTTCATGGACTTAATGCAGAGAATTCTGAAACCTTATCTAGATAAATTTGTTATAGTATTCATTGATGATATCTTAATTTACTCCAAGACAGTAAAGGACCATGAATAACACTTGAGATTGGTTCTAGAGAAGCTTAGAGAGCATGAGTTATATGCTAAATACTCTAAGTGTGAATTTTGGCTGGATTCTGTATCATTTCTTGGACATGTGGTTGATGCTCGAGGAATCCAAGTAGACCAAAGTAAATTAGTGCTATTCAGGATTAGGTTCAGCCCAAGACAGTTACTGAAATTCATAGTTTTCTGGGTCTAGCCGGATACTACAGAAGGTTTGTTAAAGGCTTCTCTCAGCTTGCCGCACCTCTTACAAAATTAACTCAGAAGGCAGTTCCATTTGTTTGGTCAGAAGAATGTGAAACTGCATTTCAGTCTCTAAAGGACGCATTAACTTCTGCTCCAATTTTGGTTCTTCCGAAAGAAGGAGTCAATTATCAGGTGTATACAGATGCATCTGGAATTGGGTTAGGATGCGTATTAATGCAAGAAGGCAAAGTTATAGCATACGCATCTCGCCAGCTTAAAACCCATGAAAGGAACTATGCTGTACATGATTTAGAATTGGCAGCATTAGTTTTTGCATTAAAAATATGGCACCATTATTTGTATGGAGTTCAATGCTCCATATTCACAGACAACCAAAGTCTAAAGTACATCTTTACCCAAAGAGAATTGAACTGTAGGCAAAGAAGATGGCTGGAATTAATAAGTGATTATGATTTAGATATCCAGTATCATCCAGGAAAAGCTAATATAGTAGCTGATGCGTTAAGCCGTCACACTGTTCTTAACAGCTTAATTTCAGAAAGTCCGTTGGCGAATGAGTTTCATAAAATGAAAATTTCTCTTGCTAAGGGAAATTCAGTCAGTACCATGATATCCATGAATAATATAGAACCTACTTTTCATAGAGATGTTTCAATTTCTCAAAGTAAGGATGACGAATATTTAAGCCTTAAAGTGGCAATAGAAAGTGGTCGTCGTCCAGAATTGAATTTTAAGAAAGGTGCTATTTACATGAATAATCGTCTCTGGATTCCTAAATCCATGCAGAAAGAGATCCTAATTGAAAGTCACAATTCAGGATATCAAATTCATCCAGGAAATTCTAAGATGTACCAAGACCTAAAATAATCATTCTGGTGGCTAGGGATGAAGAAAAGTATTGCAGAATTTGTTGCAAAATATCACGCTTGTTGCTTAATAAAAGCAGAGCATCAAAAGCCTGGTGGCTTATTGCACCCACTAGAAATCCCAGAATGGAAATGGACTGATATATCCATGGATTTTGTTATGGGTTTGCCTCGATCAAAATCTGGAGCTGATTCAATATGGGTTATAGTGGATCGTCTCACAAAATCTGCTCATTTTATTCCAATCCGTCAAACTGACTTAGTGGAGAAATTGGCAAAATTATATATTAAGGAAATAGTCAGATTCAACGGAATTCCTAAAACAATTGTATCTGATAGAGACAGTCATTTTACTTCTAAATTTTGGCAGGCTGTCCATCAAGATTTAGGCACAACTTTGGCCATGAGTACGGCATTCCATCCCCAAACAGATGGCCAAACAGAGCGAGTAAATCAAGTCTTGGAAGATCTTCTGCGTTTATGTATGTTGGATTTTTCTGGATCCTGGGAAGAGCATATCCCTTTAGTAGAATTTGCATACAACAACAGTTTTCAATCCAGCATAAAGATGGCACCATATGAAGCCTTATATGGGAGAAAATGTTCATCCCCACTAGCATGGTCTGAGTCAGGAGATACTCAATTATATGGATCTGAGCTAGTGGAAGAAACAAATAAGAAAGTTAAACTCATTCAACAAAGAATTAGAACTACTCAAGACAGGCAAAGTAAATATCATGATAATCGTCATCGTCCTCTAGAATTCAGCGAAGGAGATTTTGTGTACTTAAAAGTGAGCCCGATGAAAGGAATCTATCGTTTTGGAGTTTCAGGAAAGCTCAGTCCAAGGTACATTGGACCTTTCAAAATTTTACAGAAGATTGGTTCAGCAGCTTATAAATTAGAACTTCCAGAAGACTTCGCTGCTGTACATAATGTATTTCACGCCTCATCTCTAAGGAAGTGTCTCCGAGATCCTTCTCATCTTATTGAACATCCTACAATTGAAATTCAACCTGATCTTTCTTTCACTGAAGAACCAATAAAAATCCTAGATCATGATCTGAAGAAATTAAGGAATAGATCTATTCCAATGATAAAGATTCAGTGGAAGAACCGATCTTGTAACGAAGCCACCTAGGAGAAAGAGGTGGATATGCGTCAAAAGTACCCAAATCTTTTTAATCAAGGTAATTCTTCAATTTTATCTTATTTCAATTCGTTTCTTTATAACAGTTTAAATTCTTTTTTTCACTTGAGTGATGTCGAGGACGACATCATTCTTAAGTGGGGGAGTTTGTAACAACCCAGGTTGTTACTTTGCTCAATTAAGACTAATCTAAGTCTTAATTAAGGTTCTAAGTCACTAATTAAGTAATTTAGAACTCGCCTTTAAAACCTAGGTCAAACCAAAAGTCAAATCTGGAATTTTGGAAAATTTCAAACCCTAGAATTTGACTTTTTATCTAGACCTCAAATTAAAAATCTGACTTGGCCATTGCGTTCAGAACACCTAAATTAGCCAGGGGTGAAATTTTGGAGGCATTTGGAAGTCGTTGATTTTTCGTCGAATATTTTAATATTATTTAAATATCCTAAATAATCAAATAAATAAATACTCATCGGATCAAAAATCCGAGTGCGCCGTTGCGTTCCTCACCCCTCAAATAGCTAGGAGTAATTTATTGGAATTTTTCTGAAGTCATTTTATAATTAAATTTTGAATTAAAAGAAATCAGATTTTTTTTTTATTTATTAAATAAAATTTATAAAATAGTTTAACTTAACGGTTCCGTTAAGTTCTTTAACTCACCGTTTAGTTTCCCTCAACGCCGTCCATTGTTGCCGTTTGATCGAAGGGAATTGCCTGAATCGTCTGATCTTCTTGATCAGACGGTGGAGGTGTTTCGTCCCTGCGCGTGGCTCCAGCGCAAGCAATGCTCTGCGCGTGTCGAGCGGAGGACGCGCGTCCTCCTTCCTGATGGCCAGATGGCGTCCGCCGCTTCCAAGGGTAAGTTAGATTTCTTCTAAGCCTAGGATGCCGGGGTTCTTTTGGGAGGAATCCATCTGGAGCAGCGTCGGAGGGTTCTCGCCGCTACTCGAATTTGTTGAAACCATTCAGGTCCTCAACATCGTTCAAATTAGGTACCTCCGTACCCATCTTCTCTGATTATGTACATCGGCAGTTTCTTCTTTAAATGTTATAATTATTATAAATGATCAGGCATCATATCTATTCGTACCCTACTTCTAAATATCGATCAAGAGTTTCATTTCAAGATCTGCAATTGTTTCAATTTCATTCGATGATGTGTCTATATGTTTGCAATTATGGTAATTAAGCAAATAAGTTAATCAAATTGCAAAATTATTGTTCGGTTAGCTTACGCATTCCCGAACTCTAGAATTTTAGGGCATGACCTCTAAGACAATAGAGGAAGAATCAAAGCTGGAGTTTTAGCTCAATCGAAAGGTCCTCTAGCGAGCTTTCTATCTGCATATGTTTCGAGCTCTGAAGTTCTGAGTGAGAGGAGTTGCGCGCTGCCCTAATTTTTTCTTCCCCGGCGACCTGATGAGGAAGAAGACGCAAACTGGCTGGACCGGGTTCGTTCCACCGGTCCAGCCCATTTCTTAAAATGCCACGTGTCGAAATCGCAGCGGCTTTGGACTCGGTGTCTTGCAGTCAAGGGCGAATGCTAGGCGTGGGTCCCGCACGGCAGGTGGACGCCTCGTCGTCTGGACACGTGTCCGAGGGTCCCGCAAGCATGTCTCAACAATTATTGCTGTGGGCCCATCTGACTCTTGACAGCGAATCCTAGAGCGACACCTGGCCCACCGCTGTTGCAAGGAATGACTACCTGCAGAAAAATAAATATTTATTATAATTATATTATATATATATATATATATATATATATATATATTCATAAAATAATACTTATAAGATATGTTATGTTTTGTAAAGTAAATTTATTTGTACCTTAGTGTTTATATATATATATATGCAAAAAGTCAGAGAATAAAGAATAATTAATAAACAGTTTAAGAAATTAAATGTATTATTAATTATTTGTAATTAAATATCAAACTTTAAACCCTAATAACTTGCAAAATATAAATCTAATCATAGCAAATAAACATATTAAATTAATCAGAAAAATATGAGGAATTTATTGATGCCCACAATTTTGCTGTAGGATCAATATTTTGCAAAGTGATTATTTAGGATTTAATTAAATTTAAATTAAATGTCACAAACCTTATTTAGCTCATAACTTTGTACCCAATGATCCAAACATATTGAATATGGGTCTTAAAGTGATCAGAAAACCCTAAGGATCATTTTAGTAGGGTTAACTTGACTGTTTGGATTAGTTTGAGCCTAATCACATTTAAGTCCTAACCCTAATTACCCTAATTAGACCTAGAATTTCAATTGACCATAACTTGGTCAATTGAGCACCAAATTTGATGATCCAAAGGTCCATTTAGATCAGAAGATCTTAATTAACAATAATATGTAAGAATATTTTAGATCCAACGATTAGATTTGCTAATCTTCCTTAATTACTCTAAATCTTGATTAGGGAATATTAGCAACTCTAGTAATCCAAATTGAGTGATTTAAATTTCAGAGGACTCCTAGAGCCATTTAGAATCCATCTGTGAAGTTTGATTAGTATTTGAGTGCTCAATTTTGTTAATCACTCACTAATCATCCTAAAATCCTAGATCTTATATTGGCCATAACTTGGCCAATACTTATCAGAATTTAGCAAATTTAAATTCTATGGAAAGCTTAGGCAGTAAAGAACATTAAACTAAAAGAAAAATTGAACTTTCACTTAGTCAAATTACTAATTTACCCTTATGAGTCAAGTTCACTAATTTGATCTCATATGGCTTAATGATTACCCAAAATTAATTTAGTTGCTGTCTAATCTTATATTAGACAATAAGAAGTACTTTCCAAAACAAAATTTTAAAATTTAAGCCCTAGATTAAAAATTGATCTTTGAACCCTTAAGGAGGGGCAAAATGGTCATTTTGCCCAAATTTAGGGTTTAGCCTTTTAAAGCCCTAAAATCAATTTCTAATCATTAAAATCAGTAAATAGAATGATTCATAGTTGAAATTAATCAAATCCAAGTTTAAATTAGACTTTGATTAAAATCTTAATCTTAGTTTCTTAAGGAAAATTCCTAAGTCCTAAGTGAAGTTTTTCTTCTTTAATTATTCTTAGACCCATCCTTAGGTCTTATAACATTAGTTAGGATGTGTGTCTTGAGAGATACTCTTAGTAATTAAGAGTCTTATTTCCTAAGATTAGGAATAGATCTTAAGTTAGAATTCATCTATTGAGTAAATTGGGTTACTCAATTAGATGAAACCTTGAGTTTTCTAGTTTATAGATTTTTCTTAGTTTATTTAATGATTATTTAATCTTTAAAACTCTAGAATTAAGGATAGAGATCTATCCTAATGAATTTGATTTATCATTAGGATTTGCCTTAACCTAATCTGTGAGTTTTGGGTTCTAAACCTTAGACCCTTAGATTATACCTTTTAGATTAAGTGATTAGACCCCATCATCTGGAGTCTAATTCTTAATCTATTCATCTTGACTTGGCTAATCAAGATGAGGTTGGGATGAATTAAATTACAAAACTAGGTCGATGATTTATTTATTTTAACCAAATAGTCGTCTTTTGATTAAGTTATAATTAGGACTTGGCCAGTCCTAATTATCTTCAACTTGTAGGATTCGTGATTCTAAGTTACAGAATGTGTAAGAATTGATGAATTCTGAAACTTATGTAACTTAGAGTAGATAGAATGAATAAAGTAGATAACAACGGATATCACCTGTGTTTTAGATAGAGTTTCTTGCACTTTGATTTTGATGCTTCGCATTCCTTGATTTTGAACCTTATACCTTGAACATGTATTATGTACATAAGATATTTTGATAAATATCTTATGTTAATTTGGAACATTATTTATAAGCAGCATTATGTTCGTTTCACAAGTGGTTTGTAAGGTGTAGCTTGATTAGTATACCTCTTCGATCAACTCGTTCGGGGTCGGCTTCTTGTAGGGGGTTTCAGTCCGATAGTCTATGCCATGCCTAGTCCATGGGATAGGATGGATAGACTCTTGCCCTACTGACTATATAGTCAGGATTTTGATATGGTTATACTAATCTAAGTACACTTACATTCAATTCTATCTTAGCTTATCAGGCTAAGAGTTTCAGTAATGATCAGTTCAGAGTTTCTTAGCTCATCAGGCTAAGAATTACTGAGTTCGTCTTTAGTTCAGATGACTTATATAGTTACTGTAGTTTCAGTTTGCAGTTACTATTTTACTAGCATATTTTGCATTTCAGCACTATTTTACTTTTAGTTTTTCTGCACATATTATATATAGGATGCTAGTTCTACTTACTGTTTTCATATGCTCACATAGGATGTTAGTGTTTTCTGTTTTATACTATTTAAATGTTGTATGACACTTAGCATAATCCGTTTGATCATATGCATATTTAGGTTGTATTTTCTTACTATTTTACTTTTCTTTTACTTACCTATTTGTGTTGCAGTTACTTGGAGGAGGTATGTATTACTTCCTATTTATTTAGTTATAAACTGTAGTTTATAATTATATACTGTTCTTTTGATACGCATTTCTGCACCTATTATGCTTAGTTCTGTTTTTATGGTGATATTCAAGTAACTTAATAAAATTGTTTGCCCTAAAATGTACTTAGACATATTGTCTAACCAGTTTTTCTTTTATTGGCTGGGGCCCTACCATTATGAAACTGATAATGGTAGGTTCTGAGTTTGTTGGAGCAGTAGATCCAGTGGAGAGTTTGCCATTGGAGGAGGAGCCCGTTCCTGAAGATCTGTAGCTTTAGTTTTTCTTTCAGTGAGATTGAGAGTTTTCTTTCAGTTCTTTTAAACTCATTAAATATTGTAATAATACAGGTTTATATTTCTCTTTCAGTACCTCACTTATTCTGTAATGTTCTATTTATACTGTATTGGATGGATGTTATACTGTTTTATGCTTCCACACTCTGAGTTCATGTATGATCATTGAGTGATAGTATTTCTGGATTGAATGGCAAAGTCCTTATCTAAATTAGGTTAGAATGTGTGTCTAATCCAATCTTAAGTGGGGACCTTGTCATTTGGTGACCCCTCCACCGTAATCATGTTAACTTAAGGGTTAACAGGACCACGGCGGGGCTGGGCCGCCACACAAGATGCTCATAATTTTACTTATGTTGAGTTTCTATTATATTGTATTTGGAATAATACATCAAAGTAATAGTTATGTTGGAAGTCTAAATGTAAAATAGGATGTCTGTATCATGCACATCTTGGTACTAGTGAGAGATTTTATCTCCGCATGCTTTTGCATATTGTTAAAGGTGCTCAATGCTTTAATGATTTAAAATGGGTAACTGATGTTATACACTCAACATTGCAAGCAGTGTGTTCTGCATTGGGGATAATTGGTAAGGACATCGAATGGGCTGATGCTTTAACTGAGGTGTCAACATGGGTAATTGCTACTCAATTAAGAAATATATTTACAACTATTATTATGCATTGTGAGGTTAACCATCCTGTTAAATTACAATATAAGTAGTCTAACAAATTAGTTAAAGATATAGTTTTTTTCACTCATAAGCATTCTCGATATGATAATTATGCTATTACTGATTTAGATAAGTTAAGTTATGCACTACATGAAATGATTTTAAATAGCAATGGAAAGTCACTTCGCAATTATGAGTAAATGCCTTTACCTAGCCTTCATAGCTTTGTGAATTTCCGAAAGTTGTTGATTTTAAAGGAATTCAGTTATGATGCCAATTTATCGTATAAAAATTTCAAATTTATCATCAACAATTGAATTCAAAACAATATTATATTTATGAAGCTATCATTGAATCATGCATCTTAAGCAAAGGTGGGTTATTCTTTGTATATGGTAGTGGCGGAACAAGAAAGACTTTTTATTGGAAACTAATTTTAGCTAAGATACGATATGAGAGAAAGATTATTATACAACTGAATCATCTGGGATTTCAGCTTTGCTATTACCCATTTAATGTACAACACATTCAAGATTTAAAATTCTTACAGAATTATCAACATGTGCTATTTCATAATAATGAGAGATTTTAGAGCTACTACAGATTGTAGATTTAATATTATGGGATGAAGCATCTAAATGCATCTTTTGCTTTTGAAGTATTTGAACATACTTTGAGAGATATAATGAAATTTAAAATACATAATTTTAAAAATAGCGTATTTGGTGTAAAGACTTTGGCTCTCGGTGGTGATTTTAGTCAAATTCTCATAATTATAAGAAAAGGTACTTGAGAATATATTGTTGCTGCAAGATTACAAATATCTTATAATTGGAAATTATGTAAATTATTTGAGCTCCGAACAAACATATGTTTGCAAACAGTGTTGATATCAAATCTGCGGAATCATTACAGACACATTAATTCACTGATTGGCTCTTAAATATTAGCTTAGGCAAAATTTGTGAAGATGTTTTTAAAGATCCTTCATTAAGCAATTGGATGATAATACCTTATGATATTTTAATTCATAATGTAAATGACCCTCTCAAATCTTTGATATAGTTTTTTTATCCAAATCTCAATGATTTCTATTATACTCACACCTATTTGCAATCACATTATATCCTCGCTCCTACAAATGATGATGTTGACATAATCAATAATATGATCCTTGATCAGTTACCAGGAAAATTAATAAATTTTTATAGTGCTGACCATATTGCATATGAAGATGAAATAACAACTGAAGATTTTGGGTACAATCATGAGTTCATACATACCATTAAGTTTTGCGGTTTAGCAGATCATTGCATTCAATTGAAAGTTCGGGTCCCAATAATCTTATTATCTAATTTAAATCAAGCCATATGTTTATATAATAGTCCACGCCTCATCATTGAAAATATTGCTACCAAGGTTCTTCAAGCAAAATTTCTAGCATGAACAAATATTGGTCAAATAATTATTATAACTAAAATTTCAATGACGTCATTGAACCATGATTTTCCATTTCAGTTATATTGTCGTCAATTTCTTGTCAAGATTGCATTTGTTATAATAATAAATAAAAGTTAAGGTCAAACACTAAGTACTGTTGTAATATTTTGGCCAAAACCAGTTCTTATGCATGGTCAACTTTATGTTGCATTTGTTAAAGTGATAATTTGAAATGGATTGTGAATATTATGCTTGAATAAATTTGGTCAACCAATTAAATATGCTAAAAATATTGTGTATAAATAAATATTCAATGACATAGCTCATGCTGTAAGTAAAACAAACTTTTAAAGTATTTTATTTAATTAATATTTTAACATATTTAAATATTTATTTAAGATATATAGTTTTCCTTTGTTCGATTTGCTGGCTACATAAATCTGTGATTCTTTTATTATTTTTTTGCGGAGATTCCTCAACTGAGCAGATTCTCTTCGACATTTGAAGGTGCAGCTTGGTGTAATTCTCTTTTTCTTCTTTAGCTTGCTCACAGGGTTTCATGTTAACAGACTTCTTAAAGGAAAAAAAAGGAACTGTGCTTGAGGAAAAGAGCAAGTTCATAAATCATTTGCAAATAAAATAATGTAAGAAGAGAGTAGTGTATTTTATTTTATTTTGTAGATTCAAGTGTTATTTGATTATTATTTAAGTGTATGCATCCTTTTGAAATGGAAAAGAACTAATGAAATCCAGATCTTAGTTACTCCTTAAAATTGTGAGAATACAATGAATGAAAATTCAAGAGTGACACAAAAATGAGTCTTATTTTATTTTTTCTAATAGAATTCAAGAGTGAAAGAAAGAATGAAAAATTGGCATGCAACTTGATGATAGTAGTATATTTGGTTAATATCAAATTTTTAAGTTATGTAGTGTAGAGGCATGAGCATGAGCATAAGCATGATATATGAGTATTAGTGAAGATTTATGAGTTACAGAATATTGCATATATTAACAGGGGAAACTCAGGATGTTCAGACATCATAGTAAATTATATTTCCCAATATGATGTATGTAGACATTGGACCGTACAGCTCATAGTAGTTCAGTGATAGTTAAGTTGCATAACATTGGCATACTGTAACAACCCAAGTTGTTACCTTAGTTAATTAGGACTAATCAAGGTCCTAATCTTAAATAAAAGTGCTACTTAAGTTATTATGAGTCAACCACTAAGGTCCAGTCTAAACCAGAGGTCAAACGGATCAACTCCTTATTTGGGAATTTCAGGAACCTCGGAGATTGACCTATTTTATTTTGACCTCCGATCGAAAAAACGGATTTAGCCATTGCGCTCATTGCCCACAAATTAGCTAGGGGTGAAGTTTTGGTGACAATTGGAAGTCGCCAAAATTTGACGAATATCTTAATAATATTTAAATATCCGAAAAATGAGGAAATTAAAAACTCGCCGGAATCGAAATCTGACTTCGCCGTTGCGTTCCTCACCTCTCAATTAGCTAGGGGTGAATAATTGGTGATTTTTGAAAACCATTTAATAAATTAATTAAATTAAGAAAATTTAAATTAATTTAATTATCAAATATAAATACTTATATTATTATTATTATTATTTTCTTTCAAGTTATGCAATGCTGCGCATATTCTACATTCCCTACTAGAAGACAGTGCTTGCTGATAGAGGCAGCAAGGAGAAAATATGGATGTTATTAAAGCTAGCCAATATGGCACCACAGATCTACTGATCTAAGTATTGTGTTTTTATAAGAACTTGAGTGTTAAGCATGCAAGAAAATGAAAGAGATGCCAAGAGCATTATTTTTGTTTTTATGCAGAAAATTGATAGATTTATTTATTTCGTATTTGATGATGTGTTGCAAAGGCGTCGTCAAAGCTGCCCTACACTGTCCCATTCACAGTTCCACCCTATATTGATGTAGTTTTTATTTTACCATTAAATCAAATAGCTATAATTCACTGTAATTCACTGTTGTGATCACAATTTAAAGCATTTTTAATTGAAATTAAAAGGTGTGCGAAACTATGAATGATTTGTTGAATTTCTTGGCAAATGTTTGCTGGGCAAGTAAATGTTTTTGTTTTCTTTCTTTTCAGACTTAATTGATTACAAAAATATGAGTAAGATAAGTTATAATATGCAATGCACAGACCTCAAAAGTTTAAATGACATAAATAATATACTTACCATTATTAAAGCTAGCGAATTTCATGTTCAATTTTGAAGGATTGAGACCACTGACTTAAACAATGAAAGCATGATAGGATTTTGTATTAAAGAATAAAGATAGGGTAGTATAATTAAAGAGGTATCTACCAGTTAATAATGTTAAGAAATAATGAAATAGAAGATATAATAGTTTTGATCTAGGATCTTTATGGAAGAGAATGTGATAATAGAAGATCCAAGTCAACAATAAAATTTTTAATTGATGGAATAAAAATTTATATCAACATATTATAATACACAGACAAAAAAACATATGGAAAGATCTCATGCAATTTCTTTTCAGAAGAAAATTGCGGTTAGTTTGGCATAAAATTTGTTTGAGAGAGGCAGTCAGTCTCCCAGGATCTGCAACAGAGGAATACATGGGGCTTAGTAAGAAGAAAAGATGTCAATGCATCATTATTTCTTCATATATGGTAACAATAGCTACATGATCGGATTGAAATTTAAGAAAATATGTATTTATATATTCTGAGATGTTTAGAATCCCTTAAGATGGCAAGTAGATATCATCCATCTGAAGTTTATAGTTTACCTTTGAGTATGTGATTCCTATAAATCCTTCGCAAGAATATATGCTGTTTATTTTCATTTTGAAACAATTGTGTGCAAGCTACTGTCAAAATTATTTTAACCAAAACATTTGTTTAATTCAGTCTCTTTAAGGCGATCATGATAGATAAGAATGTAAGCAAAATTTAAGGTTGATTTATTATCACAAAACAACCTCATAAATGTTTTCTTAAGTTATATCCTAAAATCATCCAAAATGACATTTACCAAAATACCAATGGACATGAGATAGCTTGAGTTTTTGTGTAGTATGCGGTACGATATGCACATAAGATGTATGTTCAAGCAGTCAGTTAATTCGGCTAATGATAATTAAATAACAATTTATTAACTATGAATTAAATTTAATTATAACAATAAGTATAATAAGGAGTTAAGAATTAAGTGCGGTTGTCAAAACTAGTTAGAACCTTCAAATATAAGTACTTAGTCTTGTATAGTATATATGTATACAACAGAAAACTAATAAACCTTAAAATTAATTAATGATATAATTAGCTAATAAAGGGCTGTTATTAGATCAAAATGATTTGACATCATTTAAATCGATCAACTTAATGTATAGATTAAGTTAATGAATATACATATATATAAATATACATATATATGTATACATATGTAATCAGTTAAATTGAACCTATAGGCATATATAATTAGTTTGTATAGTCCTAAATGCACTTATGGGTAATACATCCTAATGAAGTAATTAAAATTAAGTTAGTAAATTAATTAGGTTGATATTACAGTGGCTTAACGTAATCAAGTACAATAAAATTTAATTAAATATTAATCGGTTTGCACATACACGTGTATAGTTTAGGATAATTATTTAATTGGCCACGATTAAGACTAATCAGTGCAATATGCAAAGCAGAAATCTTAGGCTAATAGTTGGTTAATATTACTTAAGAGTTTAGTTAATATTATTTGATGTAAATACAGCAAATAAATATTAGCCAGAAAATTTTATTAACATTAGGTAAGTTAAATAATATTATCACACAAAAATTTAATTAATTAAAAGCAGCCAATTGTATATATATATATATATATATATATATATGTATGTATATATATATATGTACACATAGAAATATATACATATATTTAGATAAGTTGTCAGAGGTTATATTGCGGCTGGATTAATAAACTAGAACCAGTTAACGTAATTAATATTATATAGTAAAACGTATATATTGATTTAGGAATTATGATTCAAATATCTAATGTGGTGACTTAATTAGGATCAACTAAATGCCAATCGGTAGACCCATAGTTTAATTAAAATTTATATATATATATATATATATATATATATATATATATATATATATATATATATATAAATGCTTAGACAGAGTCAGTTAAATGTATTAGATTGATTTATATTATAAAAGCAGTAATTTAACTTAATCTAATTAATACTCTTTAAACTAATAAAATGAAAGCTTTATTAATAAGTAATTATAAATATAGATAAATACATATATACTAATAAGTAATTATAAATAAATCAAAAAGATAAATCAAACTAAATGAATGTTATTAAATTAAGTCAAAATAGTTTTGGTAAGTAGTATTAACAATAAACTAATACTAAATTAAATACATACAGTTATATAAATAGAAAACTTTAGGTGGTAACATACAACTATATTAAGACAGTAACAATTTAGATGAATAAATACTAGGATTAATAATATAGTGAATTAATTGATTGCAAATGACAAACTTAATCAAATTGGTTTAACTGTATTTAAGATTAGCTTAACCAGTAGATTCAATTGATTTAGTTAATATTTCAAGCTAATTAACTAGATAATGAACATACTAGATTAATTTATTTGATTATGAAAAACAATAAAATAAATATTAATTGGATAATAATAATAATTATATCTAAATACACATGATGGATGAATGCTTTAATTAATTAAGTATAACTTGAGTAATAATCAAATTGAACTAATAATATAGAAAAATATAATTACTTTAGGGATTGAAATGTTAATAACTTGGTCAATCGGACTCGGAATTCAGTGTTCTTGGACTCAATGGAATCTTTGAACAACCATCAATAATAAACTACATAAAAATTTAGGTTTCAGTAGAGTGGAGATTACTTAAATGCCCTTAAGTCAAAAATCTTAGTTTGAACCTGTAGGACCCATTTCTCATCCAAATTGGACATACTTACTATCTATCTTCAAGTTAGACACTAAGAAATTATATGGAAAAGAGAAACCTTATTTTAGACACTTAAATCAAAAGTTGACTTTCGGACCCTTAAGTAGGGGCAAAATGGTCATTTTGCCCAAAATTTAGAATAAACACCCTTAACCTTTAATTAGTCTTTTAAAATACTAAAATTTACTTTATAACCATATTAGTGACATGTAAGTAAGTAAAATTATCAGTTAGGTCAGATTTCAGAATTTTCCTGAGTCTTTAACACTACACCTTAAGGACCCTTCCTGAGATTAGGACTAGATCATAGGGTTGATTTCATTCATTGAAAAATAGGATTTTTCAATGAATGAATCCTTGGTTTTATTAGTTTCTAGAATTTCAACTTAGTTTGATTATTTTGTCTTTTGACCTTAGATCTACGATAGGAGATTCATCCTATTAAGTTTGATTACTTAATAGGATTGGCCTAGATTATTAGATCACTTTTAGAATGAAACTTAGATCTTAGGTCTTATCTTTTTTTTTTTATTATGTGATTAAACCCAATCTCATGGTGTTTAATCCATAATCTATAGTTTAGTAGTTTTTAGTTAGAACGTCTAAAATTATCAAATAGGTCGTAATGATTTGTTGCTCAACTTTTATAGTCGACTTTGATTTGGTATATTAGGACCTAGCTAGTCCTGATATTTTGTAACTTGTAAGGATGAATTTCTAAGTTACACTTGATATGTGGGAAAATGGTGATCCTGAAATTGTGTAATTTGGAATAGTTAGAACGGATAATAGAAAACAGATGGTATCACCATATTAGTAGAGTCTCTTGCTTATTTTGATACTTTGTGCTACGCATTCCTTGTATATTTGAGCTTACTTCCTTGGACATTTCATATAAGATAACTTTGTGCATGAAAATGAAAACTTAGAATAATAGGATAACAGTTGCCTTTGGGTCCAGTTTATGATGATTATGGTGCACATTTGTCCCGATGGACAGGGGTAAGGTGAGATCAGGATGCCTAACATTCTCATTGAGGAGAGTGTGTTAGGCTTGGGACCCGTATAGTCTTGCAGACGTGCTTGACTCCTCAGTTGTTTCTAACAGTTGTCCATAGAAACAAAAGTAAAATAACTAAAATATGTTGCATAAATATTGTCTGCCTCTTCAATCATGCAGTATGTTCAGTATGTTTGCATATTGAGATGTATATATATGTGGGCTAGTTTGGCCTAGTCTTCTAATATGGCAGTCAGTATACAGAGTTTGATGTGTAATTTTTGTATTTGCTATGTTTTAGTATTGCTTATTCAATCAACTATTTCTTTATACAGCTTATATACAGTAGGATATTAGATTTTATTGCTATTTATATATATCACTGCTAAGATTTATTATTGTAATTTGCATATTTTATTTGATCACCATCATATATTAGGATGTAGCATTTTCTTTCAGCATATGTTTAGTTACTTATATTATATGCCTTGTTTTGTTTACCTCGCTTTTGAGGCATGTCTTAGCCTCCTTTGTTTAAGTTATAAATGTTATTTATAGCTTTTCCTTTTTTTTATTGTATTACCAGTCACTCCTATATGTATTGTTGCTTAGGGAAAATTATGTAAAGAGGTGATATTATAAAACGTATAAAAATGTATCAGCCTAAAATGTACTTAGACAAATTGTATAACCAGATTTTCTCTTTTTTGGCTGGGGCCCTACATTGGGAAACCGACAATGGCAGGCATATAGCAGATAGAGGATCCAGCACTTGAGGAGGAGCTATTCCTAGAGGAGGAGCAGCAGCTCAGACCAGAGCATATCTAGTCCTTAGAGTTATTGTGATGATGAGTGTATTTTGCATTTCCTTTTTATTTAAATGTGTAATAATACAGGTATCCTTGACTGTGCATTTGGACTTATATGCTTATATTCTGAATTATATTTTGCACTTATGTTACATTGTGATGCTTGGATGTCATTTATTACTTCCGCACTCTGTACGTTTACTTATATAGTGACTATTAGATTGATTCTGTGTTAATCCTTCCCTAATCAGGTGGATTGTGGAGTTTATCCTAATCCAATGGTAAGTGAGGGTTAGCCAGAGTGACACTCCACTCTTAACCTAATCCTTTGGCGGATTAAGGGTGCGGGGCGCCACACATACAGTATTGTGGCATATTCAAATGCATAATTTCAATGGCATACAACATAGTCTTACATGCTATTTACTCAGTTTCAGATCATATACCGTTTTTATTTATTTTCAACAATTAGTATACAGTCAACTTTACCTTACTTCAATTTTATATAGTTTCAATTATTCGGTTACTCTTATAATCTTTTTATAGCTTTGTTTACTTTATTGTTTTATGTAAGTAATTAGAATTTATTTAGATTATTTTCGATGTGTTAGACTTATTGTCTAACATGTAGTACTTATGGGATCTGGCAATTTGCTAGATCTTGAGCAGCATATTGAGCCAGGTCAGGAGGACTCTCAGGAGATTTAAGAGGAGTTCATGGAGCTTTAGTGGACCCTCCTTCAGCCGTATTATTTCTTTCTATTTTTTAGTTTAGTTTAGTATTTAGACTTTATTTCAGTACTATTTTAATGAACAGTTTGTAATAATTCTGGATATATTTTTCTTTTCTTTTCAGAGATGAATTTTTATTTCAACTTCTGTGATGAATATTTTCTAGATGTATGCTTAGCTTCCACACTCTATTTTATACTTCTTATACTTAGTATTATGATATGATTAGTATACTGAAAATGCTAATATTTTATACATATAATGGGCTCTTCATGCTGTATTTTAAATCCAATGCATGTATTTGTCTAATACTTAAGATAATGATACTACTCTTATCTTAAGTATTAGCTCTTGACCCTCCTCTAGGGTTAAGTCAGCAGCCCTTCAGATAGGTTTCCTTTCAATTATTCGAGAAGATGGGAAATTTCTTTTCGAGTAGAGCACCGCTCTGCGCCCAATTGATTGCCTTTCTTCTCTTTGCGTGTGGTGACGAGGCGGGGCGCTATAGTTCTCTGTCAGCGATTTGCAGCAGCAGGGATTTCCGAGAGTGCCGAGAGCTCCAAAGAATTTAACTGGGGATACTGAGGGATCTCAATGAGCAAAGGGAGTCCTGTGATGTCCCAAGGGTATTTATAGGAAGTGGGGAGGTCTAGAGATGGTTTCTATGGCCGGGAGCCATGGTTTAGGCTTGGGCCGAGGGAGAGGTGTGGTTCCAACGACAGGGGCAATTCAGAAAGATGGCAGCCAGCAAACCATTGGACTCGAGGGCAGAAGGGGAAGATTAGGGTGTTCTTATAATGCCACTAGGCCTGGGGAGGGTTGAGCTATCGGGGGGACCAGGCGAGCATGCAGGCAGATTAGGGACAAAGGTGAATAGGGTCGGAGTGCTATGGGCCGTTTGATGGATCGACTGTTGGTGCCGGATGGTCCTAATGCGCCCCGGGATATTTATTTATAAGGATTAAAGATTTGCCATCAAATTCTAAGGGGCGATGCATCGGCTGGGATCAGATCTCAGCGTAGTGTGAATCCACCGTTAGATTAGTGCGCTATGATTCGTGCTTGCGCATCCCAAGGTAAGGATCGATGCACTGCTATCGAGACCCCACTGCGGATCTGCCGTAGTCCCAACAGCAAATCCCACATATATAAAAATTAAAATATATTTAATTTAAATAATATAATTTATTTAATTAATTTAATAATAATCCTAATACATTTTAAATCTTGTTTAGGACTTAATGAGCTCCAAAAATTTCCAAAAATATCTAAGAATTCACCCTTAGCTAATTAGGACATGAAGAATTCAAAAATGAAATCAGATTTTAGTTTAGAAATCAATTTAATTTAGCTAATTTTTAGAGTCCAAAATTATACAAAAATAGCTAGATTGATCAATTTAACTCTGATTGATTTCAAACTTTTAGAGTTATATTTAAATGACCCACTGAATCTAATGTAATAAAAATCAAAGCTTGGTTTAACTTAATTTTTGTTAGATTAAGTAGGGTAACAACTAGGGTTATTACACATTGTGGAGGGAAGTTCTCCCTCCATAGTCCACCATTTGAACAAGTCAAGTTCTCCACATGTTCCTTAGATCAAGGCCGACCCAAGGAAAGTGTTACTAGAACGAAAGACAGCCTAGGTGCTTCAAATATTACTAAGGCTCGGGCACAGTACCCCACTGTATAGGCTTGAGCCAATTGTCCATCAATCGGCTCAAATCTATTGATGTGGAGAGGTACTGGGGAGAAACGTTTGACAGCTGTTGGTACATCAAATTTTCTCTCGCAGGCATTGTCTGAGCGGGGACGAATGTGAGCAGAAGTGAAACCTCACTCAACCGTCTGATTGATCATCTGCAAAAGAGGGATGATCCTAATATGTCAACTCGTAACGACTGAACGCTGGTGGACTCACAGTTGTTAGATCGAGGGTGCGGTCGATGTCTGATATTGGATTTGGCGAGATCCAATATGGACTATAAAATCTACGGGAGCAGATGGCTCGGATGTGCCGAATTGGTTGCCACGTGCGCAGAGCCTCACAGCGGATTGCCCACTGTCCACACAGCGGATCAGGGAGATCTGCCAACCATTGGAGAACAAAAGTGTAATTTAAATTTATAAACCCTTTTATGCAATTTATTTAATTTAATTTAAATTAAATTATTGCCTAAATGACTTCCAAAATTCTCAAACTTTCACTCCTAACTAATTTGGAGTTGAGAAATTCAAAAATGTAATCAGATTTGGATTTAGAGATCAATTTAATTAAGTTAATTTTCTAGGTCCTATAATTGGCAAAGCAGCCAACTAATCCAATTGAGGTTCGATTGACCCCAAAATTTTAGCCTTAGTTCCTAATGAGGTTTAAAACTTATTGATATTATGTTTAGTACTTCATTAAGCACAAATTAAGTAAGGTAATAACCTAAAGTTGTTACAGACTCAACCATTTAAGAATGATGTTGTCCTTGACATCATAATTAAGAAGGGTAATGAAACATAGAATTAAGAACAAAAAACATAAAAGAAGAGCACCTGGATCTTTGAAAAGACTTAGATGCTTTTGCTGCATATCTGCCTTTTTCCCATGTAGATTCATCGAGACTATGATTCTTCCAATGAACTTTCACCATAGGAATAGACTTTCTTTGTTATGTGTCAAACATAGAGAATGACAGACTTTCTTTGTGGTATACATTGATTTTTCTCGCCAAAATTTTTCATGGTCCTTGAGCTATTATGGTGAATACAATTGTATAAGATTTTCTTGGGGAAAAAATTTGAGGATGCCCAAATTCTTCTCACAACACTACAATTTTCAATAATGTTATTTATGATCTTGCTCTCCTTGAACTGCAAAGCTTTTGGCTCGAGATTCACATGGCATAGAAATCAAGATAATAACCCCATTAAAGAAAAATTTGATAGAGCTCCTTATAATGATACGTGGATGCGTGCATTCAATATGTCTTACCATAAGATTTTGTGGCCAGGTACATCCGATAATCATTCTTTTCTGATCACTGATGATCAAATTATAATAAACCCTCCATAATTTGGTTGAAAAATTATTGTTTTTTATGTGATGGTTTCTCAAAGCTAATGATGGGGTGTGGAATAAATTTTATGAATGAGATTCTTTCTTCTCAGTTTATCAAAAAGCCTTTTAATACCAAATGGATTTTAGACCTCCTCAGTCTTATTTGGATAGGATTTGATAAGAATCCATCCTTTGAGCTGAGAGATAAAAAAGTTGCTATTTTGGATATTCTCAAAGCCGATCCTAGCAATCAACCTGCGCTTTATGATCCCAACATCATCATAAATATCTCTCTACAAACATTTTATAAGGAATTATCTTGGGCTAAACAAAGAGCAAAACCTCATTATCTATCTAAAGGTGAAAACAACTCATAATTTTCTTACCTTTATATGTATTTTTGTAAGAACAAAAATTGGGCTCATGAGAACATCAGTAGTGATATCCATTTCTTGCTCAACCTGCCATTTGCCATTATTCTAATTTTCTCAACATGATGCTAACTGCTCTTTTTCACCTCTAGTTGTCTGAATGCTAAGTACTTATAATCTTGATTTAGATAGAGTTCCATCTTATGAAGAAATCAAATTGCAAGTATCATCAAAATTATTAAAACAATTTGTTCCAAATTCATTGATCGCCCTCAAGTTAAGAAAATGCACAGTCTATCTTGGGATTCAGTCACCATAAATAGAGGGAATGAAGGTTTCTAATTCTTTCTCCCAATAAATTTATTTTTAGTTGCGAAATCTTACTAGCTTGGTGCATTTTATGAAACAAGTCTCTTTTAACTCTTTGGCGGAAAGCTAATAACCTAGAGCTATCTTATGGCACTTCTCGTTCCTATAGGGACAAAAATTATGCTTCCACTTCTTGGAAAATACTTTATAAAGGTCTTATTTATCTCCTCTCTCAGCTCCCTCTTTCTCCTCCTATCTCTATACACAAATACTCATTTGGAACTTTGTTTAGCTACAATGTACAAATTACTGGAAAATGAAAACTTAACATATGGTGGCACAAATATGTATGGTTTTGAAAAGATAAACAAATTTCGCTTGCGCTTTGTGGAAAGCTCTAAGAGAGGGTTATAAATGTGCTGATATCCTTAACAAAACTGATACAGCTTGTTCTTTGGCATGTAGCATTTGCAATGCTAACAATGAATCTCATTCTCATCTCTTTTGATATTTTTGTGGGCATTTAGGCTATTAAAAAGTGTGCTTCCCTACTCTACAACCTTTTTATTTCCTCTATCGATTCATCAAGTTCTTAACAGTCTAGATTTAATCAATAATAAATGGTTAAAATGAATATATTTGATTATGACAGGGATATTGATTTACACAATTGGGTCAAAAAGAAATTCTCAAAAATTTAATTCCCATCATCGTTGCCTTACTACTATGATAATCTAAACAAAACACTTGTTAATGAGAATAATTGCAAAGAGGGATTAATGCCTCACCTTCTGATACAAATTATCTCTTATGAAAACAATCATTGGGCAATTATTTATCTCTACTTGTGCTTGCTTCTTCTGCTAATAGTTTGGTTTCTCCCATTGCATCGATTATAGTTTTGTTAATGATATTAAGATAATTTGCATCGATAACTACTTTTTATTTCTTCTCTTTTGCTTCCTCTTGTTTGCTTGTTCTACCTCTATTTGTAAATAATGTCTTCTCTTTTTGCTTATATAATCCTTTTGTCTGCTCGGCCCTTACATTTAAGAAAAAAAAAATCTGTATTTGAAGTACTATTTTAGCAAAAATTAAAACAAAAAAAATTATATTAATCTTGAATATTTTTTTTATATATATTTTTGTATAATCATAATATTTTTCTTTAATATTTTGGGTAAATTGGAAGGTATATTTACCCCTAAAACATTTTTTGGGAAATATTTTTTTGTTAATCATTCAACTTTTATTACAATTTAGTCCATCTAAAAAAATTCATTGGATGAGTTTCATCCAATCGAATTTGGATTTTATTTAAATTAAATAATATAAATATTATTTTAAATTTTATATTAAATGATATACAAATTTTATTTGATAAATTTTTCTAGTTCTCACATCAACAAATTTAAATAATATTTCACTATATTAAATTGGTCTTCGCCCTTGTGCTCACGAGAGTGGATGTCAATCCCCTTCTGCTCCAAAGCCCTGAACCCCATTCCGACCACAATGCCAGCGAACGTAGATGAAGGGCCAACTGCTGGCAACGATGGAGTGGTTGTCCAATAGGCAGACCATAAAGTGGCTTTTTCAGCAAGCGGAGCTGTTGATCATCGCAGGAACGTGCACTAACACCACCCCTGCCTCCTTCTCCGCACTTCCGCCTTCTCCAATCATCTTGCTCGGTCTCGATCGTGCACAAATCAGCGGCGGTTTCCTCCATTTCAGTATTTCTCATTTCGTTCAATCTAGGAAAAAGGGTCCGCTTTGACAAGGACGCCGACGATGACTTACTGTTCATGGATGCGTCGTTAGAGAGAAGCGAGCAATCTATAATGTGGACGAAAATGGATGCGGCATTGGCGGGCTTACAATTTATCAAGAAAATCTGTGAGATGAGATCTGTAGTGCGGAGAAGAAGCTCTCAAGGAAATCTATAATGCAGAAGAAAGAGGATCTATGAGAGGGAGGAGTAGAAGCATCAAGCTTACAGTTCGATTTGTTGATGAGGAGTAGTTTGGAAGTCCGCCACAGTGCCCCCAGCGCGCCGCAGCGCCCAGTTGTCCGAGAGGCCGTGCAATCTCGCAACCCAGCACGCCGTAGCACCCAATTAGCCAAGAGGCGGACGGACGCTATAGCGAGCTGCTGCACCCGAGCGCCCGAGATGCTGGCGTTGTAGAGCGTCATGGTGCCCGCGGCTTAGCAAGCACAAATTTGAGCTGCCTATAAATATTCTTAAGCCCTTTTTAGGATTAAGTGGCGAAAATATCCTAAAATATAAGCCTCCATTTGTTTTTGAAGGTGTGTCTGCTCCTTTGAAGGAAGAAGAAGGTTCCTAGAGTTTATGAAAGAGTTTGTTAACCCTATCTTTGTAATATCATCTCTACATAGTAAAAAGTTTTTTGCTCTCCTCTTGTAGACATAGGTGTTGGCACCGAATCATATAAATCTCTTTGTTTGTGCTGTGATTGCTTACATGTGAGTTTTCTTTATTTTATTTTGATTTTCTCAACTACTACAAGCCTTTGTTCCGCATTATTTAAATCCTACTACCCTTTTCCGATTCCTACAAGTGGTATCGGAAAGAGGTTATCTTGTTTATGCTTGAGGGTTAAGGTTTGTAATGAGCTGTGTATTTTTGTGTTTGAGCTTTTAAAACAAGAAGAAAAAAAAGGAAAATTTAGTAGAAGAGGCGGTTAGAACTTCATCATCATCGGTGGTGGAGAAATTCCTCCACCAAGTAGTGACACATCTAACGAAGATTGATGTGGTCAAATTTGATGGAAATATTAACTTTGGCATGTGGCGATGCAAAGTGACAGACACACTATGTGCATTAAATCTGGAGAATGTTCTTGATGGCAAAGAGAAACTGGAAAAAATTTCAGAGAGAGAATGGAACAAAATGAACTATATGGATAATGCACACCTTAAGAATGCTTTCCATTTTAAAACTATGATAAATGTTTCTTTATATATAATAATGTTAAGAAATATGTTACCAAGAAATATTCAAATTGGATTGGTTGTTAAGTAAAAAATCAACACTAGTCCCTTTGAAAACTAAGACAATTTATAAGAGCTTTGATAACTCAAGGAAAATATTTGGATGAATGAAAATAAATTGTCTTAGTTTTCAAAGGGAATAGTGTTGATTTCTTAGTGCACGCAGTTTGATTCGAAAGTGTTTGACCCAGAAGATCAAGTATGTAGTGATGAGGGAGACATCGACATGAAAACTATGAAAATTTTTAGAGGGAAAGTACTTATCGAAGAGTGTGAATAATCGACTCGACATGAAGAGGTTGCTCTATAAGTTCTAGATGAGAATAGGAATCTCCATGGATGAGCACCTAAATGAGTTTACAAAATTATTGGTGGATTTGCTGAATCTAGATGAAATTGTGGAAAATGAGGGCAAGGCACTGCTATTGTTGAACTCATTGCCAAATGAGTTTAAGCACTTCACCATGACATTGATCCATGAGAAAAAAACTTTAAAATTTGACAAGGTGACTACAGCCTTTGTGAACCATGTGTTCAGAAGAAGGGATAAAGGGTCCACCATTTCAGATATTGCAATGACGCTTACGCTCCACAGAGAAAGATCAAAGAGGAAAAAGCAATGGTCAAAGAAAAATGCTGACTTCTAGAAGAGAGGAGAATCCAGAGGTCGAAGCATTGGGAACAATCAGTGTGCGTTATGTTTGGAGACGTATTATTTCGCAAAATTGAAAGAGAAGTAGTGGGTAAATAAGTCTTCTGAGGCAAAGGCAAATGTGATTCAAAATATTGTAGAATGTTCTATAACGCACCGTCCCGTCACCGCACGCAAAGGAGTTAACAATAAGCGGTGGAATGGTGCGTTACTCGGGAAGGACTGCTGACCCCCCCCCCTGAATAATCATGCTGAAACAAAAGCCGTTAGACTAATCTTTAAGATAAGCTCAAAGCCTTATCTTAAGTATTAGAAAATATTATATATACATTGGAATATGAATGGAATATGAGAAATCCAATATATATATATATAAGTATAACAGTATTTCTAGTATGTTGATCACATCACAATACTAAGTATAAGTAGTAGTAAACATAGAGTGCGGAAGCTAAAGTATACATCTATATCATTCATCACAAAAAATAGTAAATCATTCATCTCAAAAAAGGATATAAAATATTGTCCAGAGTTATTACAAATAATCTACTTCAATGGAAATATATCAAAAAATCTAGTGACTAAACTAAATGTAAGCTAATGCAAAAAGTAAATGCTGATGTAGGTTTTACTAGTGCTCCACAAACTCCTAGTTCTTTTGTGATGCCTCCTGAACTAGCTCCACAGATTTCTCTAGATCTAGCAAATTACCGGATCCCTAAAGTACCACGTATTAGACAATGAGTCTAGTACATCAAAAAACTGTCATAAAATGTTATAGTTATCTAAGATTTAATATTTTAGCAATTTAAGCAAACTATAGAAAAGCACTAAAATAGTTGAAAAGTATGAAACTGTACAAAGCTAAAAATAAGATAAAACAGTAGCTAAAAGACTAAGTGCTGAAAACAAAAAAAAATAGTAAAAAAGTTGAAATTGAATAAAATCTGAAATAAGACTATGCGATATATCACTGAATATACATCTAATTATGCAGCTGATTTATGTTGTCATTATGTATTTGGTGCCTCATTCACCGTAAAAAATCCTAATATTAACGATGCATGCTGCATTCTGTAGGTCCTACCAACATTGAAGCATGATGCATCTCGTATTTCATAATGCTTTCATGCTTATGCTTATGCTTATGCAATTTTGCCAATGATTTCAACTCAACATGATTCGTAAAACTATAGAAAAATAGAAAACCATTTTAAGAAAATAATCATTTAACACAATTCTTGATTCTCATAATCATCCTAATAAGAACTCATGAGTTATCTGTTGAATTCAGATTCTACCACAATTCTAATCATATATTCCTAAATTATCATATGTGCAAAGTATATGTACATATGAAATAAGTATTTAAGAAGTTAAACTTAAATTTCTTAGTTTACTTAACTGTACTTATCAATGCGCACAAAGATAAGGGGATGAAACCCCTTTACAGTTTTATTCTCTCAAACTAAGATATTAAATACCCTAATTGATATATTACTTTGAGTATGTTCTAAAAAATGTAACATAGACCACTTAGTTTATTTAACGGCACTTATCAATGCGCATAAAGAAAAGAGGATGAAACATTTTTATAGTTTATTCTCTCAAACTAAGAGGTTTAATACCTTAATTAAACATACTATAAAAGTGGGATATTTGTCATAAATTGAATTGGACTTATTGCTTTGCACAAGGATAAGGGGATAAAACCCTTTTGCAATCTAGTTTAAGATAAATCAATTAATTTTATGTCCTATTGAATTGAATCAGTCATAAGGACATACACTAAAATCTTATCAGTCATAAGGACATACACTAAAATCTTCATATGATAATACTAATATTTTCATTTCTAAACTGATTAATTTAAAAACTAAGGAATATCAGACTAAATGAATCCACACTCCATTATGGTGAATCTTACACAGAGGTTTCAAGAGTTTGACATAAAAGTCACTCAACTTAGGATACTATCATCAGAAAATATCTCATTCTAGAATTCTTAGGTTATTCTACCACAATGATCTAAGATCAAAATCTAAGAATTTTAAAGGTTCATATAAGCTTCTACCTCAAAATTAGACAATAGCTCTTCGTACCTCAATAATTTATCTATTTTAAGGTCTAACAATTGATGGAACTGAACCATTAACATTTCAATCTTAAAGTTTTAAGTACTAAAATATGCAATTATTCAAGTTGTAAACGAAGTTATACGATTTCACTTAAGATTAGCATATTAAGTTGGGTTACGCAAATCAGATGAGTAAACTCATCTGATTATAACCTATACTATAATTATGGAATATAATCATATGAATTATTAGAAATTGATCATTTCATAAATCAATCTTATTTTGAAATTTAGTTTATGCTAATGATCTTTTTTAAGAGAAAATTAAAGATCTAAAAGTTTGATTCAGATGTTCAATCATATGAGTTTATTATAAAACTAAGTTCTTCTAATTTAATGGTTTAAAATCAAATGGAAAATTAATAATCTTTGAGTTATGCATGTTCTTAGTGTCCAAATCAAGTGCCTTATTTATTGAGTAAGATTTGAGTCTTAATCTAACTAGGCTAGGGTTTAACTCCCAACTTGACCAAATTAAGATTAATTACATAATAATAAATCAATTTAAAAATCAACAAGCTTATTATCGATTATTGATGTCCAATTCCAAGTCAATTAAATCATTGATTTAATTAAGCACTTCTTTAAGATTCTTTAAGGTTTAATTGTTAATAAATGTCAAATCAATTAATTACTTGTCCAAAACAACGTATAAGGTTTCTAACATGTATCCTATAGTTATTGAAATAAAGAAACACCACATTAATTAAGATAATAAGTAATTAAGGCCAAACATTATATTAATTACCATTTAGTACAAAATATTCAAATGAATCCTTTAGAACATGCCATTAGGATAAGAGGTGGATTTTATATTGAAAATCACCTCTAAATTCAAGCAATGCTTGATTTTATTATAACCAATTTTAGTTTTGGAATATTTTTGCATTTTTAAGATTCTAGAGTCATTAAAATGCAAAAAATATCAAATTTAAGTAAAACTGGACAATTCTGCGAGCTACAGCATATTGCGGCGCACTGTAACACCTATTGGCCATGAGTTAGGTGCTACAGCGCACTACGGGGCTAGCCAACCTGAGACCTGAGTGCTACGACGCTCTGTAGCTCCCCTGGCAGAGAGCCGGGCGCTACGGTGTGCTCCAACGCCATATTTATCGAGACTCATGCGCTACAGTGCGCGGCAGCGCTTTTAGGATGGTGGTGTGCTACAACACCAGAATTCCTGAGATGTGGGTGCTGTGGCACACTTTAGCGTCTCCTAGTTGAGAGTCAGGCGCCACGACGCGCTGTAGCACTCGACATTGATTTTGCTTGGGCGAAAAATAGTATGTGTCCGCTTTCGCTCTCAAATACTCTCGATTTAGGGCACCTGAAGTGCAATGCCATATACTGATGGAAAGGCCTTTCCAATATCTTTCCATTGATACCAAAATCGGCATGAAAGGAGTACTCTAACGCCATAAACAATAACACATTATCTACCTATGCAGAGATTTTTATTGTTTGACAGAGTTTTCAAATGAATAGATTGAGCTTCGATCAGACTCATTCAAGTTCAGTTGAGGCTCGGCAATCAATCCTAATGATACCCATTGGATAAACAGAGGGCATTTTAACTGAAGCTTTGAGAATAGAGGTATTAATGTGGTACGATAAGAGGTACAAGGAAGAAGTACAAGAGGGTACCTTAGCTTACAAGAATGGAGGTTCCTGCTTGATTTGCTGCTTGAGCAGCTTGATGTTAAAACAATATTCTTATACGTAGAACTAAAAGATGAGATCTTTATGGCACAGCCCCCAAGGTAAAATTAGCAAGGAAACGGAGACTTTAAAAGCACATTAAACAATGTTGTGTAATGGAGACTTTAGTGTCCAGAAGCAGCTCAGGCACTGCAGCGCGCCCCTGGAGGTCCCAATCCAAAGCTGAGGCACTGCAGTGTGCCTCAGCGGTTAGCAACCAAAATGCAGGCATTGTAGTGCACTGCAGCAAAATTTGTCGCTGCAGAGCGCCATAGCGTATCGCGGCGCCGCAGCGTGCCGCGACGTCATTTCAGGTAAAACATTTTTCAGATCATATTCAAACTAATAGGCCACTGTTTTAAAAGTTTGAGCACTGCAGCGTGCCACAGTGCCCTGCGTTCTGTAAGGTTGGGCCTTCAACGCATCGCAGTGCTCAACGGAGACCTGCTTCATTCCAGGTCACGATCTGAAGAAATCTGATGGCATTTTGGATATTTTGGAGTTCAGGAATGACCTAAGTACTTAAGGCTAAGTGCTAAGAAGATGTCTAGGGCTTTTTTTGCAATTATTTTGGAGTCTTTGGCAGATGTGGAAAGGATAACCTTAGAAGAAACCTTATAGAGCTGCTGAGCAAGAGAAGCCTTGTTGTTTGAAAAAGTAACTTCTAGAGGTATCAGCTTCTTCCTTTCTCCATTCTAAGAGTAGAGCTACAGATATGTATGCTGAGGTGATATAGCTCTTGTAACTCTGTAAACCTTGAAGCTTTTTCCATAGTGGATTTTCTCATTGGTGCGGCTCCATGGTTTTTCCCAATCCCTGGGTTTTCTATGTATATGCTTGTGTTTGAATGATTTTTTGGGCTACATTCTTCTTATTGTAATTTTATAGTTTCTAAGCTAGCTTGGTAACCATCAATGCACCCCGATCCTCAAAGGCTTTGAACTTTGGTTTGTTGTGTGCATTACAAGTTCCATTCCGCATTGGTATCTTGTGTATCACTAGTGTTCACAACAAGTGGTATCAGAGAGATAGTTCTTTGCCTTGTTGCTAAGGAGGGTTTGCTTATTTGAGTGAGAGCTATGGCCGAAGATATGAGACACCAGATTGAAAAGTTTAGCAGGACAAACTTTGCATTTTGGAAAATGCAGATAGAGGATTTGCTTTACCAAAAAAAGTTATATCTTCCATTAAAAGAAACCGAGAATAATCCTGCTACTATGACTGATGAAAAATGGGAGGTTCTTGATAGAATTGCATTGAGTTTGATTTACTTATCGCTATCTTCTTCTGTTGTTTTCAATATTTTTAATGAGAACACTATTGTAGATCTCATGAATGCTCTGATGATGATGTATGAGAATCCTTCTGCTTCGAATAACATTTTCTTGATAAAAATACTGTTTAATATGAGGATGGTGGATGGCCATTCAATGACTTAACACCTCAATGGGTTCAACATCGTGATGAGCCAGTTGAGTTCGGTGGGCATCAGTTTTGATGATGAGGTATGAGTTATGTTGTTCTTATCTTCATTGTCAAACAGTTGGGATGGGTTGGTTATAGATCAGGGAATGCATCATTGAAGTTTGATGACATTGTTGGGCTTGTGCAGAAGAAAACTCATGGAGAGGCATCTACCTCAGCACTGAATGCTGAGAGCAGGGGAAGACATATTGAAAGAAGAAATACTATGAATAGTTCTATGTCTCAGCGAGGTAAATCAAGATGCAAAAAAGTAAAGACAGATTGCTGGAATTGTGAGAAGGTAGGTCACTTCAAGAAGGACTGCACTACTCTAAAGAAGCCAAGTGGTGGTGGTAAGATGTTGAACCCCACTGTGAATATTTCAGCTGAGGAGGATCAGGGTGCTTTGATCTTTTCTCTTATCAACATGGAGTCCTGGGTTGTGGACTCGGGTGCCTCTTTTCATGTAACTCCGTCAAGGAGTGCCGTCAAGAACTACACCAAGGTGACTTGGGAAAAGTAAATCTTGGAGATGATAAGGCATTCAACACCATAGGCAGAGGTGACTTGAATGTAAAGCTACCAAGCGGTGCTGTTTGGAAGCTTAAGGATGTTAGACATGTGCCATGTCTAAGGAGAAACTTGATCTCAGTAAGTCAATTAGCAAGGGAAGGCTACAACACTTATTTCATAGGAGACTCATGGAAGGTCACCAAGAGTGCACTCATTATTGCACGGGGCAGTATGGAAGGTACACTTGATCAATAAAATGTATGACACTGTTGCAGATGTAGAGGAGATAGATGCAGATATATTGCACCGGAGGCTTGGGCATATAAGTGAGAGGGGACTGAAATCTCTATAGTCAGAAGGGAAGCTCCAAGTGTTGAAGTCAGTTGACTTAGATTTCTGTGAAGATTATGTGCTAGGAAAATTGAAGAAAGTTTCTTTCTCCAAGTTGGAAGGGAGCTCAAAAGTAGGAAATTGGAGTTGGTACATACAGATGTATGGGGGTCAGCTCCTACATCTTCCATAGGTGGAGAAATATACTTTGTCACCTTTATTGATGATCATATAAGAAAGGTATGGGCTTACTATCTAAAGCATAAATCCTATGGATTTGATGTATTTGGAAAGTGGTTAGCTTTGGTGGAGAATGAGACCGAATTAAAGCTAAAATACTTATGGTTTGATAATGGTGTAGAGTACTATGATAGGGAGTTCAAGGACTTCTATGCCCTAAGAGGAATAAGGAGGGAGTTTTTAGTTCCTAGAACACTGTAGCAAAATGGTGTTGCAGAATGGATAAACCTTACAATCACAGAGAGAGCCAGAAGCATGAGATTGCATGCAAGTCTCCCAAGACAATTCTGGGCTGAAGCCGTTAACACGGCTGTAGACTTAATCAATAGGGGACCTTCCATACCCTTGAATGAAGGGATCTCCGAGGAAGCTTGGAGCGGAAATGAGGTGAAGTTGAACCACCTAAAGGTATTTGGCTGCTCATTCTATGTGCATATTGATGCAGGATCCAGGAGCAAATTTGATGCAAAGGTGATCAAGTGCACATTTGTTGGATAAGGCGTGGATGAGTTCGGATATAGATTCTGGGACAATCAGAACCTGAAAGTCAGCAGAAGCAGGGATGTCACTTTCAATGAAAGTGAGATGTACAAAGATTGTATATGAGTCATGACTGACTTCAAGGATGCTTCATATGGAGAACCCCGGCACATAGAGATTGGTGACAGTGCTGAGCTAAATGTTGGAGAAGCTCAAGAGGGTGTCAATGTTGAACCCACATACACCCATATTAAAAATATCCACAGGAGTGTCTAGACTGCCATAGAGATACTCCCATTTTTTGTTCTATTTGTTACTAACTGATAGTGGTGAACTAGAAAGCTTAGAAGAGGCACTTCAAGTTAAAGATTCAAGCAAGTGGGAGGCTACCATAAATGATGAAATGGCATTACTCATGTCAAATGGGACATGGGAGTTGGAACCCTTATAAGTTGGGAAGAAAGCTCTTCAAAACAAGTGGGTTTACTTGATGAAAGAAGAGATGAATGGAAGCAAGCGCTACAAGGATGGACTTGTAGTAAAAGTTTTCCATCAAAAGTATGGAATCGACTATAGTGAAATCTTCGCCCTAGTTGTGAAGATGACAACCATCAGAGTTGTACTGAATTTAATTGCAGTTGATGATTTGCATTTAGACCAAATGGATATTAAAACTGCATTCCTTCAAGGAGAACTGGAAGAAGAGCTTTATATGCAACAGCCTGAGGGGTTCAAGACTAAAAAAAAAGGAAAGTTTGAGCTAGTGTGCAAGCTCAAGAAAAGCCTATATGGCTTGAAGTAGGTGCCAAGGAAATGGTACAAAAGGTTTGATAGGTTCATGTCAGAATCAGGGTACAAAAGATACCGAGCGGATCACTGTTATTACATAAAGCAGTGTAAGTCCTCTTATACCATTCTATTATTGTATGTAGATGATATGTTGACGGTAGGATCATACATGGAGGAGATAAAGATGCTGAAAGAGCAGATATCAAGGGAGTTTGACATGAAGGACTTGGGGTCGGCCATGCAGATTCTTGGAATGAGAATCTATAGGGAAAGAAGTGCATGAATTTTGAAGATATCGCAGAAGAATTATGTTGAAAAAGTGCTGAAATGATTCAACATGAATGATGCAAAGCCAGTGGGCACTTCCTTAGCAAGTCACTTCAACTTATCGAAGGAACAGATGTCAAAATTTGAAGAGGAGAAGGAACACATGATGAAGATTCCTTATGCTTCAGTAGTTGGGAGCTTGATGCATGCGATGATTTGCACGAGATCAAACATTGTCCATGTAGTGGGAGTGGTCAGCAGATTCATGGGAAACTCAAGAAAGCACCATTCGGACATAGTCAAGAGGATCCTAAGGTAGCTGAAAGGTATAGCGGGCAAGGCATTATGCTTTGGAAGATCTGACATCATTTTATAGGGATATGTAGCCTTAGATCTTGTAGGAGATGTTGATAGCAAGATAAGTACTACAGGCTATGCCTATACATTGGGTAGTCTAGCAGTGAGCTGAATTTCTAGGCTATAGAACATTATATCGCTATCTACAATAAAAGTTGAGTATGTTGCCATCATGAAGGCAAGTAAGGAGATTATTTGGTTAAAGGGATTCATGGCTGAATTAGGCAAGGAGCAGAGGGATGTGAAGCTCTATAGTGACAGTATGAGCACCATTCACTTAGCTAAGAATGCCACTTTTCATGCCAGGATAAATTACATTCAACTTCGTTATTATTTCATCTGAATACTGTAGGAAGAAGGGCAGCTTGGATTGGAGAAGATTCATACTTCTAAGAATCCAACCGACATGCTTACCAAAATAGTAATAGTGGAGAAACCGAAGCTGTGTGCAGCTTCAATTGGCCTCGGTATGTGAAGGGAGAGCGGTGGTGAGACACACCACAATCCTTGACAAAAGATAGTGACGGTTAAATGGAGGAAGCTGGAGAAGGTTGCCAAGAAGTCTCTAAGTGGGAGATTGTTGTGTAATGGAGACTTTAGTATCTAGCTACAGCTCAGGCACTGCAGCGCGCCACGGCGCACCCCTAGCGATCCCAATCCAAAGTTGAGGTGCTGTAGCGTGCCTCAGCGGTCAGCAACAAAAATGCAGGTGCTGCTGCCTGCTGTAGCGGCATTTGTCGCTGCAGCGCGCCATAGAGGATTGAGGTGTTACAGTGCACCGCGGTGTCATTTTAGGTAAAACATTTTTCTAATCATATTCAAACTAATAGGACAATGTATCAAAAGTTTGAGGGCCACAGCGCGCTACAAGCTCGCCACAGCGCGCCACAACACGCTACGTTCTGGAAGGTCAGGCGCTGCAGTGCGCCACAGCGCCCGACGGAGACCTGGTTTGTTCCAGGTCACGATCTGAAGAAATCTGATGGCATTTTGGATATTTTGGAGTTTGGGAATGACCTAAGTACTTAAGGCTAAGTGCTAAGGACAGGTTTAAGATTTTTTATAATCAATTTAGAGGCTTTGGTGGCTGTAGAAAGGAGCACCTAGAAGAAACCCTAGGGAGCTACTGAGCAAGAAAAGGCTTGTTGTTTGGAGGAGAAACCTTAGGAGGTAGCTGCTTCTTCCTTTTTCTATTCTAAGAGTAGAGCTACAACTGTGTATGCTAAGGTGATATAGCTCTTGTAACTCTATGAACCTTGAAGCTTTTTCATAGTGGATTTTCTCGTTAGTGTGGCTTTGTGGTTTTTCCCAATCTTGGGTTTTCAACATATATGCTTGTATTTGGACTTTTTTTTGTGCTGCGTTCTTCTTGTTATGATTTTGTGATTTTCTAAGGTAGCTTGGTAATCGTCAACACACCCCGATCCTCAAATGTAGCGCCCCACCCCGTCGTCGCGCTCAAATGAAAAAAGGTAATCAATCGGTGGCGGAGCGGTGAACCACTCGAGAAAGGATAACCCAATCTCCCCGAATAGTTCACACTGAACTACTAATAAGAAACCCATCTGAATGGTTACTGACTCAACCCCAAAGGAGGGTCAAGAACTAATACTTAAGATAAGAATAATATCCTTATCCTAAGTATTAGACAAATATATACATTAGATTTAAAACATAACATGAAGAATCCAATATATATAAAAAATATCAGCATTTTTAGTATGCTGATCACATCACAATACTAAGTATAAGTAAGATATAAATAGAGTATGGAAGCTAAAATAAACATCCAAAAACATTCTTCACAGAAGTGGAATGAAACATTCATCTCAGAAAAGAAAAGAAAATACATCCAAAATTATTACAAACTTTTATTGAAATATACTCTAACTACTGAATTAAAATAAACATAGGAAAAAATGACAAGGCTGAAGGAGGGTCCACTAAGGCTCCATGAACTCCTCCACTGGCTTAATATGTTGCTCAAGATCTAGCAAATTGCTGGATCCTAAAAGTACCACATGTTAGATAATAAGTCTAACATATCAAAATTAATCTAAACAGTTCTAATTATGTACATTTAACAGTAAAGTAAACAAAGCTACAAAAAGACAGTTAATATAACTGAATAACTAAAATTATATAAAATGGAGTAAAGTAAAGCTAACTGTATACTGAATACTAAAAGCAAATAAAATAATGTATGATCCAAAACTAAGTAAATAGCATGTAAAATTATGCTGTATACTACTGAAATTATGCATTTGAATATGCCACAATATTGTATGCCATTTATATGCAGTTTAACGATCACTGAACTGCTATGAGCTATACTGTCCAATGTCTACATACATCTTATTGGGAAATACAATTTATTGTGATGTCTGAACATCCTGAGTTTCCCCTATTGATGTATGCAACATTTAGTAACTCTTAAATCTTCACTGATACTTATACAACATGCTTATGCTCATGCTCATGTCTCTATACTACATGACTTAAAATTCAAAAGTCCAGAAAATAATTTAAAATCAGATATTGAATCAAGTGTCTCCATTATGCAGAATCCATCCAAATGGATTCTGACTAATAGTTATATTTTTAATTACTAGCTTTGCTAAGGATTTTACTTAAACTCATTAGTTGGAAAGATTGTATACACATGGTTGTATATTTCCAAGAAAGGTGAATTTAATACTTAGTTTATTTTAAACTGCACTTATCAGTGCGCACGATGATAGGAGGCAGAATTCAGTCACAGTTTATATCTCAAACTGAGCTGTTAAATACCTTAACTAAAAGCATACTGAGTGTTCTAAGAATGGTGACTTGAGATACTTAGTTTGTCTTAAATTGCACTTACCGACATGCACGACGATAGGAGGCAGAACTTGGTCGCAGTTTATATCTTAAACTAAGGATTTCGTTTCCCTAATCACAATATACTACTAGTATTCTTAGAAGAATGGCTTGAGATACTTAGTTTGTCTTAAATTGTACTTATCGAAGCGCACTACAATAGGAGGCATAATTGGGTCATAGTTTATATATCAAACTAAGGATTTATGTCACTAATTATAACACTCTTTAGGTTGGATAATTTATTCTAAGTGGGACTATATCCGACTAAGCCCGCAAGATAGAACACAAATATAGTCATATATTAAAATGAATCAACTAAATCCTGAATACTGCTGAAGTGATCCAGCACTATGGGTATACATAACTAAACTCAACTAATAACTTGGGTTCAGCTAATGTTATTTAATTAATAAGGATTACCAAGGCTATAAGATTAAGACTACAAGAGGTGAATCCTACACAAGATTCCAAGGATGTGATCAAAATGATCACCCAATATAGGTTACTACATCAATGGAGAAATCTCATTATAAGTACTTTAGGTGATTCTACTAAAAGGATCTAAGATCAAGCTTCTAGGGTTAAGAAGGATCATCTAAGTTCCTACCTCAAGATGTAATAATAAGTTCTTTCTACCTCAATATGTTAATAATTATTAAGGCTATTATTATTACCAAACGAAAACCAAATGTAAAATCATCAAGACCTTACATATCTAACATTTATGCTAAAATTCATAAGTTTTAATCATTAAGCTTGTTTTGATCAAATCAGATAGGTAAACCCATCTGATCAATACCTATACTGCAATTATGGGGTATAATCAAGAGTATTATTAAGATTTGTTCTTGTGATAAATCAACTTAGTTTTATAATTAGCTTTATGCTAAGAGTCTTCTATAAGAGAAAATCAAAGATCTAAAGTTCAAGTTCAGATACTTAATCACACAAGTTCTTTAATTACCTTAGAACTTCTAATTTAATGAATTAAGATCAATATCAAATCAGATGTATTATTGGAATTATGCAAGGTGAATTATCTTTCAATCAAAGTTACTTGATTAAGGTGATTAAGGTTTAGATCTTAATCAAGACAAGTATGGCTTAACCCCTAGCCTTACCAAAATTAAGACAAATGCCTTATTTATAGATCAATGACAAATCAATATATTATGGTGTATTAGTGATGGCAAATTTTAGATTTAGATTAAGTATCATTTACTTAATTAAGGACTTAAGATTCTCATATTCAGATATAATTTAATATTAATTAAGTACATCAAGGTGTCCAAATAAATGTTAAAGTTATATAACATACACCCTAATATTAAGAAAGTATAGGAATGTAAAGTGACATAGAATATAAGATTATTAAGGCAAACTAGATCCTAAATCAAACCAAATAGATTAGCACTTGATTATAAATCTAAATAATTTAAGTTTCATGCAATTTGGTCATTAAGATCTACTTAGTCAATACAAGCAATCAAAGATTGTATCATTTAACTTTTGACATAAAATATTCAAGTAAGCACATAAGAGATTTTAGCACATGCTATTAGGATAAATTCTTACATTTTAATTTCACATAAAATTTTATACAATACTTAATTTTACTAAAACTAGGTTCAAATTTGATATATTTCGGCCCCACTTGGGTCCTACGGTCCTTAAAATATGAAAAATGTAAGGTTTCGGCTATTCTGGATAATTCTGGGCAGTTCCGGATAGTTCTGGCCAGTTCCGGACAGTTCTGGGAGCTACGACACACTATGGCGCTTTCTGGCCGAAAGCCAGGTGCGACGGCGCACTGCAACGCTTTTAGGTGCCGCAAGCACTACAAGGCGCTGCAGTGGAACTCAGTGTCATGGCACGCTGCAGCGCTTTTTGGCACTTCGATGTGACCAACCCGAGAGCTTGGTGCTACGGCGCCTGATTCCTCAAGTCGCAGATGCGACGGGGTGCGACAGCGCTTTCAGGAGCTGTGGCGCACTGCAGTGGATTTCATTTAATTTCATCAAAAAAATTTTATGCTTCAACAAACTATTATGCCGTGGTGGCACACTGTGGTGTGCTACGGTGCATTGTGGCAGACCCGAATTCAAAACCTTGGGTGCTGTGGCACGCTGCAGTGCCGGATGGTGATTTTGCCTTTGCGAAAACAGTAACGGGTCCCTTTTCACACCTAAATACTCTCAATCCAAAGCATTCTATGTGTGGTGCCATATATCGATGGAAAGGTCATTTCCAGACCTTTCCATTGATATTAAAGTTGACATGAACGAATCTTATTAACAATATAAACAATGAAGTTAAAGCCTAGGTATACAGAAATCAAACAATTTTCTTGACAGAATTTTAATGGAGGGATGAGCTTTAATCGGACTCATTTGAGTCTGATTGAGGTTCTACGATTACACATAGACATTATGCAAGAGATAATGAAAGTATCATCCATAGTATTTTGATAAATCAAGAAGAAAGTAGCCAAGGGAGTAGGGCAAATGGGTATCTTAGCCTTTAGAAGAGGAAGAAGATAACTCTATTTTTCTTCAGGAACTTGGAGGAAGGGGAACTTCTTCTTCAACACAAAGCTCAACAATGGAAGGATGGAGGAAGAGCTTCAGCTTTTGCAAATGGAGAGGAAGAAAGAGGCTGAGCTCTTTCTTAAAGGAGAAGAAGAAGTGGGAGGAGTAGGCATGGACTAAGGGAGAAGGGGAGGGGGCTCTGTCTTGCTTATGCCAGATTTTGAGGAGAGGGATGCCGAATAGGAAGGATGGGCAGCCAAAAAAAAAATTAAGAAAAAAATGAATTTTCTTAAATAAACAATTATTTATTATTTTCCAATTTTTTATTTGCTAAAAATTCATATTCAAATAAACGTGCTCCGAAAAATCCCAAAAATTCGCCTCTAGCTAATTTTTGGGTGAGGAATTCAATGGCGAAGTCGAATTTCGATTCCAACGATTATTAATTATTCTATTTTTTCTAGTGCATTTAATTACATTAAAATATTCGTGAAAATCTGACGACTTCCAAACACGTCCAAAACATTACCCCTAGCTAATTTGGGGGTGATAATTACAACAGTGAAGTTAGATTTTGATTTCGAAGTTAAATTAAATATCTCAATTTTCTAGTTAATTAAATATTAAAATAATCCAAAATATTTGATTGAACTCTGAATTGCTCCAAATCTTCAGGGTTTGGTTCTAATAGCTAGATGAACTTAACAAAATAATAATTAAGATATGATTAAGCTAAAATTAAGCTAGGTAACAACCTTGGGCTGTTACAGACTCCCTCACTTAAAAATGATGCCGTCTTCGACATCATTATTAAGAAGGGAAAAGAAAATGCATATAATTAAGAACTGAAATTTATAATTTTAAAATTACTTGTATTCTCAAAGAGACTTGGATATTTTTGTTGCATATCGGCCTCTTTTTTCTAAGTGGATTCTTAGATAGAGCGGTTACTCCACTGAACCTTTACCATATGGGTAGAACGATTTCTCAGCTGCCTTTGATCATGAGCAAAGATTCTGATAGGCTCTTCTATATAAGAAAGATCTGGTTGACAAGATACCACTGGAAGTTGGATTAAGTGAGAAGAATTACGAAGACAACTCCGCAGAGAGGAGATGTGGAACATATTATGAACTGCAGAGAAAACTTCATGGAGTTTCAATCTATACGCTGCAGAACCGATTTTCTCTATTACTTCAAATGGTCCGACATAGCGAGGACTGAGTTTCCCTGCTACATCGAAATAAAATACTCCTTTCATTGGGCTCACTTTAAGATATGCAAAATCTCCAATATTAAATTTCAGAGAATGATGATGGGCATCGTGATATTTACTCTGGCAATCTTGAGCTACTTTAATTCTCTATTGGATCAATTGCACTTTCTTATTCATCTCTTCAACTAAATCTAAACCATCCAATTGAACACTGCCTGTTTCCGACCAAGCTAAGGGAGTGCTGCACTTTTTATCATATAAGGCTTCATACAGAGCCATTCCAATACTTGATTGGAAACTATTATTATAAGCAAATTCAACTAAGGGAATATGATCTTCCCAGAAACCTCCAAAATCTAGAATACATAGGCAAAGAATATCTTCAAGAATTTGATTAACTTGTTCAGTTTGACCATCTGTTTGAGGGTGAAAAGCGGTGCTAGGGTAGTTCCCATGTTTTGATGCACTGGTTGCCAGAATTTAGAAGTGAATCGACTATCACGGTCAGATACAATAGACCTTGGAATCTCATGAAGCATGATAATTTCCTTGATATACAGCTTCGCCAATTTCTCTACATAACCGGTTTGACGTATTGGAATGAAATGTGTCAATTTGGTCAGTCGATCGACTATGAACTAAATTGAATCAGCACCAGAACTTGACCTAGGTAAACCCATAACAAAGTCCGTAGAAATATTAAACCACTTCAATTTAGGAATTATAAGAGAATAGAGAAGTCCTCCAGGCTTTTAATGTTCAGCTTTGACCAAATTGCAAGCATGGCACTTTGCTATGAACTCTGCCAAGCTTTTCTTTATTCCAAGCCACCAGAATAACTTTTTTAGGTATTTATACATCTTAGTACTACTAGGGTGTACTTGGTAACTAGAATTGTGGCCTTCCACTAAAATCTCTTGATGCATAGATTTGGAAATCCGTAGGCGATCTTTTTGATAGATTACATTACCTCGCAGTTGCAGATCAAAGAGACAACCACTTTCGATCTCCATTTTAAAATTTAGATAGTCTTCATCCTTTGTTTGGGAGATGGAGACATCACGGTGAAAGGTTGGTTCAACGGTACTCATATATATCAGTTTGCTTAGCATAGTACCACAAATTGGCCTGATATCGAGCCTTTTGAATTCTTCCTCTAAGGGACTTAAAGCTATTAAAGAGAAAAGCGTAGCATGACAACTAAGTGCATTGGCTATAACATTCGCTTTTTTTGGATGATACTGGATACTCAAATCATAATCACTTATTAACTCAAGACATCTTCGTTGACGACAGTTAAATTTGTGCTGGGTGAAATTATATTTTTGACTCTGATGATTTGTAAATATGGAACATTGGACGCCATACAAATAATGATGCCAAATCTTCAAGGTGAATACTGCAACGGCTAATTCAAAATCATGAACAGGATAATTATTTTCATGCGGTTTTAATTGACGGGATGCATAGGCAATAATATTTGCTTTTTATATCAGCACACAGCCCATGCCTATCCCATATGCATTGGTATAGACTTGGTTGTTCAAATCTTCTTTAAGTAAGGCAAAAACTAGGGCAAAAGAAAGAGCATCCTTTAATGACTGGAATGCATTCTCATATTCCGGAGCCCAGACGAATGGCACTGCCTTTTGAGTCAATTTTGTGAGAGGAAATGCTATCTACGAAAATCCTTTGATGAATATTTTATAATACCCTGCCAGACCTAAAAAGCTTTTGATATCAATCACAGACTTTGGCTGTGACCAATCCTGAATGGTGCTAGCCTTATTTTGATCTACTTTAATTTCTTGCGCATCTATGGCGTGGCCCAGAAAAGCAACTAAGTCAAGCTAAAATTCACATTTATAATATTTAACATAAAGCTCATGATTTTGGAGTTCTTACAGAACTAATATCAAGTGCTTCTCATGATTAGCACTACTCTATGAATAAATTAAAATATCATCAATGAAGATGATGATGAATCTATCTAAGTACGATTCCAGCACTCACTGCACTAATTCCATAAAGACGGATGGTGCATTAGTTAATCCAAATGACATTACCAGGAATTCGTAATGTCCATAACGCATTCTAAAAGCTATATTTTCTATATTGGCATCTTTAACTCTTAGCTGCTGGTAACCAGATCGCAGATCAATCTTGGAAAATACATTAGCCCAGGATAACTGATTGAATAAATCATTGATACGTGGTAGTGGGTATTAGTTCTTGATGGTTACTTTATTTAGTTCTCAATAATCGATGCACATACGCATCGAGCCATCCTTCTTTTTTACGAATAAAATGGGCGCTCCCCAAGAAGAAGAACTTGGCCAAGTAAGACCTTTCTCTAGCAGCTCTTTAAGTTGCTTGTTCAACTCTTGCAGCTCCTTAGGTGCCATACGTTACGGAACTTTTGATAATGGTAGGGTTCCTTGAATTAACTCTATAGCAAATTCTACTTCTCTAATGGGAGGAAGATCGGGTAGGTCTTCAGGAAAAACATCCGAAAATTCACAAACTATTTGGTTCTCAGAAATAGGCACAACTTCTTTCTTTTCTCCTAACATTGTTACGAGATGCGCATCGCATCCCTTTCTAACTAGCTTTTCTGCTTTCATAGCATTGATCAACGATGCTTGAGTGCTAAATTTTCTAATGAACATTTTTGACTGACTTCCACTACCCAAAGTGATTTTCTTCTTTTGGTAATTTATTGAAGCACCATGTTTACATAACCAATCCATGCCCAGAATTATATCAAAGTTTACGATTGGCAATATAATTAATTTAGCTCCATATTTTTGTTCACCAATAGGAATATTTATGTTGCCGAATTGCTGGGATTGCATACGAGCTCCAGAAGGTAACCCGATGCTCAACGAGTTTGCTAATCGATATGTTGGTAGCTTATGAGTTTTCACCCAACTTTTTGATACAAAGGAATGACTTGCTCCAGTATCAAAAATAATATTACAAGATTTATTATTTATCATTAAGGTGCCTATGATTACAACAATTTTATAAGATTTGCTATTCAAACATTTCAAAAATATTAAAATGGCAGAGACTAAATTAATTTAAGACATACCTAAAATGATATCATTGTCTTCAGGTGCAGAGGCAGGAGTTGGCATATATACTCTCTCAAGAGCTGATGGTTGCTTGCCCTGAGGCCGCTGGCCTTGGCAATTATAGGCCAGCTTTGGCGCAGGAGCAGATGCATTCTGGTTGGCTGTATGTACAAAAGCTAGCATCACTGCTAAGGCTGGAGCTTGACTATTTAAAGGCTGTAGATGAAACACTTTATTATGACGAGAGTGATCGATGAGAATTCTGTCGATAATTGTTTTAGAGTCACACAGATAGAAGCAGTGGCCATCTCAGCCGCAGGTGAAACATACGTTGCCGAAATGATAGCATTTATCGTATGGGTGAGAACGCTTGCATTTGGGAACTTCAGATCGTGGTTGTTTTGCTTTGAGATTGAAAACTTTAGCCACCTTACGATGACCAAACTATTTTTTCCTTGGCTGCACAAACACAGCCTTACGCTTACGGTCAATTTGACCTTGAAATCCTTCTTGGAGGCAAGCTGCCTCAATCAATTCTGCCAAATTTTTGATTTGGTGGGACACTAGATGGGCTTTTATATAGTCCCTTAGCCATGTCAAGAATTGGTGGCACCTAGCTGCCTCAGTTCTAACCAAGTTCAAAACAAAACATGGTAGCCTCCAGAACTTTTGTTCATAGTTGAATACAGATTTGTTTCCTTGAGTAAGGTGGAGGAGTTTGTCCTCTAGGATTGCTTGTGCCGATGCTGGAATGAATGCTTCCAAGAACAAATCCCATGGGATATCTTCTAACTCGTATTCATCAAACTTACTATTTGTTCATTCAACCACTAGTACTCAGCTTCCACTTGAAACAGGTGGGTGACCAAGCGAATAGCTTCTGAATTTGGGATTTAGCACTTCATTGAACGTGGGTGTTCTGAAACATAGGAAACTATGCATGATCCCATCTCCTATGAAATGTGAAGATGATGAAAATCCTGATTGTGATACAAATTGCTGACGAGCATATAAAATCAGAGTACGAGTTTCTTGCACCTACTGCGCATTGCTTTCAATTAGTGCTCTTATCAGATTAGCCATTAAATTAGTTTCCTCAGGTCCGCTAGATGATGAAACCATATTCTTAATTGGGGTAGGAGCTAAAGGAGATCCTGGATTCATGATTGCAATAAAGCATGAATTTAACAAATGAAACAAAGATCCACTATCTTTTTTAATCATCACTTTCTCAAAAGGGAAGTTACATAGGTAGACAAAAGGATAAACTGATATGAAAGCAAGATATGATATTAAATCTAAGGACATCAACTACAATACTCTGCCCTAAAGGCAGCACAAAAATCATCAAATGTTACTACTCGATGCTTCCTAGCAAATATTCTATATGTCCAGTACCACCATCTATCGCCAAAACCTCCAAGCAGAAATCCCAGAATCTGGAGATGGTAGTCATCAGGACAAGCTGTCTCTCAAAAAGCAGTGGTCACATGGTTCAACCACTCTTTGGCAAGAATAGGGATACTAGTTCCTCTAAAGGTCGAACAAACTAAGATCTTATCCAGCACTTCTACTCCACGAGGAGATACTCCTTCCACAATCATTCTATAGATTTTTCCATCTTGGAAATCATCTACCCAATACTCATCAAATAATCTTAGGTAGTAGAAGAAATCAAACTATAGATATTCCATCCTTAAAATTTCTTTTAATTATTAGTTCTGGTTTTCCACTTATTTCAGTTATAATCACTTAATTTGTATATTATACTTCATTAAAGTCTGTTCAAATCATATAATATCCTTTGTTACTTGTATTTAATATTTAACCATATCTTACTTATTTATGGTTTGTTTAATTTCTAATGTGTCATTTCAAAGTATTCTTAGTTTCAAACCTGAGATTCCAGTTGGATGAACTATGGATGCTGCTTTTCTTACACTTAGTGATTATGATCTTATCTATTAAAGAGAACGGAACATAAAGTAGATAAGAACATTTCTTTATCTGACAGATTATAATACTTCTCTAATACCAACTGTAGTGCCCCACCCCATCGCCACGCGCAAAGGAAAGAAAGATAATCAATCGGCGGCAGAGCGGTGCGCCACTTGGGAAGGGATAACCCAATCTCCCCAAATAGCTCATACTGAACTACTGAAATGAAACCCATCTGAAGGGCTGCTGAGTCAACCCCAAAGGAGGGTCAAGAACTAATACTTAAGATAAGAGTAGTATCCTTATCCTAAGTATTAGACAAATACATACATTGGATTTAAAATACAACATGAAGAAGCTAATATATGTATAAAATATCAGCATTTCTAGTATGCTAATCACATCACAATACTAAATATAAGTAAGATATAAATAGAGTGCAGAAGCTAAAGCAAATATCTAGAAATATTCATCATAGAAGCTAAATGAAACATTCATCTCAAAAAAGAAAAGAAAACATATCCAGAATTATTGCAAACTGTTTATTAAAATAGTACTAAAATAACGTCTAACTACTGAACTGAAATAAACACAAAATGAAAATGGCAAAACTAAAGGAGGGTCCACTAAGGATCCATGAACTCCCCCTGAGAGTCCTCACAACCTGGCTCAATATGCTGCTCAAGATCTAGCAAATTGCAGGATCCCAAAAGTACCACGTGTTAGGCAATAAGTCTAACACATCGAAACTAATTTAAATAGTTTTGATTATGTGCATTTAACAGTAAAGTAAACAAAGTTACAGAAAGATAGCTTGTACATAGTGACTTCTACATACTTCTACTTTTATGTACTTATCTTATGTACTTTAATCTTGTATATTTTAATGAAAAGCTTTTCTTAATCCATTTTTTTTGAACTTTTCTTTTACTTAATTTCATAGAATGAATCTGGATCATGAAGATCCCACTTTCTCCATAGTTAAGGAGGCTAAACCATCTATTTCATCTCTAAATGAAGAGATTAAACAGATGTTGGGAATGTTTAAAATAATGATAAAAGCACAAGCGAGAGCTGCCGAGAGGATGGCTTCCACAAGTACCCCCCTCTCACCTATCTCCAATTCTTCCACCATCTTCTCCTATTCCACAACAATCATCCCAAGTTTATTTTCAAACTCCCCCAACTTCACTTAAAGTTCCTACGCCAGCTCCAATGGTAGCTACTTTTACACTACAACTTACTTCAAGTCCTATTGTGGATGCCTTTCTCCAAGCTTTCCTTCATTTAAGCCCCCCTACTTTCAATGGCTCTGCTTCACCTATGGAAGCAGCTGATTAGTTTAAATCAGTGGAGAAACCCTTGGCGAGCATTAATTGCCCTAAGAGCGAATGTTTCTGTTTGGCTTCTCATCTTTTTCATGAGGATGCTGGATACTGGTGGGACAGCGATCTTAAGGCTCACTTTTTTGACACATGTGTGGATAATATTCCTTGGGAATAATTTGAGCATGTCTTCTGTACTTAATTCATCCCTCCTTCTGCACAAATTATAATTGAGGACGACTTGATGCAACTAACACAAGGAAATTGTTCTGTACATGACTATGAGATGGAATTTAGAAAACTATCTTGCTTTGCACCTAATCTAGTTCGCACATAAGTTGCTAGATGCAGTAGATTTCTAAAAGCCCTAAGGAATTCTATTAAAAGTCATTTGGTATCCTTACATCATGACAACTTCCCTAAGTTATTGGAAGGTGCTAAAATGATAGAGCACCATCAAGTACAATTTGAGATGCAAAAGCACCCTCATTTCCAACCTTCTAGATCTGAGCCATTTAAGAGGAATCATCCTCAAGGCCCTAAGGTTTTCAATATTGTACAAAATAAAAGTCAACAAGGTGGATCAGCCGCCAAATATAATAGGCCACACCCATATGGGAAGAGTTACCACACTGGTAACCGGTATTATATTTGTGGCAGGGTCAACCACCGTTACCAAGAATGCCGTGCTAATTGGACAGTCGATAGAATAAAGATCGATCATCGATAGTCAATCCAGAACCCTACTCCTTATAATTCACAAGCACCGCTTCCTGCACTCATGACTCCTTCATTTAGTGGGAACGCTCGTGATCAGAAAAGAGTGCCCCCATAAGCGCAAAGGCAAGGGCAAAATGGTCGTACTGATAAAGGCAAAGCAATTTTGTAATCTCAAGCTGTACCCAGAGTGTACACACTTTTTGATTCTATAGCTAAAGAATAAAGCGACGTCATAACCAGTATGTCTTACATTTGATTTTCTATACTTCAACTTTTCAGTTAAAGTGCATTTATTTTCTAAGTTACTTGCTTCAAACTTCATAAACTGTATTTGAAATTATTTTCTTTTCTTTCCTGCTATAGGAACAAGAAGTATTAAGAATCAATTATGCAACACACTCTTAGATATGGGTGCTAATCACTCCTTCATATCAGAGAATTGTGCAACTTCCATGAACCTTCAATATTTCAACTTAGGTAATGCCTTGAGAGTGAAAATGACATCAAGAATTGAAATTTAAGCAAAAAGATTATGTTTGGTTGACATCCCAATCAGTAATCAATTATTTTCCTCTAAACTTATCATTATGCTGATCACAAATTTCGACATAATTTTAGGAATGAATTTGTTATGAAAATTCAACGCAGTTATAGACTGATTTATAAAAAGAGTTTCCCTCGGGGTAGAAAGAAAGCTCGAGGTCTTCATAGCCAAGCTTGGCCTAATTGCATCCTTAATAAATGCACATAAATCCAAATGCCTTATTAATTAAGGTTGTTACTATTGGTAAGATACAACACAAGACAAGCAATGCGGAATGACACTTGTAATGTAAACTGATGAATTCATAAAATATATCTAAAATAAAGGAAATTTTATTCAATTCTGATCTTTAAACTGCTCCTAAATCAGATTTTGTCTATCTTTTCAAGAAAATAACCTCTCTAATGAAGTTCTGAGACATTTTTACAAAATTCCAAGATTTTTCAATGGAAACCGCTACCGCGCGCTGCAGCGCAACACTACGCACTACAGCGAGTCTATTTGCAAACTGCGGGTGCGGTAGCTCGCTGCAGCGGGTTCAGTTGCGAACTGCGGGTGCGGTAGCGCGTTGCAGCGGGTTCATTTGCGAACCCGGGCATGGGAGCGCGCTGCAGCGGGTTCATATGTGAACTGCGGGCGCGATAGTGTGCTGCAGCAGATCCTGTTTGCAAAATGCTTCCGCCACAGTGCGCTGCAGCGGTACAATTTGCAAACAGAACTGCTACCGTGCGCTGCAGAGAGTAATTTTGCAATGCGTATACGCGGTAGCACGCGGTAGCAGAAGACTTTACTATTTTTGCTTGTGCCTTTGCAATGCGTATACGCGGTAGCAGAAGACTTTACTAATTTTGCAAAGTGTATACGCGGTAGCGCCACAATTTTTGCTAGTTAGGAGCATTTATTACGGCTGGGACAAGACCGCCAACCTGCATCTTGTCCCCAGCCATCATTCTCTACGGCAGCTATGATTTTTAATGGAAAGTGACCTCTTGATGTGATAAGAAGGATAAACAAAGTAGAATATTGGTCACTTCACCCTTAATTTGGGATTTGCCATCATGACTTCAGAATTTTTAATTGTCAAATGCTGGTTATGGAGAGGATAAAGGAGGATGCAACCCCTCTCCTATAAATACACCTCCTCTTGACTAGAGGAGGGTTCACAATTTTGCTCAATTCACTAAGTAAGGAGGAGGGGTGCATAAGTGGAAGTAAGGAACTCCCCAAGGGTGGCAAAGCAAGCTCTTGCTAAGGAAGAGAAGAAAGAAGGTAGCACTAGCGACCTAAGAGAAGGGCTTGAAGAAGGAGAAGAAGAAATCTGGAGAACTTCCAAGGAATGTTCCTAGTATCTTCTAAACTTTGCTTTTGTAGTTTTTTTTCTTAGTTGTTCATGAAAGAGTCTTTATCCATGTATGTGTCTTTCTTCATTTTCTTTGTAATGAGTAGCTAATTCTCCCTTGGGGAGGGTTGGGAAAACCCGCATGTGTATGAGTAAATTCTAATGTATGAAGCTTCTTTTCTCAAGCACAAATAAAATGTGAGAACTCTATGCCTTGTTAAGAAATGCTTTTTATTATTTAGTCTTGAATGTGGATGAAAGGAAAATAAACTCAAGAACTAACTTGTCTTGTGCTCCATAGCTCACCTTAGGTTGGATGCTAGGTTTATGAGTGCATGAAAGCTTAAAATAATGTGACAAAGTTCTTGAGCCTAATGCACCTTAATCTAAACTCAACCAAAGTGTTGATGCATATAATGCTAAGACCCACTAAATGAGCTTCTTAGCTCAACATAATTGAGGTAGAGGAAGAAATAGTTGAGTGCTCATGAACTAAGTGACATAGTCATTGAGCCCAACATATTAATCCCTCATCTCAACTATGTGTGATGCGAGTGATGCTCGTGGTGGAATCAATTCTTATAAGATTTAAAAGACTAAAAAAATTGAATGTCTCCTTGATCAAGAGATAAGATAATAACACTAAACCTAAAATCTTATAGGAATCTTTGTGCCAAAATAGAACCGAATGTGTGTTCATTTTGAGCACAAGATTTGAACTTGTGAAACCTTGAGGTAAAACTCAAGGAAGCACAATGTGCACTTGATTAAATAAAAAAGAATAAAATAAAAAGCTTGAGAATTCAACATGCATTAATAAACTTCTCATCGCATGCGGGATGAACCCAACTCTCCTCTCTCTTTTATTTAGCTTATCTTCACATAGTGATTATTGTGCTAAATCTTGGGCCCACTCAACCAATCAATTATATCTTAAATATTAGTGAGAATAGATAGACCTTAGTGTCAAAACAACCAATTCTCTGTGGTTCGATAAATCCCGTAAATTAACACTTTTCACTTATTATTTCAGACCACGTACACTTGCATGTGAGCGCAGACGTGTATTTACAGTCTGTCAAGTTCTTGGCGCTGTTGCCGGGGAATTGGTATTTATTTTGTATTAAGGATAATCTATAAGTAGCTAGCGATTTAATTATTTCATTGCATATATTTTTAGTTTTTTTTTTTCTATAATTATAGAAACTAACGATTTACTTTTATGTTTCCTTATTTTTGGTAATTCTTTTTGAACACTATTGCTAAAATTATTCTTGATAGCCTCATTATTAGTTGCATGAGTAAAAGAGTTTGTACTGAATATCTTTTTGATCCTGAAATTGAGAGAACTTACTTACGGGCTAGGAGAGAACAAAACCTTTCAAATCAACAAACCATTAAGGAACATACTGTTATGGGAAATTGTAATGAAAATGAAAGGGAGCCATTAGAAGAGATTAAGGGAGAGCACTAAGAGACTATGCACTAGCTACTATTAGGGGAATTCCTCATGCAATTGTAAGGCCAAACATTGAAGCCCATAATTTTGAAATCAAACATTCCACACTGAGCATTATTCAAAATAATCAGTTTGGGGGATTGGCTACTGAAGATCCAAACTCACATATTTCAACGTTCCTTGAAATATGTGACACATTCAGGTTTAACAGCGTCTCAGAAGACGCAGTTAAATTGTGGCTTTTCCCATTCTCTTTAAGAGATAGAGCCAAGAGTTGGCTCAGCTCTCTACCTAGCGATTCCATCCGAACATGGGATGATTTGGCTAAGAAATTCTAGCCAAATATTTCCCTCCAGCAAAAACCGCCAGGTTGAGGATTGAGATCACCAACTTCACTCAGTTGGAAGGAGAGACTCTTTATGATGGGTGGGACCGATTTAAGGAATGCCTCAAGAATTGCCTATATCATGGGTTCCCTCTATAGATGCAAGTGCAAGACTTTTATAATGGTTTGAATGCTCGTACGAGGACACTCATTGATGCAGCCGCCGGTGGTTCTATTAGTGGAAAAACCCAAGTGGAGGCTTATGACATCTTGGAAAAAATGACAAATAATGCTTACGTATGGCCTCTCCATAGGAATGTCCACCATGATAAAAAAGTATGTAACTCACTAGGAAATTCTCAGCAGTTCCTTGAACTGCAAAATCAAATCTCCCAACTCAATAAGAAGCTAGACTGCGGGTATGTAAACTCTTATTAGGAGAATGATGGAGGGTCGAGTGATGTTAATATGATCATGAATCATAGAAGGAATAGAGAGAGATTTAAAAATTCACTTTTCAAATTTAGAACTTCCACTACTGTATTCAAGAATAAAACTGATACCACATTAAATAGGCACGAGCACGCTCTTCCAAGACAAGAGGAGACAGTTAAAATAATTGAACAAAAACTAAATGACATAATGAAGCAGTTAGAGCAACCTTCTTTAGTTGGAGTGATCAGTGAGTATGGAAAGGAGTTGGGAAACGTAATAACCTTGAGAAGTGGGAAGGCTACATAGGAGATTGTGAGAAAGGAGAATAGCAAAAATGTAGCAAAAATAAGAGAGGAAAAGGAGGAAGGAGAAATAATCAGGGTAGATAGAAGTGTTGCAAGGGATTTAGAAAAGAAGAACCTAGAGATCAACCTAAGGAAATCCCTCATATACCTTATCCTCAGTGGTTGGCTAAGGAGAAACTTAATGTCCAATATCAAAAATTCCTAGAAACCCTTACAACTCTTCATATCAATATCCCTTTCACTGAAGCTCTAGAGCAAATGCCTAATTATGCTAAGTTCATGAAAGACATCCTCTCCAAGAAAAGGAAGATTAATGAAAGGGAGACTGTAGCACTAACAAAAGAATATAGTGCAACCCTTCAAAGAAAGATTCCCATCAAAAAGAAGGACCCAGGAAGTTTCACTATTCCTTGCACGGTTGGATGCCAATCTTTCAAGAAGGCCCGTTGTGATCTTGGTGCATCTGTTAATTTGATGCATTTCTACATATTCAAGAAACTAGAAATTGATCATTTAAAACCCACCTCTGTTCTACTCTAATTTGCCGATAGACCAGTAAAATCCCTTTTAGGAATTGTGGAAAATATTCTCGTAAAGGTTGACAAGTTCATCTACCCTGCGGATCTCATAATCTTGGATATAGAAGATGAAAATCAAGAAATTCCTATTATACTAGGTAGACCTTTCTTAGCCACAAGACGAAACTTAATTGATGTGGATAAAGGGGAATTGAAGTTGCGTTATGGGCAAGAGGAGATTAAGTTTCAGGTGAATGATTCTATGAGACACCCTTCTAAACCAAATGAGAATTGTTGGAAGATCAATTTAATAGAAGAAGCTTGGTTAATGGAAGATGTAGAAGAAGAGGGAATGTTAGCAAGTGAGGAAGATGAAGATCCCATTAACATGGAAGTTATTGAAGAATTGATTAAGGAAAGAAAGATGATTCAACCTTCATTAATTTGTCCTCCTAAAACTGAATTAAAACCTATTCCCTCACACTTAAAATACACTTACTTAGAGGAAGATGAATCACTTTCTGTAATAATCTTCTCATTGTTGACTCAACATCAAGAGAATCTTTTATGTAAGGATTTAAAAGAACAAAAGAGAGCAATGGGATGGAGTATTGCGGATCTGAAGGGGGTTAGTCCAACTCTGTGTATGCATCATATCCTATTAGAGGATAACTCCAAACCTTCTATTGTGCCTCAGCGACGATTAAACCCAAACATCAAAAAAGTAGTTCACAAAGAAATCATCAAATTTCTTGATGCTGGAATCATCTTCCCCATTTTTGATAGCCTTGGGTGAGCCCTATACATGTGGTTCCCAAAAAGAGTGGGATGATTGTTATTCTCAACAGAAATAATGAGCTGATCCCCACTAGAATTGTGACCGGATGGAGAGTGTGCATCGATTATAGGAGATTAAATAAAGCCACTCAAAAAGATCATTATCCTCTTCCCTTTATTGACCAAATGCTTGATAGATTGGCAGGAAATCCCTATTTCTGTTTTCTTGATAGGTATTCAGAATATAATCAAATCTTGATTGCACCTGAAGACCAAGAGAAAGCAACTTTCACCTGCCCCTTTGGAACATATTTCTTTAGAAGAATGTCTTTCGGATTGTGCAATGCTCTAGTTACTTTTCAACACTGTATGATGGTAATTTTCTCTGACACGATAGGAGAGTTCTTGGAAATTTTTATGGATGATTTTTCTGTTGTCAAAACCTCTTTCGATCATTGCTTAATTAATCTGGGAAAGGTTTTAAAAAGATGTGAAGAGTCAAAATTAATCTTGAATTTGGAAAAATGTCACTTCATGGTTGAAGAGGGTATTGTTCTTGGTCATTTAATTTCTAGGAGAGGGATAGAAGTTGATAATGCAAAGATTGAAGTAATTGTTCCCCCTCCCATCAATGTAAAAGGAATTAGAAGCTTCCTTGGGCATGCTGGTTTTTATCAAAGATTTATGAAGGATTTCTCAAATATAAGTATGCCGCTTTGTAGACTGCTAAGAAAGGATGTCGAGTTCAACTTTGATGAAAATTGTTTAAAAGGATTCAATGCTATAAAAACTGCCTTAATCTCTGCTCCAATAATTTCTACTCCAATTTGGGATTCACCTTTTGAAATTATGTGTGATGCGGGTGACCTTGCAGTAGGTGCTGTCCTTGGGCAGTGAAGAGAGCGAACCTTCTATTCAGTCTACTATGCTAGTAAACTCCTAGATGATGCTCAAAGAAATTACGCCACAACGGAAAAGGAGCTTTTTGCCATCATTTTTGCCTTCACTAAATTTAGGTCATACCTCATTGGGTCTAAAACTGTTGTTTACACTGATCATGCTACTATAAAGTATCTCCTCCAAAAGAAGGAAGCAAAACCATGCTTGATATGTTGGGTATTGCTCTTGCAAGAATTTGATCTTGAAATCTGGGATAAAAAGGGGAGTGAAAATGTGCTTGGTGATCATTTATCGAGATTGACCCACCTTGACCATGATAAGTTGACCGAAATTAATGAATCTTTCCCCAACAAGAAGCTTTATGGTGTGGCCACAAATGATCCTCCCTGGTTTGCTGACATTGCAAACTTCTTTGCAAGAGGAATCATACCAAAAGATATGAGTTACCAACAAAGAAAGAAATTTTTCAATGATATAAAAAGTTACTTTTGGTATGATCCCTTTTTGTATAAATGTTGCAATGATCAACTCCTAAGGAAATGTGTTCTAGACTCTGACACCAGAAATATTCTCTTTCATTGTCACATATCTCCTTATGGAGGGCACCATGGTATTGAGCAAACAGCTGCAAAGGTGCTTCAATCCGGATTCGTTTGGCCCCATTTGTTCAAGGATGCCGCCGACTTTGACAAAAGCTGTGACAAGTGCCAAAGAACCGAGAATTTAAGCAAAAGGGATAAGCTCCCTTTAAATGGAATTTTTGAAACAGAACTATTCAATGTGTGGGGAATCGACTTCATGGGACTTTTTCCCTCATCTCAAGCCAATCTGTATATCCTTGTGGCGGTTGAATATGTCTCAAAATGGGTTGAGGCGGTGGCATGTGTAAACAACAATACTAAGACTATGATTAAATTTCTCAAGGAACACATGCTAGCTAGATTTGGGATGCCCAGATTTTTAATCAGTGATGGGGGAAAACACTTCTACAATAGGCAACTAGAGAATGTATTAAAAAGTTATGGAGTGAGACATAAGGTGGGTACTTCCTACCACCCCAAACTAACAGGCAAGTTGAATTTTCCAACAGAGAACTTAAGCAAATCTTAGAGAAAACTGTGAATTAAAATAGAAAGGACTGGACTTCAAAACTTCAGGATGCCCTGTGGGCTTATAGAACTGCTTTCAAAACCCCTTTAGGAATGTCCCCTTATAAACTCATTTATGGAAAATCTTGCCACCTTCCGGTAGAACTGGAGCACCGAGCCTTATGGGTAATAAAAAATTTAAATTTTGATCCCCAAAAGGTAGGTGCACAAAGAATGCTGCAACTGAATGAACTTGATGAATTTATGTTAAACGCCTATGAAAGTGCTAAGTTGTATAAAGAGAAAACAAAAAATGGCACGATAAGTTGATAAAGTCAAAACATTTTCAACCTGGAATGAAAGTACTGCTTTTTAACTCTAGATTAAGACTATTTCCAGGAAAACTGAAGTCAAGATGGACAGGACCATTTACTATCACGAAGGTTTTTCCTCATGGAGTAGTTGAGGTCGCCTCCAAAGATGGCACTTTTAAGGTAAATGGAAATCGTCTAAAGCTCTACTTGGAGAAAGGAATCTTTCAAGAAAATGGGGGATGTACCCTTCAGGACCTCCCAGATGAAGGTATCACATGAGGATCTTTCTCATGTCAGGCTGAGACAATAAAACAAGCGCTTATTGAGAGGCAACCCAGAAATAAATAGGTTGTATTTTTCTTTTTGTCTTCTTCTGTGTTTTCCTTGGTGTTTTTATCTTTTGTGTGTTTTATTTTGAGATTTTAATTTATGCATATTCCCTCATTTTATGGTATTTCTTAATGACATATTTTTTCTGAATTTTTCAAGAAAACAAAAATCACAAAAATGTCAAGTTGAAATTTGATATAAGAAAAAGGGAGCTTATCAAAAATGACCAAATGCATTATAAGCACTAAAATATTTTAATTAAAGAATGAATGGAGGGTAATCTAATCTCCAAAAATTCAACTTAATACATTGAACTAAGTGTGGGGGAAGTCATCGGACTTATACTAGAAAATTTGGTGAATACTCTAAAAAGAGTGTGCTAGGCTCCCGTAGGACTTCATGATCACAAAGATGCGTATTGGGGATGAAAAAAAGTGTCTCTCCCTAAAAATGAAAAGAACAAAATATATATTTAAAAAGGGATGATAAAAAATATCTCTCCCAAATGATCAAAATGTGAAAGGATGAAGACAAATATCTCTCCTTTAATCTCTTCATCTTTGTGATTCATAAGAAGGAGCACATATGGCAAAACTCTTGGAGTCTTTGACCACCTCTCTAGTCTAGGGTCCACAATGAAATTTATCTATCACCTGGTGCCAAGCATGAAAAATCAAATATTTGGAGATGAATTGATTAACCCACTTTCTGCCATGATTAAAACATTAATATTGTAAATGTTTCGTTTCATTATTGCTATGCTCACACCTTGACTTATATTTATTCTAAATACATTATTGTGACTATCATCCCTACAAAATAGAAAAATATATATATATATATTATTTTGAGCTTACTCGAGGACTAACAAGAATTTAAGTGTGAGTGTGTGATGAATCCATAAAATATATCTAAAATAAAGGAAAATTTCATTCAATTCTGATCTTTAAACTGCTCCTAAATTAGATTTTGTCTATCTTTTCAGGAAAATAGCCTCTCCAATGAAGTTCTGAGACATTCTTACAAAATTCCAAGATTTTTCAAAGGAAATCGCTGCCGCGCACTACAGCGGGTCTATTTGCAAACCGCAGACGTTGTAGTGCGCTGCCGCGGGTTCATTTGCGAACCATGGGTGGGGTAGCGCACTGCAGCGGGTTCATTTGCAAACCATAGGCACGGTAGCGTGCTACAGCAGATCCTGTTTGTGAAATGCTCCCGCCACACCGCGCTACAATGGTACAATTTGCAAATGGAACTACTACCGAGCACTACAGCGGGTAATTTTGCAATGCGTATACGTGGTAGCGTGCGACAGCGGAAGACTTTGCTATTTTTGCTTGTGCCTTTGCGCGCTCCAGCGCGCCGCAGTGTGCTGCTGCGGCCACCGCAATTTTTGCCATTCAGGAGCATTTATTCCGGCTGGGATAAGATCCCTAACCTGCATCTTATCCCCAGCCATTATTCTCTACAACAGCTCCGATTTTTAATGTAAAGTGGCCTCTTGATGTGATAAGAAGGATAAACAAAGTAGGATATTGGTCACTTCACCCTTAATTTGGGATTTGCCATCATGACTTCAGAATTTTTAATTGTTAAATGTTGGTTACGGAGAGGATGAAGGAGGATGCAGCCCCTCTCCTATAAATACACCTCCTCTTGACTAGAGTTCACAATTTTGCTCAATTCAATAAGTAAGGAGGAGGAGTGTAACAACCCAGGTTGTTACCTTAGTTAATTAGGACTAACCTGAGTCTTAAGACTAATCATAAGTGCTAATTAGGTCAAATGGAATCAATCTCTAAGACCTAGTCAAAATCAGGGATCAAATGGATTGAATCCTGATTTCTAGAAAAATCAGAAAATCCTAAAATTTGACCTATCTAATTTGACCTCTGATTGGAAAATGGACTTCGCCATTGCGCTCGTTGCCCCCAAATTATCTAGGGGTGAAGTTTTTGTGTCAATCGGAAGTCGTCGAAAATTCGACGAATATTTTAATAATATTTAATACCTCGAAATTTGAGAAATTAAAATACTCGTCAGATCAAAAATCCGATCTCACCGTTGCGATCCTCACCCCTCAAATAGCTAGGGGTGAAGATTAGGGATTTTTCTGACATCAATTTAAATATTTAAATTAAGAATGAATTAATTTATTTATTTAAATAATTATATTATTTTTTTCTCCAAACGGCACCATCCGTGCATAACGAGGTAGCATTTTAGGACCCCTTTAGAGCCTCATAACGTTTTACCCAGTTATCAAAACATAGTCAATATGGGTCTTAAAATGTTTAGGAGAGCGGCCCCATCACTATAGTAGTATTAGTTTTCTCATCTGGACATCAAGACAAAAAGTCAACCATAGAATTCTTAGTGAAAAATAACCAAAATGCCCCTAAACTTCAAACAGCCATAACTTAGTCAAATCAACTCCAAATTAAAAATTCAAGATGCTAACTAGTTTAGAATTTCAATTTCATCAATAAAATAAAATAAAATTTTGGATCTGAACCCTAGAAATTTAGGTAAATGACCAAATTACCCCTGGCTTTGTTTTGGTCATAACTTGACCGTTTCTCGTCCAATTTAGGCGTACTTATTGTCTATCTTCAAGCTAGACAGTAAGGAATCAATTGTAACTAAGAGAATTCAATTCCTACTCGTAAGTCAAAAGTTGATGTTTTGACCCTTAAAGTAGGGGCAAAATAGTCCTTTTGCCCTAAGGTTGGACTAAGTACCCCTAATATTTAGTTAACATTCCAAAATACTAAAAACTAATGTTATAATCATCTTAGTGACATTTAAGTGAGTGAAATCAACCATTATGTTAGATTCTAGAAATCTCTCTAAGTTTTAAACACTACACCTTAAGGACCTTTCCTGAGACTAGGACTAGATCATAGGTTAGAGTTCATTTGTTGGGTAAATTGGGTTACCTAATAGGTGAAACCTTAGTTTTATTAGTTTCTAGATTTTTTTTTTATTTTACAACTTGTTCTGATTATTTTGTCTTTTAACCTTATATTTAAGATAGGAGATTCATCCTATTAAGCTTGATTACTTAATAGGATTTGTCATAACTAGTAGATCACTTATAGAATAAAACCTAGAATTAGGTCTTATCCTCTTTGGATTATGTGATTAAACCTAAATCTGATAGTGTTTAATCCATAATCTATAGGTTTAGAAGATCTTGATCAGATCTTAGTTAGAACGTCTAAATTCACAAAACTAGGACGTATGATTTATTGATTTAACTCGTAGTCATCTATCTGATTGAGTTAGATAAAAACCTTATCAGTTCTAATCCTTTTTAACTTATAAGGATGAGTTTTTGAGTTACACTTGATAGTAGGAAAATGGTGATCCTGAACTTGTGTAACTTGGAATAGTTATAATGAAAACAAATGATATCGCCATGTTTAGTAGAGTCCCTTGCTTCTATTTAATACTTTGTTGGTATGTATTCCTTGTAATTTTGTACTATATTTTCTTGAGCATATCACATAAGATTTTTGATGCATAAATAAATTGTTAGGAAAATATGGAGACTCCTTAGAAGTAGATATAGTGCTAAGATCCTTCTATTAATTTTGTGTGCTGATTGACTAGTCTCCTTACACTAGGGGTACACCATTGGTGCCTTAGCCGTACTAGTGCTAAGATCCTTCGATTGCTTTTGTGTGCTGATTGCCTAGTCTCCTTATTGATATTAGGGGTACACCATTAATTCCTTAGCCATACTAGTGCTAAGATCCTTCTATTGCTTTTATGTGTTGATTGCCTAGTCTCCTTGTTGATACTAGGGGTACACAGTTGGTGCTTTAGCCGTACTGGTGCTAGGATCATTCGATTATACTATTGGTGCCTTAGCCATACTGGTGCTAAGATCATTCAACCTTTTATGGTGGGCTAGATTATCTCTGTTCTGTATGGCAGATTGTACACGAATGTTTATATACAGTTATTTGTTTTGTTTACTTTTCAGTACTTTTATTCAGTCAACTATTTATTTGTACTGCTTCTACATATATTAGGATGTTAGAATCTTGCTGCTATTTATATGTACTACTGCTGAGTTGTTTTATCTTAATTGGCATGTTTCTTTTGATCACCAACATGTTTAGGATGTAGCATTTTTCTTACTACACTTGTTTGATTATGTATATTTATATGCCTTACCTTGTTTAGCTCACATGTGAGGCATATCTTAGCCTCTCCTTTTTGCTTAAGTTATAAATAATGATTTATAGCTTTTCCTTTTCTCTTGTATTGCTTGCTGCTCCTTTATACATATGTTGCCTAGATATTATAGAATGGTGATATTACATAACTTATATAAGACTTATCATCTTAAAATGTACTTAGATAATTGTTTACCCAAATTTTTCTTTTTTTGGCTGGGGCCCTACATTGTGAAACCGACAATGGCAAACCCTCTTCAATTAGATGAGCAGGAGTTAGGAGTGGAGCCATACCCAGAGGAGGAGCCCGTGGAAGAAGCCGTTGTTTAGCCTTTTATTCTAAGTGAGGATGAGTGTCTTTTTTTTATTTTATTTATTTTATTTTTTTTATTATTTGGAACTTTTAAATGATGTAATAATACAGGTATTGATGACTGTGTATTTAGATTTTATACTTATATTCTGAGATACTTTTTTTAATATTTATGTTATGATGCTTGGATGATTTATATTGAAAATCACTTCCGCACTCTGTATGTTTACTTAGATAGTGACTGAATGTTTGATTCTATGCTTACTCCTTCTCTTATTAGGTGGATTGTGAATTTCATCCTAATCCAATTATAAGTGAAAGGTTAGCTAGAATGACACGCCACCCCTAAACTTAATTCTTGTGGATTAAGGGGTGGGGTGCCACAGTTGGTATCAGAGAATTCCATAAGGTGTCAGATGAGAATTTGCATTCTTAACTACCTAATGGATGATTCTTCTGCCTATTCAGTCACTATATCAGAAAATATTAGAGTCACATCCAAGAACATCATAGTATCATGAGCTCAGAACAATAAGAGTATAGAAATAGAAAATGCTGTCATGGTACCAGAACTTAATCCATAGGAATTTAAGATAAATGAGTAACTAAGTAACCTAAGCAAATCTTATAGGATCAAACCTAAGTATAATATGTAACCAGCTAATTCAAATCCAAAACCTTTATAAGATCAAGAACTTAAGATGGTAGGACGTAACTATGAATCCCTATAAGACTTTAAACCAACAAATAGGTCTCGGAACACTTTTAAGAAGTTACCTTCTACTTTCTAAATATTGTCTCCATAAGAATAATAATGGTAAAATCTACTTCTTGAATCATTAAGGCTAACCATATCTCTCTAAAGAGTTTAAAACTGGTTAAAATATTAGGATATAGGCTAAAGTGAAAGCACGAGATTGAGAGACTATCCCTTGTATCAAGCAACTACTAGCATGTGTGACTCCTACTTCACTAATTCCATAACTCGAGGTAGAAACTCAACATAATATGCGATGAGAAAGAGGAAACTGGCCAGCACCCCTCGACCCATTTTGGCTAGGCCTCCACAAAAATAGAGATGCAGCGATATGCTTGCGGGAACCTGCACCCATTCAGGTGTGGCCAGAGGTAACACTATTATTTCAAGTACACCTATTCAATCGCCTAATCATTTTCATCATTTAAGTTTTACAGACACTTCATTATTAACTCTTATTCTTAGTCAATCCTCAAATCTTACTTGTACTATATTAGGGTGTCATATTGGACAATTACTTATTCTTAGCTTAGGTAGTCAAACATTAAGATTTAAGTCATACTTTCATGACTCATAGCAATAATTTCTTTGTCAAGTAGCAACTTACCCAGCTAGGTAAATGATCTCTCACTCTTTAGATTAAACTGAATGATAGAATCTATTAATTAGGCGAGCCATAATTGTAGCTCAGAATGCCAACTTAGCATCTTGTTAGGTCTCCAACCCATTGCCCCATTAAAGTAAGTAGTTAAAAGGCTTAAGTTTTTGATGCCAAACCTTTGGATTCTAATAGTATCCTAGCATCTCTTAATTCGGGATAGGTATGGTAAATGACTTATTCACCCTTGCTTAAGCTCTTAAGTGGGGAATATCACTTATGTATAGCCATAAGGATCCTTTACCCTTAAAATCATTGTATGCTTAATAGGGGGTACCATCTGCTAAGTGATAATACTATCCCATAGCACTGAGTCTTGTGATATAAATGAGTATTTAATTTTTAATCTTGGAAAGCCACATTCAACCCAGTTAGGTGTCAACTTACCTCTCTTTATTTCCATCCTCACTCAAGAGATAGTTAACATTCAAATTAATTAAATTCTCTCTAATCTTAACAGTGAGATCAAATTACGAAGGTTTAACCTTAAATCTTAAGTCTTGAAATTCTAAATTGAGAATCCCGATTATTCCTGATCCCTCTCAAACCACTACTGTCATATTCTTTTCACTTGAGTGATGTCGAGACGACATCATTTTAAGTGGGGGAGTCTGTAACAATCCAGGTTGTTACCTTAGTCAATTAGGACTAACTTGAGTCTTAAGACTAATCATAAGTGCTAATTAGGTCAATTGGAGTCAACCTCTAAGACCTAGTCAAAATCAGGGATCAAATGGATCGAATCCTGATTTCTGGAAAATTCAAAAAATCCTAAAATTTGACCTATCTAATTTGACCTCAGATTGGAAAATGGACTTCGCCATTACGCTCGTTGCCCTAAATTAGCTAGGGGTGAAGTTTTCGTGTCAATCGGAAGTCGTCGAAAATTCGATGAATATTTTAATAATATTTAATACCTCAAAATTTAAGAAATTAAAATACTCGTCGGATCAAAAATCTAATCTCACCTTTGCGATCCTCACCCCTCAAATAGCTAGGGGTGAAGATTAGGGATTTTTCTGACATCAATTTAAATATTTAAATTAAGAATGAATTAATTTATTTATTTAAATAATTATATTATTTTATTCTCCAAATGGCGCCATCCGTGCCGTGAGGATCCGCACTGTTCGACCTAACGGTCCACCCAGACCGTCCGCTCCGTGATCGGACAATTCTGGCATCATCGTCCCCGAACGCCAACCCTAGGCGCGCGCGTGGTGCGCCCGGCTTCGCCAACGCGACCGGCCGCCTCGAGGCCTCCGCCGGGCCTCGCTACACCCTGAGATCGAGCTTCGCCTCGGTCACTCTCACCCATGCGTTCCTGCTAAGACCCGGAGGAACCTGTCCAGCCTCGATCGAGTCTTCATCCGCGAGCCGTCCATTCCAGGTACACCGCTTCTCTCAGACCTCCTCATTCAATCATTGATTTTCCAATTCGTGATGTTATTGCATGTTATGGATTGTCCTAGTCTAGCGTCTGATCTAAAATCCACCGGTCCGATCGAGCTAATTTGCTCGATCATCTACAGCACTTACCGTTAGGATCTTCGTCCCGAGGCGCGTCCGCTAGGGTTAGGATTGGTGGCGCCGTTGGGCCACCTCGCACATCGTCTCCCCGGCCACGGCAAGCCCTCGGCGAGACCTTCATGAATCCGTGCGGTTCGTCGCCGGGCACGGCCGGAGTCGCCGATAAAGCCGTGCCCTAGCTGCCCCTAGCGGGATTGGGCGCGGAGCCGTAGTCGGGTTCGGCCGGCTCGGGTCGACCCGAGCCCGGCCCGTAGCACGCGGGCCTGTCTGCTTCTGCAAACGACTGAACCGTGGGCCCCGCTGCCTCTGTGGCGCCCAATCAGAGGGTGACCCGTGGCAGTGGCGGGTCCCGCGCATCATTACCTGCAAAAATATAATAGTATAAATAAATTATATTAGATATATACTGATTACATATATATGGTTAATATATATAGTTATATATATATACAGAAATTTTAATTTAATTGATGTTAAGTATAGTCAGTAGTTAATTAACTTGGTTAATTAATTAGGGTTAGTACATAACAGTTAGATTAGTATATTAAATTAATAATAATTAAATAACAATAAGTATAATTAATATAAACTTATATAAATAAAAAAATAACTATATATATATATATATATATATATATATGCATAATCAGATAACTTTATAATATATATATATATATATATATATATATAGTAACTAGAACTTTATGTTGCATAAATATTTATGTATATATACACATATATAGATATACATATATGAAACTTTAGGATATAATTAAAATATTTAAAATGATTAAATAATAAATTAATTATTAATTAATTATCAATTAAATAAATATAGATAATTAACTAATTAGATAATAATAATTACATAAATTATATATATAAACTTTATGAACGAACAGTAAAATCATTCAAATTGAATAAATGAATAGTAAATTAATACAAATTGTATTTTTGAATAGTGAATCTTAAAAGTTTAATAACTTTTTATAGGATGATCCAAACATAGCCAATATAGGTTTCAAAATACTCAGAAAAATGTAAGGAATCAAATAATATAATGTAAAAATTAATTTCAGGGTACGCATAACGAGGTAGTATTTTAGGACCCCTTTAGAGCCTCATAACTTTTTACCCAGTTATCAGAACATAGTCAATATGGGTCTTAAAATGATCAGGAGAGCGGCCCCATCACTGTAGTAGTATTAATTTTCTCATCTGGACATCAGGACAAAAAGTCAACCCTAGAATTCTTAGTGCAAAATGACCAAAATGCCCCTAGACTTCAAACAGCCATAACTTAGTTAAATCAACTCCAAATTTAAAAATTCAAGAAGCTAACTAGTTTAGAATTTTAATGTCATCAATAAAATAAAATAAAATTTAGGATTTGAACCCTAGAAATTTAGGTAAATGACCAAATTACCCCTGACTTCATTTTGGTCATAACTTGATCGTTTCTCATCCAATTTAGGCGTACTTACTGTTTATCTTCAAGCTAGACAGTAGGGAATCAATTGGAACTAAGAGAATTCAATTCTTACTTGTAAATCAAAAGTTGACATTTTGACCCTTAAAGTAGGGGCAAAATGATCATTTTGCCCTAAGGTTGGACTAAGTACCCCTATCCTTTAGTTAACATTCCAAAATACTAAAACTAATATTATAATTATGTTAGTGACATTTAAGTGAGTGAAATCAACCATTAGGTTAGATTCCAGAAATCTCTCTAAGTTTTAAACACTACACCTTAAGGACCTTTCATATATCATAGGTTAGAGTTCATTCATTGGATAAATTGGGTTACCTAATGGGTGAAACTTTGGTTTTATTAATTTTTAGACTTTTCTTTTATTTTACAACTTAATCTGATTATTTTATCTTTTAACCTTATATTTAAGATAGGAGATTCATCCAATTAAAATTGATTAATTAATAGGATTTGCCATAACTAGTAGATCACTTATATAATAAAACCTAGAACTTAGGCCTTATCCTCTTTGGATTATGTGATTAAACCTAAATCTCATAGTATTTAATCCATAATCTATAGGCTTAGAAGATCTTGATCAGATCTTAGTTAGAACGTCTAAATTCACAAAACTAGGATGTATGATTTATTGATTTAACTCGTAGTCATCTATCTGATTGAGTTAGATTAGAACCTAATCAGTTCTAATTCTTTTTAATTTATAAGGACGAGTTTCTGAGTTATACTCGATAGTAGGAAAACGGTGATCCTGAACTTGTGTAAATTGGAATAGTTAGAATGAAAATAAATGATATCACCATGTTTAGTAGGGTCCCTTGCTTCTATTTGATACTTTGTTGGTACGCATTCCTTGTAATTTTGTGCCATATTTTCTTGAGCATATCACATAAGAATTTTGATGCATAAATAAACTATTAGGAAAATATGGAGACTCCTTAGATTCCTTGTAAAAATATTAAAGTGATTAATGAGAAGATAATAATTGGATGTGTTTGAGCTGCCTCTCAGTATTGCCTTCTGATTGCCTAGTCTCTTTATTGACACTAGGGGAAGGCCTTTGTTTTGTCGTGTTCTGATTGCCTAGTCTCCTTGTTGACACTAGGGGTACACCATTGGTGCCTTAGCCGTATTGGTGCTAAGATCCTTCGATTGCTTTTATGTGCTGATTGCCTAGTCTCCTTATTGATACTAGGGGTACATCGTTGGTGCCTTAGCCGTACTGGTGCTAAGATCCTTTGATTACTTTTGTGTGCTGATTGCCTAGTCTCCTTGTTGACACTAGGGGTACACCATTGGTGCCTTAGCCGTACTGGTGCTAAGATCCTTCGATTGCTTTTGTGTGCTGATTGCCTAGTCTCCTTATTGACACTAGAGGTACACAGTTGGTGCCTTAGCCGCACTGGTGCTAGGATCCTTCGATTATACTATTGGTTCCTTAGCCATACTGGATCTAAGATCCTTCAGCCTTTTCTAGTGGGCTAGATTAGCTTTGTTCTGTATGGCAGATTGTACATGAATATTTATATACAGTTATGTTGTTTTGTTTACTTTTCAGTACTTTTATTCAGTCAGCTAGTTCTTTGTACTGTTAGGATGTTAGAATCTTGCTGCTATTTATATGTACCACTACTAAGTTGTTTTATCTTAATTGGTATGTTTTTTTTTATCACCAATATATTTAGGATGTAGCATTTTTTTTACTACACTTGTTTGATTATGTATATTAATATGCCTTACCTTGTTTAACTCACATGTGAGGAATGTCTTAGCCTCTCATTTTTGCTTAAGTTATAAATGATGATTTATAGCTTACCCTTTTCTCTTGTATTGCTTGCTGCTCCTTTATACATATGTTGCCTAGATGTTATAGAATGGTGATATTATATAACATATATATAACTTATTAGCTTAAAATGTACTTAGACAATTATCTACCCAGATTTTTCTTTTTATGGATGGGGCCCTACATTGTGAAACCGACAATGGCAGACCCTCTTCAGTTAGATGAGCAGGAGTTAGGAGTGGAGCCATACCCAGTGGAGGACCCCGTGGAAGAAGCTGTTGTTTAGCCTTTTATTCTAAGTGAGGCTGAGTGTCTTTTTTTTATTATTATTATTTGGAACTTTTAAATGATGTAATAATACAGGTACTGATGACTGCGTATTTAGATTTTATACTTATGTTTTGAGATACTTTTCTTTATATTTATATTGTGATGCTTGGATGATTTATATTGAAAATCGCTTCCGCACTCTGTATGTTTACTTAGATAGTGACTGAATGTTTGATTCTATGCTTACTCCTTCTCTTATTAGGTGGATTATGGATTTCATCCTAATCCAATTATAAGTGAAGGGTTAGCTAGAGTGACACGCCACCCCTTAACTTAATTCTTGTGGATTAAAGGGTGGGGCGCCACAAGGGGTGAATAAGTGGAAGTGAGGAATTCCCCAAGGGTGGCAAAGCAAGCTCTAGCTAAGGAAGAGAAGAAAGAAGGTAGCACTAGCGACCTAAGAGAGGAGCTTAAAGAAGGAGAAGAAGAAATCTGGAGAACTTCCAAGGAATGTTCCTAGTATCTTCTAAAGTTTGCTTTTGTAGTTTCTTTTCTTAGTTTATCATGAAAGGGTATTTATCCATGTCTGCGTCTTTCTTCATTTCCTTTGTAATGAGTAGCTATATCTCCCTTGGGGAGGGTTGGGAAAACCCACATTTGTATGAGTAAATTTTAATGTACGAAGTTTCTTTTCTCAAGCACAAATAAAATGTGAGAACTCTATGCCTTATTAAGAAATGCCTTTTATTATTTAGTCTTAAATGTAGATGAAAAGAAAATGAACTCATAATCTCAAGAACTAACTTGTCTTATGCTCCATAGCTCACCTTAGATTGGATGCTAGGTTTATGAGTGTATGAAAGCTTAGAACTATATGACAAAGTTCTTGAGCCTAATGCACCTTAAAAATTTAAGCTCAACCAAAGTGTTGATGCATGTGATGCTAAGACCCACTAAATGAGCTCCTTAGCTCAACATAATTAAGGTAGAGGAAGAAATAGTTGAGTGCTTATAAACTAAGTGACATAGTCATTGAGCCCAACATATTAATCCCTCATCTTAACTATGTGTGATGCGAGTGATGTTCATGGTGGAATAAATGCTTATAAGATTTAAAAGACTAAAACAATGGAATGTCTCCTTGATCAAGAGATAAGATAAAAATCCTAAACCTAAAATCTTATAAGAATCTTTGTGCCAAAATAGAACCAAATGTGTGTTCATTTTGAGCACAAGATTTGAACTTGTCAAACCTTGAGGTAAAACTCAAGGAAGCACAATGTGCACTTGATTAAATCAAAAAGAATAAAATAAAAAGCTTGAGAATTCAACATGCATTAATAAACTTCTCATCGCATGCGGGATGAACCCAACTCTCCTCTTTCTTTTATCTAGCTTATCTTCACATAGTGATTATTGTGCTAAATCTAGGGCCAACTCAACCAATCAATTATATCTTAAACATTAGTGAGAATAGATAGACCTTAGTGTCAAAACAACCAATTCTCTGTGGTTCGATAAATCCTAGAAATTAACACTTTCCACTTATTACTTCAGACCACGTAAACTTGCGTGTGGGCGCAGACGTGTATTTACAGTTTGTCATAAACAACAAACCAAAGTCCAAAGACTTTGAGGATCGGGGTGCGTCGATGGTTACCGAGCTAACTTAGAAATCACAAAATTATAATAAGAAAATTGAAGCGCATACAAATCATCCAAACAAAAGCACATACGTGGAAAACCCAAAGATTGGGAAAAACCACGGAGCCACACTAATAAGAAAATCCACTTTGAAAAAGCTTTAAGGTTTACAGAGTTACAAGAGCTATTTCACCTCAGCATACACAGCTATAGCTCTACTCTTAGAATGGAGAAGGGAAGAAGTTGCTACCTACTGAACTTTCATCTTCAAACAGTAAGCCTTCTCTTGTTCAGTAGCTCCTTAGGGTTTCTTCTAGGGATCTCTCTTCCACAACCTACAAATTGATTACCAAAAGCCTTAGGTTTTCCTCCACTACTTTGGCTTAAGTGGCTAGCTCTATTTCGAACCTAAAAAGTCTAAAATACCCCGCAAATTTCTTCAAATCGAGACCTGGAATGAAGCAAAACTCTGTCGGCCGCTACAGCGTGCTATAGCGGTCGACTTTCAAAATTGCATCCGCAATAGCGCACTGCAGTGCACTGTAGCACCCGCATTTCAAATTTGCATCCGTGGTAGCACACTATGGTGAGCTGCGGTGCGCTGTAGCGCCCGCGTTTGATTCTACTATGGTGAGCTGCAGCGCTCACTTCTCGATTGCTGACCGCCGAGGCGCACCGCAGTGCCTCAGCTTTGAGCTTGGTTCCGCACAGTGCGCTGCAGCACCTGTGCTATTTTTTGGACAATGAAGTATTCACAACATAACAATCTCCCACTTGGAGACTTCCAGGCAACCTTCCTTAGGTTCCTCTATTGAATCTTCAATGTCTACTTCTGTGTCTGTCAAGGATTATGGTGTGGGTCACCACCACCCTCCCTTCATGTACCAAGGCCAACTAAAGCTGCACATAGCTTCAGTTTCTCCACTATTACTGCTTTAGTAAGCATGTCGGTTAGATTCTTAGAAGTATGGATCTTCTCTAATACAAGCTGTCCTTCTTCTAACAGCATTCGAATGAAATAGTAACGGAGATGAATATGCTTTGTCCTAGCATGAAAAGCTGTATTCTTAGCTAGGTGAATGGCGCTCATACTTCCACTGTATAGCCTCACATCCTTCTACTCCTTGCCTAATTTAGCCATGAAACCCTTCAACCAAATCATCTCCTTGCTTGCCTCCATGATGGCAATGTACTCTACTTCTATTGTAGATAGCGATATAATATTATGTAGCCTAGAAATCCAACTCACCATTGCACTACCCAATGTATATACATAGCCTATAGACTTCTCCTACTATCAACATATCCTACAAGATCTGAGTCTACATATCCCTGCAAAATGGTATCAGATCTTCCAAATCATAGAGCTTTGTCTGTTGTACATTTCAGATACCTTAAGATCCACTTGATTGCATCCCAATTGTGCTTTCTTGGGTTTCCCATAAATTTGCTGACCACTCCCACTTCATGGGCAATGTCCAGTCTCGTGCAAATCATCGCGTACATCAAGCTCCCAACTGTTGAAGCATTAGGAACCTTCATCATATGTTCCTTCTCCTCTTCAGATTTCAGCATCTATTCCTTTGATAATCTAAAGTGACTTGCTAGGGGAGTGCCCACTGGCTTCACTTCATTCATGTTGAATCATTAAAGTACCTTTTCAACATAATTCTTTTGCAATAGCTTCGAAACTCCTGCACTTCTTTCCCTATGGATTCTCATTCCAAGAATCTGCTTGGCTGGCCCCAAGTCCTTCATGCCAAATTCTCTTGACATCTGCTCTTTCAGTATCTTTATCTCCTCCATGTCTAATCCTGTGATCAACGTATCATCTATTTACATCAATAGAATGATATAAGAGGACTTACACTGCTTTATGTAACCGCAGTGATTCACCTGGCATCTTTTGTTCCCTGATTCTGACATGAATCTATCAAACCTTCTGTACCACTTCCTTGGCACCTACTTTAAGCCATAGAGGCTCTTATTGAGCTTGCACACTAGCTCAAACTTTTCTTTCTCTTGAGCCTTGTACCCATTAGGCTGTTGCATATAAAGCTCTTCTTCCAGTTCTCCATAAAGGAATGCAGTTTTAACATCTATTTATTCCAAATGCAAATCTTTAACTACAACTAAATTTAGTACAACCCTTGTGGTTGTCATCTTCACAACTGGGGCAAAAATCTCACTATAGTCGACCCCATGCCTTTGCTGGAAACCTTTGACTACAAGTCTCACCTTGTAGCGCTTGCTTCCATTCATCTCTTCTTTCATCCGGTAAACCCACTTGTTTTGAAGAGCTTTCTTCCCAGCTGGTAAAGGTGCCAACTCCCAGGTCCCATTTGATATGAGTGATGCCATTTCATCATTCTTGGCAGCCTCCCACTTGCTTGAATCTTCAACTTGAAGTGCCTCATCTAAACTTTTTGGTTTACCATTATCAGTTAGTAACAAATAGAACAAAGAAGGAGAGTACCTCTGTGGCAGTCTTGATACTCTTATTGATCTTCTTAACATGGGTGTTTGTGGTTCAACATTGACACCCTCTTGAGCTTCTCCAACATCTGGCTCAGCGCTGTCATTAATCTCTATGTGTCGGGATTCTCCATCTGAAGCATCCTTGGAGTCGGTCTTGACTCCCATACAATCCTTGTACATCTTACTTTCATTAAAAGTGATATCCCTGCTTATGATGACTTTCTAGTTCTGATTATCCCAGAATCTATATCCGAGCTCATCTGCTCCATATCCAACAAATGTGCACTTGATCTCCTTTGCATCAAGTTTGTTCCTGGATTCTGCATCAATGTGCACATAGGATGAGCAGCCAAATACCTTAAGGTGGTTCAACTTCACCTCCTTTCTGCTCCAAGCTTCTTCAGTGATCCCTTCATTCAAGGGTATAGAAGGTCCCTTATTCATTAAGTATACAGTCATGTTGATGGCTTCAACCCAGAACTGCCTTAGGAGACCTGCATGCAATCTCATGCTCCTGGCTATTACTGTGATTGTACGATTCATCCATTCTGGAACACTATTTTGCTACGGTGTTCTAGGGACTGTAAACTCCCTCTTGATTCCTCTCAAGGCACAGAACTCCTTGAACTCCTTATCACAGTACTCGCCACCATTATCAGACCTTAAGCATTTTAGCTTTAACCTAGTCTCATTCTTTACCAAAGTTATCCACTTTCCAAACACATCAAACACATAAGATTTATGTTTTAGAAAGTAAACTCATACCTTTCTTGTATGATCATGAATGAAGGTGATGAAGTATGTTGCTACACCTATAGAAGATGAAGGAGCTGGCTAATATAGCCAGAATTTATAGCATAAATATAGTGTAAAAACATTCATATCACCATATATATCCTTAGATTTTGAGTCAAAAGTGATGCTTTTTCAAGAAATTGAAGAAAATAGATTGCATGGGTTGAATTACCAAATTCTGGGACAAATCCACCGCAGCGCACCATGGAGACTCATTAAAAATACCTTACCTGGAAGCATAACTGCAGACCTGGAGCAAGACCGCTACAGTGCGCCATGGCTCGCCGCAGCGCGCCACAACGTCATATCGATAAGGATAAATTTAAACCATATAAACGAGTAATTGAATAGTAACACAAAAGTTAGTACGCTGCGCGTGCCGCATCGCGCTGCAGCATTATTTCTCGAGGATCTATTAAAACTTTATAAACGAGAAAATGAACAATGTTACAGAACTTTCTCTGCTACAAGGCGCCGCAGCGGGTAAATTTTCATTTTATAAAACTATAGTTGAACTAATTGAACAGTGATCCTGAAAGTTTTTCTGCTGTAGCGTGCAGCAGCATGCCACAGTGGGTAAATTTTGATTTTTTAAAACTATAGTTGAACTAATTGAACAGTGATCCCAAAAGTTCTCCCGTTGTAACTCGCCACAGCGGACGCTACAGCGACCGAACAAAAAAGACACTAACCTACATGCAGGAAAAGCGTTTGGAGCACTGCTGCTACAGCGCGCCGTAGCAGAATAGGAATTGAAACACAGTTGCCACAGTGGAACAATATTATAAATGCTCCTACCGCAGTGCGCCACAATGCGCCGCTATGCGTCGCAGCAAAATGTCCATAAATGACAGAAACATCAATTAAGGCAGCATGGGGAAGGCCACAAAAATGTGACCTTTTCTTCCCCAAACTCTTGAAAATAAATGAATTAATCCCTGCTGAATCCCAATAGTTTAATTAAATTAAAACATTAAAAGGGAATGGATTAAAATCAAGGAAGAGGAAAAGTCACGCATTTAAGGCTTTGAGGCTGAGTGCATCCCTATTTAAGGGCCAATCTTAGACCTTGAAAGGGTTCCAACTTTTACTATTCAAAGATCAGAAGGAGGAGAAAGAGGGAGAACACTCCATGAGGAAAAGAGGACCAAGAACAGGAGGAAAGGGAAGACATCAAAGAACGAAGGGTGGAGTTTCAAGATGACAGCGCCGGAAGAGTAAAGAGAACCTTAGAAAATCTCTGGGTGATTCCTTGTATTTCTCCTAAACTCCCTTGATTTATTTCTTGCCATGAACCAATGGCAACGTTCTCTTTTCTTTGCATGTATGCCCTTTCTTACTTAGTAATGGAAGGCTAAGAACCCCTTGGAGAGGGTTGAGATGTAGTTGTAAAGATATGTAAGGGATAAATGGTGTATGATGAAAATTGTTTGAATGTAATGAAAGAATCATTTTTATAATTTATATTTATTGATTAAATGAATTCTTGGATGAACTATGCCTAAATTATATTGTTTAAATGAACTTGTGTTCCAATGCTCATCTCTTGGGCAAGAGCAAGAAAGGTAGTAAAAGTAGAGCGAAGAATTATGTGACAAAATTCTCAATGCTCACTTGCACCCTTCCTTCATAGCTCTCTAAGAGATTGACATTTGAGAACCAAGTTCTCCATTAACCTTGCTCTGCTGCTCAGCAAAGTAGAAGGGATGAGAGGACATTAGAACCTCAATGGATGATGTGACATAATCCATTGACCCAATGCATCCTCCCATCTAGCTAAACTGCATATGATGCGCATGATGCATGGTAGATGGAAATCATGCTCAAGGGATCATCTAAAATAAGATATATCTTTTGGTAAATTAGATGTAGGAAGTAAAAATTCTCATCAATAAAACTGACCTCATGAGAGTTTATGTGCTAAGAAAGAACCTAAAAAAGTTCTCCTTAAGCAGTAAACTTGAACCTAATGAAATTGGAGGGTACTTCAATTCCAATGGCATTCACTTGATTTAGTAAGCAAATAAATCGAAGGAATACACTCAACAATGAAGTCATATCACAAACCCTTACAACTATTACAATGGAATCTCAACTCTCTCCTCTTAATCAAACTAGTATCTTTACTTAAAATCTTTTGTATCGCTAATTAGGAACCAACAACATCAACCAAATTTGTCATCCAAATATTAGTGAAAGAAAATACAACTTGGTATCAGAACACCCATTCCCTGATGTTCGATAAATCTCAAAAATTAAACTTTCCACTTATTACTTCAGACCACGTACACTTTCGTGCAAACGCAGACGTGTATTTTCGTCTGCCATATTTTTGACATCGTTGCTGGGGAATGGTTTTCGTTTTATATCAAGTACAATTTTCTAATAACTAGTGATTTAGAACTAACTAATTTGTGCATATTTTCTTACATAGCTATAATTAATTTCCTTACTTGCTTGCCTTGAGAAAAATTTGAAAATTTTCTAAAAAGAATTTGTGCTAAACATTATTGCATATTATCTTATTGAAATTTCTGCTGTCATTAGTGGTGAATATTTATTGCTAAATATTGATTGTTGAAACTTATTCTAGCTAGTGACCCCTTAATTGCATGAGTAGGAGAAATCTTACTGAATTCTTTTACTATCCTAAAATCATTAGAAATTATTTGAGAGCTAGAAGAGAGCAAGTCATTTTAAACCAACAAAACGCATAAATGGAAGACTTAGAAATAAACCCAATAGAACCTATGGTAAATGCTAGGAGAAGATTGCTTAGAAAATATGCACTTACCATAGTAGAAGGAGTTCCAAATGCCATTGTTAGACCTCCTATACAAGCCAATAATTAAGAAATAAAACCATCCACTTTAAATATGATTCAAAATAATCAATTTAGTGGGATGGCATCGGATGACCCGAACACACATATTTCTAATTTTTTGGAAATATACGATACTTTTTGATTCAACAGGGTATCCGATGACGCCTTGAGACTGAGATTATTCCCATTCTCGCTGAGAGATTGAGCTAAAGTTTGGCTCAGTTTCCTACCCGGTGAATCTATAAGGACTTGGGATGACTTGGCAAGGAAATTCTAGCCAAGTATGTCTCACCCACCAAGACTGCCAGGCTGAGAAATGAAATTTCAAACTTCTCTCAGCATCATGATGAGAACTTGTATGACGGCTGAGAATGCTTTAAGGATTGCTTAAGGCATTGCCCTCATCATGGGTTCCCTTTGTGGATGCAGGTGCAAATTTTTTACAATGGATTAAATGCACCCACAAGAACCCTCATAGATGCTGCCACAGGAGGATCATTAAGCAGTAAGACCTTGAGGAGGCCTTTGATCTCCTCAAGTAAATGGCTAATAATGCTTACAAATGGCCGACTGAGCAGTTAAATTCAAATAAAGTGGAGGTATATAATGTGAGCGAGTCAAATTAGATTACTAAATTAAGAAACAAAATTGACATGATAATCCAAAGACTAGAGGGAATGCAACTGGTTTCTGATCATAAGGGAGAAACAGAGGGAGTGAACACTATTCAAGACTATAGAACCCAACAAACTAAGGAGGGAAGAAGTTTAGAGCATTCTCTAGGGGAATTTAGAACCAATACAACCAATTTTATGAATAGAACAGATGCAACATTAAATCGACATGAACACACACTTTTGAATCAATAAAAGTTGTCCAAAGAATTGAGTTAAGAATTAAAAGAAGTCATGATGCAACTAAATCAACACTTCTTGGTAGGAGCCATAGGGGACTACAGGAATGAATCAAGAAACTCCATAGCCTTGAGAAGTGAAAAAACTATAGAACCTTTGGTATTAAAAATTCTGAAAATACTTCTCAAGTGTCAGGAGAGAGATTAATTGAGAAAGAAGAAATCAATAAGGACAAAGAAAAGGAGACGAATGAGGAAACTAACACTCAGATGACTAAACCTTCTGATCACACTCCACACATCCCCTATCCTCAATGAATGGCAAGGGAGAAACTAGACAACCAGTTCCAAAAATTCCTTGAAACTTTTAAAGCTCTTCATATAAACATACCCTTCGCTGAACCCTTGGAATAGATGCCCAATTATGCTAAGTTCATGAAGGATATTCTATCAAAGAAAAGAAGAATAAATGAGAAGGAAACGATAGCCTTGACTCAAAATAATCAATTTAGTGGGATGGCATCGGATGACCCGAACACACATATTTCTAATTTTTTGGAAATATACGATACTTTTTGATTCAACAGGGTATCCGATGACGCCTTGAGACTGAGATTATTCCCATTCTCGCTGAGAGATTGAGCTAAAGTTTGGCTCAGTTTCCTACCCGGTGAATCTATAAGGACTTGGGATGACTTGGCAAGGAAATTCTAGCCAAGTATGTCCCACCCACCAAGACTGCCAGGCTGAGAAATGAAATTTCAAACTTCTCTCAGCATCATGATGAGAACTTGTATGACGGCTGAGAATGCTTTAAGGATTGCTTAAGGCATTGCCCTCATCATGGGTTCCCTTTGTGGATGCAGGTGCAAATTTTTTACAATGGATTAAATGCACCCACAAGAACCCTCATAGATGCTGCCACAGGAGGATCATTAAGCAGTAAGACCTTGAGGAGGCCTTTGATCTCCTCAAGTAAATGGCTAATAATGCTTACAAATGGCCGACTGAGCAGTTAAATTCAAATAAAGTGGAGGTATATAATGTGAGCGAGTCAAATTAGATTGCTAAATTAAGAAACAAAATTGACATGATAATCCAAAGACTAGAGGGAATGCAACTGGTTTCTGATCATAAGGGAGAAACAGAGGGAGTGAACACTATTCAAGACTATAGAACCCAACAAACTAAGGAGGGAAGAAGTTTAGAGCATTCTCTAGGGGAATTTAGAACCAATACAACCAATTTTATGAATAGAACAGATGCAACATTAAATCGACATGAACACACACTTTTGAATCAATAAAAGTTGTCCAAAGAATTGAGTTAAGAATTAAAAGAAGTCATGATGCAACTAAATCAACACTTCTTGGTAGGAGCCATAGGGGACTACAGGAATGAATCAAGAAACTCCATAGCCTTGAGAAGTGAAAAAACTATAGAACCTTTGGTATTAAAAATTCTGAAAATACTTCTCAAGTGTCAGGAGAGAGATTAATTGAGAAAGAAGAAATCAATAAGGACAAAGAAAAGGAGACGAATGAGGAAACTAACACTCAGATGACTAAACCTTCTGATCACACTCCACACATCCCCTATCCTCAATGAATGGCAAGGGAGAAACTAGACAACCAGTTCCAAAAATTCCTTGAAACTTTTAAAGCTCTTCAAATAAACATACCCTTCGCTGAACCCTTGGAATAGATGCCCAATTATGCTAAGTTCATGAAGGATATTCTATCAAAGAAAAGAAGAATAAATGAGAAGGAAACGATAGCCTTGACTGAGGAATGTAGTGCCATCCTCTAGCAAAAAATTCCTCTTAAAAGAAAGGACCCAAGAAGTTTTACCATTCCTTGCACAATAGGAAATCATTCTTTTAAAAGGGCTTTATGTTATTTGGGTGCTTCAATAAATTTAATGCCATTTTACATATTTAAAAAACTGGGAATTGACTCCTTAAAACCTACCTCTGTCCCCCTCCAACTAGCAAATAGATTCGTAAGAACTCCCATGGAAATCCTGGAAAATGTTCTAGTAAAAGTTGATAAATATATCTTCCCCGCCGATTTTATTATGTTGGAAATCGAAGATGAAAATCAGAAGATTCCTATAATTCTGGGGATACCTTTCCTTGCTACTGGAAAAACCATGATAGATGTTGATAAGGTAGAATTGAGTCTTTGTTGTGAGGGGGAGGAGGTGAGATTCAATATGAAAGATTTGATGAGGCACCCATTTAGGCCAAATGAGAAGTGTTGGGAAGTAAATGCATTGGAAGAGGTGCTCATTTCTAGAGATGTAGAGGAATCCAATTTAGAGGAAGAAGAGGAAGCTAGAATTGATGAGGAAGAAAACAAGATTGATGAGTTGATTCAAGAAAGAAAGAGAATGCAGCTGTCTGTAGATGAACCCCCCAAACACTTAAAATATGTTTATCTTGGGGATGAAACATCACTACCAGTAATAATTTTAGCTTTGTTAAGCCCAACTCAAGAGACTAAATTGTGTACAATGTTAAGAGAGCATAAGAGGGCAATAGGATGGAGCTTTGCCGATTTGAAGGGCATTAGCCCTGCCTTATGCATGCACTTTATTCTGCTTGAAGACAACTCCAAACCTTCCATAGAACCTCAACAAAGATTAAACCCAAATATAAAAGAAGTGGTGCAGAAGGAGATCATTAAGCTTTTGGATGCTGGAATCATTTTCCCAATTTTGGGCAGCCCTTTGGTAAGTCCTATTCATGTGGTCCCTAAGAAAAGTGAGATAACCGTGACTTTGAATGAAAATAATGAATTAATCCCTATAAGGAAGGTTACGGGGTGGAGAGTATGCATAGACTATAGGAGATTAAATAAGGCAACTAGGAAAGATCACCATCCTCTCCCATTCTTTGATCAGATGTTAGATAGGCTGGCTGGAAACCTTTAATTTTGTTTTTTGGATGGCTACTCAGGGTACAATCAGATTTTTATAGCCCCAGAAGTCCAAGAAAAAACAACCTTCATGAGCCCCTATAGAACATTTGCTTTTAGAAGGATGCCCTTTGGTCTATGTAATGCACCGGCAACTTTTCAAAGGTGTATGATGGCCATCTTTTCTAAAATGATAAGAGATTTCCTAGAGATATTTATGGATAATTTTTTGATAGTGGTAAAATCCTTTGAAGACTGTTTATCAAACTTGGGTAAGGTCCTAAAGAAATGTGAGGAAACTAATCTTGTTCTTAATTGGTAAAAGTGTCACTTCATAGTGGAGGAGGGTATTGTCTTGGGCCACCTTATATCAATAAAAGGAACTGAGGTGTACTATTATGGCTCCTTATAAAGCTCCTAAAGAAAGGAGGTGTACTACTCCTATTATATGGATTGAAGTAGGAGACTCTCAATTTTATGGTTCATAATTGATTGAAGAAACTACTAAGAAAGTTCAACTGATTAAACATAATATGATGGCAACTCAAAAATAGGCAGAACAAATATCATGATGCTTATTATCATCAGTTATAATTTAAAGCGGGTGATCGAGCATATCTGAAAGTGAGTCCAATGAGAGGTGTACAAAGGTTCGGTGATTCTGAAAAGTTGAATCCAAGGTACTTAGGACCCTTTGAAGTGATAGAGAGAATTATAACATATGTGTACAGATTATAGTTTCCTAAAAGGTTTTTCAACTATGCACAAAATGCGTTTCATGTCTCATCACTAAGAAAGTGTTTATTAGATCCTAATCAGCAAGTTCAGATTCTAGCAATCGAGCTGCATCCCAATTTGACTTTTATTGTAAAGCCTATTGCAATTCTGGGGAGAGATCTTAAATAGTTAAGAAACCATAGTATTCTTATGATCAAAATCCAGTAGCAGAATCATTCAGATAAAGAAACCACATCGAAAAAAGAAGATGATATGCAGAAGAAATTCCCAAAATTCTTTCAATAATCAGGTAACCTTAGTTCTTCCATTTTTAATTATGTTTCGTTTAGACTTCCTTCTTATAATAGCATTTCCACATTTAAATTGTTGTGTGTCGAGAGCAATACTCTTTTAAAGAAGTGGAGTCTGCAACAACCCTCATGTTGTTACTCGTCAATTAGTAACCTAATTAACTCCAAACATTTTCCATTATTCTTATAATAGTATTAACAATGTCCACCTCAAATTTCATGTGATTTGGAGATTATTTGATAATTTCCAACATTTCTTAAATTTTCAATAATTCTGAGAATGCCTAATTTATTTAGATCTCATAATAAAAGATAGAGTTTGTCATTGGACTCATTACCCCCAAATAAGCTAGGAATGATATTTTGGAAGTGTTTGGGGGTCATCGAATTTTTTGCAAATATTTTAATATTATTTAATACCCAAAAAAATTGAATAATTAAATATACCTCCGATCAAAAATCCAATTGTATTTTTGAGTTCCTCACCCCTCAATTAGGTACGGGTGAAAATTTAGGATATTTTGAAGTACGTTCGAATATTTAAATTTAAGTAAATAAATTAGGATAATTAAATAATATAATATAACATTTAAAATAAATAATATATATAATAATTAATATTATCCAGTGGCCAGAAAAGTAAATGGCAGAAATCCACTGCGTTGCACATGACAGCATACACCGAATCAAGACGATCCGAACCCTCCGTCTCTATTAATCTTAATCCGACGCTCGAGATTAATCCAGCGAATCTGGCCGTCAAATCAATGCTCGATCCACTGGCCCGTTATCGTTTCCTGTACATCATGCTTAGGCACGACTCCCCCGCGACAGAGGAGAGGGTGTACGAGTGTACTTTGCTCTAACTAGCCTCCCCCATCCTTCTTAATCTCCCTAATCTCCTCATGTCATCTTTTGGCACATACTAAAACCATTAGAGAAGACTTACGTTGCAGGAGGATATATGGAGAGCTCGACATTTTTAGTTGCATCTTACCCAAAATTAACCAACGTGACCTTCAATTTTCTTTCCATAAGTGTAAGGTCCGTTTTCAATTATCTCCTTAATGCTTTCATTCACTTGATACATTAGTTTATTCTAGTCAATTGAGTTCTAATGAACTCATCTCGATTATCAATGATATTTTCATCTAAGGTTAGGAATATTATGAATTTTTTAAATGATATCCATACTATAAGATAAATTTATTTGTTAGTTCCATTGGATCTTCAAATATCTCATCAAGCTCTACTGCTTTCATCACATTTTGTGAACCCTAAATTTCTTAGGGTTCAGCCTCGAACCCGCTTTGCCTGAGATTAACAAAGGGGAGATGAAATACTCTTAGTTAAGTGAATCGTAAGAGATGATGGATTATGGGCTGGGTTGTAATGATGATTCAGGCTGGCACTATTCGGGCTGTCACTGGGCTATTAGCAGTGCTTAGGTTCTGGGCCGATTTTACGGCTCAGATACAGGCCCAATTAATCTCTCAGCAAAGGTTCAATAAGCTTAAGGCCCTAATCCACTGAATCAATGTGACGGGTCCACTTAATATGATATAAGGTAGTATTAAATTTAAAATTAATTTCAAAATGGAGAGTCATTAAATGCAAATTAAAATCTTGTAGTATAAATTAAGGAATGTAACAATCTTAGGTTGTTATTCTGCTAAATTATAGCCTAAGTTGTAACAACCCAGGTTGTTACTTGGCTCAATTAAGACTAATCTAAGTCTTAATTAAAGTTCTAAGCTACTAATTAAGTAATTTAGAACTCATCTCTAAAACTTTGGTCATCCAGAAGTCAACAAAGTCAAATCAGGAATTCTAGAAAATCCCAAATCCTAGAAAATTGACTTTTTATCTAGACCTCAAATTGAAAATCCGACTTCACCATTGCGTTCAGAACACCCAATTTAGCTAGGGGTGAAATTTTGGAGGCATTTTGAAGTCGTTGATTTTTCGTCGAATATTTTAATAATATTTAAATACCCCAAATAATCGAATAATTAAATACTCGTCGAAACAAAAATCCGAGTGTGCCGTTGTGTTCCTCACCCTTCAATTAGCTAAGGGTGATTTATTGGAATTTTTTGAGATGCATTTAATAAGTTAAAATTGATTAATTAAATCTAAATAATTTAATTTAAATATTATTATTTAATTTTGGCATTTAACGGCGCCGTCCACTTACAACTAACGCCGTCGCCCAAATCTCTTTTTTCGCCGTTCCATCTGACGGATCTCGCGGACCGTCCGATCGGACGGTCACGCGATCATCTTCCTCGCGAGTGTCGAGGATCGCAGCGCGTGTCCTGTGGCTGGGCACGCGGCGAAGCCGACGCAACGTGGACCTCCCCATCGCTTCCAGCCACCGCTTTAGGGCTTGTATAAGAACCCTAGGACCTCTGCTTTCCTCGGTTTCAATCCGGAAGCCCAGACCCTCAGATCAAGCCTCGAACCGTCTCTGCCGTCCAGTCCAAGGTACGCACCACACCTCTAATACTCATCAAAAATTGCAATTTAAGTTTCGTTTCTTAATTTCATATGCTTGATTGTTCATCTACTGGTTCCGATTGAGTTGATCAGGTCGGGTTAGCCCAGACTTGCAAATTTTCAAACAGTACAAACCGTTAGTAGGACTTAGGGATTTTAGGGTTGATTGTTGCCGGAGATGTATGCCCTCTCCGGTGGCGTTTAGGGTAGTAATCGAAAGGTCTCAACCAGACCTTTCGATTAGTCTATGGCTCAACGTCTGGAACCATCGTCTTCACCTCCATTTTTCGAACCCTAATTCATCTGCCTCGGATCACTCGAGAAGACGAAGCCCTCTCGGGTTGGACCGGGTCGGCCCGGAACCCGTGGCCCGTGGCGCTTCGGCTGCCACGGTGGGACCCACCGCGCAGCGCGCCAGCCAATCCTGGCGCGACGCGTGTTCAGCTCTGATGCCGTCTGAGCTGTGGGGCCCGCGACCTTCTGCCCAGCCAATGATGGCCCGCCACGTGTCCTGCAGTTATTAATATATAACGTTATATAATTAAAACGTTATTTAAATAAACGAATTTATATATTAATAATAATAATAACATAATTATTAATACAATTAAACAGAATTTAATTAATCAATTAAATCAAATTTTTAAACCTTAATAACTCCTAAAATACTCATCCAAATTATGCAAATTAATATATCAAATTGATCAGAAAAATATGAGGAATTTATTGATGCTAATAATTTTGCATTTGGACCTGTATCTAGCAAAGTGATTATTTAGGGTTTAATTTAAGTTAAATTAAATGTTACAAATTTTATTTAGCTCATAAACTTTGTGTAGGTTGATCCAAACATATTGAATATAGATCTTAAAGTGATCAGAAAACCCTAAGGATTAATTGGATAGTATTCATCTTGCTGTTTGGATTAGTTCTTGCCTAATCATTTTTAGGTCCTAACCCTAATTACCCTATTTAACCCTAGAACTTCAATTGACCATAACTTGGTCAATTGAACTCCAAATTGAATGATTCAAATATCAAATTAGATTAGAAAAACTTAATTTACAGTAATCTGTAAAAATATTTTAGATCCAACGGTTAGATTTGCTAATCACCCTTAATTACCCTAAATATTGATTAGTAAATATTAGCAAATCTAGTAATCCAAATTGAGTGATTTAAGTTTCAGAGGACTAATAGAACCATTTAGAATCAATCTGTAAGGTTGGATTAATGTTTGAGTGATTAATTTTGCTAATCACTAACTAATCACTTTTAACCCTAATTAGGTCATAACTTAGTCAAATTAGATCCAAATTAAGCATACCACATGTCATTGTGGTCAGTGAGCTATTTGTAAATCATAGCCACTAATTTTACTCAATTTGGACACTAATTGGTAAAGTTAGGTTTTTAACCCATAATTAAGAATCCCTTAATCAACTTTAAACCCTAGATCTTGTATTGGCCAATACTTATCAGAATTTAGCAAAATTAGATTCTATGGAAAGATTAGATAGTAAAGAACAATAATCTAAGAGAAAATTTAACTTTCACATAGTCAAATTACTAAATTGCTCTTATGAGTCAAATTCACTAATTTGATCTCATATGGCTTAATAATCACCCAAAATTAATTTAGTTACTGTCTAATCTTATATTAGATAGTAAGAAACACTTTCCAAAAGAAAATTTCAAAATTTAAGCCCTAGATCAAAATTTGATCTTTTGAACCCTTAAGTATGGGCAAAATGGTCATTTTGCCCAAATTTAGGGTTTAGCCTTTAAAAGCCCTAAATTCAGTTTCTAATCACTAAAATCAGTAAATAGAATGATTTATAGCTGAAAGTAATCAAATCCAAGTCTAAATTAGATTTTGATTAAAATCTCAAAATTTGCTCCTTAAGTAAAATTTCCTAAGTCTTAAGTGAGTGATTTTCTCCTTCTCTAATCATTCTTAGACCTTCCCTTAGGTCCTTATAACATTAGTTAGGATGTGTGTCATGAGAGATACTCTTAGTAATTAAGAGCTTTAAATTCCTAAGATTAGGAATAGATCTTAAGTTAGAATTCATCTATTGAGTAAATTGGGTTACTCAATAGGTGAAATCTTGAGTTTACTAATTTATAGATTTTCTTAGTTTATTAAATGATTATTTGATATTTAAACTTTAGAATTAAGAATAGAAATCTATCCTAATGAATTTGATTTATCATTAGGATTCGCCTTAACCTAATCCGTGAGTTTTGGGTTCTAAACCTTAGATCTTTAGTTATACCTTTGGATTAAGTGATTAGACCCCATCATCTAGAGTCTAATTCTTAATCTTTTCATCTTGATTTGGCTAATCAAGATAAGGTTTGGGGTAAATTAAATTACAAAATTAGGTCAATGATTTATTCATTTTAACCAAATAGTCATCTTTTGATTAAGTTATAATTAGGACTTGGCTAGTCCTAATTATCTTCAACTAGTAGGATTCGTGATTCTAAGTTACAGAATGTGTAAGAATTGATGATTTTGAAACTTATGTAACTTAGAGTAGATAGAACAAATAAAGTAGATAACAACAGATATCACTTGTGTCCTAAAAGAGTCTCTTGCTCACCTTGAATTGATGCTTTGCATACCTTATTTTGAGCCCCTTACCTTGTACACATATATTGGACATAGGATATTTGATGAATATCTCATGTAAATTTTGAATTGCATACATATCAATTGATCGATGTTTTTAGTTGTTCAGAAAGTTGTGGCCTAACTAGTATGCCTCTTCAAATCCTCGAGTCCGGCATAGCACGCTGGTTTGTTAATGTCGGTAAGTCTATCCATGCCTGGTTGAAATAATTCCCAGGATGGCAAGAAATAGATTTTGCACTCATTAGTCAGGATTGGACATGGTGAGTACTAGTTGAGGGTGATTTTGTAATGTGTAGCTTGATTAGTATACCTCTTCGATCAACCCGTTCGGGTCAGCAACCTTTCGAGGGTTTAATGTCCGACAGTCTATGGCCATGCCTAGTCCGAGTGATAGGATGGATAGAGTCTTGCCATACTGACTATCGAGTCAGGATTCTGATATAGTTATACTAATTCAAGTACACTTACATTCAGTTCTGACTTAGCTCATCAGGCTAAGAGTTTTCAGTGATGTTCAGTTCAGAGTTTCTTAGCTCATCAGGCTAAGATTTGCTGAGTATGTTTTCAGTTTGAGTGACTTAGATGGTCACTGTAGTTTCTATTTTCAATTACTGTTTTACTTGCATATTCTATATTGTAGCACTGTTTTACTTACAGCTTTCCTGTACGTGTTTTTATATAGGATGTTAGTTTTACTTACTGTTTTCATATGCTCACCTAGGATGTTAGTGTTTTCAGTTTTATACTGTTCAAATTCTGTATGTCACCTAGCATAATCTGTTTGATCATAAGCATGTTTAGGTTGTACTTTTCTTACAGTTTTGTTTAGTCTTTTGCTTACTGTCTTTGTTGCAGTTGCTTGGAGGAGGTATGTATTACTTCCTATTTTGCTTAGTTATAAACTGTTTGTTTATAACTTATTATTGTTCTTTTTGTACGCTTTCTGCACCTATTTTGCTCAGTTCTTGTTTATGGTGATAAAGTAACTTAATAAAATTGTTTACCCTAAAATGTGCTTAGACAATAGTCTAACCAGTTTTTCTTTTATTGGCTGGGGCCCTACCATTATGAAACTGATAATGGTAGGTTCTGAGTTTGTTGGAGCAGCAGATCCAGTGAAGAGCTGCCATTGGAGGAGGAGCCCGTTCCTGAAGATCTTTAGCTTTAGTTTTTGTTGCTTGTGAGATTGAGAGTTTCCTTTTTCAGTTCTCTTAAACTTATTAAATGTTGTAATAATACAGGTTAACATTCTCTTTTCAGCACTTTACTTATTCTTTATTATTGTATTTATACTGTATGGATGGATGTTATATTTTTATTTCTTCCGCACTCTGAGTTCTTGTATGATCATTTAGTGATGGTATTTTGGGTTGAATGGCAAAGTCCTTATTTAAGTTGAATTAGAACATGTGTCTAATTCAATTTTAAGTGGGGACCTTGTCATTTGGTGACCCCTCCACCGTAATCATGTTAACCTAAGGGTTAACAGGACCACGGTGGGGCAGGGCCGCCACATAAGTAGTCATTATTTTTTATTCCATTATTTTTAGAACATCAAATGAAACATATTCTGAAAATTTGAAGTCCATAGGGCTTCTCTAAGTCTAAATTAATATTTTGATCAGTCTAGATGCTCTAGTCTTGACCCAAAATATTTTGATCTCAAAATTAAATTCTAATTGCATTTTTGAATTTCTCACTCCCAAATTAGCTAAGGGTGAAAATTTGGTGCAATTTGGAAATCATTTAGGCCATAATTCATATTTAATTAAAATGGTCTAATTACATTTTAGGGTTTCCAACAATTCAATTTTGCAAATATACCCATTAAACTGAATTAATAGCCGGTATCCGCTGTCCGGATCGCGGGCGATCCGCTGCGGAGCCCAGCTCACGCAACAGCGGTATCCCGCAAAATCTAATCGTCGCACCTTTTGATCAGCGGTCGAGATGCGATCCCGCGGAACCTCGATCGGCCGTTAGGATCCAAGAGATCTGAGACGTTCCGCCATCTGATCGATAGATCAGACGGCATCCGAAGGTCCCGGCAGTGTGGACCTTTGTCTTCCTCTAGCACGCGCACCCGACAAGAAGAATCCCCGTACTGCCAGCTACCAGACCTGTCCCCCACTCGCACCTCCAGCTCAGCAAGTCGTTGCTGATCCTCCCGTATCGGCTAGGTAACCATCTCGGGCCCCGTGGCCCGGCCGAGCTCAAAATGGAATTTTGAGAGCTCGACCATGGCCCGATCCACCTGAGCCTCAGCAGCCCAATTCACCCCTCCAAAAGCTTCCTAGCCCTCGGCAAGGCTATAAATAGCCCTAGCCCCGCTCCAATTGACCTCTGCTGATCAATTGAAGCCTCGGTACCTTCCGCCATTGCTGAACTCCCGAGCTGGCGTAGGCAATCCCCTGGCGTTCCTGACGCGCGTACCGCTGATAAAAGAGTCTCCTGGTGTTCAGGAACTCTTAAAGAAATTCCAGGCAGCTCAGCAAGCCCGGCATTGTTCCCTGCGACACCTGCAACCCCTCGGCAAAACTAGGTACCCCTATTTGCAGGTTCCGAGCCAATGAGACTCGAACCTCCTTCCATTTGATTTGTATGCCTACATATTGTCAATTCGAACTTAAAGTGATCATAGCTAGGACCTAAGCTAGCTCTGATCGATCGATACGATCGATCAGGCTAAGTCCATTAAGGATCATCTTGGTTGAGTAAGGACTCGACGATCCAGGCCATCTCAGACCCTCAGACCAGAGTGCTTCGATCTGCCTCACCTCCCTGATGCTATAAGGATCGAGCCCGGGGTCTACGTGGCCTCTATGGGGAGAATTGCCTCCCCACAATAACTCCATTAGAGGATCTCTCGGGTGAGCAAGGTCCGGCTGATCCAGACTGTCTCACAGGGGGCTTCGGGTCCCAATCAACATGTATGACCACAGGGATCGAGTAGCGATCCATTTTTGGCCGTGCCGTGGTCAGGATGCACCATAATTTGACGATTAGGGTTCCCCTAATTGGCCCTCTCCGTCGAGATAAAGGGCAGGGATGAAGACCCTGTGCGGGTTGGGCAGCCCGTGACCCGCGCAGTGAGATAGTCCCGGGTCTTTGGGCCCCAGTCGACCCATGCGGTTCGGCTAATGGGCCGAGCCCGTTATAATTAAAATCAAATAATTAGAATAATTTTCTTTAAGGAAAATAATTCAATTATTCAAATCATAGGAAATTGATTAAATAAAAATATAGATTATATTAATTGAATAACTTTTAATCCACTGGTTCAAATCCTATGATATCATATATGAAAATGATCAGAAAATCATCAGGGATCTGAATATAAAATAAAATGTCACATCTGATAGTTAGATTTTCTATTATTTTCTAATTACAGTAGAACTTAATTAGGATGATTTAGCAATTATACTTAACCAAATTGCATGATTAGGGTGCCTTTTGTTTACTTATGATGAGTAGAATGCATGTGCTAAGTGATTTATTTTTTTGAGTTCTGTATTTCAAGCTATGTCTTAATGTTGTTAAAGCATGATTAGTGAAAAATTAGGGTTTATACTTATTGGATCTTAGCAAACTTAAGCTTTGATTAATTATATTATTGAATAGAACTTGTGTGCCAAATTGCAACTAGTTTTGATGGCTGGATTTGTAATTAAGTGCTAATCTATATAAATTGATCTAGGGTTTGATTAACACTAATTACTTTCTATTTTTATGAACTTTTCTATTATTATGCTTCATAACAGTAGGCTAAATGTATTAGAAACCATACATGTTGATCCATAATGCATAACTTGAATAAACCAACAATTGGAGACCTTAATTTCCTTAATTAATAAGAGGTCTTAAGACTTTGATCAAGCTATTAAGACTTGATCTAGGTATGAGATTTGCCACCAATAACACACTCTTAACTCACTAATTTTACATTGATTATTAATCAAATACATGATCTTAATTGAATAAGAATAGGGGTCAAACCCTAATCTACTTAATTAAGGTCCAAACCCTTAAGAACCTTAACTAAAGTAGTTTGATTATAAGACAATTAACTTGACAATTCTCCAATGACACATCTAATTTTATACTGACCCTAAACATTTGAATTAGACATGATAAGGTTATAAAAGCTATATGATTGCCTAAATCTAAATCAAATCTTTAGATCCTTGATTTTCTCCTAAATAAGATCATTAGTATAAGAAGATTAATAAAATCATATTGATTGAATAAGTGACCCACAGCTTAAGCAATATCCTTGATTTAAACCCCATAATCTTTGATTGAGTTGTGATCAGATGACTTAATCATCTAATTTGATCATTCTAAACCTAACTATGAAATAGAATCTAAGAGATTAATACTAGAATTTATAATGGAAGATCTTAAGCATCTTTCCATAAGATCATCTTGAAACACTTTAAAGGACCTAAATTACATATACTTTGAGGTAGGAGAACTTGTATGGCTCATTGAGGTAGAAGCTTAGATAATCCTTTAACCTTAAAATTTGATCTTAACCCCGCGTGGTAGGAATCACTTAAGACATTAGAATGATACTTCTCCTTGTGGTATAATACATGTTGAGTGATCTTTGATCACAATTTTGTGAAACCTTGTATAGGACTGACCTATTTAGTATAGGCCTTTATAGTCTTGATGATTCCTTGATTTATTAACTAAACTTGTTTGAACCCTGATTATTGGATGATGTAGTACAGTATACCCATATCACTGGTTCTACAGTAGTATTCGGGATTGGTTGATTCACTCTAATGGGGACTTATGAGCAGGTTCTATCCTATGGGATTAGACAAATACAGTCCCTTTAGAATAAATCATTCAACCCTTAGAGTGTATTGAACGGGTATTCATTCCTTAGTTTAATTGAAATACAAATTGCCAACGGCGCAATGCCTCCTAGCGAAGACCGCTTCAATAGGTGTGGCTCAAACAAACTAAGTAATGAGATTCACCTTCTTTAAGACACTAAGTATGGTGGTGAGTAAGTAATGAAAATCACTTTTCTTGCAAACATGTCGAATGTGTGTACAATCAACCCATATAGTGATCTTTAATTAAATCTGTAACTCTAATCAATTATCGTTCTAGAGTTAGGAGACGGAATCCTCTCAATAGGATTCTGCACACTGGAGACTTAGAATTCCTTATCTGCATTTCAAATTTCATGGATTTTTGGATTTTACTCATTAGAATATAAGCATGGGCATAAGCATGAGCATAAACTTGAAGCATCATTTCAATAGTAACACATGAGTATCAATGATAAATTGTGGGTTACAGAATGTTACATACACAGACTGGGGAACTTCAGGGTGCATCTGCATCACCGTACTGTCTTCCCAATTGGGTGTATGCATTCATTGGACCGTACTACTCATAGCCTTTCAGTGATGATTTTGTGACATATCTGTGGCATACCATACTGTGGCATACTTGAGTGCATCATTCCAGTGACATACACCACCGCACTTAACTTTAATTTCACATAGCTTTCGGAGCATTTGATAGTTTCCTTTACTTTCTGTGTGTAGTTTTGATGCAATTTTACTTTGCTTAGTCTTTACAGTTTCAGTTACTTAGTGTTTTCATCAGCTTTTCTTCAGTTCTCTTTACTTTACTGTTTACTGCATTTACTTTGATATTGTATAGTTAGTTGCGATGTGTTAGACTTCTTGTCTAACACGGGGTACTTTTGGGATCCGGCAATTTGCTAGATCCCGAGTAGCTTGTGGTGACAGGACAGGAGGACTCGCAGGAGATCCAGGAGGAGTATGTGGAGCCCTAGAGGATCTATCTACTTCCTTTTTATTTCATGCCTTATTCCAGTAGACTTTACTTTTCATATGTTAAATCAGTTTGTAATAACTCTGGATGTACTTTCTTTCTTATCTAAGATGATTGTTTACATACTGCTCTGTGATGAATATATTCTGAATAATATGCTTTTAGCTTTCGCAATCTGTTATACTATTATACTTAGTATTGTGATGCAATTAGCATACTGGAAATGCTGATATATTGATAACGTATATTGGACCCTCACTTGTTTCTTTAAATCTAATATACGTATTTGCCAAATATGTAAGATAAGTATTCTACTCTTATATTAAGTATTGGCTCTCGATCCTACTCTTAGGTTCGAGTCAGTAGCCTTTAGTATGGCTCAGTCTTGTAGCCTATTCAGGAAGATGGGTTCTGCTTGTATACCCGTCCTCCTGAGTAGCGCACCGCTCCGCCACTGATTTTTACTACTTGTAAACTTTTGCGCACGGCGATGGGGTGGGGCGCTACATTTGGTATCAGAGAAATATCATAAGGTGTCAGATAAGGAGTTTGCTCCTATCTACTTTATGATCTGTTCTCTGTCTCAGGTCAGGATCACAAGTCATTAAGTATAGTGCAAAACAATCATCCAAAAGTTCATCAAGCTGTCACAGAAATGAAAAGGATGAATTATATCTAGAATGTTGACACCCTAGGGTTTTAACGCACATAAATAATTTATTGAAACTGCAATTCTTAAAATGGACATCTTAGGACTTCAACAAACTTTGAAAGTAATAATAACATACTTATGGGTTGAAACATCTTAGGTATGGAATATTCATAGTCAGCATCCTTATTCTACCTTAGGAGATTTGATGACTACTGGATAGACGACCTTCGAGACGACCAGATCTATGGGAGGGTCGTAGATGGAGTATCGCCGTGAGGAGTTGAAGTACTAGACAAGATTCTAGTTCATTCATCTTTTGGAGGCACCAGCCTTTTGATACTCGCCAGAGAATGGTTGGATCATGTTACTAATGTGCTTAGAGAGATGGCCTGTCCCGAGGAGCACCATCTAGAGATTGTGGAGATCTTACTGAGGGGATAAGCGAGTCGTTGGTGGTATTAGGTTTTTAGGAGACTAGCTTGGAGGAACCTCATGGTCACATATGATGACTTCTGTGCTGCCTTTTGGGTAGAGTATTATGACTAGAATTCTTAGAAAATTTTATTATGTCATTTTCGTATCCTAACAATATGTTTTGTAGATCCATGTATCTTCTCTTTTGAAGAAGAAATGAATGAATAAAATTATAGTAAAATTTTATGACTCTGAAGTCCCACTTATATTGCAGTCATAAATCCTGGCTCTCCTTCTGCTCCTACTCCAATCAAGAATGCGGTCTCATCATCGAGGGGACCTGAAGGGTCCAATCCTATGACCAATTTATTGAAGGCCTTGATAAAAAGTAATGCGCAACAGGTGCAAGAGACACGTGCTCTTATTCTCTCAGTTAAACAACAATCTGCACCCCAACTAGGGTTTTCCTCATCTTCCCATTGTTCGAGCGATGGGATCCTGCACAGTTTCCTTCATCTCTGAACTCCTACGTTTAATGGAGCACTGAATCCAATGGACACTATGAACTGACTTAAAATAGCTGAGAAGAATCTGGCTAGTATCAAGTGCCCTAATTCTGAAGCTATCCGCCTAGTGACCCATCTATTCAAGAAGAAGTGGAATATTGGTGGGAAAACGAGCAGAATAATAAGTTTGCTGACTATGAAGTAGAGGACATTCCATGGGACTTGTTCTTGGAAGCATTCCATGAAGCGTTCATACCTGCTTCAATTCTGGAGGATGAACTTCTCCATCTCTCACAAGGTAATCATACAGTATTTGAGTACGAACAAGAATTTCGTAGATTGTCATGTTTCGTTCCAGATTTAGTCAGGACAGAAGCATCAAAGTGCCACCGTTTCTTGAAGGGTTTGAGAGACTCTATCAAAGCACACTTTGTATCTCGTCAGATCAGGACTCTGATTGAATTAATTGTTGCTGCCCCATTTGCAAGAAGGATTCCAGGGTCAACTAGACCGGAAGAGGAAAGCGATAGCCATGCAGCCGAGTAAGGAACCCTTTGGCCATCATAAGGTGGCGAGGGTATACAACATGGAGTCAACACAACCCAAAGCTCTGAGCTTTGAATGCAAAAAGATGCATCTATACGGAAAGTGCTACCACTTCGATGGTGTATGTTTTACTTGTGGGCGAAAGGGCCACCGCTATTTTGAATGTATGGAAAAGAACACAATCGACAGAGTGCCCATCGACCACTCCCATCATAAACAAACCTTCCGTGCTCAACCAGTAAACCGCAAAGAGCTTGCTCTTGCCATAATGCTGGCTCCAACTCTAAACTCAAAGCAATTGTGCAAGCGCAGAAGTCGAATTATGATCATCATGGTCAAGGACCCCAGAACAACAACCCTCAGCATCTGTCAGGGTATATATGCTAACTCCTGCCTCTGCTCCTGAGGACAATGATGTGGTGTCAGGTACGCCTTAAAATTTATTTGTATTCTGTTCTCACCATTTTAGTAACTAGTCTTTACCATTCAGCACTTTAAATATTGAGTAGCTATTCTTATTAAGTTACTATAATCATAGGCACCTTATCCATAAATGACACATCTTGTAATATCCTCTTCGATACAGGGGCAAGTCATTCCTTTGTATCAGAAGATTTGGCTAAAACTCTTAAGCTACCAACCTATCAATTAGCTAGCTCCTTGAGCATCGGGTTACCTTTTGGAGCCCGTATGCTGTCCCAACAATGCTGCAACCTTGATATTCCTATTGAGAAATAAAACTATGAGGCTAAGTTAATTATATTGCTAATCACCAACTTTGATATAATCTTAGGCATGAATTGGCTAAGCCAGCATGGAGCTTCCATAAATTGCCAAAAGAAGAAAATAATTCTGGGTAGTGGAAGTAAATCAAAATCATTCGTCGGAAGATTTAGTACCCAATCATCGCTGATAAATGAAATGACAGCAGAAAAATTAGTCAGGAAGGGATGCAACGCATATCTCATAACCATGCTGGGAGAGAAGAAAGAAGTTGTGCCCATTTCTGAGAATCGTATAGTTTTGTGAATTTTCTGATGTCTTCCCTAAAGACTTACCCGGTCTTCCTCCAGTTAGAGAAGTAGAGTTCTCAATTGAATTAATTCCCGAAACTCAACTGCTGTCAAAAGTTCCATATTGAATGGCGCCAAAAGAACTTCAAGAGTTAAGCAATCAACTTCAAGAACTATTAAGGAAAGGTCTTATTCGTCCAAGTTCATCTCCTTGGGGAGTGCCAGTTTTATTCGTGAAAAAGAAGGATGGATCGATGAGAATGTGCATCGATTACAAAGAATTGAATAAAGTAATCATCAAGAACAAATACCCTCTACCTTGTATTGATGATCTATTTGATCAGTTATCCGGAGCTAAAGTCTTCTCAAAATAGACTTACGATCAGGATATCACCAATTACGAGTTAAAGATTCAGATATTGTGAAAACAGTATTTAGAACCCGCTATGGGCATTACGAATTTTTAGTGATGTCCTTATGCCTGACAAATGCGCCGTCCATCTTTATGGACTTAATGCAGCATGTGTTGAAAGCATATTTGGACAAGTTTGTCATCGTCTTCATCGACGATATTCTGATTTATTCAGGGAGTGAGACAGATCATGAGAACCATCTGCGAATAGTACTAAAAGATCTACGAAGCCATAAACTTTATGCCAAGTATTCTAAATGCGAATTTGGCTTAACTCAGTCTCTTTTCTAGGTCATGTTGTCGATTCCCAGGGAATCAAAGTCGATCAAAATAAAGTAAGCGCAGTCCAAGATTGGTCACAACCAAAATCCGTGACCGACATTAGAAGTTTCTTAGGGCTGGCAGGCTACTATAGGAATTTGTCAAAGGTTTTTCGCAAATAGCATCTCCACTTACAAAGTTGATGTAGAAAGCAGTACCATTTGTCTGGAGTCTAGAATGTGAGAAAGCATTCCAATCATTGAAAGATGCTCTTTCCTCTGCGCTAGTTCTTGCCTTACTTAAAGAAGGCCTAAATTACCAAGTCTATACTGACGCATCTGGCATAGGTTTGGGGATGTGTATTAATGCAGGAAGGGAGAGTTTATAGCTTATGCGTCTCGCCAGTTAAGACCACATGAGAAGAACTATCCTGTTCATGATCTTGAGTTAGCAGCAGTAATTTTTACTCTAAAAATCTGGCATCATTATCTTTATGGTGTCCTGTGCTCTATATTCACTGATCATCAGAGCTTGAAGTACATCTTGACCCAACGCGAGTTGAACTATCGACAATGACGATGGCTCGAGTTAATAAGCGATTATGACTTAAGCATCCAATATCATCCAGGAAACGTAAACATCGTAGCAGTCGCACTCAATCGTCATGTTACCCTATCTTCTATGATACTATCAAGCCCGTTAGAAGAAGAATTCAGAAAGTTCAAAATAGGCCAGTACACGGTGCTATGCTAAGCACTCTAATATCTATGAGTTCAGTCGAACCTATGTTTCATCGTGACGTCTCTATATCACAAACCAAGGATGAAGATTATCTGAAGTTTAAAGTGGACATCAAAAGCGGTCTTCGCTTCGATCTCCAACTTAAAGGTAGCATGATATATCAAGGAGATCATTTATGGATTCCTAAATCCATGCATCAAGAGATTCTAGTAGAAGGTCACAATTCCTATTATCAAATACATCCTAATAGTACCAAGATGTACCAAGATCTGAAGAAAATCATTTTGGTGGCCTGGAATGAAGAAAAGTGTGGTAAATTTGTAGCAAAATGCCACACTTGTAGCCTAGTCAAAGCTGAACACAAAAAGCCTGGAGGACTCCTTCATCCTCTAGCAATTCCCGAATGGAAGTGGTTCGATATCTCTATGGATTTTGTTATGTGTTTACCTAAAGCACGATCAGGTGCCGATTCATAATGGGTCATTGTCGATCGACTGACCAAATCAGCACATTTTATCCTTATGCGTCAAACTTGTTTCTGTGGAGAAAATTAGCAAAGTTGTATATCAGGGAAATTGTCAGACTCCATGGAATTCCCAGATCTATCGTATCGGACCGAGATAGCCGCTTCACTTTTAAATTTTGGCAAGCAGTACATCAGGACTTGGGGACTACTCTAGCCATGAGTACCCACTTTTTCATCCTCAGACTGATGGTCAAAACAGAAAGAGTCAATCAAGTCTTAGAAGATCTTCTTCGCCTCTACATGCTGGATTTTGGAGGTTTCTGGGAAGATCATATTTGCATACAATAATAGTTTTCAGGCATGTATAGGCATGGCTATATAAAGCTCTTATGGCAGAAAATGTAGTACTCCATTAGCATGGTCTGAAACTAGCAGTGTGCAGCTTTATGGTTCTGATTTGGTGGAAGAGACAAATCAAAAGATTCAGCTAATTTAACAAATAATTAAAGCAACTCAAGATCGTCAGAGTAAGTATCATGATGCTCATTATCGTACTCTGGAATTTGATGTTGGAAATTTTGCATACCTTAAGGTCAGTCCGATGAAAGGATTTGAAAAATATGATAAACATTCGACACATGCATGCTTACATTGGAAACACATCCCCATCAAAATATAAGGAATTTTCGTCATTAAGGAAAATTGATACAAGCACCATATGTCCCTCTACTCATTACATGACCCTAACCCAACCCTCCCCAAGGGGGAGGTTAGCTCTCCATACCAAAAGAAATACAGAATATGGAATACAAAGACATGAACCCTTACATGATTCTACTATAAGAATGAAAATAAGGAGAGGTTAAAGAAGAATACAAGGAACTGCCCTTAGCATTCTCTAGCTTTCCTCCTGCTCTCCAACTTCTTCTCTCTCAGTTCCTCAAATTTCCTTTCCTTCTTTCTCCGAATGGAATTATTCTCCTTCCTTGGTTTGGGTTCTTCCTTCTTTTAGCTACAGCAACTCTGAATTTCTGATCTTAAATGTCAAAAAGGGGAACCCTCTCTTAGTCTTGCATGTAGGCTTACATAAAATTTCCTAAAGCCCTTTGGAATGAACAACTATTTAACTTTTCAAGTCCTTGCCATAAATACTTCTTCATAAATTGATTCAGTTAATTGTCTTAAGAATGTAAGGAATAATGAATAGAACAACTGGGGAAGGCAAAAGAATAAATTTTTGTGTCCTTCTCCATGCTGCATTTATTACTAATTCTGGCTGAAATTACGGCAGCCACTGCAGCGCGCTGTGGCACGCTGTAGCAGCTAGCTTTTTGAATTCAATCCACCCTAACGCGTTGTGGTGGATCTATTAAATTTCATTTCATTTCTGTATCCGACCCTTTTGTTCCGCTGTAGCGTGCGGTAGCGAACCTTTGAACTGAATTCGCTGCAACATGTGGTAGCAAAAATATTAAGAATTCTGCTAAGTCCAATCCCGCTACTGCGCGCGATAGTAACTAAACCTTCGAGTTGGATCTGCTGTAACGTGCGATAGTAAATCAATATGTCATCATTTCATTTTCACTCCACTGTGGCGCACAGTAGTACTTGAACTTTCAAATTCAATCCACCTTGGTGCACTACAACGGTTCTATTAAATCTTCAATTGTTGAGTCTCATTTTATAAATGTCGTTGCGGCGTACGATAGCGGCTGAAAATATGGGAAAACAAATCAAAGTAGACCATCCTAATATGAATTTGCTTGTATTTCTTCTTTTATTTTGTTATAAATCTTGAACTTATCACACCCCCTCACTTAAATTCTTGCTCATCCTCAAGTAAGCTCAAAATGATTTTTTTGATATTTGAATTATAGAATTCAATTATGAATATAATGTGAGTATTTTATCAACTTATTTACTTAATTAATGTGATTTTATAGGTAGTTAGCTTCTAATAAATTCCAACACAAGTGCAGCTCCTTAATTTTCTTTTTAGTCTCCAATTCTTAATTTATGACACTGTTTCTTAATTAGGGGGGAAGTTTCATAGGAATTCTTAGACACGATAATCTTGAAAGGGTGAATTAGATATGTGTGATATATGCGCTTCCTCTTATAAAATCATAGTATAAATTTAAAATTCATGAGAGATACTTTTCATCATCCTATTTTTCTCAATTTTTACTTAGAGATATTTTTATTTATTCCTAATTTTGGTTTTATTTTCTTGTTCAGCTCAAGGGAGAAATATTTTTATTTATCCCTATCTCAGTTCATTGTAATGATGAAGTTCTACAGAAGCCTAGCACAATCTTAGGTTCACCCATTCCTTACCGTTCGTTGATTAAGTTTCTAAAATTCCCCACCCCCACACTTTGATTGTTAGCATCATTCATTTTAAAATTTTAGAGACTTGATATACTCTTAAGAATATTACTTAGTTTAAAAGTTATTAGTGCAATCATTTCAGTTCAATTGCATGATGTTTAAGCAAATTATTATGATAAAATTTTCACATTTGATTCTCATTAAATTCATTGTATTTTGAATTTTTTTTTTTTCCAAAAAAATTCTTCTTGCAATCCAATTTTTCTTAGCGGATTATGAGGGGAGATAGCTTCCAAGATTCATTTAAAATAAAACTCAAAAGGTACAAAAATAAAGATAAAAAGAAAAATGAAAGAAAATACATAAATGAAAAAAAAATATAGAAACTATTACAACATTATTAATTATCATCCTCTTCATATTTGTATTCATCATTGATGTCTTCAAATTTTATGTCCTCCGGCCAATGAGTGTTTGGAATGGGATCGCCAGTTGGGTTGTGGCAGCACGATATCGCCCGGTCCTCCATGCAAACTCCAATTTTGGAACATGGTTCCAAAAGCTGCATGGAATTCCGTCTGGAATTACCATTGTCGTGCAAGTTCAAATTTATAGAACCGCATGTCTATTGCCATGGACTTCCCTAGTGCTACTTGATAGGTGTGTATCCCGGCAATTCTTTTCCAGATCAGTTCGGCCGGTGGAAGATAAAGCTTCTCCTACCTCTCCTCTTTCCTTCATGGGAGCGAACATTTATATTCTTGCGAGAAAGAGGAGCACGGGGAGAAATTGTGATGTTAGAGGGTGATACCCTGACCCCTTGGGCTAGGCATATCCCAGAAATAAGGGACCCAAACGCAAGTGTAGCACACGACCCGATCAGGGCATTCTAGAGCTGCTCAAGAATGACCCTGGAGATATGGATTTCTCCATGTCATTGAATGGTACACATAAGTAGCGCTCGTGATCCAGTCACCTTGCTAAGATGCCCATATGGCATGATAAAGCTGAAGATGAGAACATGCCATGTAATGCTCAAGTTTGTAAGAAGGGCTCGAGGGATGTTGGCTAGGTTCCCTTTCCATCCCGCATCGTCGCCGGTAAGGGCAATTGCAACTTCCACTAGGTCATATCTTGATCCGATGAGGGACTGGTAGGAACAATCCACTACCTCCCTCAGCTCATAAATTGCTCGATCTGTTCGAGCCCGAATATCACTCATTTCCCTCTCACAAAAATTTTACGCCCCGCCACGATGACGATGTTGGAATAAACTTTCTGGATGAGGGATGGGTAAGAGTCGGTCCTCAAATAGACCAGCATATCCCATTCTCGGTCTCTAACTTGTTTGTATGGCACAGGGAAATGATGCGTGAAGCCTCTCTCTGGAATAGGCTTCCTTTTTGAAGTCACTTGCCAGAACCTTTGTTCTGCCTCTACGGATGAGAATCATTTTTTGTTGAAGGCTCCCCCTAATGTGGAGGCTCCTACATATTTACTAGCCATGCTCTTCTTTTGGGTGATTGGGAATGAGAGGGTAGTGAATAGTCTTAAAAATATTGAGCAAAACTTGGACAAGAATAAGTAGTGAAAATTTTTTTCTCCCCTACCCTAACTCTTATAGAAGGAATTCTAAAATATTTATGCTCTTAAAATCATTCAAAGTATGATTATAGGATAGTCAAAGATTATTTTAATATCATGCATTTAATGGGAATTGAATTCAGCTTTTTATGAGGTGGGAAAAACAGCTTTTCAGCACTTTATTTCAATTTTTGAGTCCCTAGGTGCGTTGTAGAGACTTTGACTGCTTGGGGAATCCTAAGTAGCTAATAGGTGCTCTAGATGTGCACTTTGCACTACGTCATGCTGTGGAGCGCTGTGGCACGCTGCAGTGCGCTATAGCGCCTCAGGACTTGTAGAAATTTAGCCTGTGCTTACATTCGCTATAGTGCGATGTAGCAGCGAAATCTGCTGCAGCGTGCCATAGTGACTAAAACCACTATAGTGCGCTGGAGCGGCTACATCCGCTGCGGCATGGTGCAAGATCTGTCAAAGAATTTTTCTCATAAAATTTGAATGTTCTTCCACAATTTTTTGTTGTGAACAGTTTGTAATTTTTTTTTAGCTAACTAATTATAAACAAAACAAAATTATTGGGTTGCCTCCCAAAGAGTGCTTGGTTTAATGTCGTCAGCCCAACCATTTTGAGATCCTTAAGGGTTGAAATTGTTAAGAGGTTTCCTTTTCCAAATTTTTGAAATGCTTGAGCGAGCACTAACAAGTGTTGTGCTCAAACTCATGACTTCGCTAGTCAGTTTTTCCTTAACAATTTCTTCAGAATTTGGGAAAGAGGTTCTCTTTCTTCCTCTTCCCTCTCCTAATTTTCCTCTTCTTTTTAATTTCATCAATTGACTCACCTCCAAATGAGGTGCCCTTGCTACACTCAACAGTTTTTTCAGTTAAAGTTAAACTCTCGAGGTCAATTTTATCCAATTCAGACTCTCTCCTAGATTTTCTTATCCACTCCATCTCCAAGTTTTTCTAATTAAAGAGAGCAGGTTTTAAATCATCTCCTCAACCTTTACATTCACCCTAATGGTCATCACTCCCCTAACAACATCAATTACAGCTTTAATGTTGGCTAGGAATGGTCGCCCAAGATGATAGTGGAATTTTCATTCCATCTATCCCATTCACAGATGACAAAGTCAGTTGGGACAACAAAACTTCGTAGACCCATAGCGACATTTTTTACAATTCGTAAGGGAGTCAAAGAATCAAGATTGGCAAATTCCAAAATCATAGATGTATGTTCCATTCCTCCTAATCTCAGGTGCTCGTAGATGTGAAAAGGCAAGACATTCACCGAGGATCCAAGATCACACAATGGATCTAAAAGAACCTTGCTCTGTATCCTACAAGGAATGTTAAGCCTACCTAGATCCCCACATTTTTAATGCAATTTTTTCTTTTTCATAGCTAACCCCTTCAATTTTAGTTCTCTTTTCTTCAAATTTCATTCCACAGCTACTTCTTAGGCAATCATTTTCCATAAAATCTATATTTATGACACTTACAGTGTCCCTTGGATTCACTTCCATCAAACTGAGCAAAGTTCCCTGATGATGCATGGTCAGCTATTGGGAAATGTGTCCCAGTTGGACTTCAATGTTTCTTAGGGATGCCTCAATCCTTGGATGATTGAGGCATCGTGATGCATTATTGCCAATTAAATGCCTCCTCAATGCCTGTGTTTTGGGTTGCTAATTATTGTTATAGTTTTGCATTTGTTTGTATTGTGCTAGGTGTCTATTAAAATTTCCCATTATATTGTGATTACTCTAAGAAAAATTAGGATGATTTCTCCATCCTTGATTGTATGTATTGGAGTATGGGTTATTTTGCATAATACTGTGGTTTGCATTATTATTTCTTATAAAATTTACTTGCTCAATGTTTAAAGGTAAGAAGGGGTTATTAAAGTTTCAGTTTTTATTATTATATTTTCCTCCACCAAAATTGTAGTAAACTTCCTGAGCATTATTCATATTCATACTTCCAATCCTTCGATTTTGTTTTGTATGGCAAAAATTTGATTGGCCTCACCCATGCTAGCTTCTTCCTTCTTTCTTAGGTTTAGCCACTCAGTAGACCATTGATATGCATTCTCAACCATTTTTTCAAACAAATTGTAGGCCTCTTGTTGGGTTTTGCTTCTCAGAGATCCTTCAGATCCTGCAACTATGAGCGTCCGGGTGGGTGCGTTCAATCCATTGTAAAATATTTAAACCTGGATCCACTGTGGAAACCCATGATGTAGACATCATCTAAGGGACTCCTTGAAGCGTTCACAGTTATCGTACAAAGTTTCCCCCTCAGCTTGGCAGAAGTTAATTATTTCATTTCTCAGTCTAGCGATCTTAGCAGGTGGGAAATATTTAGCTAGGAACTTTCTAGCTAAATCACTAGATAAGGAACTGAACCAACTCTTAGCTCTATCTCAAGGAGAATGGGAATAACCTAAGTCTTATGGCATCATCAGTGACACCGTTATATCTAAAATTGTCACATATTTCTAAAAATTTGGAAATATGTGAGTTTGGGTCTTCAGTGGCTAACCCCCAAACTGATTATTTTGCATCATGTTGAGGGTATATGGCTTAATTTCAAAGTTATTAACAGCTATGTTTGGTCTCACAATTGCATGAGGGATTCCTCTAACAGTGGGTAAGGCATAATCTCTTAAGGGTTGCCCTACTTGTTCTCTTACTCCCCCAATATGATCATCTTCTATGTTTTCCATTGCAGGCTGATCTCTATTTAGCAAATTTTGTTCTCTCCTAGCTCTTAAGTAAGTTCGTTCAATTTCAAGATCAAAAATAATGTTTATGTTTTCTCTCCTATTCATGCAATTCACAAATATAGCTAGATAGAACAATAAAAGCAATGTAATCCAATAATTTAGAAAATTAAAATTAAAAGAATGACTAAATAAATAAAATTAAACTAACTAATATCATTACCAAAAGATAAAAAGTAATATGCAAGAAAGATAATTCTAAATCACTATTTACTTGTATATTATCCTTATTACAAAATAAGAACCATTCCCCGGCAATGGCTCCAAAAATTTGACAGACGGTAAATACACGTCTGCGTTTGCACGCAAGTGTACGTGGCCTGAAGTAATAATTGGAAGGTAAGTTCAAGGATTTATTGTCCTTAGGAAATGGTGTGATTTGTTACTAAGGCTTATCTACTTTTAATAATATTTAGATAATAGTATTCTTTGAATTTTTGTGGCTCCCAATTAATAATCTAAATCTTAAAATTAAAGATACAATATTGAGAAGAAAGGAGTGTTGGGGTTTCATCATGCAACTTGTTATGGAACTAGTGCAAGTACTTCTTTCCATTTAATTTTTAGTGAAACTTGTTTGAATGCTAAATACAACCAAGTGAAGATAGCATTCCTTAGATTGGTCCTCTATTCCAGTTATTTCATGTCCAGTGCACAAGATGAACACACCAAAGTTTGATCTTGGCACATAGACCCTCATGTGATTGAATTTAGTTAATTAAGATCTCCTACGTCTAGGTTATCAAAATAATCATTTTAGTTCAACGATCACACAAACTTTATTTCCACACAATTAATGTCACATTCTACCTGCATAGTTCAGATAAGAAAGCAAACTATTGTGCTAAGTAGATTATGTCACATTCATCTGTAAGCATTCAATTATTCCTCTTCCTCCTTTCATGTATGCTGAGCTACGGAGCTTGATTAGTGATTCTTGGCTCACATGCATCGACCTCTCGACTGAGCTCAAAGAATAGTATTGTTAGGCTCAAGAGCTTATTACTGGGCTCGAAGCACTAACACACACATTCCTAGCTTTACGCAAAATTGGTGAGCTATGGAGCTTAAAGAAAATTAAGTTATCTAATCTCCCTTTCATCTCAATTTTTACACCAAGAATCCTAGCGCAGCGAATATGTATTCATGGAGAGGACCTTTATGTACACTCCCTTTAACTCGAGATGTCTAGTTGGTTTGATATTATCTTCATTATAAACTATTTGTAAGAAAAATATAATAAACATTCATCACATGCATGCTTACACTAGAAATGCATCCTTATAAAAAGATAAAGAATTTTATTCATTAAAGAAAATTGTTACAAGCACTATATGTCCCTCTACTTGTTACATGACCCTAACCCAACCCTCCCCAAGGGTAGGTTAGCTCTCCATACCAAAAGGAATAAAATATAGAATACAAAGATATGAACCCTTGGATAGTTCTACTATAAGAATGAAAACAAGGTGAGGTTAAAGAAGAATACTTGGAACTGCCCTTAGCATTCTCCGACTTTCCTCCTGCTCTTCAACTTTTCCTCTTTCAGCTCCTCAAATTTCCTTTCCTTCTTTCTTTGAATTGAATTCTTCTCCTTCCTTGGTTTGGGTTATTGCTTCTTTTCGCTACAGCACCTCTAAATTTTTGATCTTGAATGTCAAAAAGGGGAACCCTCTCTTAGTCTTACATGCAGGCTTATATAGAATTGCACACAGCCCTTTGGAATCAAAAATTGGTTAACTTTTCAAATCCTTGCCATATATGCTTCTTCATAAATAGATTTAGTTAATTTTCTTGAGAATGCAAGAAATAATGAATAGAATAGCTGGGGAAGGCAAGAGAAATAAGTTTCTGTATTTTTCCCCATGCTACATTTATTCTTGATTCTGGCTGAAAATACGGCGGCCGCTGCAGCACACTCGTGCGCTGTAGCGCCCAGCTTTTCAAATTCAATTTGCCCTAACGCGTTTTAGCGGATGTATTAAATTCCATTTCATTTTTGTATCTGACCACTTTGTTCTGCTATAGCGCATGATAGTTCTTGAACATTCAAAATGAATCCGTTACAGCGTGCGGTAGCAGAAATATTAAGAATTTTTCTAAGTCCAATCCTGCTATAGCGCGCAATAGTGGTGGAACTTTTGAGTTAGATCCGCTGCAGTGCACTAGAGCGGATCAATAAATCTTCATTTCATTTTCACTCCGATGTAGCACACTATAGCGCTTGAACTTTTGAATTCAATTCGCTTTGGCACATTACAGCGATTCAATTAAATCTTAATTGCTGAGTCTGGATTTACAAATGCCACTGTGGCGTGCGGTAGCGATTGAGGTTTCAAGTTCAATCCATCTTGGCATGCTATGACGCACTTAGGTGCGCCACAGCGGTTCTATTAAATCTTCATTCGCTTTCTGGTTTTATAAATGCCGCTGTGGCGCGCGGTAAGGGCAGTGTGGAGTGCGGTCTAGGTAGCGGTTTATTTAGCAGTTGAGATTTTGAGTTCGACCTGCCTTGAGGCATTGTAGTTATAGCAGTTTTCTTCTATAAATTTAGTTTTCTTTTAGAATTTCCTCAGCTTATTTTTGGCAGTAATATGGGAAAACAACTCAAGTATACCATCCTAACATGAATTTGCTTTTATTTCTTCTTTTATCTTGTTATAAATCTTAGACTTATCAGTTGCAGGCTAGAAAGATAATATAAGTGAGTACTCTTACTCATATTATTTTCAATTATTCTTCTTTATAGTTATAATTACTTTCCTTTCTTACTTGAATGCTTTCAAATGCTCCTTTGCTATTTAAATTGTAAATTTGTTGTGATATCCAAATGAACTTAAATATTAGCCAATTTTAAAATGTTCTTAGATTGTTTAGTCTAACTACTCTTTTTCTTTATTTAGCTTTGCCTTAACATATTTAAATATCAAAATATGATAGCTCAGGAGCATTATTATTCATGTGGAGCTGGACCTAGCACCTGAAGAGCTTTCATAAAGAAACTGCTTCCGCTTACTTCTTTTATTACATGCCCTTTTAATTTATGTGAGAGAGTGAATTGGTTACTTTTAACTCTTTCATTTTAAAATGCATGTAATAACTTAACTTAAACTTCTTGTGATGTTCTTACCTACATCTTGTGCTGATTTTACCTTTTTGAAACTATTTGGATTGAATGAGTGGATAATTACTACATGTTTTGTATACACTTGTTCTATATTTTCCTATATGCTCCCTACATGCTTTCATTCCAAACTATATTTTAACTTAAGAACTGCTCATAAAGATACTTGGCTAACTTAGCATCTAGTATTTAATTAATTTTCTTCTAATTAGATATTAGATACTAAGGCAATACTCATGTTGGGTTAATATCCTATCTGATATTGAGGTCGTTACTTTTACTGACCACTGTAGGATCTAAATGAAACCCTAATCGAGGCTTGGCATTATTTTCCCCATCCCGACCACTTGGGCACCCCTAGATCCCTCAATCCTTCTTTTGAAATTCATTTTTTTATTTCATATGGCTATTCCATATGGTTGTTTGAATTTTAATTAGCTCGATTGCGTTCAATCGAATCCAATCAAATCAATTTTGAAGGAGATCTACAGTTGCCTACAGTGCTGCACGCCTTCATCCCAACCAAGATCATAGGGTTTGCTCTTATCGTCAACTCTAGCCACGTTCATCACTAGTTCAAATGTCATTAGATAGTCCTACTCGTCCTCTATCCTTTGCCATGCAGTCCAGCCTCCGGTAGGGTCAATTTAGCCTTTGTCTCAATTTCCCTAATCCCTTACCTTCGGTGTCTGTCGGAAAGAAGTTGAGGCCTTATCTCGGGACGGGTTGGGTCGATCCCAATCCGCGCATCTTTGTGGGCTATCAGTCTAATGTACAATAGTGGCAGCGTGGGCCCTGCACGAGCGTGTCATCCGTAGAGGGCACATCATGGGCCCCGTATAACCATGTGTCATTCGCCAGCACCTATGGTTCCTGCGCCAGGCCATCACATCTTTGCATGGGGAGCTCGCCTTCCATCTGTCGGATCTTCCGGGCATCCCACCTACAGTCTTAGGATCAAAAGTTAATTAAACTAATTAAACTTAAGTTAATTAATTCATTTAAATATAAATCTTCAAACACTCATATCCTTAGATCCACAAGTTTAAATATAGCAAATATGTATCTCATTTTGCTCAGAAAGTTATAAGGATTTTATGGTGTTATCCATTTTGCTGTTAGACCAGTATTTAGACTAATGACTGTTAGGACTTTCTTTAATTATCCCATTAAATCTAAGATTTTCAATTGATCATAACTTAATCATTTTAGCTCTAAATTAGGTGATCTAAATACCATTATGATCAAGAGAATTTGTAGATCAGTAAACTGCAAAATATTTAAGTTTTGATAATTAGTTAGCTTAACTAGCCCTTATCCCCTCAAATTTATATTAATGAAGATTAGCCTCATTAATTACCCAAATTAAGAAATTCAAGGTGTTGATAGCTCCTATAGTAGGTAGGATAGAACTCAGTGGCAAAGTTAGTTTGTGATCTTGTGTTTAGTTTCACTAATCACTCACTAGTCACAATAAACCTTAATTAGGGCCTAGCTTAGTTAAATGGAGTTTAAATTGGGTGAACTCATTGTCATTGTACTCAGTGTGCTATAGGGAGTCTATAGCCACTGAGTTTGCTGAATTTGAACTTTAAATAAAGAATTTAGCTTTTTGCACCAAATCCTTAATCTCCTAAATTACATATTTAAACCATAATCTTGTTTTGGCCATAACATGACCAAATGATCTCATAATTTAGTGATTTTGGACTCTATAAAATCATTAGGCAGTAAACAACAAAAGTATAATAAGAATTCCATATTTCCCTAAGTAAAATTACTAATCAACCTTGAATGAGCTAAAACCCAGATTTGAGCTCATAAAGCTTAATCCTTTGCAAATTTGGGAGTACTTATTGTTTATCTTCATATTAGATAGTAAATAACTATTTGGCAATGATAAATTTTAGTTTGGAACCCTAATTCAAAAAGTTACATTTTAGACCCTAAAGTAGGGGCAAAAGGTCATTTTGCCTAAACATAGGTTTTTGTATTTTTAAGCCTTAACAGCATGAATTATTTAATAAAATCAGTAAATTAAATGATTAAGAATCAAATTTAGATTATTTAAGCTCATTGGAATGATTTTTAAGGTAAACTTTTATCTTTCCTTTAAGTAAATTATAAGTTTCATAATGTCGAATATAGTCCACATTATGTCCCATACCCTCCGTGGCCATGCTAATGATGATGTTAACATAATCACGATGAGTATGATGCTCCAACTGTGGTAAATCCCCAACCTAAGTAGAGTCAGGTATAACCCAACCCACCTTAAGTAGAAGACTTATCACCTGAAACTGAGAACATACATCAATATATCAAAGTAGCTGAAGTAGAAAATAGTATAACATAACATCCACATCACAACATAATATAGAGAGGTAAATACAGCAGTAACTCAGCTTAAAGTGCAAAAAGTAAATACATCCAGATTAAGAATTATTACAGACTGAATATTTAAATGAAAAGAAAAGAGCTCTCATCCTCACTATAGGAAATGAAATTTATCTAAGCAGCAACAGGAAGATCCTCCTTCTGTCCAAACTCCTCTCCAACAGAACCACCAATAAACAGCACCAAATCTGATATTTGTTGGTATCACACATTATCAGGGCCCCATCCAACAAAAAAAATGGTTATAGTTAGACAAATTCTCTAAGTACATTTTAATTTGCTTAAGTGAACTGTACATTTAAAGATATCACATTATTAATTTAAACATGCAAGTAGTTTAAGGTGCAACAAGCTATAATGAATAGGATAGCTATAAATAATATATTTATAGCTAAATAACAAGGTATGCAAAATACCTACTAACATGAAGCTAAACAAGGTAAGGCTAAAATGCATAAATAGCTGTAAGGTACTGAAAGTAAAACTCTTCCTAACATGCTTATGTCCAAGGAAAAAGGCTCGATATACAAGATGTGCAGAGCAACAATAGTCAAAGTAAGCAAGAGACTCAACTAGACTCATGTGATATCCATTGTTGTCTTAATTTAACTCGTTCTAACTATTCTGAGAAATACAAGTTTAGGATCTCCAATATCCAGCTATAGAGTATAATCCCAGATTCACGACCTTAATGTTAATATTAGAACTTAACAAGTTCTAATTCATAATCAAATGATGACTATAAAAGATTAAAGTAAATAATTTGATGACTTAATTATTATGTTTCACTCACTCAACCCAAATCTTGATTATGCAAATCAAGATTAAGGATTCTTGACTTAACTCCAAAATTGGGGTTCAAATCCTGAATCTAAGGTGCTACTCTATCAAGGATCTAAGGTTCACATCCAACCTTAGTTTAAAGATAAAGGATCTTATGAACTAAAAGTTTTAGAAGCTAATATCTTAGTGAAAGATTATTCTAATATCATAAGACAAAATAATCAATTAATAATATAAGAATCTATGATCTATTTTCAACCCATAAAATAATCATATTATTTTATAGATTAAATCAATTCTACACCCACAAGGAGGTTTCAATGGGATTAAGACAGGAAATGATACTAATACATTTCATTACTAATTAAAAACACTTTACTTAAATTTCTAGGGTTTAAGGATCCTTAAACAATATTTTGGTCAAAATGACCAAAATACCCTTCTTAAGACTAAATTTAGGATTTTAGGGTTTGAGCATTCAAATTAGTTTTAATGGACTTAATATTGACTAGTGAGGTAAACGAAGCTCTCAACTCAAGATTTTATAGTATAAATAGCCTTATTAGCACTAATCACATTTTAAGACCAAATAAGTTAATTAAGAAAATTAGGATACATTAAGATGATCCAAGCATAATTATAAGCTCTACTACAGTTAAGAAGGTGATTGAACCCTAAATCTCCAAAATTAGAGGATTAAACAAACCTAAAATCACTAATTAAGGATTAGGGTGATTAAGAGGTGATTAATGAGTTTGATATTCTTAAACTATTTTTAATGGCATAAATAAGTTCTTCATAGTCTTATAAACATTCAAAAAACTTAAATAATAATTTTTAGACATTAAATGAATTAATTATGAATTAATTAAGTTCAAAAGAAGATTAGGAAATTTATAAAATCTAACTATTGGATCTTGAATTTTATTTTATATTATTTTTTCTTGAATTTTTCTTATTCAAATGGTATATTGGATCATACCATTTGGACAAGTGTAGCCAAAGCTATTTAATTAATTTATTCAGAATGTTTTAAATTAAAATAGTCTATACGATTTGATTTTCTGAATTAATTTACTTAAGGAAAATTAATTCAAAGGAAATTAATTCAGAAAATCCTTTAGTTTATTGTCAGCCCAAAATGCAAAACGTGGGGTCTGGGACTGACACGACCCATCACTGTTTGTCTTCCACATCAAAAGGATCCCGATAGAAGCGACCTAGAGCTAACTACCATCGTCGAATTCTCCCTTTCTAGACCATCCACGCCTAGATCTCGGCGTCTACACCTTCAGCAATGCCCGGCGCATCGATTGGACTAGGAAAACCCTCTCTGGATGCGCTGAATCACTGAGGTGCTACTCAACCTAAATGGCTCCTACGGTAGAGCTGTGAGGACCATATTGTCCTCACAGAGAGAGTGAAATGATCCTACCTATGGCTCTACACCATCAGCGGCTAAAGGCGGGACGACAGTGTGAGTTAATTGACTCAGCAACTAACTAGTTCGATGGGGTGTCATGCGTGGCCAGGTGCTGTCATGAAATAAGCATGGATCGATCGATTCAAGCTAAATCGATCGTTTGATTCACAATTTTCAATTACCTCTCGCTTGTAGATCATCCGTAGAGACAATTGAGCCAACAAGGCGGACCCTAGACATCGAGGACTGATAGTAACTCATAGCTGATAGATGGTGAGTCCCCAAACAATAATCTCACTATCTGGACCATCACAGAAAATTGCCAGCCCTCTGGCTAACCACAAAGGAGATAAGGAAGGATCCTATCATATCATCTAAGGTAGAAAGATCCCAAGTAGAAAGACAGTGAGTTGAATTGGCTCACTAGGATAGAGGGAGTACCTGGACTGGTAGGGAGGCGACAGGTCGAGCACAGCAGGGAACACTGGGGCACCTATGCTCCTTACAAATGCTTGAGGGTTTGAACTTCAAACCACACCCACAATTAGTGGATGATGATCGAGCCGAGCTCTACTGGTAGTTGGACGGGCCGCCAACAGAGAACCGGGGATATTGAAATAAAGGAGGTGCTGGAACCTTAGGGAAGACAAATTCACTGGCAAAGGTTTTGTTACCGGGATCCAGAGCCATAGCCGAGCCAGTATCTTCGGCCCATGTCTGCGAATTGGACTCTGATCGGGAGAGGGAAGATCCGTGAGAATAATAGAACCATGCCATTGGGGGTGTGGGAGAACATGGGGGACAAGATTCCATCCTCATACTGCCACGGGCAAGACGTTGGGATCTTGTTGGGACCCTCCCTCGGCTAAATGCTCAGGACGAAGATGTATAGCGAAGGATAGGGGTGCAGCCATCAAATGGGTCTTCAGTTAAAACGGAGTGGCTCAAATCACCCGACCAGTAACAGTCGATCGCAGGGATTAGATCGTCCGTCGAATTGGATCATAAGGATCAAACGGGTGATAGGGTTTATTTAAGACGGGAAGTGGGGTACCGTCGGATGAGGGATGCTGATCGAGCGGCTAGAATTAGGTCACAACACGAGATAGATCGTGTCATCAGATGAACCACGCTAAGATGCGCGCTAGCGCATCCAATGGAATGGGTGGTGCTCCGCTGTCAAGACCCCACACAGATCTTCTGCGGTCCCAACAGCGAATCCTATAATATAAAATTCATTATATAATTATTTTAATTAGTATAATTTATTTAATTAATTAAATAAAAAATCTTAATAAATTTTAAATCCAAATTAGGACCAAATGAGCTCCAAAAATTCTCAAAAATTCACCATTAGCTAATTAGGGCATGAGGAATTCAAATATAAAATTAGATTTTGATTTGGAAATCAAATTAGTTTAGCAATTTTTAGGATCCTAAAATACGTAAAAACACTAAAATGCTCAAATGAGCGCCGATTGATTTCAAACTTCTATGGTTAGGCTTAAATGACCCATTGATTCTTATTGAAATAAATTTAAAGATTGGTTTATTTTAATTTAGCTAGGTTTAGTTGAAATAAAAACTAGGGTTATTACACTTCTAAGTTCTCAAAATCAGTAATTAGGTATAACAAAGATTTAAATAACTTTAATACTTAATAATTGAATTATTCCCAAGTCCATTCCTTAAAAGACTTTCTTAATTAAGTTTTCCTTCCTTAAGCTTTTAGGAATCTTCTTTATGGATTAGTTATAGACTTAGGCTAGAATTCATTCAATGTGTAATGAGTTACTCAATAGATAAAAATTTGATTTTATTAGATTTCATCCTTTATTATGCTTATTTTGTATTTAAACCTTTAGTATAAGACTTGGGATCCATTTGTTAAGTTTGATTATTCTTAATAATATAGCCTTAACATATATACATCAGAGTTGGGCTTAACCTTACACCCTTAGTCATTAGCACCTTTAGATTAAGAGGTTTGATGAATCCATAAATTACATCTAAAATAAAGGGGAAAATTTATTAATTTAAGAGATTTTTTGCTGTACCTAAATTAAATTTCTATATCTTTTTCAGGAAATAGAATCCAAAGGAGCTCTAGGGCATTTCTGTAATTTTATTAAATATATAACAAAGCATTCCGCTATAGCGCGCTGCAGCGCGTGATCGCGTGCCGCAGCACGCTGCAGCGGAAACATTTAACCATATTAAAACAGGCTCCTAATTAATTGAATAGTATTTTCACAGAATTCACACTACTGCGCGCGGTCGCGCACTGCAGCGGATTATCGCGGAAATTTTATGATTATTAAATGGGGGCTTCAACTAATTGAACAGTGCTTTCTACGGATTCACCGCTACAGCACTGCGGTCGCACCGCTACAGGCGGTGTATCTGCAGAATACTTATGATTATTAAAAGGGGCTCACTAATTGAATATAATGTTTTTTGCGGATTCACCGCTACAAAGAGCCGCGATCGCGCACTGCAGGCAGTGTATCGCGCAAGACTTGGCTAAATAATTCGGGCCGCCCAACTAATTGAATACTGTTTTTTTGTGGAATTCCCCGCTACAAGAGCGCGCGGGCTCTCGCGCGCTGCAGCGGTCGGCCGCGGAAGGCTTGGCTAAATTATTCGGGCTGCCCAACTAATTGAACAGTGGTTTTTTCACGGAATTCCCCCGCTATAGCACGCGGTCGCGCACTGCAACGGTCTGCTGGCGGAAATATTTCTCTATACAATGGGAAAAGGAACTAAAAATCGCTTGGAACTAAGGGTATGCTAAGGCATGTAGCATAGGGCGCTACAGCGCGCTGCAGCGGCCAGGTCGAATTTTTTCCCAGTCAGTGCATTTAATTTACTGCGGCTGGAGACATGACCTCTATTCTGAATGTTTGTCTCCAGCCATCATATCCTACAGCAGCCATTTTTGTAAAGCTTTGAGGTGATGTGTGGCTAAAAAATGAGATTATTGTCACCCTCACCCTAAATTAAAATTAGTGCAATGATGAATTCAGCATTTTAATGGAAAATCTGGTTTGCTTATGAGGAGGAGCATGGAGCCCCCCCCCCCCCTTCCTATAAATACCCCTCCTCTTGACTAGAGGAGGGTTCACAATTTTAGCAAGAATTGCCTAAGTAAGGAGGAGAGCCAAAGGAACAGGGAACTCCCCAAGGGTGGCAAGGCAAGCTTTTGCATAAAGGAGAAGAGGAAGAAGGCAGGCACTAGCATTCTAAGGAGAAGGTAATTAGAAGGAGAAGAAGAATTCCGAAGAACTTCTACGGAGCTTTCCTAGTATCTTCTAACTTAATTTTGTATTTTCTTTTTAGTGACCATGAAAGGGTCCTTTGCTATGCATATGTTTTTCTTATTTTCTTGTGTAATGAATAGCTAAACTCCCCTTGGGGAGGGTTGGGATGAAGTCCCATTTTGCATGATGTAATATTAATGTGTGAATATTTTCCCTCAAGCATAATGTAATTGTGATTTAAATGCCTTACTAAGAAAATTCTATCTAAATTGTCTTGATGTGTTTATAAGAAAAGAACTAAAGAATCCAAGATCTAATTGTCTTGTGCTCCTTAGCTCACCTTAGGTTGGATGCTAGGTTTTGAGTGCATGAAAGCTTAGAACCATGTGAGAAGGATCTTGAGCTCAATGCACCTCAATCTAAGCTCAACCAAAGAGTTGATGCAAGTGATGCTAAGACCCACTAATTGAGCTCCTTAGCTCCACATAATTGAGATTGAGAAATGAGTGTTGAGTGCTCATGAACTAAGTGATATAGTCATTGAGCCCAAATGTGATTCTCTCATCTCAACTATGTGAGATGCGAAATGATGCTCATAGTAGAAAATCAATGCTTGTGAGATCTTGAGATTTAAGAAAATTTAAACTCTCCTTAAATAAGGAGAAAATGAATTAACTTTATTCTCAAGAATCTTACAAGAATCTTTGTGCTAATGTAGAACCGAATGTGAGTTCATTTTGTGCACAAGATTTGAACTTGTAAGCCTTTGAGCTAGACTAAAGGACAACAATGTGCACTTGATTTCAATTAAACTAAATGATAAAACTTGAGAAACAAATCTACACAAGTAATATATCATTGCATGTGGGATGGGCCCAACTCTCCTCTTTCTTTAAATCTTATTATTTACTTAGTGAATATTCATGCTAACTTTAGACCAACCAACTAATACAAACTATAGCTTAAACATTAGTGAGAATAGATATACTTTAGTGCCAATTCAACCAATTCTTTGTGGTTCGATAAATTCCCGGAAAGTCACTCTTTCCACTTATTACTTCAGACCACGTACGCTTGCGTGCAAGCACAGAGCTAGGTTCGAGTCTATTTAGTTTGTAGCACGTTTCAATTAGATAGATATAAAGCATGCAAGTAGTTTAAGGTGCAACAAGCTATAATGAATTTGATAGCTATAAATAATATATTTATAGCTAAACAACAAGGTATGCAAAATACCTACTAACATGAAGCTGAACAAGGTAAGGCTAAAATGCATAAATAACTGCAAGGTACTTAAAGTAAAACTCATCCTAACATGCTTATGATCACATGAATACATGCTGATTTCATAAAAGAAAACTGTATTGAAACGTGCTGAAGTATGTATACAAAAGTAGCACCCTAACATGCGAATACTTAATGAATACTGAACTGGAATAAATATAGGAGTATGCAGAATTAATAAGAAAAAGCTACTAAAGCATGTGGCAAAGCAAGCCAAAGCACTGAACTGAATTGAAAAGTAAAAGTAAAGCCACTGAAGCATGTGGAAAAACAAGCTAAAGTACTAGAACATCAAAATTAAAAGTGTAGCAATCTAAGCTCTTAAGTACCAAGGTATCATCCACTTTGGCCAGAAAGGCCTCACGATTTTTCCTTCAGAAGATAACTTCTCAGTACCAAGGTACTTAAGTGGGTCTTTACAATCTCCCCAACTTAAGTAACTAACATCCTCATCAGTATCCACACACAGATCCAAGAACCATCCATTGGGTAGATAGGACTAGAGGTAACTCCTACAAGGCTCAAAAGGTACCCACAATCATGTAGCACCTTAACCATCATAGGTTCAAGAGGCTGCTCACATGAAGTGATACGTTTCCCTGTATGACACATAGCTTCCTATTTGACACATTATGGGCTTGCTCTAATACTATTTATAATAGTCCAAACTCTTAAGTACCAAGGGTATTATTAATTTGGCCAAAAAGGCCTCACAATTTTGCCTTCAGAAGATAACTTCCCAGTAGGTCACCCATCCTGGGAGTGCTCACACTTGAGTATGCTTAACTTTGGAGTTCTTATCAGGAGCTCCACTATTATCTGAAAAGGCACTTCGATGTTTAAGAGTTTTACTTATTACTACTTAAGTGGGTCTTTACAAAAAGCATCCCTAAACATAGTACTTGCCATAACCGAAATAGGCCATACAAGGCATCTGAACAAAAAGTTCAATATGTATCCATCCTAGACATCATCAGAGCTAGGTCCGAGTTGAACTTATAGAATAAGACATGTATCCATCCTAGTCAAGCACAGAGCTAGGTTTGAGTCTATTTTATAATAAAATTGGAAGTGAGGAGGCAGACTAAGCTAAGACACACTCTACTGAACTGAATGCACTGAATGAATATTTATACTTTTCAAATACTAACTTATAATACATCATCAATATACTGAATTCACCTATTATGTCCAATAAAAAAGGCTCGATATACAAGGTGTGTAGAGCAACAATAGTCAAAATAAGCAAGAGACTCAACTAGACTCATGTGATATCTATTGTTATCTTAATTTAACTCATTCTAATAATTCTGAGAAAATACAAGTTTAGGATCTCCAATATCCAGCTATAGAGTATAATTTCATATTCATGACCTTAATGTTAACATTAAAACTTAACAAGTTCTAATTCATAATCAAAATGATGACTATAAAGGATTATAGTAAATAATTTAATGACTTAATTATTATGTTTCCCTCACTCAACCCAAATCTTGATTATGCAAATCAAGATTAAAGATTCTTGACTTGACTCCAAAATTGGGGTTCAAATCTTGAAACCAAGGTGCTACTCTATCAAGGATCTAAGGTTCACATCCAACTTTAGTCTAAAGATAAGGGATCTTAAGAATTGAAACAATTAGAAGCTAGATCTTAGTGAAAGGTTATTCTAATATCTTAAGACAAAATAATCAATCAATAATATAAGAATCTATGATCTATTTTCAATCCATAGAATAATCATATTAATTTATAGATTGAATCAATCCTACACCCATTAGGAGGTTTCAAAGGGATTAAGACAGTAAATTAATTAAAAATTTCCAAGATGATGGCATAATTAGATAAAAAATGATTAAGAGTCTAAAATCTAAGATCTAAGGTTTGATCACTTTAGGGAAAAGGAAAATTAAACTTAACTCAATTGGATTAATTAGGCTCAAAAAGTTAAGGAAATGTTACTAATACATTTCATTACTGATTAAAACACTTTACTGAAATTTCTAGGGCTTAAAGTATGTGGTGCCCCGTACTTTCTCGCGGTTGACGCTAATACTGATATTAGCATAATTGCGGGGAGTACGATACTCTAGTTGTAGCAAATCCCCAACTTAAGTAAAGTCAGGTAGGACCCAACCTACCTTAAGCCAAGGACTTGTCACCTAGAACTGTGAACATACATCAATACAAATCAAAGTGGTGGATGCAAGAAACAGTATAATATAACATCCACATCACACACATAGAATAAGAGAGTAAAAGAAACAGGTAACTCAGATTAAATGCAGAAAAGTAAATACATCCAGAATTTAATTATTAGTAAATTGAATCAAATAAATTAAAGATCTCTCAAAACCTCACTATATGAAGTAAATCTAACTAAATAGCAGTAGGAAGATCCTCCTACTACACCGGCTCTTCTCCTGTAGCACTATCAATAAACAACTCTGAATCTGACATTTGTCAGTATCACAAATGCCAGGGGCCCAGCCAACAAAGAAAAAGGTTACAGTTAGATAATTGTCTAAGTATATTTTAGGTTATTTAAGTAAACCAAATATTTAAGATATCACATTTAAGGATTTTAAACATGCAAGCATTATAAGGTGCTACAAGCTATAAAGAATGGGATAGCTAAAAACTAATCATTTACAGCTAATCAAAAAGTATGTAAAATTAGCATACAAAGCAACAATTAAATAATGTGAGCCTAAAAGCGAAAAATAATTGTAACTACTAAAATAAATCTGTTCCTAACATGCTTATGATCACATGGATACATGCTGAGTATACAAAGAACACCAGTACTGAAATAGACATACAATTCTAGCACCCTAAACATGCCAATATTTAATACTAATCAATAAGAGAGCACATATATAAGCATACAGATTTATATGTAAAAGGACCACTGAGACATGTTGGCAAGAGTAAGATAAGTACATGAATGAGCAAAAAGTAGAACAACTGAGGCATGTGGTAAGGCAAGCCAAGCATTAAAATAAGCCACTAAATATGTGGCAAAGCAAATTAAATACTGAAATTTAACTGAAGTAGGAATATGCCTAAGACATAGCACTGCCATAAAAGAAACAGGCCTTACAGAGCTTCTGAATTGAAAATTCAATATGTGTCATCCTAGGCGTTCGCAGAGCTAGGTCCGAGTTGACTTATAGAATAAAACATGTATACATCTTAGACACCCGCAGAGCTAGGTCCAAGTCTATTCTATAACAGAACTAGAACTGAATATGCAGACTAAGCTAGGACATACTCTACTAATTGAAAACACTAAAAGAACTGAATGAATGCTATGCTTTTCAAATACTAACTTAGGATGTATCTTCCATATCCTAAGTTTGCCTATTTTGGCTCAAGGACTGAGGCTCAATATTTAAGGTGTGCAAAGCAATCAAAATCAAGTAAGCAAGAGACTCAATCTAGACTTATGTGATATCTGTTGTTGTTTAATATATTCAACTAACTATTCTGAGAAGATACAAGTTTAGGATCTCCAATATCCAGCTATCGAGTATAATCCCAGATTCACGACCTTAATGTAAATAATAGAACTTAACCAGTTCTAATTCAATATCATATGATGGACTATAAAGATTAAAGTAAATGAATTAATGACATAATTATTATTATTTTCCTCTCTTAACCCAAATATTAATTAAGTAAATCAAGATTAAGGATTCCGGATCCAAACTCCACTTTGGTGGTCAAATAATGAATCCAAGGGTAGTGTCCTAATAAGGTTCTAAGGTTCACACTCAAACATAATCTAAATGAGAAATACCTTATAAGCTAAAGGATTTAGGAACTAAGATCTTAATTGAAAGGTCACTCTATTGGTTACAAGATAAAATGATCAATTAAGAACTAAGAATCTAAGATCTATATTCAATCTTTAATATAATTATCTTATAGATTGAATCAATCCAACACCCATAAGGAAGGTTTCAAAAGGATTAAACAGTGAATCAAGTAAGGAGTTCCAAATGAAGGTAATTCAATTCAATTAGATGATCTAAAGTCTAAGATCTAAGGTCTAAGATTTGATCACTTTTAGACTTAAGCTAAGATTTAGACTTAAGGATTTTACAAGAGTATTTCTTTTATGATTCAAGCTTAAGGATCAACTTAACTAAGCTATTAGACTAGGGGCCTCGCACTTAAGGGTAATTAAGCCTAACTCTTAAGGAAAGATGGTTGTAAGGACACTTAAGGTCTAAATATCTTAATAAGACTAACTTGAGATTTCTTCACTTAACATCCATATTATTAACATAAGATTTTAAAAAGATACTAATAATCTAACTAGGGATATTTTACTGAATTTATAAGGTTAAAGGGTGCTTAAACACATCTTGGTCAAAATGACCAAATACCCCTCTTAAGGCTAAAAAAATGGGATTATAGGATTTAATTATCCAGATTGATTCAAATCTATTTTACTGAGTTCCGTATTGGTTAATAAAGCAGGATACACACTTATTTTAGGTTTTGATAACTTAATTAGCCTAATTAGCACTAATCTTAATTTAAGGCCAATTAAGGTTATTAAGGAAATCTAGGCATACTAGAATGATCCAAACATATTTAAGGAGTCTACTATACTTAATGAAGCCTTTGGAATTAGCTTTACCAAAATCAAAGGTTAATCTAAGGCTTAATTCACTAATTCTAATTAGGTTAATTAAGGGGTGATTAATAAAATTAAAAATCTAAAATTACTTTTAAGGGACTACATAGGTTCTTTATGGTCTCATGAGCAATCAAAGACCTTAATTAACATTTTTGGTTAATTAATAGATTTAATTTGATTTAAATAAAAATAGAAAAGGATTAAGCAATTATTTAAAATTTAACCATTAGATCTTTGATTTTATTTTATATTATTATTCCTTACATTTTCTTAATTAGAATGGTATATTGGATATACCATTTGGATAAGTATTGATTAAATTATTTCATTAATACATTCTGAATGTTTATTTAAATTGAAACCATAGGGAATTAATTAAATTATTTATAAACTATTATTAGAAGGAAATAATCCAAAATTATTTAATTAACCTGGCCCAGATATCGAACCACGCGGGTCAGAGCAGAGCCCGGCTGGACCGGCACTATTGCACCGCATGGGCATGGGCTGGCCCAGCCCGAGGCGACAATGTCATCATCCACGCACACCTTCTGCGATGGGCCAGCCCAGGGGATCTTTAGCGCTGCAATTCTCGAACCTCAGGCGATGCTGGTAGCTCAATTAAATCCCTACACGTTCCCGGAGTCAAGACACAATCAATCTCACCATTTAGCCCTCTTTGGGACGCACTGGATCTCGAGATGGCTATTCGATGGGTTCGGCCCTACTCACAGCATCTAGGGTTTACTATGAGGAGGAAATTCTCCTCATAGACACAATCATTTGGCCAGAGCTCAATCCCTACACCATCCCTGATGGGGAGGCATATCGAAGCCCTCTAGCCACGAGCTCTGGGGTGCCCTGGATCATCGGGGTCCTTACTCGAGCTCGACTATGAGCTCGCGGTTGGAAACCAGACGATTGAATGATCATGATAGTCTAGCCCAAACCCTCTGGACAATCACATTGGGTTTCCTAGATGGCTAGGGCAATCTAGGAGTGTGAAGACCCACTTTAAGTAGTAATAAGTAAACTCTTAAATATCAAGGCCCTTTTCAGATAATGGTGGAGTTCCTAATAAGAACTCTAAAGTTAAGTGTGCTCAGGTGGTAGCACTCCTAGAATGGGTGATCTGCTGGGAAGTTATCTTCTGAGAGAAAAATCGTGAGGCCTTTCAGGCTTAAAGCAGATAATACCTTAGTGCTTAAGAATTTGGGCTGTTACAAATGGTATCAGTGCAAACCATAGGGTGTCAGATAGGAGCTAAGTGTCATACAGGGCAAAGTACAACTTCATGTGAGCAGCCTCTTGTACCATAATGGTTAAGGTGCTACATGGATGTGGGTACTAGTCCTATATACCCAATGGATGGTTCTTGGATCTATGTGTTTATACTAACGAGGACGTCAGTTACTTAAGTTGGGGAGATTGTGAAGACCCACTTAATGGTAATAAGTGAAACTCTTAAACATAGAGGTGCCTTTTCAGATAACGGTGGAGTTCCTGATAAGAACTTCAAAGTTAAGCATGCTCAGGTGGGAGCACTCTCAGGATGGGTGACCTCTTGGGAAGTTATCTTCTGAGGGCAAAACCATGAGGCCTTTCAGGCTAAAGTGGACAATACCTTGGTGCTTAAGAGTTTGGGCTGTTACAAGGAGACATCCAGAGGCTCGTCTAGAAGCAAGGATGGGAACTGAACTTATAAAATTCAGTGGAAAAGTTGTACCTAAATTTAGAGGTTCCAGAGGAGACAGAGGCAAGATGAGAAGCTCGGACTCCTCCAGACGATCGCAGAGGTTCAGCAAGAGGGTTTAAACTCCAGACCACACCCTCTATTAGTGGTTCGCAACAGCAGAAGTTGTTCTGGAATGCCGATAGCTCCAGGGACTTTAGATGGATAATTCGGGGATCACAGTGAGCAAAGGGACTCACTGTGACAACATAGAGGTACTTATAAGTTGAGGTAAGGTCTGGGGTGGCTGCCGAGGTCGGGGACCATGGCATAGGCTCGGCCCAGGGTGCTCCCTAAATTTCCATAATTATAGTGGATCAGGCCTTGACCTTGGCTGGGAAGTGCTAGGGAGACCAGGGCAAGGTCACAACGGCCTCCCTGACATGGCACAGGAGTGGTAGACCGCTTTGAGGATGTGGCTTGTACGAAGGGATTTGGCTGTCGGGCGTGAGCTGAGGAGGGAAGACAATCCACAGTCGCAGGAGACTCCATTGTCGTATGATCGAGCATCAGTTGACACGAAATAGTTTTAATCTCCCAACACCTAACGGCCGAGCGAGGAGGCTGTATTAACTGTCAAATCAGATCTAACAATCAGACGGGGCAATTGGACCTACTTAAGCCAGATACTCAGATGCCGTCAGATTAAAATCTAGGAACCGCGAAATGGTGGAGATGAGATGAATCCTGATCGAAAGCGCGAGTCATTGGATCAGATCCGTGGGATGAATGGCCCGGATGGCACCCGCGGGTTTGGGGCCGACCATTGGGGATAGGGTAGATATGCAATTAGGATTGTTTCAAACCCTTATGTGCAATTGAACCACATTAAATAAATTCCAAAATATATTTAAATGACCTCCAAAAATTCCCAAATTTTCACCCCTAGCTAATTGAGGTGTGAGAAATTCAAAAATAGAATCAAATTTTAATTTGGAGATCAAATTAATTTAGGTATTTTTTCAAGGCTCAAAAATAGGCAAAAATATAAAATTCTCAATTTAGCTTTGATTGATCCCAAACATCTAAGGTTATGTTTAAATGACCCAATGAGTTTAATGGAATCAAATTAAGACTTGGTTTAGCTTATTTAACCTAAACTTAGCTATGGTAACAAGTAGGGTTGTTACAGACTACCCCACTTATGAACGATGTCGTCCCTGACATCACTTAGTGAAGAAAGTACTAAACGGATTGAAATATTTAGATAAAATAGATGAGAAAGAAAAGAACAGTACCTGGACTTGCAAAAAGCTATGGATATTTATTGTACATATCCACTTCTTTCTCCTAAGTAGATTCTTCCAAAGATCAATTCTTCCACTGGACTTTGACCATAGGAATTGAACGGTTTCTTAGCTGCTTCTGATCACGAGCTAAGACTTTGATTGGTTCTTCGACGTAAGAAAGGTCAAGTTGGATTTCTACTGATGGAAGTTGAATGAGATGAGAAGGGTCTCTGAGGCATCTTCTTAATGATGATACATGAAACACATTGTGAACGGCTGCAAAGGCATCCGGAAGATTCAGTTTGTAGGCAGATGATCCTACTTTGGCCAAAATCTCAAAAGGTCCAATATAGCGGGGTCTAAGTTTCCCTGCTATGCCAAATCTATAGACACCCTTCATTGGACTGACTTTCAAATAGGCAGAATCTCCAACATTGAATTCTAAGAGGCGATGATGAGTATTATGATACTTGCTCTGATGATCTTGTGCTGCACAAATTCTCTACTAAATTAATTGGATCTTCTTGTTAGTTTCTTCAACTAACTCTGAACCAAAAAGTTGAACGCTTCCTATTTTTAACCAAGCTAGCGGAGTACTGCATTTTATACCATACAATGCCTCATAAGGAGTCATTTTAATACTGGCTTGGAAACTATTATTGTAGGCAAACTCCACTAACGGAATATGGTCTTTCCAGGAATCGGCAAAATCAAGAACACACAGCCTAAGCAAATCTTCTAGAATTTGATTCACTCTTTTAGTCTGACCATCCGTTTGAGGATGAAAGGTTATACTTATAGCTAGAGTAGTACCCAGATCTTGATACACATCTTGCCAAAACTTAAAAGTGAATTTGTTATCTCTGTTAGATACGATTGATTCGGAATCCCATGCAGTCTGACAATTTCTTTGATATAGAGCTTTACTAGCTTCTCTACAGAATCAGTCTGACGGATAGGAAGAAAGTGCGCTGATTTAGTCAAACGATCTACTTTAACCCTAATTGCATCGGCACCTGATTTTACACGAGGCAATCGCATGACAAAATCCATAGATATATCGAACCATTTCCATTCAGGAATTTCCAATGGATGCAGAAGGCCACCAGGTCTTTGGTGCTCAGCCTTTACCAAATTGTAGGCATGATACTTAGCCACAAAATTAGCTACATCCTTTTTCATACCGGGCCACCAAAATGATTGCTTTAAATCCTGGTACATGTTGGCACTGCCAAGGTGAATGTGATACCCAGAATTATGACCTTCAATCAACACTTCACGGTGCATGGATTTAGGAATCCACAAATGATTACTTTGATAAATCACACTGTTGCGCATTTGCAATTCATGATGATGACCACATTTAATATCTGCTTTGAATTTCAGATAATCATCATCTTTTATTTGTGAGATAGAGACATCTCTATGGAATGTTGGTTCCATATTGATATTTGCTAAAATAGAACTTAGCATATTACCACTAACTGGATAAATCTCTAGCTTACAAAATTCTTATTCTAACAAATTGGAGGCGATCATGGAAGATAAAGTAGCATGACAGCTGAGAGTATCAATCACAACATTTGCTTTTCTTGGATGATACTGGATACTAAAATCATAATCACTGATGAGTTCTAACAATCTCCTTTGATGATAATTTAGTTCTCTTTGAGTGAAGATATACTTCAAGATTTAAAGATCAGTGAAGATCGAACATTGAACTCAAAATAAATAATGACGCCAAATCTTTAAGGCAAAGATCACAGTGGCAAGTTCAAGATCATGAACTAGATAATTTTTCTCATGGGGTTTTAATTGTCGAGAGGCGTAAGCGATTACCTTACCCTCTTGCATTAACACACAACCTAGTCCAATACCAGAGGCGTCAGTGTATACCTGGAAGTTCAAGTCTTCCATGGGCAGAACAAGTACTGGAGCGGTAGAGAGTGCGCTCTTCAAGGTTTGAAATGCTTCCTCTCATTTAGGGCTCCAAATGAATGGAATGACTTTTTTTAAGTTAATTTAGTCAACGGAGAAGTGATCTGGGAAAAGCTCTGAATAAACTTCTTGTAATATTCGGCTAGTCCCAAGAAACTTCTAATATCAGTGACTGTCTTAGGTTGAACCCAGTCCTAAATAACGCTTACTTTATTTTGATCTACATAAATACACTGGGCATCGATGACATGTCCCAAGAATTCATTGGACTTTAGCCAAAACTCACACTTGAAAAACTTGGATACAACTGATGTTCACGCAGAGCTTCTAATACTAACCTTAGATGTTCTTCTAATTCTAATACTCGCTATGGTCATTTTGAATTCTTGGTGATGTCTTTTGGACTCACCAATGCGCCATCAATCTTTATGGATTTGATACAGCGAGTTCTAAAGCCATATTTAGACAAATTTGTAATCGTCTTTATCGACGATATCCCCATTTATTCCTGAACCTTAACAGATTATGAAGAACATCTAAGGTTAGTATTAGAAGCTCTGCGTGAACATCAGTTGTATCCAAGTTTTTCAAGTGTGAGTTTTGGCTTAAGTCCAATGAATTCTTGGGACATGTCATCGATGCCCAGTGTATTTATGTAGATCAAATAAAGTAAGCGTTATTTAGGACTGGGTTCAACCTAAGACAGTCACTGATATTAGAAGTTTCTTGGGACTAGCCGAATATTACAAGAAGTTTATTCAGAGCTTTAGATATAGGTTGATGGTACATTCGCATAAAGATTGATGGCACATTCGCATAAATCCATCCTTCTTCTTTACAAATAGAACGAGCGCTCCCCAAGGAGACATACTTGACCTAATAAAATCTTTATTCAAGAGCTCTTGTAACTATTCATTAAGTTCTTGAAGTTCCATAAGCGCCATTCTGTATAGTGCTTTAGATATAGGTTGGGTATCCAGAGTTAATTCAATAGAGAGCTCAACTTCTCTGGAAGGAGGTACACCATGCAGATCTTCTGGGAATATGTCAGTGAATTCCTTAACTACTTTACAATCAGAGAGAATGATACTTTCTTTTGCTTCACCCATCATAGTGACCAGAAAAGAATCACAACCCTTACAGATCAATTGTTCAGCTTTAATAGCATTGATCAACAATAACTGTGTACTGGTTTTTTCTATAAATGTTTTAGACTTGCCATGGGAATGGAGAGTGACCTTCTTTTTCAAGCAGTTTATCACAGCATTATTGTCACTGAGCCAGTTCATCCCAAGAATGATATCAAAGTTTGCTAATGGTAGGATGATTAAGTCGGAGTTAAACTTCTGCCCATTTAATGGAATTTTGACGTTACAAGACTTATGAGTACTTAATTGGGCTCCAGATGGAAGTCCAACACTCAAAGATCTTACTAAGTTGCATGAGTGTGGTGTAAGGATGTTGGCAAAAGATTTAGAAATAAACGAATGACTAGCACAGGTGTCAAATAACATATTGTAGGGCTGGTCATTAAAATAAAGTGTGCCTAATTTATTCATATGAATCGTATTAACAAATTGCAATAATTAAGGTACAATAATACAATTAACAAAAGTGAAGTTCAGAAATGTGTACCTGAAACTACATTATTCTCTTTTGCAGCTTCCAGAGGCATTAAAGCATACACTCACGCAGGACCAGCAGGACGTTATTTACTTGCTTTCTGGGATAGTCCTGGGATTTAGGAGCTGAGGGCTAATCTGGAGCAACTTCAGATGCCAGTGCTGGCATTATTGCCAAATTTGGTTCTCTTTTATTCAGCGGAGTTGCTCTGAACACTTGGTTCTTTTGGGATGGCTTCATCAGAACTCCATCCACTGTCTCCATGTGTGTACAGTGATATAACCTATGGCCTGGTCGCTCACAATTGTAGCACTTATGGCCAAAGTGGTAACAATTGCCATAAGGGTGAGGCCTATTACAGCCTTGAATTGGTTCAGCAAGGGGTGCATCTTCCAGTTGATAGACCTTTGCAGAGTTGGGTCTATGCCTCTTGAAGGCTTCATGCTGGTTAGGAGTTAATTGCGCCTTTCGGTTGAGATCTCATTTTGAGTGATGATGCTCAATCACCTTAGCTGTCTCTACTAGCTCAAAGAAGCTAGTCAGGCGAAGTGGAACAATCTAATCTTTCAGTGAATCTCAGAGTCCACTAAGAAAGCGGTGGCACTTAGCCAATTCAGAATGGGTAATCTCTCGAGCCAAACAAATCAACCTACGAAATTCCTTTTCGTAGTCAGCAACAGAATGACTCACTTGAGTCAACCTTATAATTGTGTCTGCAATGATGTTCTATGCAGACGAGGGAATGAATTCAGCTTTGAATGCTTCATCAAATTCATCCCAAGGGATGTCTTCTAATTCATAGTCAACAAACTTCATATTCTGAGCCTGCTCCCACCATTATTCTGCTTCAGCATGAAACAGGTGTGTAGTGAGATGAACGGCTTCTGAGTTTGGGATCTTCAAACTAATAAGATCCTTCTCTATTGCTTTCAGCCAGTCCGCTGCATCCATTGGTGAAAAGTTTCCACTGAAGGTGGAAGGCCTTAGTCTTAAGAGTTTATGGAGAAGATTATTCATAGATTGATAGGAAGGAAAATTATGTTGCGGAACAGGGACAGCATGAGTAGTAGCAATAGCTGGTACTGGACAATCGGACATCATCTTTTGTATTACCAGTGCTTGCTGAGCCTGATTCTCCAACAAGGTTGCCACCATTGCTCGCAGATGAGCTATTTCATCAGAAGAACTGCTTGAAGCGACAGCATTCTTGATTGGAGTAGCAGCATGAGGTGATCCAGAATTCATTCTAAACAAGCAGTATAAATTTAGATTTCAGAATCATTCTAAGGAAGACAGTAATTTAAATTTCAAATAGATGCCAAAAATTTTCATTACTTTTGAAATGAAGGATTACATAAGATCTATGAAATGCCAAAAATTATATCACTACTAAAATCAAGAAATGACAATTACTCTAACTAGTACTCAGATTTCCTTAATGTACTCAGTCCTAAATGCATCACAAAAATCTTCAAAGGTCACGTTCTGATGCTTTCTTTTGCATTTCTGCTCAAGCTTCTTAATGGTATCGTACCACCAGACTCCCGCATAGTCTATCATCAGATCTATCACTATATCAAGCCAGAGGGACTCTGGACACTCTATGTGCCTCAGGACTGACTCCACTCGGTTCAACCACTCCTGTGCGTAAATGGGAAAGTCAAGCCCTCGGTATGCTGTTTGATGTAGAAGTTTGTCCAAGACTAGGGTTTCTTATATTGAAACTCCTTTGATTTGCCATTTGCTCTCTTGTCTCCATTTGAAACTATAACTCCAAGCCAAGTTGAAGGGATGCAGATAATATTCCAAGTCAGACTTTCATGATCCATTTGATATTAATAGTAGAATGTATTGGTTTTTATTAACTATAGATGACTAGATGTTTAGGTTTGAGTATTTTCATTCTACATTTTCCAGAGAGTTACTGATAGTACTATGTTGTGGATGTTATGTCTTGATGTTTGTACTTCAGAAAAATGATTCATTAGGTAGAAAGGAATCACATATCCCATTTTGACACCTTATGGTGTTCTCTGATACCAACTGTGGTGCCCCGTACTTTCCCGCAGTGATGCTAATACTGATATTAGTATAATCGCGGGGAGTACGATGCTTCAGTTGTAGCAAATCCCCAACTTAAGTAAAGTCAGGTAAAACCAACCTGCCTTAAGCCAAGAACTTGTCACCTGGAACTGTGAACATACATCAATACAAATTAAAGTGACAGAAGCAATAAATAGCATAATATAACATCCACATCACAACATAGTATAAGAGAGTAAAAGAAATAATAACTCAGATAATATGTAGAAAAGTAAATATATCCAGAGTTTAATTATAACAAACTGAATTAAATAAAAGTAAAGATCTCTCAAAACATCACTGCAAGGAAGTAAATCTAACTAAATAGCAGTAGGAAGATCCTCCTCCTACACCGGCTCTTCTCCAGCAGCACTGCCAATGAACAACTCTGAATCTGACATTTGTCGGTATCACAAATGCCAGGGCCCCAGCCAACAAAAGAAAAAGGTTATAGTTTGACAATTATCTAAGTATATTTTAGGCTATTTAAGTGAACTGAATATTTAAGATATCACATTTAAGGGTTTTAAACATGCAAGCATTATAAGGTGCTACAAGCTACAAAGAACGAGATAGCTATAAACTAATCATTTACAGCAAATCGACTAAGTATGTAAAAGTAACATACAAAGCAACAATTAAACAATATGAGCCTAAAAGCGAAAAATAACTGCAACTACTGAAATAAATCTGCTCCTAATATGCTTATGATCATATGGATACATGTTGAGTATATAAGGAATACTAGTGCTGAAATAGACATACAATTCTAGCACCCTAAATATGCCAATTTTTAATACTAATCAATAAGAGCATATATACAAGCATGCAGATTTATATGTAAAAGGCCACTGAGACATGTGACAAAAGTAAAATAAGTACATGAATGAGCAAAAGGTAAAACCACTGAGGCATGTGGTAAAGCAAGCCAAGCACTAAAATAAAGCCATTGAAATGTGTGGCAAAGCAAAATAAATACTAAAAACTTAACTGAAGTAGGAATTTGCCTAAGACATAGTACTGCCATAACAGAAACATGCCTTACAGAGCCTCTAAACTGAAAGTTCAACATGTGTCCATCCTAGGCATCTGCAGAGCTAGGTCCGAGTCTATTCTATAACAAAACTAGAATTGAATAGGCAGACTAAGCTAGGATATACTTTACTAACTAAAAACACTGAAAGAACAGAATGAATGCTATGCTTTTCAAGATTAAACTTGGGATGTATCTTGAATATCCTAAGTTTATATATTATGCTCAAGGAACAAGGCTCAATATTCAAGGTGTGCAAAGCAATCAAAATCAATTAAGCAAGAGACTCAATCTAGACTTATGTGATATCTGTTGTTGTTTAATTTATTCAACTAACTATTCTGAGAAGATACAAGTTTAGGATCTCCAATATCCAGCTATCGAGTATAATCCCAGATTCACGACCTTAATGTTAGCAATAGAACTTAACCACTTCTAATTCATAATCATATGACGACTATAAAGATTAAAGTAAATGAATCAATGACTTAATTATTATTATTTTCCTCTCTTAACCCAAATATTGATTAAGTAAATCAAGATTAAGGATTCTGGATCTAAACTCCACTTTGGTGTTCAGATCCTAAATCCAAGGTAGTGTCCTAATAAGGTTCTAGGGTTCATACTAAAACATAATCTAAATGAATAATACCTTATAAGCTGAAGTATTTAGGAACTAAGATCTTAATTGAAAGGTCACTCTACTAGTTATAAGGTAAAATGATCAATTAAGAACTAAGAATCTAAGATATTTTCAATCTTTAAAATAATTATCTTATAGATTGAATCAATCCTACACCCACAAGGAAGGTTTCAAAAGGATTAAATAGTGAATCAAGTAAGGAGTTCCAAATGAAGGTAATTCAATTCAATTAGATTATCTAAAGTCTAAGATCTAAGGTCTAAGATTGATCACTTTTAGACTTAAGCTAAGATTTAGACTTAAGGATTTTATAAGAGTATTTCTTTTAAGATTCAAGCTTAAGGATTAACTTACCTAAGCTATTAGACTAGGGGTCTAGCACTTAAGGGTAACTAGGCCTAACTCTTAAGAAAGAGGGCTGTAAGGACACTTAAGGTCTTAAGATCTTAATAAGACTAATGATGAATCTATAATTTATATCCTAATTTAAGGAAAATTTCATTCATTTCTCATATTAAAACTGCTTCCTTAAATCCAATTTTGCATATCTTTTCAGAAAAAATGCCTATCCAACAAATTCTGAGCAATATGGACAATTTTCCAAAATTTCTAAAGGAAAACCGCTGCCGCGCGCTGCATCATGCCACTTTGTGAAATCTTCCGCCACAGCGCGCTGCAGCGGTCTAGCTTGCAAAGCGCTGGCGCCACAGTGTGCTGCAGCGGGCCATTTTGCAAAATCGGGAGCCACAGTGCGCTGCAGCGGTCCAGCTTGCAAAATGCTGGCACCACAGCGCGCTGCAGCGGAGCACTTTGTGAAGCGTTAGCGCCACAGCGCGCTGCAGCAGGCCAATTTACAAAATTGGGTGCCTTAACACGCTGCAGCAGAGCACTTTGCAAAGCGCTAGCGCCACAGCACGCTGCAGCAGGCCAATTTACGAAATTGGGCGCCATAGCGCGCTGCAACGGAGCACTTTGCGAAGCGCTAACGCGACAGCGCGATGCAGTGGACTAATTTGTGAATTCGGGCACCACAGCGTGCTGCAGCTATCCAACTTGAAAAATTGCTAGCGCTATAGCATGCTACAATGCACTACAGCAGCCTGCCAAATTTTTGTCTGGCAGAGGCATTAATTGCAGCTGGGACAACACCCCCAACCAGCACCTTGCCTCCAGCCATCACTCCCTCTGCAGTAGCTACATTTTTTAAGGGAAAAATGGTCTTCTTGAGGTGATGTGGAGAATTATCAATGGAAAAGTAATAGTCTTTTCATCCCTCAAGTGGATTTTTCCATTATTGCATCAAAATTTTTAAAAGGCAAAAAGCAGATTTTGAAATGAGAAGATGAAGAAGCAGCCCTCCTCTATAAATACCACTTCTCTTGACTTAAGAGAGGTTGCTCAATACAACCTAAGTAGAGAGAGGGCTGCATAGAGGAGAAGGAGAACTCTCCAAGGGTGGAAGAGCTCATCTTGCTAAGGAGAATGAGAAGAAAGGTAGCACTAGGGACCTAAGAGAAGCAACTTCAAGCAAGAAGAAGAGGAGTCCGGAGAACTTCCCAAAGTAACGTTCCTAGTATTTTCTAAACTCTTGCATTGTGATTTTCTTATTTGATCATGATATGGTCTTTATCCATATATGTATTCTTTTTCATCTTTTTTGTAATGGAGAGCTAAACCTCCCTTGGGGGGGGTTGGGGCAATCCCACATATATTGATAGATATTATAATTGTATGAATTTTTCCTCAAGTTTTAATAAAAATTATGAACTCAATGCCTTGTTAAGGAAATAAAAGGACTATTGTGGACCTGAATGTGGACCAAAGGACAAAGGACTAATTAAACTCAAGGATTATTTTGCCTTGTGCTCCATAGCTCACCTTAGTTTTGATGCTAGATTTATGAGTGCATGAGAGCTTAGAACTATGTGAGAAAATTCTTAAGCTTAGTGCACCTTAATTTATGCTCAACTAATGAGTTGAAGCATGTGATGCTAAGATCCACTAATTGAGCTTTGTTGCTCAGCATACTTGAGAGAGAAAATGGATTCACTGAGTGCTCATGAATGAGGTGACATAGTCATTAAGCCCAATGAAATCACTCCCTCATCTAAACTATGCTTGAGGCACGAGAAGCTCTTAGTGAAATTAATGCTTATAAGATCTTAAACTTTATAATCCTCATCTCCATGATCAAGAAATGAGATAAAAACTTCAAATTTAAAATCTTATAAGGGCTTTTGTGCTGAAATAAAACCGACTGTATGTTCATTTCATGTACAAGACTTGAACTTATTAATCTTTGAATTAAAACTTTAAGAAGAATAATATGCACTTGATTAAAGAACTAAGTAAATAACTAATGAATGCTTGAGGAATTATCATACATGAGTTATCTATCATATCATGTGGGAGAAACTCAACTCTCCTCTTTCTTTTATCAGAAGTATTTTCTACTAAGTGTTGTCGTACTTGTTCAGGAACCAACACAAATCAATACACGTATAGCTTAAACATTAGTGATCATATCCAATTCTCTGTGGTTCGATAAATCTCGAAAATTCAAACTTTCCACTTATTACTTCAGACCACATACACTTGCGTGAAAGCGCAGACGTATTTTAGGTCAGTAAAGTTTTTGGTGCCATTGCCGAGGAATTTGAACTTGTTTCATATTAAGGATAATCTATCAGTAATTAGTGATTTAAGCAATTTCTTGCATATACGCTTAATTTTTTATTTTTGTAATTATAGGTACTAACCATTTACTTTTATATTTTCTTTTATTATTGTTGAATCTTTGAACATTATTGCTAAATTTGTTCTTGATAGCCTAATTAGTGTTGTGTATGAATAGAAGAGTTTGCTTGAATTATCTTTTTGACTCTAAAATTGAGAGAACTTACTTGCAGGCTAGGAGAGAACAAAACAATTTACTAAGCCAACAAGTCATTATGGAAAATTATAATGAAATCAAACCTTCCACTCTAAGTATAGTGGAGAGCCATTAGGAGAGACTAGGGGAATAGCACTGAGAGACTACTCACTACCCACTGTTAGGGGAATTCCCCATGCTATTGTAAGTCCTAACATAAAAGCTAATAACTTTGAAATCAAATCTTCCACTCTGAGTATAGTTCAAAATAACCAATTTGGAGGATTGGTCACTGAAGACCCTAATTCACACATTTCAACTTTCCTTGAAATTTGTGACACCTTCAAATTTAATGGCATCTCTGAAGATGCTGTTAAATTAAGGCTTTTCCCATTCTCTTTAAGAGATAGAGCCAAAAATTGGCTCAGCTCTCTCCCAAGCGATTCAATCCAGACCTAGGACGATTTGGCTTAGAAATTCTTAGCCAAGTATTCCCCTCTGGAGAAAACTGCTCGGCTGAGAATTGAGATAACCAACTTCACTCAGTTGGAAGGTGAGACACTGTATGACGGGTGGGATAGATTTAAGGAGTACTTAAGGTGATGCCCACATCATGGGTTTCCCTTGTAGATGCAAGTTCAAACCTTTTACAATGGTTTGAATGCTCTACAAGGACTCTCATCGATGCGGCCGCTGGAGGCTCTATCAGTAGCAAAACCCAAGAAGAGGCTTACGATCTCTTAGAAGAAATGGCAAACAATGCATACTAATGGCCTTTCGAAAGGCTTAAAAAAGAATCCATGAAGGTGAATGAATCAAACCAAATAACAGAACTACAGCAAGCAATCAATGCCCTGAATGAGAAAATTAAGAGAATGAATATTAATGCTATTCTGGAGATACAATGTGAGTTATGTGGAGGGAGACATAATAGTGAGAGCTGCAATTTGAATAACCCCTTCATACAAATAAACACCGAACAATTTAATTATTTAAGAAATAATAACACCATGAATAACCCTTACTCCAATACCTACAATCTAGGGTGGAAAATCACCTTAATTTTTTGTGGAGTAACAATAATAACAACAGAAATCAATATGGGGGGAGTTCATCAAATCAGCAGGGCATTAGTAATAGAAATAATCATAACAATCACCATCCAAATTTAGAAGGAACTTTTAACTCCTTTAAGGCTGAAACCATCCAATTCATGCATGGCACTGAAGCCACAATCACACGCCACAATGTCTCTATCCAAGGAATAGAAGCTTCCCTTAGGAATATAGAGACCCAACTGGGGCAGATCTCTAAGTAGCTGATTATTTGGCAGCAAGGAGCTCTACCTAGTTCCACTGAAGTGAACCCTAGGGAGTTGGTCAGTGTGATTCATTCTGAAGGGATGCATGGGGGAAATATAACTGATAACTTGAGTGCCATAGAGGAAGAATAGAGGCTTGGAATAAAGTGAGGGGAACGGAATGTGAGAAGCTCACAGCTTCAAAATGTGATGACTCCGAGAGGTTGTGTATTCCTTGCATAATTTGAAATAAAGTGTTTTTAAATCCCTTGTGTGATCTTGGTGCTTCTGTCAATGTTATGCCCTACCACATTTATGAACATCTGAAGGTAGGAGGAATGGAGTACACTTCCATGATTTTAGAATTTGCAAATTTGGAATCCCTTACCCCTCTAAGAATTGTAAGGAATGTTGCTGTTGGATTGGGGAGCTTCATTGTTCCAACTTATTTTGTGGTATGGGAATAGGACAGATGGAATAAGAACCCCATAATTATTTTCGGTCGACCTTTTCTTATGAGCACAAAAGCTATTATTAACGTAGGCCACGGGGTGATGAGTATTAAAATTAAAGGGAAATCTGAGTTAGTTGATCTTAAACCCACTCTCTTTAAATAAAGAGAAATGGAAGAAGAGGTGAGGGAAAAAATGAGGAAGGAAAGAATTAGGCTTGATAATATTTTTGAGAAACTAGCGTTAGGAGGTAAGAATTAAGATAATAGCTCAACTTCTTTCTCGGAGAAGGGGAGTAAGGAAGGAGTGAGAAGAAGAAAAATGTGAAGTGGAAAAAGGAAAAAGAAGATTCCCCTTAAGATAGAACTTGAAGGAGATGATTCCATGAGGGAAGGAAGAGAGGACGACAGTTCGAGCACCCTTGAGGGTTGTGCTCACCCTAGTACCTTGAGGTTGTGGAAAGAGAAACCTCTGGATCCAATTATCTGATTATTAATGAGTCTAACTAAAGACATTAAACTAAGCGCTTCTTGGGAGGCAACCCAAGATAAAAAAAAAAAAAAAAACTGTAGGAAGCGCGACAACGCGCTACAGCGGTCTACTCCTGCTGTAGCATATTTGACCGCCTTGGACTCCCTGCAGTCAAAAAGTAATATATTTAGGTTTCCAAAGCAGTCAAAAAGGTGTGTGCTAAAAAAGCTAGCCCCCTTCATATGGATCATCATATTTATGGCATGGGGAAGACCCATTGACCATAGCTCTCTTACCTTTGATTTCCTTGGCTATTTAAGGGAAGACAAGTGGGGGTTAATCCTTGCACCTCTAATTTTTTGCTTCTTTATCAACTCTTGGTCTCCTCTCATTTCTTCATCATGTCTTCCAGCAAGAAGTCTATTCATAGGAGGGAGACTGAAGCTTCCTCATTCGGGGAAATATATAACAAGAAGAGGTTCTCTTCTGCTGAGGCCGAACACCGGTTCTTCTCCACGTCCTCTCAGTGGAAGTTAATCCCAGAGAAGAGCTTTAGCCATTACTATCCAGTGCCGGTGGAGCAAGTCGACCCTCAGGGATGGAGGGTGATGGTAACAAAAAAATCCCCCACCTACCAGACCATCGTCCAAGAGGTGTATGCCAATGTAATAAATACGGCCGAACAGAAGATCTTTTGTAAAAGTAAGGGAGTCACCTTTGGGATTGCTCAAATCGAGCAATTCTATGGGTTAGAGGATGTAAGTTCTTACTCTTACCTTGAACTCTTAGAGTCTCACTATGACCCCCTTGATCTCATTATGGAACTCGTCCACAAAAGCACGGACTGGGAGGGAGGACTAACCAACATTCCTCGTTCCAAATTAACGGATACGAGTAGTGCATGATTGGTTTTCATTTCCAATAATATCAAGCCTACGAGTCACTTGACTGAAGTGACCAGCGCCAAAGCACTCCTCATGTGCTCATTGGTTAGTCCAGGCATGATCCGCATCTCGACAATTTTTTAGCAGCTCTGGAAGGCTCTCAAGGGACCCTGTGCTGCATTGGCCTTCGGGTCTTTGATATCAGGGATATGCGAGGCCCAAGGGGTCAAAATCCTCTCCTCTGACTCCATCATTTCCCCCAGTGCTGCCCTTGCACATTCTAATCTGAACACCCAGGCTAGCAAGCGGAAGCTGCCCAAGAAAAGGAGGGGCGAGCAACGGGAAACATCTGCTCCGTCCGACCAAAATCTCACCAATGAGCTGTTGCTACGACTCCACACGCAACAAGCTGATCTTAGCAGGGCCTTGGCCACCGACATGCGGTTCTTTAAAAATGAACTCGCCCAGCAGCGCGAGTTTCAGTCCGAATTTCATGAAGCCCTTGGACTAATGTTCGAGGATTGGAGCTTGCAAGGAGGACCGGACCCCTCTGTGTTGCCATGACCGCCTATTGGTGCCCCCATTCTGGACACGCGCTACCCATGCGAATATGCCTATAACATGAGAGAAGAGGAGGAGGAGGAAGCCCAAGAATAAATTGGTTGTATTTTTCTATTCTATTTGCATCATTTGTTTTTGTACTTTTGTTTTTTGTGTGTTTTACTTTAAGGAATTTAAATTATGGATCATCATATTCCTAATTCCCTCTAGAGTTTGAAAATGATAAATTTTTCTAATTTTTTCAAGAAATGAAAGTCACAAAAAAATTAATAAAGAAAATGATGTGAAATAAAAGGGGTGCTTAACAAAAAGTGATCAATACATTGACTGCATTAAACCTTTGAATTAAGGAATGAATTTAGGTTAATCTAATCTCCAAAAATTTAAATCAATGCTAAGGACAAAGTGTGGGGGAAAGCATTGAACCTAAAAACTATAAATTATGGTAAGTAATCTAAAAGAGTGTGCTAGGCTCCTATAGGACTTCATGATAACAAAGATTTGAATTGGAGATGATGAAAAATATCTCTCCCTAAGAATGAAAAGAGAAAAATATAAAAATAGGGATGACAAAAAATATCTCTCCTAAATAAAAGAAATGAAAAAGTATGATGAAAAATATATCTCCTTTAATCTAATCATCTTTGTGATTCATAAGAAGGAGCACATATGGTACAAAACTCTTGATTATTTCACTACCTCTTAAGTTTAAGTATTCCAAAGAACCTCCCCCATTACTTAGTAACAAGCATAAATATAAATACTTGGAGATTAATTTATTAACTTTGGTTCATATCCAAAATTAGAAAATTTAATGCCAATTGATTTTGATCATTTCAATTAAGCACCTGCCTTGAATTGTGCATCAAAAATCTAATTGATATCTTTTGTTGACTTTCATACCTAAGAAATAGAAAAATACCAATTTAAGCTTACTCGAGGATGAGCAAGAATTTAAGTGCGGGGTATGATGAATCCATAATTTATATCCTAATTTAAGGAAAATTTCATTCATTTCTCATATTAAAACTACTTCCTTAAATCCAATTTTGCTTATCTTTTTAGGAAAAATGCCTATCCAACGAATTCTGAGCAATATGGACAATTTTCTGAAAAATTTAAAGCAAAATCGCTGTCACGCACTACAGCGTGCCACTTTGTGAAATCTTCTGCCACAGCATGCTACAGCAGTCCAGCTTGCGAAGCGCTGGCACCACAGCACGCTACAGCGAGCCATTTTGCCAAATCGGGCGCCACAGCGCACTGCAGTGGTCCAACTTGTAAAACGATGGAGCCACAACGCACTGCAGCGGAGCACTTTGCAAAGCATTAGCGCCATAGCGCACTACAGCGGGCCAATTTAGAAAATTGGGCACCATAGCGCACTGCAGCGGAGCACTTTGTGAAGCGCTAGCACCACAGCGCGCTGCAGCGGGCCAATTACTGAAATTGAGCACCGTAGCGCCGCAGCGGAGCACTTTGCGAAGCGCTACCGCCATAGCCCGCTGCAGCGGACTAATTTGCGATTTCGGGCACCACAACGCACTGCAGCGATCCAATTTGTGAAATCGCTAGAGCTATAGCGCGTTGCAGCAGCCCGCCAAATTTTTGTCTGGTAGAGGCATTAATTGTGGCTGGGACAAGACCCCCAACTAGCACCTTGTCTCAAGCCATCATTCCCTTTGCAACAGCTATATTTTTTAAGGGGAAAATGGTCTTCTTGAGGTGATGTGGATAATTATCAATGGAAATGTAATAGTCTTTTCATCCCTCAAGTGGATTTTGCCATCATTGCATTAGAACTTTTAAAAGGCAAAAAGCAGATTTTGAAATGAGAACATGAAGGAGCAGCCATCCTCTATAAATACCACTTCTCTTGACTTAAGAGAGGTCCCCAACTTAGTTCACTACAACCTAAGTAGAGAGAGGGCTACATAGAGTAGAAGGAGAACTCTCTAAGGGTGGAAGAGCTCATCTTGCTAAGAAGAAGGAGAAGAAAGGCAGCACTAGGGACCTAAGAGAAGAAACTTCAAGCAAGAAGAAGAGGAGTTCGGTGAACTTCCCAAAGGAATGTTCCTAGTATTTTCAAAACTCTTGCTTTGTGCTTTTCTTAGTTGATCATGAAATGGTCTTTATCCATGTATGTATTCTTTTTCATCTTTTTTGCAATAGAGAGCTAAACCTCCCTTGGGGAGGGTTGGGGCAATACCACATGTATTGATAGATATTATAATTGTATGAAGTTTTCCTCAAGTTTTAATAAAAATTATGAACTCAATGCCTTGTTAAGGAAATAAAAGGACTATTGTGGACTTGAATGTGGACCAAAGGACAAAGGACTAATTGAACTCAAAGACTATTTTGTCTTGTGCTCTATAGCTCACATTAGTTTTGATGCTATATTTATGAGTGCATGAGAGTTTAAAACTATGTGAGAAAGTTCTTGAGCTTAGTGCACCTTAATTTATGCTCAACTAATAAGTTGAAGCATGTGATGCTAAGACCCACTAATTGAGCTCTATTGCTCAGCATACTTGATAGAGGGAATGGATTCATTGAGTGCTCATGAATGATGTGACATAATCATTAAGCCCAATGAAATCACTCCCTCATCTAAACTATGCTTGAGGTGCATGAAGCTCTTAGTGAAATTATTGCTTATAAGATCTTAAACTTTATAACCCTCATCTCCATGATCAAGAAATGAGATAAAAACTACAAATCTAAAATCTTATAAGGGTCTTTGTGCTAAAATAGAACCAACTGTGTGTTCATTTCATGCACGAGACTTGAACTTGTTAATTTTTGAATTAAAATTCTAAGAAGAACAATGTGCACTTGATTAAAGAACCAAGTAAAGAACTAATGAATGCTTGAGGAATCATCATACATGAGTTATCTATCATATCATCTGGGAGACACCCAACTCTCCTCTTCCTTTTATCAGAAGTATTTTCAACTAAGTGTTGTCATGCTTGTTCAGGAACCAACACAAATCAATATACGTATAGCTTAAGCATTAGTGATCATAGATATACCTTAGTAACAAAACATCCAATTCTCTGTGGTTTGATAAATCCCAAAAATTTAAACATTCCACTTATTACTTCAGACCACGTACATTTGCGTGGAAGCGCAGATGTATTTTAGGTCTGTCAACTAACATGAGATTTCTTCACTTAACATCCATATTATTAATATAAGATTTCAGAAAGGTACTAATAATCTAACTAGGGATATTTTACTAAATTTTCAAGGTTTGTGGGGTGCTTAAACACATCTTGGTCAAAATGACAAAAATACCCCTCTTAAGGTTAAAAAAATAAGATTATAAGATTTAATTATCCAGATTGATTCAAATCTATTTTACTGAGTTCCATATTAGTTAATGAAGCAGGATACACACTTATTTTGTGTTTTGATAACCTAATTAGCCTAATTAGCACTAATCACAATTTAAGGCCAATTAAGGTGATTAAGGAAATCTAGGCATACTAGAATGAGCCAAACATATTTAAGGACTCTACTATACTTAATGAAGCATTAGGAACTAGCTTTACCAAAATCAGAGGTTGATCTAAGGCTTAATTCACTAATTCTAGATTAGGGTAATTAAAGGGTGATTAACAAAATTAAAGATCTTAAATTACTTTTAAGGGTCTATATAGGTTCTTTATGGTCTCATGAGCAATCAGAGACCTTAATTAACATTTTTAGTTAATTAATAGATTTAATATGATTTAAATAAAAATAGAAAAAGATTAAGCAATTATTTAAAATCTAACCATTGGATCTTTGATTTTATTTTATATTATTATTCCTTGCACTTTTCTAATTAAAATGGTAAATTGGATCATACCATTTGGATAAGTATTGATTAAATTATTTTATTAATACATTTTGAATGCTTATTTAAATTGAAACCATAGGGAATTAATTAAATTTATTTATCATCTATTTATTAGAAGGAAAATAATTCCAAAATTATTTAATTAACCCGGCCCAGAGATCGAACCACGTGGGACAGAACGGAGCTCGGCTGGACCGGCACTGTCGCACCACTCGGGCCTGGGCTGGCCCGGCCCGAGGCAACAGTGTCATCATCCCCGCACACCTTCCGCAGTGGGCTGACCTAGGGGATCTTCAGCACTGCAATTCTCTGTACTCAGGTGATGCCGACAGCTCAATTAAATCCGTACATGTTCCCGGAGTCAAGACACATCGATCCCACCATTTAGCCCTCTTTGGGATGCATTGCATCTTGGGATGGCTATTCGATGGGTTTGACCTTACTCATAGCATCTAGGGTTTACTGTAAGGAGGAAATTCTCCTCATAGAGACAGTCATTTGGCCAGAGCTCAATCCCTACACCATCCTGATGGGGGGGGCGGATCGAAGCCCTCTGGACACGAGCTCTGGGGTGCCCTGGATCGTCGGGACCTTACTCGAGCTTGACTACAAGCTCACGGCAGAAACCGGATGATCGAAAGATCATGATTGGCTAGCCCAAACCCTCTGGACAATCACATTGGGTTTCCTAAGCGGCTAGGGCAATCTAGGCGATATCCAGAGGCTCATCCGGAAGCAAGGATGGGATCTGAACTTATAAAATTCAGTGGAAAAGCTGTACCTAAATTTAGAGGTTGGAGAGGTGACAGAGGCAAGATGAGAAGCTCGGACTCCTCCAGACGATCACAGAGGCTCAGCAAGGGGCTCTGAACTCCAGACTGCACCCTCTATCAGTGGTTCGCAGCAGCAGAAATCATCGGGAATGCCGAGAGCTCCGAGGACTTTAGCTAGATAATTCTTGGATCATAGTGAGCAAAGGGACTCACTGTGACAACCCAGAGGTACTTATAGGCTGAGGGAAGGTTTGGGGTGGCTATTGTGGTCGAGGACCATGGCATAGGCTTGACCCAAGGGTGCTCCCTAAATTTCTATAATTGCAGTGGATCGGGCCTCGACCTTGGCTGGGAGTGCTAAGTAGATGAGGGCAACATCGCAACGGCCTCCCTGACGTGGCACAGAAGTGGCAGACCGATTTAAGGACATGACTGTATGAAGGGATTCGGCTGTCGAGCGCGAGCTGAGGAGGAAGACGATACACAATCTCGAGAGACTCCAACGTCGTTTGATCGATCATCAGTTGACGCAGAACGGCTCTGATCTCCCGAACCCTAATGACCGGGCGAGGAGGCTGGATCAACCATCAGATCGGATCTAAAGATCGGACGGGCAATCAGACCTACTTAAGACAGATACTCAGATGTCGTCGGATTAAAATCTCAGAACCGTGGAACGGTCGAGATGAGACGGATCCTGATTGAAAGCGCAGGCCGTTGGATCAGATCCATGGGATGAACGGCCCAGATGGCACCCACGATTTGGGGTCAGCCGACCGTTGGGGAAAGGGTAGATATGTAATTAGGGATTGTTTCAAACCCTTATGTGCAGTTGAACCACATTAAATAAATTCCAAAATATGTTTATATGACCTCCAAAAATTCACAAATTTTCACCCCTAGCTAATTGAGGTGTGAGGAATTCAAAAATGGAATCAGATTTTAATTTGGAAATCAAATTAATTTAGGTATTTTTTTAGGCTCAAAAATAGGCAAAAGTGCTAAAATTCTTAATTTAGCTCTGATTGATTCCAAACTTCTATTGTTAGGTTTAAATGACCTCTTGAGTATAATGGAATCAAAATTAGGACTTGGTATAGCTTATTTAACCTGAACTTAGCTATGGTAACAACTAGGGTTGTTACAAAGGATGCTTAAATAATATTTTGGTCAAAATGACCAAAATACCCTTCTTAAGACTAAATTTGAGATTTTAGGGTTTGAGCATTCAATATGCTTCAAATTAGTTGTAATGGACTTAATATTGACTAGTGAGGTAAATGAAGCTCTCAACTCAATATTTGATAGTATAAATAGCCTAATTAGTACTAATCACATTTTAAGACCAAATAAGTTGATTAAGAAAATTAGGAAACATTAAGTGATCCAAGCATAATTATAAGCTCTACTACACTTAAGAAGGTGATTGAAACATAAATCTCCAAAATTAGAGGATTAAACAAAGCTAAATTCACTAATTGAGGATTATGGTGATTAAGAGGGTGGTTAACTAGTTTGATATTCTTAAATTATTTTTAATGGCATAGATAAGTTCTCCATAGTCTTATAAACTTTCAGAGACTTAAATCATAATTTTTGGATATTAAATAAATTAATTATGAAGTAATTAAATTTAGAGAAAGATTAGGCAATTTTATAAAATCTAATCATTTGCTCTTGAATTTTATTTTATATTTTTGTTCCTTATATATTTTTAATTCAAATGGTATATTGGATCATACCATTTGGACAAGTGTAGCCAAAGTTCTTTAATAATTTATTTTGAATGTTTTAAATTAAATAATTCATATGAATTGATTTTTTGAATTAATATTTTTAAGGAAATTAATTTAGAAAATCCCTTATTTATTGTTGGCCCGAAATGTAAAATACACGGCACAAGGACTGACCCGGCCCATCACTGTTTGTCTTCCGCACCGAAAGGATCCCGACAGAAGCGGCTTAGGCTTAACTACCATCATCGAATTGTCCCTTTCCAGACCATCCCATGCCTAGATCTCGACGGCTACACCTTCAGCAACGCCCGACGCATCGATTTGACTAAGAAACCCTCTTTGGGATGCACTAGACCACTAAAGTGCTACTCAGCCTAAATGGCTCCTAGGGCAGAGCTGTGAGGATCAAATTATCCTCACAGATAGAGTGAAACGGTCCTACCTATGGCTATACACCATCAGCGGCTAACTGCGAGATAACAGGGTGAGTCAATTGACTCGACAACAGACTGGTTTGATGGGGTGTCATGCGTGGTCAGCTGCTATCATGAGATCGGCATGGATCTATCTATTCAAGCTGAATCAATCAATTGATTCACAGTTGACAATCACCTCTCGCTCATAGATTATCCGTAGAGATAATCGAGCCAACAGGACGGACCCTAACACCGGGGACTGATAGTGACTCATAGCTGACTGAAGGTGAGTCCCCAGATAGTGATCTCACTATCTGGACCATCACAAAAAATTGTCAACCCTCTAACTGACCACAGAGGATATAAGTAAGGATCCTATCGTATCATCTAAGGCAAAATGATCACCAAGTAGACAGTGAGATGAACTGGCTCGCTGGGATAGAGGGAGTACTTGGTCTGGCAGGGAGGCAACATTGTCAAGCACAGCAGGGAACGCTGGGGCATTTGAGCTCCTTTTGGATTCCTGAGGATTTGAACGTCAAACTACACCCACTATTAGTGTATGAAGATTGAACTGAGCTCTACTGGTAGCTGGACGGGCTGCCAACAGAGAACCAGAGAGCTTGAAATGGAGGAGGCGCTGAAACCTTAGGGAAGACAAATTCAGAGGCAAAGGTTTTGCTACCGAGATCTTGGAGCTATTTATAGCTCATACGCAAGCTTATAGGGCCATAGTCGAGCCAGTAGCTTCATCCCATAGCTGCGAATTGGGCTCCGATTGGGAGAGGGTAGATTCGGGAGAATAACAGGATCATGCCATGGGGGCGCAAGGGAGAACATGGGGGACAAGATCCCATCCTCGTACTGCCCTGAGGGTAGATAGTTGGGATCATGTCAGGACCCTCCCTTGGCTAAATGCTCGGGACGAAGATGAATAGCGACAGATAGGGGCGCATCTGTCCGATGGGTCTTCAGTTACAATGGAGTGGCTCATATCACCTGACCAATAATGGTCGATCGTGGGGATTATATCGTCTGTCTGATTGGATCATAAGAATCTAACGGGTGATAGGGTTTATTTAAGATGAGAAGCGGGGTACCGTTGGATGAGGGATGATGATCGAGCGGCTAGGATTAGATCACGGTGCGGGGTAGATCGCGCCATCGGATGAACCACGCTAAGATGTGTGCTAGCGCATCCAATGGAAACGGGTGGTGCTCTGCTGTCGGGACCCTGCAGCAGATCTGCCATGGTCCCGACAGCGAATCCATAATATAAAATTCAATATATAATTAATTTAATTAATATGATTCATTTAATTAATTAAATAAAAATTCTAATAAATTTTAAATCCAATTTAGGACCAAATGAGCTCTAAAAATCCCAAAAATTCACCCTTAGCTAATTAGGGCATGAGGAATTCAAAAATAAAATTAGATTTTGATTTGGAAATCCAATAGTTTAGCAATTTTTTAGGATCTAAAATAGGAAAAAACACCAAAATGCTCAAATAAGCGCCGATTAATTTCAAACTTTTATGGTTAGGTTTAAATGACCCATTGATTCTAATTGAAATAAATTTAAAGATTGGTTTAGCTTAATTTAGCTAGGTTTAGCTGAAATAACAACTAAGTTTATTACACTTCTAAGTTCTCAAAATCAGTAATCAGGTATAACAAAGATGTAAATAACTTTAATACTTAGCAATTGAATTTTTCCCTAAGTCCATCCCTTAAAAGACTTCCTTAATTAAGTTTTCCTTCCTTAAGCCTTTAGGAATCTTCCTTATGGATTAGTTGTAGACTTAGGCTAGAATTCATTCAATGTGTAAATGAGTTACTCAATAGATAAAACTTTGATTTTATTAGATTTCATCCTTATTTTGTATTTAAACCTTTAGTTAAGACTTGGGATCCATCTTATTAAGTTTGATTATTCCTAATAATATAGCCTTAACATATAGTCCATCAGAGTTAGGCTTAACCTTACACCCTTAGTCATTAGCACTTTTGGATTAAGAGGTTAAACCCCAACATTTTGGAGTTTAATTCTTAATACTTCAATCTCAATTTATCTTAATCAAGATTGGTTTGGGTTAATTAAAATCATTAATTAAGATGGTTGGTTTATTATTTAACTTATATAAGCATCACTAATTGAATTATGTTAGAGCTTGATTAGTTCTAATTATTTTAAATCTTATAGGACTGTAGTTCTTAGTTTTTGCTGGATAGTTGAATATTAGAGATCCTAAACTAGTACTATCTCAGAATAGATAGAATGAATTAAAATTAGATAATAATAAATATCACATATATTTAGTAGAGTTTTTGCTTACATTGATTTTGGCTATGCACATCTTGCGTTTGAGCCTTTTTCATTGGACATACTAGTTGGACATGGGATATTTGATGAAAATTATATGTTAGGTTTTGAAATGCATTCCTCACCCTTCAATTAGCTAGGGGTAAATTATTGAAAATTTCTTTTAGAAACCATTTAATTATTTAAATTTAATGAAGAAATTATGAATTAAATTAATATATTAATATATTAACTAAATCTCTTAAATGATCTCATCTCTACACCGTCTCCCTTCCATCACCCCCACTCAGACCCCCCCCCTCATTTGATCGGATAGGAGATCTGAGTCGCTCGATCAGCCCAATCAAATGGCTCAGAGCTTGATGTCTCCCTTACCCTTTGAGCACAAGGCGTGTGGCACAGAGCCGCGGCACGCAGCCAATCGCTACGTATGGTCACCCTCGTAGCCTCCACCAAGCTCCCATTATCATCCCAGTGGCTATCTAGAGTTCTTTTCTATCACAATTTGTGAATCTTGATCGCTCGCGAGACCTCTAATTCGAAGGAGGAGCCCCATCTGCTTCAAATATCCCTTAGTCATCGAATTAGGTATACTCCGGTCCCTATCGATACTACCTAATTTGATTGCTTTTCAATTTTGAAAGTTGATTTCATGGCTTGGATTATAGATTGATCAAGCCCAATTGAGCTCGATCAGGCATATTTTGCCAAAAATCTGCAGTACTGCACTGTATTGATGACCCATTCTCGTGATCGATCAGCTATGGCTAAGACTTTTTGGCAACTCTGGCCACCACCATTGCCAGTCCATCCGTTGTTGAGAAGATCTCGTCAGGATCTTTCCATTCTCGTGCGGCTGGCCACTGGCAGGGTCGAATCAACCTCGAATTGGCGTGTTCTAGCTTGCTGCCCTCGGTTCTGCTGAGGAAAAATTTTGCGTTCGCCTCGGGTTGGGTCGGGTCAGACCCAACCCGTGATTCTTTCATTCGGGTCCAGCATTGTTAGCCATGTTGCGGGACCCACCCCATCGTACTGTCACTCACCTGAGGCTGACGCATGGCTCGTTGTCTACCGTGCCACGAAACTCGCCCCACATCGCCGCTGTCAAGCCAGCCCGTGGGGCTACCATCTGTGACCCGCTGTGCCAGTGGTCCCCACCTACAGATAGATTAAAATTTTAAATATATTTAAATCTAAATAGTTAGTTTAGTATAATTAGATAAATAGTTAATTTCTATATTTCATCCATTATCTTGATTATTTTATATTTAAACCCTAATCTAAGTTTAGAGATCAATCTTATCAAGCTTGACTTTGCTTAATAAGATAACCCTAACTGTAGTACATGAGAGTTGGGATTAATCCCTTACCCTTAGTCTTTAGAACAAATTGGATTAAGAGGTTAAACCGAATATTTGGAGTTTAACTCTTAATCCCTCTATTTTGGATTGTATTAACCAAGATTGGCTTGGGATATTAAATTCATTAACCTAGGTCATTTGATTTATTATTTAACTTAAGTAATTGTCATTGATTGAATTATATTAGAACTTGATTAGTTATAATTACTTTATATCTCATATGACCAAAATTTTGAATTTATACTGAATAGTAGGATATTGGAGATCTTGAGCATGTATAATCTTATATTAGTTAGAACAAATTAAATTAGAAAATAAGATATATCACAGAGTTTTATATAGTATTATTTATACCTTGTTTTGATGCTTTGCTTTCTTATTTGGGACCCTTATAATTATGATATATTAGGTGAACATAGGATGAGTATTCTATGTTAATTTTGAGAAATTCACAAGTCATAATCATAAAGATGATAATATATATCAGATAGGAGCAGATAACTTAGAAAGATAATAGTTAGTGGAAATGTGTCCATAGTTAGATTGCCTCTAAAGTTTGGTTCTATAGTTTAATTTTAGTTTCCAAGCATTAGCATCCTAAATCATTATTACCATTAAGATTTGTGGGCTTGGAGGTCTAGGCATTAGTGCCCTAGATGCTTCAGTCCTGGAAATAGTGGCTAGCTTAGCCAATTTGGCTGGTATGGTAGTTCTAATGTAGACACATGTCCAATAATAAATGTTTTCAGTTAACTCAGTTCAATTTCAGTATCTATGCAGCACTTTCAGTATTTTACATACTTTCAGCATGTTTAGTCTTTACAGCAGTTTCAATATTTTCGCTTGGGTTTATTATGTAAGCTTGTTAGGGTGTTAGACTTATTTTAGCTCTATTATAATACATTTTATTTATTAAAAAAAATCAACATGTGTAGAATTGATCATATCTACTTATGATGTTTCTTGTACTTAGTCGCTTCTTTTACATATTCATTGCTTAACCTTTCAGCAGCTTTGGGTTAAGGTATGTGCTTACCTCATATTTTGCCTTAAGTTGTAATTGAATGATTATAACCTTACCATTTTCTTTTGTTGCTTTATTGCCCCTAAAATGCTTAGGATGTTTGTGATATTATTAAATACATGAAAATTAATAGACTAAAATATTCTTAAACAATACGTTTAACCAATTTTTCTTTTTTTTTTGCTGGGGCCCTAGCATTTTAAAATTGATAATGTCAGTTTCTGAGCAATTTGAGGAGTTAGCACCCATGGAGGAGCAATTCAAGGAGGATGAGCACCTTGGAGCTGATGAGCCTTAGTTTAGGTTGCTTATTTTATTTAAGTGAGAATGAGTGTCCTTTATTTTCTGCTTAAGACTTATTTAAAATATTGTAATAATACAGGTACTCTACGTATTTTTCTTTACTGTAAACTTTATTCTGAGCTGCATGTTTTCTATTCTTGCATTATGGTATTAATGGATGCAAACTTTATGGTATTATGGTATTAATGAGCTCAATTCATTCTTGATAGGCTCAACAATCTTATTGAAATTCTACATAATAATTATAATAATGATATGGTGCATCTAATGGAATCATAGTACTCGTTCATTTACTCTAAGCTCATATTCTACAATCACCTAAATATTTTGTAAATTCATGATCCCTTATGACCACTAATCCTTCTTATTTATATTTTTGAACTTTAGGAGAAGAATATTAATTATTTTGTAATAATTTTTGCAATACTAATATCCACAAGCATTAATATACTGCATTCCCAAGGGTCTAGAGGCTATACCTTGATATTATGTTAAGAGATCAAAGGGATGCAAATCTCTTTATGAGTGTCCTATAACCTTTATCATGCTCAAACATCACTTCACAACTTCACATCAGCTCAATCGAGTTACTAAAGGGTAGATATAATGACCCAGTACTGGATTAGACAATCTAATCGAATACTAAGTGTTAGTATAGTACTTAGTACTAGATTAGTGAAACTTAACTCACTATTAAGTACTACATGGAGCTATTAATATCTGAGATGGAAAGATAGATGTATAATATGATATAGATATATATTATTCTAGCCATCTATATAAGAAAGGAAAATACACCACATAAATGAAAAGTAAGATATTCAGAGTTTAATAAAAATTATACAAGAAGTTGTTTAAGATGTAATGACTATCATCCTCATGGGAAAGATAACATGAAAAAGATTGAAAGAAAGAAACAAGCTAAAAGATGTCTTATAGCTTGCCCTGTAGGTCTAGGTCCAAGCTCACAAACTGGATCACAAAAAAGCTTCAAAATCTACAGTATTTAGTTTTTAATATGATAGAGCACACCTAACAAAAGAAAAATAAGTGATTAGACTTATAAAGTCTAAGTACATTTTCAGGTATTTTAGTTATTTTATATAATGGTATCATATTTAAGAAAGTTACATCCAAGTTACATCCCAAAAAAGCTTTGAAAATTTCTATCTGGGCTCGATTGGCCAATTTTTTGATATGATAGTTTTACATACCTGTTTCAGTTTCAGTTTACTGTTTACTGTGTTATTGATGCATATTATTTAAGTTAGCTGTATTTTTGCTTACCTGCTCACTTGTACATATTTATAAGATGCTAGATTTTACTGCTTACTATAGGTATTATTTTTAATCAGCATATGCCATGTGATCATCAGCATGTTTAGGATTAGATTTTTCTTTCAGTACTTTTACTTACTGCATTATATATGTATGTCTATTCCTTAGTTTGCTTGAGGTGTGCCTTTTTGCCATAATTCTTGCTTAGTTATAAATATTGTATTTATAATTTATACTGTTCCTTGTATGCTTACTGCTCCTATGCTAGATAGTTGTTTTGATTGTATATGTAAATGATGATATTAATAATTCATATAAATTATTCAGCCTAAAATGTACTTAGACAATTGTCTAATAAGATTTTTTTTCTTTTATTGGCTAGAGCCCTGGCATTGTGAAACCGAAAATGTCATATTCAGATAAGTTTGAGAAGCTGGGTGTTGAAGAGGAGGAGCCTATTATTGAAGAAGAGCATTAGCCGAGTGATCCAGAAGTTGTTTAGTTTTCTTTTTGCATATTGTGAGGATGAGAGACTTTTTATTTCAATCTTTTAAACTATTTATTTAATACTGTAATAATACATGTATCTTTGACTGTATTTTTCTTTACTATACTTTATACTTTGAGCTGTATGTTGCACTTTTCTTATTTATTATGATAGCCTAGATGTACACCTATTTTACTTTACTTCCGCACTCTAATTTGTATTCGCTTAGTGATTGAGTTTATGGCATGTATGCAGTGGCTTATCTCCTCCTTACTTGTGGGGCCCCCATACTAATAGTAGAGAGTACGATGCTCCAACTGTGGCAAATCCTCAACTTAAGTAAGGTTAGGTAAGCCTCAACCTGCCCTAAGCCAGGGACTTGTCACCTGAATACTATGACATTCATCAATACATATGCATATCAAAGTGGCAGAAGTAGAAAACATGATTATAACATCCACATCATAGTATAGTATAATAAGGTAAAAGAGACAGTAACTCAGATCAAGTGCAGAAAGCAAAGTACATCCAGAATTTAATTATTATAAACTGAATTAAATGAAAATAAAATTGTCTCTCAATCTCACTGAAATGCAAAAGTCTATCTAAATAGCTGCAGCACGATCCTCCTCCTGAACTAGCTCCTCTCCTGCAGCACTGCCCATGAATAAGTCTGAATCTAACATTTGTCTGTATCACAAATGCTAGGGCTCCAGCCAACAAAATAAAAAAAAAGTTACAGTTAGACAAATTGTCCAAGTACATTTTAGGCTATTTTTAAATGAATTGATTAATTAAAGATATCACATTTGATTAATTTAACATGCAATCAGTTATGGGTGCAACAAGCTATACAAGAAATGGGGTAACTATAAACTATCCATTTATAGAATCAACAAGTATGTGAAATAACATACTAAACATGAAAGTAAGCAAGATGAAACTAATGTAACAGTAACTGCAACTACTGTACTAAATCTGATCCTAACAAGCTTATGTTCATGTTGAAATATGCTGAGTATAAAAGAACACAGTACTGAATATAACCAGAATCCCAACATTCTAAACATGCCCATATATATACATATAGCTAATCCATGATAGCGTACATACAACATGCAGATAAATATAAAAATGAAAGGCCACTGAGACATGTGGCAAAAAAAGCAAGACAATTCATGCACCATAAAGCTACCGAGACATGCAGCAAAATAAGCAAATACTGTAAAAAGACCACTGAAGTATGTGGCAAAGAACAACAATACTAAAACTGAACTAAAGTAGCAGTAAGCCTAAGACATAGTCCTGCCATACCAGACAATAGGCCATACAGGGCCTCTGAACTGAGAGTCAACTATAACCATCCTAGACATCCAAATCTGCTAGGCCTGAGTTGAACTCATAGAATAAGTCTATAACCATCCTAGACATCCATATCCGCTAGGCCTAAGACTATTCTATAACAATACAAGAACTGAAGAGGCAGACTAAGCTAGGACATACTCTACTAACTGAAAGCACTGCAAAAACTAGATGAATGATATGCTTTACAAATACTAACTTAGGATGTATCATCCATATCCTAAGTTCTCCTATTATGCTCAAGAAATAAGGCTCAATATCTAAGGTATGCTAAGCTATCAAGTCAAAGTAAGCAAGAGACTCAATCTACACTTGTGATATCTGTTGTTGTCTAATTAGTCCAATCTAACTATTCTGAGAAGATACAAGTTTAGGATCTCCAATATCCAGCTATCGAGTAAAATCTCATATTTATGATCTTAAAGCTAATATTAGAACTTAACAAGTTCCAATTCAAAATCAGATGATGACTATAATTATTAATATTTTTCTCTCTTACCCAAAGCTTGATTAAGTAAATCAAGATTTAAGGATTTTGGATTTGAACTCTACTTTGGTGTTCAAAACCTGAATCCAAGGTAATGTCTTAATAATAATCTAGGGTTCATACTTAATACCCATGGTAAGGATAAAGAATCCTAGAAGTTGAAAGATACAAGAGCTAGGAACATAGTGAAAGGCTATTCTATTGATTAAAAAATAAAATAATCAATTAAAAACTTGACAATCTAAGATATATATTCAATCTCTTAGATAATTTCATAATCCTATAGATTGGATCATTCCTATACCCACAAGACGCGGGTCATGGGTTGGCCTGACCCGTGACTTCGTCTTCTTCCTTACGATGGGCTCCGCCCTAACGGAGCTTCAATGCTGAAATTCTCGGTGCCCTGACGATGATGGTTGATCCACTCACTCCCTACACGTTCCTGGAGTTGAGACGCTTCGATTGGACTATGAACCCCCATCCGAGATGCACCCAATCATCGAGGTGCTAATTGGCCGAGGCGTCGCTCCTGGCACATTTGTGAGGATCGAATTCTCCTCACATAGCCTACCCTATGAGCCGAGCTCGTTGCCTACACATTCAAAGGCCGAAGGGGATTCAATTGGTCCACTCAGCAAGTCATTGGGATGGGTGGATCACCGAAGTGCTGCTCGGGGTGGAGCACAGACGGGAGTCAAAATTGGGTCAATCGATTCTCAGCCCAATTGATCGATCTGATCACACCCAACCCTTAATACGATTTGACAATCACCGACGAGAGCTTCTAATACCTATTGGATGGCTAATTGCATCTAAGGATCGCAACATTTGGCAAGCCAGAGGCTGACAGGCAGTGCACACTCAGACGATGAATCTGTTGTCTGGCCCACTGCCAGGTCTCACCCGAGAGCTTAGACGCCTACTAAAGAACTAGGATATGGACCTAACGCATCATCTAGGGCTGAATTGGAAGCGAGCCAACCTGAACTCAGTTCAACGGAAGAGACGAGGTCGAAAGCTATACCTGAAGTTTTGTAGCTGGCTGCAGCTGTGGTGAAACGAAGGGCCTTGGGTATTCCAGACAGTGGTAGAAGTTAGCTGGGGGTCTGAACATCAGACTCACACCCACTATCAGTGGACACCGTAGGCTCAGTTATCGGGGAGCTCAAACCGTGAGTGAATGCTGACAGAGAGGAAGAGCATCAAGCAGTCTATCCAACGAGAGCAAAGGGATTCTCTGAGGGATCCCGGGAGTATTTATAGCCCAAACGGTAGTGAGGGACCTTCAGACTGACCCCTAATGGCCGACCCAAGGAATTAAGCACCGGGCCATGACCTATGAAGGGTACACCTGGAACTTCTTTCCCCTAGCCATTGTGATTCGAGAAGGGAGTGGGGGACAAGATCTTTTCCCGTACTGCCACCACAGCAGGAGTGGGTGAGCTATTGGGGCCTTTCTTGGGGGCTCAGGTATGAAGCTGAATAGCGATGGTGAGGGCGTAGCCATTTGATGACGCGTCAGTTGGGATGGAGCGGTTCAGATCCTTCGATCAGTAATGGTCGATCGGGGAAACAGGCCATCCATCAGATTGATTCAAAGTGATCCAACAATCGTTCTGACTTACTTAAGACAGGATGCGGAGGGTCGTCAGATCAGGATGTCGATCGAGCGGCTATGATCAGATCACGGCATGAGATGGATCACGCCGTCGAAAGAGCTACGGTAAGATGCTCGCTAGACATCCTACTGGTCCATAGCTATGTGCCGCTGTCGGGACCCCGCAGCGGATCAACCGCAGTCCCGACAGCAAATCCGAACCTTTAATTTTGATTAAATAATTAAATTAATTAATATAATTCTATTTAATTATTATATTAATTCCTATTAAATTTATATATCCAATTTAAGCTTAGATGATTCCTAAAAATTCCCAAAAATTCACCCTTAGCTAATTAGGGTATGAGGAATTCAAAGATGAAATTAGATTTTGATTTGAAGATCAAATTAATTTAGGTATTTTCTAGGGCTCAAAAATAGCCAAAATACCAAAATTCTTGATTTAGCTCCAATTGATTCTAAATTTTTATGTTTAGGTTTAAATGACCCATTGAGTTTAATGGAATCAAAATCAAGGCTTGATTTAGCTTAATTAATCTAGATTTAACCAAGACAACAACTAGGGTTGTTACAGACTCTCCCACTTAAGAAAGATGTTGTCCCAACATCACTAAAGTGAAGAAAATTCTACTTGAACATAACAAGTTTTAAATGCAGTAGATAGGAAAGAGAAGAACAATACCTGGGCTTGCAAAGAGCTGAGGATATTTATTGCGCATATCCACCTCTTTCTCCCAAGTAGATTCTTCTAAAGATCGATTCTTCCACTAGATTTTGACCATATGAATTGAGTGGTTTCATAGCTGCTTCTGATCAAGAGCTAAGATTCTGATAGGTTCTTCAGCGTAAGAAAGGTCGGGTTGGATCTCTAATGTTGGAAGTTGAATGAGATGAGAAGGATCTCTGAGACATCTTCTTAATGACAATACGTGAAATATGTTATGGACAGTTGCAAAGCCATCAGGAAGATTTAAACGGTAGGCAGATGATCCTACTTTGGCCAAAACCTTAAAAGGCCCAACATAGCGAGGACTGAGTTTCCCTGCTACACCAAATCTATAGATGCCCTTCATTGGACTGACTTTCAAATAAGGAGAATCTCCCACCTTGAATTCTAGGAGGCGATGATGTGAATCATGATATTTGCTCTGATGGTCTTGAGCTGAACGAACGCTCTGTTGAATTAATTGAATCTTACTATTGGTCTCTTCAACTAGTTCTGATCCAAAAAGTTGAACGCTCCCTATTTCTGACCAAGCTAACGGAGTACTACATCTTCTACCATACAATGCTTCATAAGGAGTCATTTTATTACTGGCTTGAAAACTGTTATTGTAGGCAAACTTCACTAATGGAATGTGATCTTCCCAGGAATCGGCAAAATCAAGAATACAGTCTGACCATCCATTTAAGGATGAAAAGCTGTACTCATGGCTAGAGTAGTACCCAGATCTTGATGCACAGCTTGACAAAACTTGGAAGTAAATCTGCTATCTCTATCAGATACAATTGCTTTTGGAATCCATACAATCTGATAATTTCCTTGATATAGAGTTTTGCTAACTTCTCTACGGAATCAGTTTGATGAATAGGAAGAAAATGCGCTGCTTTAGTCAAATGATCTACTATAACCCAGATTGCGTCGGCACCAGATTTTGCATGAGGCAATCCCATGATGAAATCCATATATATTTTGAACCACTTCCATTCAAGAATTTCTAATGGATGTAGAAGACCACCAAGTCTTTGGTGCTCGGCCTTTAATAGATTACAGGCATGACATTTAGCCACAAAGTCGGCTACATCTTTCTTCATACCGGGCCACCAAAATGATTGCTTTAATTCCTGGTACATCTTCGAACTACCTGGGTGAATATGATACCCATAATTATGGCCTTCAATTAACACTTCATGATGCATGGACTTAGGAATCCACAATCGACTACCTTAATAAATTACACCATTCCGCAACTGCAGATCATGACGATGACTTCCTTCAATATCTACTTTGAATTTCAGATAGTCATCATCTTTGGTCTGCGAGGTAGAGACATCTCTATGAAAAGTGAGTTCCATGTTCATATTTACTAGGAGTGAACTTAACATGTCACCACTAATTGGAGAAATTTCAAGCTTACAAAATTCATGTTCTAAAGGACTGGATGCGATCATAAAAGATAAAGTAGCACGGCGACTAAGAGCATCGGCCACCACATTTGCTTTTCCTGGGTGATATTGAATATTAAGATCATAATCACTGATGAGTTCTAACCATCTTCTTTGATGACAATTCAACTCTCTTTAAGTGAAGATGTACTTTAAACTTTGATGATCAGTGAAAATCGAACATTGCACTCGATACAAATAGTGACGCCATATTTTCAAGGTAAAGATTACAACTGCAAGCTCGAGATCATAAACTGGATAATTTTTCTCATGAGATTTTAATTGTCGAGAGGCGTAAGCGATTACCTTACCCTCTTGCATTAATACACATCCCAGACCAATTCCAGAGGCATCTGTGTATATCTGATAGTTTAACCCTTCCTTGGGCAGAACAAGAACTGGAGCGCTGGAGAGTGTGTCCTTCAGTGTTTGGAATACATCCTCGCATTCAATACTCCATATGAACGGAACGGCTTTCTGGGTTAACTTAGTCAAAGGCAAAGCAATCTGGGAAATTCCTTTAACAAATTTCCTGTAATATCCAGCTAATCCTAAGAAACTTCTAATATCAGTAACAGACTTAAGTTGAACCCAGTCCTGAATGGCACTCACTTTACTCTGATCTACACGAATACCTTGGGCATCGACTACATGTCCCAAGAATGCAGTAGATTTAAGCCAAAATTCACACTTAGAGAACTTAGCATACAATTGATGTTCACGCAAAGTTTCTAGCACCAATCTCAAGTGTTCTTCATGATCTTCCAAGATTTTAGAATAAATGAGGATATTGTCAATAAAGACGATCACGAATTTGTCTAAGTATGGCTTTAGAACTCACTGCATCAAATCCATGAAGATTGATGGTGCATTAGTGAGTCCAAAAGACATAACTAAGAATTTAAAATCACCATAACGAGTACGGAAAGCGGTTTTTCCTACATCGTCTTCTTTTACTCGCAATTGATGATATCGAGACCTTAAGTCAATCTTGGAGAATATGACAGCTCCAGATAGCTGGTCAAATAAATCATCAACTCTAGGCAATGGGTATTTGTTCTTTATAGTAACTTTATTTAATTCGCTATAATCTATACACATATGCATAGATCTATCCTTCTTTTTCACAAATTAAATGGGTGCTCCCCAATGAGACATACTTGGCCTAATAAAGCCTTTATTCAAGAGTTCTTACAATTGCTCATTGAGCTCTTGAAGTTCCTTAGGTGCCATTCTATATGGAGCTTTAGATATAGGTTGGGTACCAGGGATTAATTCAATAGCGAACTCCACTACTCTGGAAGGAGGTACGACAAGCAGATCTTCCGGAAATAGGTCGGCAAATTCCTTAACTACTTTGCAATCAGAGAGAGAGATACTTTCTTTTGTTTCACCCATCATCGTGACTAAGTAAGCATCACAACCCTTACTAATCAACTGTTCAGCTTTAATTGTATTTATTAATGATAACTGCGTACTGGACTTTCCTATGAACATTTCAGATTTACCCTAGGAATGGAGAGTGACCTTCTTCTTGAGGCAATTTATCATGACATTATTGTCACTGAGCCAATTCATCCCAATGATGATATCAAAGTTTGCTAATGGCAGGATGATTAATTTAGAGTGAAATTCCTAACCATTTATTGGTATTTGGATGTTACAAAACTTCTGAGCACTTAGTTGGGCTCCAGATGGAAGTCCAACACCCAAAAATTTAGGTAAGTTATGTGAGTGTAGCTTAAGGATATTGGAAAATCATTCAGAGATAAATAAATGACTAGCACCGGTATCAAATAGTACATTACAAGGCTGGTTATTGAAATAAAGTGTGCCTAATTCATATGAATTACATTAATGACTTGCAAGCATTTAAAGAATGTACATGCACTTATTGAAATATGAGTTTTAGAGATGTGTATCTAAAACCACATTATTATCCTCTGCGGCTTCGATAGGTGTTAAGGCATAGACTCGTGCAGGACCAGCCGGACGATTGTTGGTTTGCCTCCTGAGATAGTTTTGAGAGTTAGGAGCTGGTGATTGTACTAGAGCAACTTCAGATGCAGGTGCTGGCATTATAGTCAGATTTAGTTCTCTCTGGTTTAGCAGAGTTGCTCTGAACATCTGCTTCCTCTGATGAGGTTTCATGGGAACTCCATCCACTATTTCCGTGTGATCATAATGGTAGAACTTGTGGCCTGTGCGCCCACAACTGTAGCACTTCTGGCCAAAGTGGTAACACTTGCCATACGGATGAGGCTTGGTACAGTTTTGAATTTGTTCTGCAGTTGGTGCATCTTCTAGCTGATAGATCTTTGCCATATTAAACCCATGTCTCTTGAAGTTTCCCTGCGATTTTAGACTTGTTTGCACTTTTTGTTTGAGATCCCCTTCAGATTGGTGATGCTCAATCACTTTAGATATTTCCACTAGCTTGAAGAAGCAAGTTTTGCAAGGCAGCACTATTTGATTCTTCAGCGAGTCTCGGAGTCCACTGAGAAAGTGATGGCAATTAGCTGACTCAGAGTGGGTAACTTTTTGTGCGAAGAAAATCAACCTACAAAATTCTCTTTCGTATTCAGCAACCGAATGACTCCCTTGAGTCAACCTTTAATCGTGTCTGAAATCATGTTTTGTGCAGATGGAGGAATGAATTCAGTTTTAAAGGCTTCAATGAACTCATCCCATGGGATGTCCTCTAGTTCGTAGTCAGTGAACTTAGTGTTTCGGATCTCTTCCCACCAATATTTTGCATCCGCGTGAAGCAGACGTGTAGCGAGACGGACAGCTTCAGAGTTCGGGATCTTCAGACTAATGAGATCCTTTTCCACGGCCTTCAGCCAGTCGGTCGTATCCATTGGTGATAGATTTCCACCAAAGGTTGGAGGTCTTAACCTCAAGAAATTATGAAGGAGATTATCCATCAAGTAATGGAAAGAAGAAGCAGGTTATGGGGAAGGAACTACCAAAACAGCAACAGTGACTCGAGTTGTACGATCATTCAGTAATTTCTACATGATGATCGCCTATTGAGCTTGATTTTCCAACAGAGTTGCCACCATGGCTCTCAGATGAGCTACCTCATCATTGGAACTACTGGAGGTGACAGTGTTTATGATAGGAGTAACAGTAGGTGGTGATTTATGATTCATTCTATTTAAATAATACACATCCAGATTTTAGAAATTATTTTAAAGAAGACAATAACTAAGTTGCAAAAATTCTCATTACGTTGAAACGATTGATTACATAAGATAGCAGAAAATCACAGTACTACTAGAACTATTTAGATCAAAGGATAACAGTTATCTTAACTATCACTCAACTCCCTCAATGTACTTAGCCCTAAAGACCACACAAAAGTCCTTAAATGTCACTTCCGGATGCTTCCTCTTACGCCTCCTTTCTAGCCTTGTCATAGTTTTGGACCACCTGATTCCCGCATAGTCTAGCATCTGGCATGTCATGATGTCCACGTAGAGAGACTCGGGACACTTTATGTATTTCAAGACTGACTCTACTCTACTCAACCATTCTTCGATATAGATCGGAAAGTATAGTCCTCTATAGGCTATTTGATGTAACAGTTTGTCCAAAACTAAGATTCCTTTTGCTAAAACTCCTTTTATCTGCTAATTACTCTCCTGTCTCCATTTGAAACTGTGACTCCAAACTAGCTCATAGGTTCACAGATAGTAGTCAAAATTAGACTCTTCGGGATCCATTTGACTATAAAGAAGAAATTTTTACTAAGTTCTTATTGGGCTCAAGATGACTAGATTGTTAGGATATGAGTATTTATCTTCTACATTTTTCATAGAGTTACTGATACTACTATGTTATGAATGTTACATATATTAATATTTGCATTTCAGAAGAACGGTCCATTAGGTAGAAAAGAATCGTGGATTCCATCCTACACCTTATGGTGTTCTCTTATACCAACTGTGGGGCCCCATACTAACAGTAGAGAGTACGGCGCTCCAACTGTGGCAAATCCCCAACTTAAGTAAAGTTAGGTAAAACCCCAACCTGCCCTAAGCCAAGGACTTGTCACCTGAATAATATGACATTCATCAATACATATGCATATCAAAGTGGCGGAAGCAAAAAACATGATTATAACATCCACATCACAGTATAGTAAAACAAGGTAAAAGATACAGTAACTCAGATCAAGTGTAGAATGCAAAGTACATCCAGAATTTAATTATTACAAATTGAATTAAATGAAAATAAAATAGTCTCTCAATCTCACTGAAATGCAAAATTTTATCTAAACTGTTGCAGCACGATCCTCCTGAACAAGCTCCTCTCCTACAGCACTGCCCACAAACAAGTCTGAATCTGACATTTGTCGGTATCATAAATGTTAGGGCCCTAGCCAACAAAAAAAAAAAAGTTATAGTTAGACAAATTGTCTAAGTACATTTTAGGCTATTTTTAAATGAACTGATTAATTAAAGATATGACATTTGATTAATTTAACATGCATGCAGTTATGGGTGCAACAAGCTATACAAGAAATAGGATAACTATAAACTATCCATTTATAGAATCAACAAGCATGTGAAATAACATACTAAACATGAAAGTAAGCAAGGTGAAACTAATGTAACAGTAACTGCAACTACTGTAATAAATCTGATCCTAACAAGCTTATGTTCGTGTTGAAATATGCTGAGTATAAAAGAACACAGTGCTGAATATAACCAGAATCCCAACATTCTAAACATGCCCATATATATACATATAGCTAATCCATGAGAGTGTACATACAACATGCAGATAAATATGAAAATGAAAGGCTACTAAGACATGTGGCAAAAAAAAACAAAACAATCCATGCACCATAAAGCCACTGAGACATGCGACAAAATAAGCAAATACTGTAAAAATACCACTTAAGTATGTGGCAAAGCACAACAATACTAAAACTGAACTAAAGTAGCAGTAAGCCTAAGACATAGTCCTGCCATACCATACAATAGGCCATACAGGGCCTCCGAACTGAGAGTCAACTATAACCATCCTAGACATCCAAATCTTCTAGGCTTGAGTTGAACTCATAGAATAAGTCTATAACAATCCTATACATCCATATTTGCTAGGCCTAAGACTATTCTATAAAAATAAAAGAAATGAAGAGGTAGGCTAAGCTAGGATATACTCTACTAACTGAAAGCATTTCAAAACCTATATGAATAATATGCTTTACAAATACTAACTTAGGATGTATCATCCATATCCTAAGTTCTTCTATTATGCTCAAGAAATAAGGCTCAATATCCAAGGTATGCCAAGCTATCAAGTCAAAGTAAGCAAGAGACTTAATCTAGACTTATGTGATATCCGTTATTATCTAATTAGTCCAATCTGACTATTCTAAGAAGATACAAGTTTATGATCTTCAATATCCAGCTATTGAGTAAAATCTCAGATTTACGATCTTAAAGTTAATATTAGAACTTAACGAGTTCCAATTCAAAATCAAATGATGACTATAATATGAATCTACAACCTAATTATTAATATTTTTCTCTCTTACCCAAATCTTGATTAAGTAAATCAAGATTTAAGGATTTTGGATTTGAACTCTACTTTGGTGTTCAAAACCTGAATCCAAGGTGATGTCCTAATAATGGTCTAGGTTTCATACTTAATATCCAAGATAAAGATAAAGAATCCTATAAGCTGAAAGATCCAAGAGCTAGGAACTTAGTAAAAGGCTATTCTATTGATTAAAAGACAAAATAATCAATTAAGAACTTAACAATCTAAGATCTATATTCAATTTTTAGATAATTTCATTATCCTATAGATTGGATCATTCCTATACCCACATGGAAGGCTTTAAGTGGTTTAGTCAGTAAATCATTTAATGAATTTCAATTGGAGATAGTTCAATTCAAGTAGAAGATCTAGAGTTTAAGATTTAAAATTTGATCACTTTAGACTTAAGCTAGGTTTTTAACTTAGGATTTTCTAAATGTGTTTCTTTTAGAATTTAAGCTCATAAACTAACTTAGTTGAACTTATTAAATGGAGAATTAACATCTAAAAATATTAGATTCAATTATTAAGGCAAAGTGATCCCTTTTTCTGATCACTTAAGATCTAAGTATTTTAATTAAGGCTAAATGAAGATTTATTAACTTAATATGAATATTTTTAACTTAAGTATTTTGAGAGATGCTAATAATCTAACTAAGGATAATCTACTGAATTTTCCAATATTTAAGGGGCACTTAAGCACATTTTGGTCAAAATGACCAAAATACCCCTCTTAAGGTTAAATATGGAATTCTAGGGTTTAATTATCCAAATTACTTCTAATCTATTTTAATATATCTCATATTGATTAATGAAGTAGGAAATACACTTATCTTAGGTTTTGACAACCTAATTAAGCTAATTAGCACTAATTACTTATTTAAGCTAATTAGGGTGATTAAGGAATTTAAAACATTCTAAGGCAATCCAACCTTACCCATAGGTTCTAATAGCCTTAAGATAGCATTAGGGATTAACTTATCCAAAATTAGAAATTAAATTAGGTTTAATTCACTAATCCTTAATTAGGGTAATTAAGGAGGTGATTAAGAAAATTACATATCCAAATCTAGTTTTAAGGGTCTATAATTGTTCTCTAGGGTTTAATGAGCAATCAGAGCCCTTAATCAGCTAATTTGGATATTAATTGAATTTATTAAGATTTAATTAAAAACAAAGAAGGATTAAGCAATTATTTTAAATCCAACCATTAGATCTGTGATTTTATTTTATATTTAGATTCCTTGTATTTTTTTGATTCAAATAGTATATTAGAGGATACCATTTGGATTAGTATAACTAAAGTTATTCAATTAATTTAATCTGTATTTTTATTTAATTTAAAACTATAGGATTTGATTTATTAAATTAATAACCATAGAAAATTTAATCCTATAATTCATTTATTAACCGTGGCCCATAATCAAAAGACGTGGGTCACGGGTCGGCCCGACCCGTGACTTCGCTTCTTCCTTACAATGGGCTCCGCCCTAACGAAGCTTCAACACTGAAATTCTCGGCGCCCTGACAATGACGGCGGCTCCTCTCACTCCCTACACGTTCCTAAAGTTGAGACGCTTCGATTTGGACTATGAACCCCCATCCGAGATGCACCCGATCATCGGGGTGCTATTTGACCGAGGCGTCACTCTTGGCACGTCTGTGAGGATCAAATTCTCCTCACAGAGCCGACCCTACGAGTCAAGCCCGATGCCTACATGTTCAGAGGCCGAAGAGGATTCAATTGGTCCACTCAGCAAGTCTTGGGGATGGGTGGATCACCAAAGTGCTGCTCGGGGTGGAGCGCGGATGGGAGTCAAAATTAAGTCGATCGATTCTCAGCCCAATCGATCGATCTGATCGCACCCAACCCTCGATACTATTCGACAATCACTGACGAGAGCTTCTAATACCTATTGGACGGCTAATTGTATCGAAGGATCGCAACATTTGGCGAGCCAGAGGCCGACTGGCAGTGCACCCTCAGACGGTGAATCCGTTGTCTGGCCCACTGCCAGGTCTCACCTGAGAGCTTAGACGCCTACTAAAGAACTAGGATATGGACCTAATGCATCAAATAGGGCTGAATTGGAAGTGAGCTGAGCTGAACCCAGCCCAACGGAAGAGACAAGGTCGAAGGCTATACCTTGAGTTTGGTAGCTGGCTGCAGCTGTGGCGAAACAGAGGGCCTTGGGTATTCCAGACAGTGGCAGAAGTTAGCTGGGGGTCTGAACGTCAGACTCACACCCACTATCAGCGGTACACCATAAGTTCAGACGTCGAGGAGCTCGAACCATGAGTGAACGCCGATAGAGAGGAAGAGGATCAAGCAGTCTATCCAACAAGAGCAAAGCGATTCTCTGAGGGATCCCAGGAGTATTTATAGCCTGAACAGCAGTGAGGGACCTTCGGATTGACCCCTAATGGCTGACCTAAGGGATTAAGCATCGGGCCATGACCCGTGATTGGTAGACCCGAAACTTCTTTCTCCTAGACATTGCGATTCGGGAAGGGAGTGGGGGATAGGATCTTCTCTTGTACTGCCACGACAGCAGGAGTGGGCGTGCTATCGGGGCCTTTCTTGGGAACTTGGGGACGAAGCTGAACAGCGATGGGTGAGGGCTTAGTCGTTCGATGGCTTGTCAGTTGGGATGGAGCGGTTCAGATCCTTCGATCAGTAACGGCCGATCGGGGAAACAGGCCATCCGTCGGATTGATTCAAAGTGATCCAACGATCATTCTAACTTACTTAAGACAGGACGCGGAGGGTCGTCAGATCGAGATGTCGATTGAGCGGCTATGATCAGATCACGGCGTGAGGTGGATCACGCCATCTAAAGAAGATGCTCGCTAGACATCCTACTGGTCCATAGCTATGTGCCGCTGTCGGGACCCCGCAGTGGATCAACCGCAGTCCCGACAGCAAATCCTAACCTTTAATTTTGATTAAATAATTAAATTAATTAATATAATTCTATTTAATTATTACATTAATTCCTATTAAATTTATATATCCAATTTAGGCTTAGATGATCCCTAAAAATTCTCAAAAATTCACCCTTAGCTAATTAGGGTATGAGGAATTCAAAAATGAAATCAGATTTTGATTTGGAGATCAAATTAATTTAAGTATTTCTTAGGGCTCAAAAATAGCCAAAATACCAAAATTCTTGATTTAGCTCCAATTGATTCCAAACTTCTAGGTTTAGGTTTAAATGACCCATTGAGTCTAATGGAATCAAAATCAAGGCTTGATTTAGCTTAATTAATCTAGATTTAACTAGGATGACAACTAGGGTTGTTACATTACTAGTGGATTAAGGTCTATACCTGATCCAATCTTAAGTAAGGGATTTGCCAAAGTGACTCTCCACTCCTTAGTCTAATAATTGTGGATTAAGGGGCGGAGCGCCACAGGGTGGTATTATAAAATTCCATAAGGTGTTTGATTGGAATTTACATTCCTCTCTACCTAATGGATGATTCTTCTAACAAGACAATCACTAAGCAAAAACATTAGAGTTTACATCTAAGTTATCACAATTTCTTGCTCAGAATAAAGAGGTATAAGAATGAGAAATACATACATAGGTAGTATATAACGCTCAAAGAACATAGACTAAAGAAAATCAGTAAGATAAAAGTAAACTTATTTAACTGATGAAATTGTTAGACGCTCAAGGATAATGTTTTGGCGGTATCATCGGTAATTTGAGGCTATGTGGGAGTATGTCTCCCAATTCCATCAGCAATATGGGAGGTACGTAGAAGGAGTATTGGAGCCCGGAGTCTGAGTGCTAGATCGACTACTTCAGCACAGCGCTTTCAAGGGGTTTGACCTCCCAGTTTTAGCCAAGGAGTGGCTGAAATGGGCAGACTTCGTGTTTGAAGCTATTGATTGCACAGACAACATTAGAGTCTCCATTGTATCTCTCCTCCTACAAAACAAAGCCAAGGACTGGTGGAATGTCACCTTATGGGCACTCACCCATAGGCATGAAGGAATGCAGAGGGAGGTCACCTATGAGGACTTCCACCGTGCTTTTACCGCCAAATATATTGGATAGGTGTCTTAGTCTTAGCTTTATTCCAATGCTATCTATTGTATCCTCCTGTATCATGTATGCTAATTTTGAATGAATAATAGAACTATCTTATTTATTTCCTCAAACTCTGAACTGGACTGTTATTTTATAAAACTCAGATTTGCATGACAATGAATCCTGGATAAAGCTCGTCTCCCGCCACCTTCGGCAATTTCTCTAGTGAGGTAAATGCCCTGCTATAAGTGGTCAAGATCATGGTAGACTCCCATAATAAGCAGGCCAAGAGAGCGACCAAGGTTCAAGCCTGATAAGCAGAACGTATAGAGCGACTACTAACAGCTCAAATGAGCCAGAGTTGCTCAAATACTGAAACCACCATAGCCCCTCACTACTCATTCCAGCACCATGTTTAGTCCACCAATGGACTGCTACACAACTTTTTGTGCCTCAGACCTTCTGCCTTCGATGGAAGTCTTTTTGCCATTGACATAACCAATTGGATTAAAATGGTGGAGAAGAACCTCACTAGCATCAAAAGCCCAGATTCTGAAGTAATCCGCCTGACGACTCATCTCCCCCAAGATGAGGCAAAATATTGGTGGGATAACACTCGCCATATACTGTTTGCTGACTTAGAGCTAGAAGACATCTCTTAGGATGAATTCATAGAGGCGTTTTAAACTCAATACATCCCCACCTCCACCAGGCATACAATGCAAATCAATTCCTCAAGCTGCAGTAAGGGAACCACTCAATTTTTGTGTATGAGTCTGAATTTTGGCAACTAACAATGTTCGCTTCTAACCTTGTCCCCATAGAATCTGATCTATGCCACTGATTTTGGAGTGGATTACGGCCCTCCATTCGGAGGCAGGTCGTTTCCCGCTGCTCCACCAACTTCGCGGAACTTCTAGAATACACCAAGATGGTAGAACTCGATGAACCATCCAAACCCAAGCGCAGCTATGGGACGATCACATCTCAGTGCGAGAACCCTAGAATGGCTAGGGTATATCAAATTGAGGCAGAGAATTCGTCAGCAAATCTCTTGGATGGTTGCACTTGTCCCACCCATATGGACGAGCTATCATAGGACTAGAAATTGCTTCAATTGCGGGAGGCCGGGTCACTCCTACTATCGGTGCAACTTCACCAATATTATCGACGGTGACCAGATCGATCACTCCAAATGATAATGAGTCTTCGATTTGTTCCAAAAGCCTGTGACAGTCCACCCAGCACTGCCACCTCCTCCTTCTAGTCAACAGCGTGAGACAACCATTATCCCCCGCCCAAATTCTCCAAGGCCACCTATCCGGCAACCTTACAACAAACATCCTACTGGTCCCGAACATGTTTATGCTCTTACCCCTACTGAAGTGGTAGAGGATAACAATGTAGTGTCAGGTACACGCTTCTAATCTAATCTACATTTTAGTATTACTTGCTTAAATTAGCTAGTAAATTACTGCATCTGTAATAAGGTACTATCTATATAAATAATAAGCCCTGTAACATCTTATTTGACACTGGAGCTAGTCACCCCTTCATTTCTGAGAGTTGGACAAAATCTCTCAACTTATCACTATACTGTTTAGTGAGTCCTCTAAGCGTAGGACTACCATCTGGAGCTCAATTGCAAGCCCATCAATTCTGTAAGATACAAATTCTTATTGGAGAAACAGAATTCGAAGGCAAGCTTGTAGTTTTGTCAATAGCAAATTTTGACGTTATCCTAAGAATGAATTGGCTAAGTCAGCATGATGCCACCATCAATTGCAAGAAGAAAAAGATCACCTTGGGTGATGGTCGACAAGCAAAGTCATTTGTTGGGAACTTCAGTACAAGGGCTTCTTTGATCAATGCTATCAAAGCCAAGAGGTTAGCAAGTAAAGGTTGCAGTGCCTTCCTAGTGACAATACTAGGGGAAAAGAAGGAAGACATTCCCTTATCCAAAAATCCCATCATTTGCAAATTTGTCGATGTCTTTTCCGAAGACCTACCTGATCTTCTACCTACACGGGAAGTAGAATTTGCAATCAATATTATCCTAGGAACCCAGCCAATCTCCAAAGCACCCTATCAAATGGAACCTCAGGAATTACAGGAACTGAACAAGCAACTGCATGAGCTATTGGAGAATGGTCTGATCAGACCTAGTCCATCACCATGGGGAGCAACAGTCCTATTCATCAAAAAGAAGGGAGTTAAACAAGGTCACTATAAAGAATAAATACCTGCTTCCCCGCATCAATAATTTATTTGATCAATTTGTCAGAGCAAAGGTGTTCTCCAAAATTGATTTGCGATCAGGATACCACCAGTTGCAAGTGAAAGATTCTGATATAGCAAAGGTATCCTTTAGAACCAGATATGACCACTATGAGTTTTTGGTGATGTAATTTCGATTAACAAATGCACCCTCAATCTTCATGGACTTAATGCATCATATTTTGAAACCCTACCTTGACAAGTTCGTCATCGTCTTCATAGATGATATTCTGATATATTCTAAAATGAAGAAGGAACGTGAATGTCATCTTAAGGTAGTGGGGGAACTACGTGACCACAAACTGTATGCCAAGTACTCAAAGTGAGAGTTTTGGCTTGATTCAGTTGCTTTCCTTAGCCATGTGGTGGATGCACAAGAAGTTAGAGTGGATCAAAATAAAGTCAGTGTTATTCAAGATTGGGTCCAGCCAAAGACAGTCACTGACATCAAAAGTTTCTTGGGTCTAACTGGGTATTATAGGAGATTTGTGAAGGGATTTTCCCTAGATAGCTGCCCCATTAGCCAAGTTAACCCTGAAAGTAGTGCCATTCAAATGGTCCCCATTATGTGAAGAGGCATTTCAAGCATTGAAGAATGCACTATCCATTGCTCAAGTTCTAGTTCTTCCTAAAGAAGGTGTGAACTACCAAGTCTACATTAAAGCCTCTAGTATATGGTTGGGAGCTGTGTTGATGCAGGAAGGTAAGGTCATAGCCTATGCTTCTAGACAACTGAAAATCCACGAAAGGAACTATGTCATTCATGATCTCGAGCTAGTCGCTGCACTGTTCGCTTTAAAGATTTGGCATCACTACTTATATGGGATTCATTTATCGATATTCACCAATCACCAGAGTCTCAAGTACATATTCACTCAGTGGGAGCTGAATTATAAGCAGAGAAGGTGGTTGGAATTAATCAACGACTATGACCTCGACATTCAATATCATCTTGGAAAGGCAAATGTTGTGGCTGATGCTCTGAGCTGTCATGCTACCCTTACGCCATTATCTCAGAAATCCCATTAGAAGAGGAGTTTCGTAAAATGGACATTAAATCAGTGCGTGGTGACTTATTGAGTACAGTTATCTCATTGAGTAATGTGGTGCCCACTTTCCATAGAGATGTATCCATTTCACAAACTAAAGATGAAGAGAATCTAAACTTTAAACAAGCAATCGAAGGGGGTAATACTTATCGAGGCACACACAAGATAGGAGGCATAACCCTTTCACAATTATTATTCTCCTAAACTAAGATTCTAGCTCACCCTCTTAAGTTTGGACAATTTACTCTAGTGGGACTGTATTCAGATTAACCTGCAGAAAGCACCTGGTTAAAAGTCCACATTGGAGTCACTCATCTAGGCCTGAATATTACTTAAATGACTCAGTACCATAGGTATGCATGATCATAACTAACTAATAATCCAATCTCAGCCAATTATATTTAATAACTGAGGATTTATACAAAACTATCAATCCTTAATCTAATTGGGTGAGTACCACATAAGGCTCCAAGGATGTGACCAAATGGTCACTCAACATGAGTTACTACCATTTGGGAGGAATCTCAATCTAATGTCTTATGTGTATTCTACCACAAGATTTAAGATCAGTTTCTAAGGTTAATGATGATCATCCAAGCTCCTACCTTAATATGTCACAAGAAGTCCTTCCTACCTCAATATATAGCATTCTTTAGGTCTTTTAAACATTTCAAAACAAATCCTATAGCAAGATCATCAAGGTCTCATTCTTCTAATACTTAAACTAAATTCAAGATTCATTTATTAAACTTGGATTAAAGTGATCAGATCAGATGGTTAGATACATCTGATCATATCCTATTGTACAATCATGGGATAAATCAAGAATATTGTTAGGATTAGGTCATTCCATAAATCAATACAGTTTTATCTTTATTCTTCATGATAAGAGTCTTATATAAAAGAAAATCAAAGATCTTAAGCTTCGGTTCAGATGATTCAATCGCATAATGTGGGGCCCCATACCCTCCGCGGCCATGCTAATACTAATATTAACATAATCACATGGAGTATGGTGCTTCAAAAGTGGCAAATCCCCAACCTAAGTAGAGTCAGGTATAACCCAACCTGCCTTAAGAAAAAGACTTATCACCTGAAATTGAGAACATACATCAACATATCAAAGTAGTGGAAGCAAAAAATAGTATAGCATAACATCCACATCACAGAAAGGTAAATTTATCAGTAACTCAACTCAAAGTACAAAAAGTAAATACATCCAGATTTAGAATTATTATAGACTGAATATTTAAAAGAAAGAAAATAGCTCTCAATCTCACAGAAGAAAATGAAATCTAACTAAGCAATAACAGGAAGATCCTCCTCCTGTCCAAGCTCCTCTTCTGCAGAACCACCAACGAACATCTCCAAATTTAATATTTGTCGGTATCACAAATACCAGGGCCTCAGCCAACAAAAAAAAAAGGTTACAATTAGACAGCTTGTCTAAGTACATCTTAGGCTGATTAAGTGAACTGAATATTTAAAGATATCACATTATTACTTTAAACATCTAAGTAATTTAAGGTGCAACAAGCTACAAGGAACATAATAGTTATAAACAATATATTTATAACTAAATAATAAAGTATGAAAAAAATAACATACTAAACGTGAAGCTAAATAAGGTAAGGCTAAAATGTATAACTAACTGCAAGGTACTAAAAGTAGAACACATCCTAACATGCTTATGAATATATGAATACATGTTAATTTCATAAAAGAAAGTTGTACTAGAATATGTTGAACTAAGTATACAAAGTAACATCCTAAACATACTTATGCTAGATAAATTCTGAACTAAAATAAATATACAAGTATGCAAAACTAATAAGTAAAATCCACTGAAGCATGTGGCAAAACAAGCCAGAGCATTGAAATGAAATAAAAGTAAAGTCACTGAAGTATGTGGCAAGGCAAACCAAAACACTAAAGCTAAATTGAAGTAGAAGCATGCCTAAACATAGTACTGTCATAATAGAAATAGGTCATACATGACCTCTAAATAGAAAGTTCAACATGTATCCATCCTAAACATCATCGGAGCTAGGTTAAATTTGAACTTATAGAATAAGACATGTATCCATCCTAGCCAAGCACAGAGCTAGGTCTGAGTCTATTCTATAACAAAACTGGAACTGAAGAGGTAGATTAAGCTAGGACACACCCTACTGAACTGAATTCACTGAATGAACTGAATGAATGTTTATGCTATTTAAATACTAACTTAGGATATATTATCAATATCTTGAGTTCACCTATTATGTCCAAGGAAAAAGGCTCAATGTACAAGGTGTGCAGAGCAATAATAGTCAAAGTAACCAAGAGACTCAACTAGACTTATGTGATATCTATTGTTGTCTAATTTAATTTAGTCTAACTATTTTGAAAAAGATACAAGTTTAGGATCTCCAATATCCAGCTATCAAGTACAATCCCAGATTCACGACCTTAATGTTAACCTTAGAACTTAATAAGTTCTAATCCAAAATCAGATGACGACTATAAAGGATTAAAGTAAATAAATCAACGACTTAGTTGTAATGTTTTACTCACTCTACCCAAATCTTGATTATGAAATTCATGATTTATGATTCTAGACTTAACACCATAATTAGGGTTCAAGTCTTGAATCCAAGGTACCATCCAGAGTAAGGATCTAGAGTTCACACCCAACTATATTCTAAAGGTATAGAATTCTCATAAGTTGAAAGATTAAAGAACTAAGATCTTAGTGAAAGGTTATTCTAATGTTAAAAGATAAAATAATCAATCAATTAATATAAGAATCTATGATCTATTTTTAATCTATAGAATAATCATATTATTTTATAGATTGAATCAATTCTACACCCACAAGGAGGTTTCAAAAGGATTAGTCAATTAATCAAATAGGGAATTCCAAATGAGATGATATAATTCAATCAGATGATTAAAGGATCTAAGATTTAAGATCTAAGGTTTTGATCACTTTAGATCTAAGGCTAAGAAGTCTAAACTTAGGATTCTTTATAAGGCACTTTCTTTAAGACTATAATTCATGAATAATCTTTAATAAAATAATTGGGATTAGAAACTCTAGCTTAATATTAAGTTAATTTTATGGAGGGTCTTAAGGCCACTTAAGATTTTAAGAGCTTACTTAAGGATATTTGAGACTTAATCACTAGGATTCAATCATGAGGTAATAAGTTTTAATAATTGATGCTAATACATTTCATCACTGATTACAATCTCTCCACTGAAGTTTCTAAGGTTTAAGGATGGTTAAACATTATTTTGGTCAAAAATGACCAAAATACCCTTCTTAAGACTAAAATTAGAAACTTATGTTTTAAACATTCTATTTAATTTAAATCAATTCTAATGAATCTGATATTGACTAATGAAGTGATTAGAACACTTAGCTCAAGATTTGACAACATATTTAGCCTAATTAACACTAATCACATTTTAAGACTTATTAAAATGATTAAGAAAATTATGGCACATTAAGATGATCCAAACATATTTATAGATTCTACTGCACTTAAGAAGATGATTGAAACCTAAATCATCAAAATCAAAAGGTTAATTAGGGCTTAATTCACTAATCAAGATTTAGGGTAATTAAGAGGTGATTAGTAAATCTAGGACTCCCAAATGATTTCCAATGGCTTAAATGGGTTCTCCATAGTCTCAGGAGCAATCAGAGACCTTAATTATAATTTTTGAACATTAATTAAATTAATTATGAATTTATTAAGAATAGAAAAAGATTAAGCAATTAAATAAAATCTAACCATTAGATCTTAGATTTTATTTTATATTATTATTTCTTACATTCTTCTCATTAAAATACTATATTAGATCATACTATTTGGATAAGTATAGCCAAAGTTATTTAATAAATTTAATTTGAATGTTTCGCTTAATTAAAATCATAGGGAAATCATTTATATAAATTAATCAGTTAATTAATAGAAGAAAAATAATTCCATAAATTCAAAATTAATTGGCGGTTCAAAATCGAAACCGCTCGGGTCAAGGGCTGACCCAACCCACCACTGTGCATCGTCCCCGCGCCTAATACCCAATACTAGGGCACCTATGGTTAGCTTCAAGCACCTAATTCTCCACGCACAGGCCACGCCATGCCTGGATCTTGATGGCTACCCCATCATTGGCACTAGATGTGTCGATTGAGCTAAGAATCCCCATCTGGGATGTAGTAGATTGCCAGATGGCTACTCCACCAAAATACTCTAAGGTGAGGGATTTATGATTTACTGTGAGGAGTAAATTCTCCTCACAGAGACCACCATTTGGCTAGAGCTCAATCCCTACACCATCCTGGTGATGAGATGGCTCAAAGCCCTCAGGGTATGCAGACTGGGGTGCAGCTGATCGCTGGGTCCTTACTCAGACTCAGCCATGGCTCAGCCGCTAGCTCGATCGATCGGAGCTAGCTTAGACTCTGGGAGAGATCAGGCTAGATTCCTATGAGGCTAAGGGAGCTAGATGACATTCAGAGCTTTCTTCATAAGCTCGAATGAAGAACTGAACTCACCCAGTTCAGTGAGAAGAATCTATACCTGGGATTGAAGCAACTGCTATGATTTAGGGAGAATGAGAAGCTCTAGAGCTCACCAAGCAGTCACTGCAACTTGCTAGGGGGTCTGAACCCCAGATCACACCCACTATCAGTAGTACGCAAAAATTTGAGTGTCGGGATTTGCCGAGAGACGGGGAGCTCCAGGGGATTCGATCGGACAATTAATGTACCACAGTGAGCAAAGGGACTCACAGTGATGCTCTAAGGGTATTTATATGCATAAGGAAGCACTGAAGGTGGATGCCAGGGCTTAAAAACCAGGGTATGGCTCAAGCCGTATTAATGGGGGTGGATGAAACGGTAGAGAGCAATTCTGGGTAACTACTACCAGCAAGAGGTCGTGCCCGAGGGTAGTAGTGGAAGAATGGGGCTTTTCCCGTACTACCACAGGGGTTGGGGATATCTGGTTGTCAGGGGACCAGGCGTGCGAGTGAGCGAGGGGAAGGAAACGATCCACAATCGCAGGGATGCTCCATGCCGTCTGATCGTGGAGCCATTGGTCTTAGACGATTCTGATACGCCACTTAAACAATAAATCGTGGATTATATGACAGCCGTCGGATATGCTCGATCGATATGATGCCTAAGATTTGCGCCACTGGATGAAGTGCACTAGGATGCGTGCTAACACATCCATTGGCGCGGATTGAAGCACTGCTGTCGGGACCCCACCGCAAATCTACCTCGGTCCAGATAGCAAATCCGATATATATAAAAACAATATTTTTTTATTTTAATTATTAAAAATTCATTTAATAATTAAATAATAATTTTAATAAATTTTAAATCCAATTTAGAACCAAATGAGCTCCAAAAATTCCCAAAAATTCATCATTACTGTATGAGGAACACAAAAATGAAATCAGATTTTAATTTGGAAATTCAATTAATTTAGCTAATTTTCATGATCCAAAAATAGGTAAAAATACTAAAATACTCTATTGAACTTCAATTGATTTCAAACTTTTAGGGTTAGGCTTAATTGATCTATTGAGTCTAATGGAATCAAAATTAGAGCTTAGTTTAGCTTAATTAATCTAAACTTAGCTAGTAATTACTAGGATTATTATACATAATTTTGTTATTAAGCTTAGCACTTCTAATTCAATGATTTAAGATCAATATCAAATCATGTGCATTATTGAAATAATGTCAATTGAATTATCTTTCAATCAAGTCATTTGATTAAGTTATTGAAGTTCAAGTCTTAATCAAATATGTTAGGGTTTTAACCCCATTCCTTTTTACATTTAAAACCAAATGTTGATTTATAAATCCATGACAAATTAATGTATTTTTAGTACATTATTGGTGGCAATCTCAGATTTAGACCAAGTGTTAATAACTTGATCAAGATCTTAAGATTTCTTAAGATTAATTATGGGATTTTGCTATTTTAATAAAATCAGCTAAATTAAATATTTAAGATACACATGAGAGGTTCTTTACATTCATACTACTGCTATGAAAATATAATCATAGAAATTTGCATAAAATAGAAGGCAATTAGTATTAATCAAATCCTAATTCAAAAGAAAAATATTAGCACCTAATTACAAATCTAACCATTAGAAATTTATGAAACTTGGCAACTAACTTCTATACATTCATAAGAACATTCAAAAACTAAGTTTACTAAATTTGAATAATCAAAAATCCTAATTTTTACTAATCATACTCTTACATGATTATAGCATAATAAAGAATACATAAATCAGAAAAATAAACTACCTAGCACATGCATTCTACTTGATATCAGGAACACAATGACACCTAAATCATACAATTTGGCTAAGTGCACATGCTAATCCACCCTAATTAAGTTCTGCAATAATTAGGCTAAAACAAAAAATCCAACTGTTAAAAGTTCAATATTATTTTATATTCTTAATTCATATGATTTTCTAATCAATTTGATATATAAGATCATAGGGTTTGGTTCAGTTGATCAAAAGTTATCACATTAATTTAATTTGTGTTTTTCCAATTAAATTTTCCTTATGATTTAATTAATTGGATTATTTTACTTAAAAAAATAAATCCAATTAATCAAATTTATTAAACCACAAGATCGGTCTGATTCCAAAACACGCTGATCGATCGTGTGGCGGCCGCCCCTTAATCATCCAAGGTTAAGAGGTGGTCGTCAACAGGCAAACCCTCACTTAGCATTTAAATTAAGAAATAATCTTTTTAATCAAATGTCAAGGGAAGATATGCCCTAATAAGGAGAGCCAAAGAATGCCAATCACTGAATGAGCATACTATAGTATATTAGAGTGAAGAAGAAAGACAAGTAATAACATCCATACAATCTAGATAAGAACTATACAACTCAAAATACATAAGCATGAAAATAAAAGCAGTTTAAATCCTATATTATTACAAAACAACATTAAAAGTTTAAGCAGAAAAGTAAGGTCAAGTCACTCAATCCTCTTCTTGAACTAGATCTTCAAAAGGTTCCACCACCTTGAAAAGCTCAGAATCTATCATTGTTTGTTTCACAATGATAAGGCCCCAGACAACAAAAGAAAATTTTATTTAGACAATAAGCATAAGTACATTTTAGGCTGCAAATTATTAATTTAAATGATATCACAACATCTAAGCGAGGTAGGAGCAGTAAAGCATCAAGGAAAAGCGACTAAGTTATAATTAACTTAATTATAACTCAAACAAAGTGTGAGATAAGCACATACCTCAACTCAAGCTGCAGAAAAAGTTAAAGTAACATATAATGAAATCTACTAAGTACAAGGAAATTCCTAAGTAATATGATCAATCTAATACATGATGGTTTTCAATATATAATGACAGTACTGAACTGAAAATAAAGTTCTAACATCTTAACATGCCATCAAGTGAAATCAAGCTGCTAAAAGTACAATGTACATGAAAAACTACCGAATATAATCAAAGTGCTATATAAAGAAGAAATATACTGAAAATACTGTAATTAAAGAAGTATACTGAAAATGTAAAGTAAAATAGACTAACTTATATGGACATATTCTTACTTAGTCTTGTCAAAAAGTAAAAGCCTATTACAAATCCATCTGACATATCTGGAAGAAACATTCAAGATCCAAAATCACTTATTTCCAATTAGCTTCATCTGAAAATCTAGGAGAAACATCCCAAATTTAAAATTACTTATTTCCAATTAGTTCTATCTAAAAATTTAGGAGAAACATCCCAGATTAAAGTAATGCCACAAAGTACGTGCTGAGCATCTAGGAGGAACATCCCAGAGCTAAAGTAATGTATCATCTGAGCACCTAGGAGAAACATCCTAGTGTAAAAATAATGTATCATCTGAGCACCTAGGAGAAACATCCTAGTGCAAAAGTAAAGTATCATTCGAACACCTAGGAGAAACATCCAAGTGCAAAAGTAAAGTATCATCTGAGCACCTAGGAGAAATATCTTAGAGCAAAAGTAAAGTCACACTGTCTAGGCAGACTAAGTAAAACATACTCCACTATAAGTTACAAATATTCATTTCTTTAAATTCTTTCTTTCAATTAAGAACATGACTTATGAATGAATCAAAATTAACATAAAAACTATACTATGTTCCATATAATGTGTCAAAGTATAAAGTCCAAAATAAGGAAAGCCAAGTATTCAAATTTTATGGTATAAAATAGCACTAAATAAACTTTGTGATATCACTTTATTTTCTAATTAAGTCATTCTATCAAATTTGAACTTATACAAGTTTAGGATTTCCAACATCCAGCTACTGAGTATAAATCCTGAATATCGGTCCTATAAGTTAAAAGAAGATAGAACTAATCAAGTTCTAACAAATATTAATCACATGATTCTTATTTAAGTTAAATAAATAAATTAAACATCCTAATTGATGATTTTGTGAATCCAAAGCCAATTTTGATTAATATGAATCAAAATTGGAGGATTAAAATGTTAAAATCCAAGTATTTGATTTTAACTTCTTAATCCAATAGGTTCTAATCCTAATGGTATAAAGTTAAACCCAAATTCTCACGAGCTATAATTATGGCTATCTTATTAAGCAAAATCAAGCTTTAATAAGATGGATATCTAATCTTAAATCTAAAGTTTTAATACAAAATAATCATAAATAAATGATAAAATTCTAGAAAACTATAAAACTAAGGTTCCATCTACTAAGTACCCATTTACTTAATATGCAAACTTTAACCTAAATTTCTAAGCTAGATCCTAAGAAATTAAGATCCTAAAGGTTAAAGGAAAGAATAAAAAGAATAATTAAGCTTTAATTTTGATATAATATAACTGTTATTATGATATAATAAATTTAGGGAAGGTATAAGGTGAACCAATTTCACCTTATGAAGCTTAAATTAGGACTTAGAGCATTTTAGAATTTTTCATAAAATGTCATTTTAATGAGTATAATTATCCTAAAATGATTTCAAATTAGTCATAATATTGATTTTAGAGATTTAATTATAAATTTAAGGTTTAATAATGCTTAAACCTAAATTTGGGCAAAATGACTATTTGGCCCCTACTTAAGGGTCTAAAATTCAACTTTATGAATTAGGGCTCTAATTTAAAATATATTGAATTAGAATGATTACTTACTACCTAATATGAATTTAGATAGTAAGTACATCTATTTTGGATAAGGATTAAGCCTTATAAGGTCAAATTAAGGAATTTGACTTATAAGGGCAATTTGGTAATTTAACCTAATGAAATCTAAATTTCTATTAATATATTGAATTTTACTATCTAAGGTTTCTATAAAACCAAAAATCTTTAAATTTTGATAAGTATTGTCTAAGTTATATCCAATACAAGTTTTAGGGTTAATAATTAGGGTTTAGGGTGATTAATGAGTGATTAGTGAAATAAATTACAAAATCACTAAACTAACCATACCACTAAGTTCTAGTCTACTCTAGGAGTAATCAGAAACTAAAATTACTAAAATTGGATTTTTAATAATGCTAATATTTACTAATCAAGTTTTAAGGTGATTAGGGCTAATTATGAGATCTAATTATTGGATATAAAATATTTTTGTAGTTTACTGTTAATTAGGTCTTCCTAATCAAAATAGTATATTGGAAGACCTAATTTGGAGCTCAATTGATCAAGTTATGGTTAATTGAAATTCTAGGGTTATTTAGGGTAATTAAGGATAGGTCCTAAAAGTGATTAGGCAAATATTAATCCAAATAAAGAATTAAACAGTACTGGGTTATTCTAAAGGTTCTACTGCTCACCTTAAGACCCATATTGCTTATGTTTGAACTAGTGGTTAAGAAGTTATGAGCTTTATAAGGTTAGGGTTTGGGTCAAAAAGTGATTAGTCTTAATATGCTTCAAACAGCAAAATAAACACTACTAGATTAATATTTAGGCTTTGCGGATTACTTTGAGACCCATATTGGGTATGTTTGGGTAATCACTAACAAAGTTATAGTAGTTTGAATATTTGGGAATATTATGGTTTAATGTGAGGATCCTAAATGTCACTAAGTAAAATATAGCTCCAAATGCAAAATTGACAGCATCAATATATTCCTCATATTTTACTGATCAAAATGACATATAATTTTATTGTATTTAGATCATTAAAATTAAACTTATGAAGACTTAAAGTTTAGATATCAAATTAATTTAATAAATTGAAATGAATTTAAATATTACTGTTTGGAATTTAAATCACCTCTAATTTAAATTAATTTGGTGGCTGGGACCCATAGGGTTGATGACTCAGCACGGTGGGTCCCATGACAATGCAACAATAGCAGTCGCAGGCTCCACCCACACAGGACTGTGGCAGAAGCGTCGATGAGGCGCACAGGGGGGTCCCTCCTCACGGTTTTTTTTTTTACGGGAGGCTGCCACCCGTCGCCATACGAGCCTGCCAACGAGAAAATGAGTGGGACTCGCAAGATTAATTGGACCGTTCATAAAATGAGCGGGTCAGACCTGACCCGATTAGTTTGACCCGGAATGTGGCGCCCCGCTCCCCAAACCCGCAATCATTGGACAAAGGAGCGGAGTCTCACTCGTGCAAATCCCTCACTCAAAATTGGATTAGGTGAGGTCCACAATCTACTGCTGAGGTAAGGATGTGCACATAATAACAATGAGAGGATCAGTCACTAAATCTATATACATAGAGTGTGAAAGTATATAATAAGTAAAGGCTACATTCATTCACCATACATCATACATGAGTTAAAATAAGGTAGCTCGAAAAATAATAAAGTGCAGAAATTAAATCACAGTCACTGTACTTATATTATTACAACATTTTAAGTAAAGTTTATGAAAATGAAATAAATACTCTCATCCTCACTATGAAATAAAAAGGGCATCTAAATGTCCTTTGGTTCAAGCTTGTGCACCTCCTTTATGAAGGGCTCTTCCTCAAGCACAGGCTCCCCAAACTGCTCAAGTTCTGACATTATCAGTTTCACAATGTCAGGGCGCCAGCCAATAAATAAAAATCTTGTTAGACAAAATGTCTATGTACATTTTAGGCAAGTAAATTATTAAGCATTTGTGAATATCACTATTTATACTCTATACTAAGTAAAATATCTATCTAACATGGGAGCAAGTAAGCATACAAGGGAGACAGGATAAGTTATAAATATAGCATTTATAACTAAACAATAAGTGAGGCAAAAGCACACCTTAAGTAAACTAAACAAGGTAGGGCATACATATATAATATAGTAAGTAAGGTACTAAGGGAAAAGTCTAAACCTAAACATACTGATGATCATATGACATTGCTAATTTAAAATATAAATTTAAAAATGGTACATATAATATAAGCAATAAAGTCTAGCATCCTATATAAATATATAAGTGAGCAAGTAAAATAGGAAACACAGCTGACTGAAATAACATGCATCAGCATCATAATATACAGTGAGCTAAAAAACTGAAAGAATGTATAACTACCATATCATAAAGAATTTGCCAATCTGGCCTAGTATATTCCCATAGCCTTTCTGGGCTATGGCAGATAGAGATTCCCATAGCCTTTTTGGGCTATGGCACAAAGAACAAAATAGAAGTAAAGCAAAACTGAAGAGGCAGATAATACTATGCAGAATCTTTTAGTTGTTTTACTTTTGTTTCCATGGACATATTCGAAAACAGCTGATGAGTCAAGCACGTGTGCAAGACTAGGCGGGTTCCCAGCTTAACACACACTCCTCAATGAGTAATGTTAAGCATCCTTATTTCTCCTTACCCCTATCCATTGGGATAATGTGCACCATAATCAACCAAAGACTGAACCTAAATGCAAATGTTTTCCTAATATTTTAAGTTTTTATTTTCATGCAATAACATTTTTCTTATATGACATGTCTAAGGAAAATAAGCACAAAACTCAAGGAATGTGTAGTACAAAGTTAAATAGTAAGCAAGGGACTCTACTAAGCATGATGATATCATTTGTTTTCTAATTTAACCATTCTAACTATTCCAAATTACACAAGTTCAGGATCTCCAATTCTTACTATAGAGTGTAACTTGGAAGCTCGACCTTATAAGTTAAAAAAGATTAGAACTAATCAGGTTCTAATCTAATTCAATCAAACACGACTGCAAGTTAAATCAATAAATTGTATGTCCTAGTTTATGAATTTAGACGTTCTATCTAAGATCTAATCAAGATCTACAAAGCTATAGATTATGGATTAAACACCATGAGATTGGGCTTAACCACATAATCCAAAAGGATAATATAATAGACCTAGGCTTTATTCTAAAAGTGATCTATTGATTAAGGCAAATTTTATTAAGTAAAACAAACTTAATAAGATGAATCACCTATCTTGAATCCAAGGTTAAAAGACAAATTAATCAAAATAAGTTGTAAAAATCTAAAAACTAATAAAACTAAGGATTTATTAACTGAAAATCCCTATTTTTCAATGAATAAAATCTAACCTATGATCTAGTCCTAGTCTTAGGAATAGCCCTAATGTGAGGTGAAAGATCCTAAGGAAAAAACTTAGAAAAGATTAAGGAATTTTACTTATTTTGATTGGAAAGCTGATTTGTATTCACTTAGGAGATTCTAATACACTTTTAATACTAATTTTAGTGATTTTCTTAGGAAATTAAGAGTTAAAAATGTTTAACCTAAATTTTGAGCAAAATGATTATTTTGCCTCTACTTAGGGTTCAAAAAGCAACTTTTTGAATTATGGTTCCAAATTAGAATTTCTTACTTCCAAATGATTCCTTACTGCTAACATGAAAATAGATAGTAGGTACGCTCAATTTGGACAAGAAACATATTCTATAGGTCCAAACTAAGATATTTGACCTAAGGGGCAATCTTGTAATTTACACATAATGGAATCTAAAATTTTATGCAGTTTACTATTATTTACTATTCAAGGATTCCATTAAGGTTATTTCTATTTCTAAGGGCAATTTGGTAATTTAATCGGTCAACGGTGACAAAACCGAACTGTTCCATTTGAAGTCCAATTTTAGCAAACTCAGTTTCTATAGTTTCCCTATAATATACTGAGTGTGTTGATAGGAAGTAAACCCAATTTGGACTTCAAATACTCATGTTATGGCTTAACTAAATATAGGGGTATTTTGGTCATTCTCTAATTTTCTATGATTCAGATCCTAAATATTATTTTTGTTTATTGATGACATTGAAATTCTAAGCTAGTTAGTACTTTGAATTTCTAAATTTGGAGTTAAATTGACTAAGTTACAGTCAATTGAAGTCCAGGGGTATTTTGGTCATTTTTAGGATAGGGTCCTAAATGTTACTTTTCAACTATGCTCCAAATGATACTTCTATAGTGTTGTGGTTGTTCTCCTAAGTATTCTAAGACCCATATTGCCTATATTTGGACAACTATGTTAAAAGTTGTGAGGGTTTGATTAGGTCCTAAAATGTCACTACGTTATACGTACCCTGAAAATAATTTTTGAAATACGTCATTTGATTCCTTCTATTTTTTTGAGTAAAATAAGATATATATTGAATATGTTTGGATCATCCTACAAAAGGTTATTAAACTTTTAAGAATTTTGAATTAAATAATTTAAATAAATAAAGTTACTATTCGTGTATTCAAATTATATTAATTTATTGTTCATTCTTAAAATTAAAATGAAATATTGATTAATTAATCAATTATTTAATCAATTAATTTAAATATTATATTTTTACTTTTAAATTAGGGTTAATAATACTTAAGTATTTAATTAATTAATTCTTAGGATTAATATTAATTAATCTTAATTGGCTACTGTTAATATTAGTTAATTAAATTAAACCTAATTAATTTAATTAATTAAATCCATTATTTTAAAAATTAATTAGTACTAACTATTATTACTATTTGATTAGTAGTTAATTAATCTTTATTAAGTTTTAATTAACTACTTATTAATAATAAAAATTAAATAACAGTTAATCTAATAACTAATATTTAATATTAATAATTAATTAATTACTTAAATAAATTAATGTTTTACTATTAATATTAACTAATCACTAATTACCTTTAATTAATTATACTAATCAAACTGCTAAGCATAATTATCTGCTAATTAACCATAAATAATACTAAATAATTATACTAATATTATTAATTATCTTCTGCAGGATTTGGCCTGCGGTGGGACCCACCTGCCACATTGCGGGCAGTGAGAGGCCACGGCCTGCATAACGGGCCCCACCATGCCACGTGGCAACATGGTTGAGGCAGCGGCCTGCACGCGGGCCCCACCACTAGCTCGGGTGTGGGACCCACAGGCCACGCGTCACGCAATGGCGTGCGAACGATGCGGATGCGGGCCTCACCACTCGTGCCCGAGACCCAAAGAAACGTGGGCCGGGTTTCGGGTCGACCCGACATGATCCATCGCAACCCCGCCCTTACCCACATACCAGCGACTAGGGCATGGATTCCAGCACCCTTCCCGGCGGTGCCGAGGCACATCCCACACGGCGATGGGAAGGTCGCGAGGAGACCTCTCCATTGGTGGTCGAATCATCGCCAGAGGAGACTCACGGCTCCGGCTAGGTCTAACCCTAGGCTCGGCCCACTTGGACGGGGCGAGCCTAACGGAAACCACTGTGAAGACAATTGCAAATTCGATCGATCAGGATTAACTGGACTCGATCATAAATAGCTAGTCTTTAATCCAACTAATGAAATAGGGTTTCAAAGATGTATTGCAATAATCGAATGAAAATCATAGGAGATCGGGGTACCTGAATCGAGCGGCTCTGGATTGAGGGTTCGGCCGAGGGAGAATCCAAGCTCCAATTGCCTAAACGACGGGTCCCGAGCACCATGAGGGTCCTCCTTATGGACCCTCAGGCGGAGTCTACGGAGCGCGGGGAGGCCCCGAGTTGCCGTGGCCGACGGCGGGATGCCGCGTTTCCTCGCTCGACACGCGGCGACAGAGCGATCGACGAAGAAGAGTCCGGACCCTCTGATCTTTTATCAGACGGTCAGGATCGACCGTCCGATCGGACGGGATCCCAAACGGCACGCACGATTTAGTGTCAACAACGTTAGATACTTGATAGACTGTAAATACACGTCTGCGTTTGCACGCAAGTGTACGTGGTCTGAAGTAATAAGTGGAAAGTATTAATTTCCGGGATTTATCGAACCACGAAGAATTGGTTGTTTTGTTATTAAGGTTTATCTATAATCACTAATGTTTAAGCTATGATATAATTGGTTGAGTTGGTCCTAGATTAAGCACAATAATCACTAAGTGGAAAATAAGTTAGATAAAGGAAGAGGAGAGTTGGGCTCATCCCACATGTCAAGATAAGTCAATGATGCATGATGATTCCTTAAGCTTTGTCCTTTATTTACTTAAAATTAAATCAAGTGCACATTGTTCTCCCTTGAGTTTTATCTCAAGATTTCACAAGTTCAAATCTTGTGCACAAAATAAACACACAATCGGTTCTATTTCGGCACAAAGATTCTTATAAGATTTTTAGGTTTAGAGTTTTTATCTTACCTCTTGATCAAGGAGACGTAGATTATTTAAATTGTTTATAGATCTTATAAGCATTAATTCCACTACAAGCATCACTCGCGTCACACATAGTTGAGATGAGGGTTTAATATGTTTGGTTCAATGACTATGTCACCTCATTCATGAGCACGCAACTAATTCTTTCCCACCCTCAATTATGTAGAGCTAAGGAGCTCACTTAGTGGGTCTTAGCATCACACGTATCAACACTTTAAGTTGAGCTTAGATTAAGGTGCACTAAGCTCAAGCTCTTTCTCACATAGTTCTAAGCTCTCATGCACTCTTAGATTTAGCATCTAACCCAAGGTGAGCTATGGAGCACAAGACACTTTAGTTCTTGAATTTATAGGTTATTTTCCTTCAATTCACAATCAAGACTAAGAAGATAAAGAGCATTTCTTGAGCAAGGCATTGAGTTCATACATTTTATTAATGCTTTATGAAAACTTCATACAATAAAAATGTGACTATCGAACACATGGGACTACCCCAACCCTCCCCAAGAGAGATTTAGCTACTCATTACAAAAGAAATGAAAAAGGACACATTCATGGATAAAGACCCTTTCATGATCAACTAAGAAAGAAATTACAAAAGTAAAGTTTAGAAGATACTAGGAACATTCTTTGGAAGTTCTCCAGATTCTTCTTCTCCTTCTTGAAGTTCCTCTCTTATGTCGCTAGTGTTGCCTTCCTTCTTCTTCTCCTTAGCAAAAATGGCTCTTCCACTCTTGGGGAGTTCCTCTCTTCCACTATGCACCCTTATTATTTACTTAGTTGTTTTGAGCAAAATTTCGAACCCTCCTCTAGTCAAGAGGAGTGATATTTATAAGAGAGGGGCTGCATTCTTCCACTTAAGATCCAAAACCAGGCATTCCAATAGAAAATTCTGAGCAATGATGGCAAAAATCTCCATTGATGGTGAGGTGACCAATATCATCATTTGTTTAGCCAATACATCACCTCAATAACTTCTTTTCCAAATAAAAACATAGCCTGCTGTAGAAGGAATGATGGCTGGGATAAGATATTGGTTGGGGGTCTTGTCCCAGCCGCAATAAATACTTCTGTCTGGCAAAGAATGCGGCGGGCCGCTGCAGCGTGCTGCCGCTTGCAATGGTGCGAGTGAAAATTCGCTAAGTCTCCCGCTACCGCGTGATTTTACAAAATGACCCGCTGCTGCGCGCTACCGCACCCGCGGTTTTATCAAATGAACCCGCTGCAGCGCGCTACCGCGTGATTTCGCAAAATGACCCGCTGCAGCGGGCACCCGCAGTTTTGGCAAAGGGACCCGCTGCAGCTCGCTACTGCGTGATTTCGCAAAATGACCTGCTACAGCGTGCTACCACGCCCGCGATTTTCGCAAAGGGACCCGCTGCAGTGCGCTACCGCGTGATTTTGCAAAATGACCCACTGCAGCGCGCCGTAGCACGCTGCAGCGCGCGGCAGCGGGTTCATTTTCTAAAAAAATGAAATTTTGCATAAATGTCTCTAAACTCTTTTGGATAGGCTATTTTTCTGAAAAGATATACAAAATTTGATTTAGGAATAGTTTAAATATCATAAATGAATGAAATTTCTCTTTATTTTAGATATAATTTATGGATTCATCACACCCCCACACTTAAATTCTTGCTCGTCCTTGAGTAAGCTCAAAATAGCATTTTTTTTTTGTTTGGTAGATATGATAGTCAATAAAGTTATCAATTTAGAACAAGTGAAACTCAAGGAATGTAACAAAAAAATGATTCAAATCATTTGGCACTAAGATGCTCTCTCCTTGGATATAAAATAAGGTTAATCAATTAATCTCCAAGTATTTGATTTTTATGTTATGCATTTGGTGATGGGTAAGGTTCCATGGGAAATTTGGACTAGAGAGGTAGTGATAGACTCAAGAGTTTTGTGCCATATGTGCTCCTTCTTATGAATCACAAAGATGATAAGATTAAAGGAGAGATATTTTCTTCAACCTTTATCATTTTGAACATTTAGGAGAGATATTTTTCATCATCTCTTTTTAATATTTTTTTTTCTTTATATTCTTAGGGAGAGATACTTTTCTTCATCCCCAATACACATCTTTGTGATCATGAAGTCCTACGGGAGCCTAGCATACTCCATTAGAGTACTCACCATGATCTCTAGTCCGTAGTCTAATGTCCTCCCCCATACTTAGTTCATGGCATTACTTTAAATTTTTGGAGATGGATTATCCTTCATTCATTCCTTAGTCAAAACATTTAAATGCTCATAATGTATTTGATCATCATTTTGTTAAGCAGTCCCTTACTTTATATCAAATTCTTTATTGATGTTTTGTGACTTTCATTTCTTTAAAAAATTCAAAAAAAATATGTCATTTAAGAATACCAGAAAAATTAGGGAATATGAAAATTAATAAATTACGATCTCAAAATAAAACACACTAAATAAAAATACAAGGAAAATACAAAAAAATACAAAAAGAAAAATACAGCCTATTCATTTATGGGTTGCCTCCCAATAAGTGCTTATTTTAGTGTCTCAGCCTGATACAAGAAAGATCTTTATATGATACCTTCATCCGAGAGGTTCTGAAGGGTCCATTCGCCCTTTTCTTGAAAGATATCTTCCTCCAAGTAAAACTTCAGACGATTTCCATTTACCTTAAAAGTGCCATCTTTGGAGGTGACCTCTACTGCTCCATGAGGAAAAACCTGTGTGATAGTAAATGGTCCTGTCCATCTTGACTTTAGTTTTCCTGGAAATAATCTTAATATTAAATTAAAAAGTAGTACTTTCATTCCAAGTTGAAAACATTTTGGCTTAATCAGCTTATTGTGCCATTTTTTTTGTTTTCTCTATATACAACTTGGCACTTTCATAGGCGTTTAACCTAAATTCGTCAAGTTCATTTAGTTGCAGCATTTTTTGTGCACCTACCTTTTGGGGATCAAAATTTAAATTTTTTATTGCCCAAAAGGCTCGGTGCTCAAGTTCTACCGGAAGGTGGCATGATTTTCTGTAAATGAGCTTATAAGGGGACATTCCTAAAGGGGTCTTGAAAATAGTTCTATAAGCCCACAGGGCATCCTGAAGTTTTGAAGTCCAATCCTTTCTATTTTGGTTCACAATTTTCTCTAAAATTTGTTTAAGTTCTCTATTGGAGACTTCAACTTGCCCGCTAATTTGGGGGTGGTAGGGAGTTCCCACCTTATGCTTCACCCCATAACTCTTTAATACATTCTCCAATTGCCTGTTACAGAAATGTTTTCTCCCATCACTGATTAAGAATCTGGGCATCCCAAATCTAGCTAGCACGTATTTCTTAAGAAATTTAATAACATTTTTAGAATAATAATTTACACATGCTAATGCCTCCACCCATTTTGAGACATACTCAACCGCCACAAGAATATACAGATTGGCTTAGGACAAGGGAAAAGATCCCATGAAGTCTATTCCCCACACATCGAATAGCTCTACTTCAAAAATTTCATTTAAAGGGAGCTCATCCCTTTTGCTTAAATTCCCAGTTCTTTGGCACTTGTCGCAGCTTTTGACAAAGTCGGCGGCATCTTTGAACAAATGGGGCCAAAAGAGATGTGTGATAATGAAACAACCCTAGGTTGTTAACCTAGCTAAAACTAGAGTAATTAAGCTAAACCAAGGTTTGAATTTTGATTCCATTGGATTCAATGGGTCATTTAAACCTAAACCTAGAAATTTGAAATCAATTGGAGCTAAATTGGAAAATTTGGTATTTTTGGCTATTCTTAAGCCCTGAAAAATACCTAAATTATTTTAATTTCCAAATTAAAATCTGATTTCATTTTTGAATTCCTCGTACCCAAATTAGCTAAAGGTGAATTTTTGGGAACTTTTGGAGCTCATTTGGATCTAAATTGAATTTAGGAATTTTTGGAATAATTGAAATTTATTTAAATGATTTTTAATTTAAATAAATTTAATTTTTATTATTAAAATCACTGTTGGGATTTGCTGTCGGGACCGCGGCAGATTCGCTGCGGGGTCCCGACAGCGGCGCGCCATTTTGCACCCGTAGGATCCTTAGCACGCATCTTAGCGCGCTTCAATCCAACGGCCCGCGCTGTCGATCAGATCCGGCAGATCTCGACCGTTCCGCAGTTCTAAGCTCTGATCCAACGGTGCCTAATCCATCCGCCTTAAGTAAGCCGCTCGCCCGTTCGATCCGTGGATTAGATCCAACGGCCGATCCAATCCCACGCGTGAACGTTAGATGCCGGGTGATCAGGACCGTCCCGCGCCAACTAACGAACCATCAGACGGCTCTGGTGACCCCATCACTGTTCATCTTCATCCCCAGAAGGCTTTGTCCCGACCAGAAGAATCCGTGGAAATTCGCCACGTAATTCCTATCTGCCACTCCCCGCGCCAGGTCAGCTCGACCGTTGGTACCTTCCGGTTTGAGGCCGAGCCTAGCCGGCTGAGCCAGGTGGCCTGGGTCTCCCCAATTCTGGAAAATTTGGGAAGTACCCAGGCCGAGCCAAACTCCAAGCCCGAGCCCCGGCCTTCATACCTGAGCCCTCCTAGATCCTATAAGTACCCCTAGGACTTCACAGTGAGTCCCTTTGCTCACTGTGAATCCCCAATTTCCCTGCGGAAGGTTACTGGAGCTCCCCCTTCCCTTGACAATTTCCTGGCTGTTGCAGAGCTTTGAACTGCTGATAGAGGGTCCGTCTGGTGTTCAGACTCCCTGGGAAGCTTCATCTAGTCTTCAGGAAGCTTCAGCACCCTCCAATTTCCCTCGGCAAGGCCTGTATCCCCGGTTCAAGGTACAACTTTCCGCCATTAAAATTTATGAAGCTCCCTTTCATTTATGTCATCTGGATTGAGCTCTGAATGTCGTCTAAGTAGCCTTAGCCACTTAGGAAACTCCTGTGATTGTCGCCTGGGGCCAGGCTAGCTCGAGTCGATCGTATCGATCGACTGAGCGAGCCAACGAGCCAATGGCTGAGTCCATGTAAGGACCCAGCGATTAGCTGCGTCTCGGGTTAAGATAGGTTGGGGGTTCGATGCGTCTAGTCCCCCTGAGTGTGTAGGGATAAAAATCCGGTCGAATCATGGTCCCTGTGAGGAGAATTTTGCCCTCACTGGCGGCCTGAGACGTCTCGCCGAAGAACGTCTGGGGTGAGTAAGACCCCATCGATCCAAAGGGATCCAAATCGGGGTTCTTGGTCCAATCGATGCGTCTTCCCTCAGGGAACGTGTAGGGATCGATTTGAGCCCCTGTCGTCGCCGGAGCACCGAGAATTTCAGCTTTGAAATTCGACGGGCTCGGGGCCCGTCGAAAGGTTGAAGACGAAGTCGCAGGTCCGGGTCGGGCCAGCCGCTGACCCGCGCGGTTCTGATTTTGGGCCACGGTTAATTAATATTTATTGGAGTGTATTTTTAATAGTTATGATTTAAATTAATTGAAACCTATAGTTTTAATTTAAATAAATATTCAGAATAAATTAATTGAATAACTTTAGATCCACGCATCCAAATGGTATGATCCAATATACCATTTGAATCAGAAAAATTATAGGAATCTGAATCTAAAATAAAATTCCAGATCCAATGGTTGGATTTAAAATTATTAACTGAAACTTTTCTATTCTTAAGTAAATCACATAAAATCACCTAATTATCCAAATTGTGAGTTTAAGGGCTCTGATTGCTCCTTATGACCTAAGGAACAATTCCAGACCCTTAAAATCCATTTTAGGTAATTAATTTTCTTAATCACCCTAATTAAGGATTAGTGAACTTAACCCTAATTAAGCCTCTGAATTGAGTGAGGGTTGTTCCTAACCTTATATTAAGTCAATTAGAATCTAAGTGTAGAGTTGGATTGCCCTAAATTGCCTTAATTTCACTAATCACCCTAAGTGGCTTAATTAAGTGATTAGTGCTAATTAAGATCAATTAGGTCTTCAAAACCTAAATTTTGGGTGTTTCCCACTTTACTAAGTCATGTGAAACATATTAAAATAGATTAGAACCAATTTGGGTAAGTAAACCCAAAAATCCCAATTTTAGCCTTAAGAGGGGCATTTTGGTCATTTTGACCAAAATGTGGATTAATGTCCCTCAAGGATTGAAAATTTCAGTAACATACTTTAAATTAAATTGGAAATGTTCTCTGAAATCTTAGAACAATAATATTATTCATATGATCCTTAAATCATCAAATCTTCATTTAATCCTTAAATAAGATAAGCTAACTCTTAAGCATTCCATTTAAGGATCATTTGACCTGAAAATTGAAATATAATAATAAGAATTGTCAATTGTATCATTAATAAACTCAGATAAGATAACTTAAGAGCTTAGCATCAAAAGATAAGGAATTGGAAAAGTTTAAGTTAAGAATCCAGCTTAAGATCTAAAAGTGATCAAACTTAGACTCTTAGATCTTAAGTAATCTAAAGAGATTATTATGAGTTAATGGTTAACCTAATGTTTAGAACAATTGATCCTTATAGTAATAAGCCCAATATAGCTATTTGTTGAACCTAATTGCTAAAGAAAATGCAATTGGAATCTCCTAAGCTAATATCTAGTTTTAATGTCTATAGTGATCAAATCTCAGATCTTTGGATCTTAGATCTTAGACTTAGATCTTCAATTTGAATCAAACCACCTCCAATTGAAATTCTTTAATGATTGATTGTTTAATTTTTTGAAACCTTCCATGCGGGTATAGGATAATTCACTCAATAAGATAATGAAAGTATCTTAAAGATTGAATATAGATCTTAGAGTCTCAAGTTCTTAACTGATTATTTTATTTTATAATTAATAGAATAGCCTTTCACTAAGATCATAGTTCCTGAATATTTCAACTTATAGGATCCCTTACCCTTCAGATTAAGTGAGAAACCTAGATCCTATTTCAGTATCACCTTGGATTAAGAATTTGAACTCAACATAGGGTTTAAGTTTTAAATCCTTAAATCTTGATTAATTTGATCAAGATTTGGGTAAGAGAGTAAAATATTCATAAAATTAGGTCGTTGATTTGCTTATTTAAACCATATAATCGTCACATGATTTTTTATTAGAACTTGTTAAGTTCTAATATTTAACTTTAAGGACGTAAATCTGAGATTCCACTCGATAGCTGGATATCGGAGATCCTAAGCTTGTATTTTCTCAGAGTAGTTAGATTTGGAAATTAGACAACAACAGATATCACATAAGTCTAGATTGAGTCTCTTGCTTACTTTGATTATATTGCTTTACATACCTTAGATTTTGAGCTTTAGCCCTTGAGCATAATAGGAAAAACTTAAGATGATGTATCCTAAGCTAGTATTGAATTTACATATCATTCAGTTTTATTTTGTCACAGTTAGTAGAATATGACCTAGTTTAGTTTGCCTCTTCAGTAGTAGTATTGTATAGACTGGACTCAGACCTAGCATATTTGGATGGCTAGGCTGGGGATTGACTGATTGATTGATACTGGAGGCCCTGTATGGCTTATTGGCTGGTATGGCAGTACTAAAACTTAGGCATATTACTACTTTACCTGTATTGTATTGTTTTGATTTCTGGTTTGTTTTGCCACATGCTTTAGTGGCCTTATTTTCAGTATTTGCTCGCTTTGCCACATGTCTCAGTGGCTTCACTTATCGTATATTGCTTTGCTTTTCGCCACATGTCTTAGTGGCCTTTCTTTTCAGATTAATCTGCATGTTGTATGTATATTTTATGGCTTAGATATATGTATAAATGGCATGTTTAGGATGCTAGAATTTTATTATATTCAGTACTCGTGTTCTTTTATACTCAGCATGTTTTACTTCGATCATAATCATGTTAGGATCATGTTTATTCAGTAGTTGCAGTTATTTTTGCTCTTAGCCTTACCTTGCTTATTTTGAGTCTGTATGTTACTTTACATATATGTTGCATGCTATAAATAGATAGTTTATAGTATCCCAGTTCTTTCATAGCTTATATCACCCCTTTACTGCTACATGTATAGTTAAATTTAAATGTGATATCCTTTAATATTCAGTTCACTTTAAATAGCCTAAAATGTACTTAGAAAATTGTCTAACTGTAACCTTTCTATTTTGTTGGCTGGGGCCCTGGCATTTGTGATACCGACAAATGTCAGATTCAAACTTGTTCTTGGGCAGTGTCTCTGAGGAGGAGCCAGTTCAGGAGGAGAACCTTCCAGCTGCTGTCTAGCTAGCTTTGCCTTGTTATTCCAGTGAGGATGAGAGTCTTTCATTTTTTTTCAGTTATTCATTTCAGTTTGTAATAATTAGACTTTCTGGATGTACTTTACTTTCTGCATTGTGATGAGTTACTATATTACATTTTTCTTTTCCTACTATGTATACTTGTGGATGTTACTCTATGTTATATTGCTTCCGCCACTTTGATATTTATATTGATGAATGTTACAGCACTTGGTGACAAGTCCTTGCCATAAGGCAAGTTGGGTTCGCCTAACTTTACTTAAGTTGGGGATTTGCCACAGTTTGAGCACCGTACTTCCTTATTGTCAGTACGGGGGCCCCACAGATAATGATAGAGAATATTTCTCGTGTCAGATTATGGAACACATTTCCTTAGGAGTTGATCATTGCAACATTTGTACAAAAAGGATAATACCAAAAGTAATATTTTATATCAGCAAAAAAAAAATTCTTTGTTGGTAACTCATAGTTTTTAGTATGACTCCTCCTGCAAGGTAGTTTGCAATGTCAGCAAACCAGGGAGGATCACTTGTAGTCACACCATAAAGCTTCTCATCGGGGAAAGACTCACTAATTTTGGTCAACTCATCATTATCAAGGTGGGTCAATCTAGATAAATGATCTGTAAGTACATTTTTACTCCCTTTCTTATCCCGGATTTCAAGATCAAATTCTTGCAAGAGCAACACCCAACGTATGAAGCATGATTTTGCCTCTTTCTTTTGAAGGAGATATTTAATAGCAGCATGATTAGTATAAACTATAGTTTTATACCCAATGAGATACGACCTAAATTTAGTGAAGGCAAAAATGACGACTAGAATCTCCTTTTCCATGGTAGCATAATTTCTTTGAGCATCATCTAGGAGCTTACTAGCATAGTAGATTGAATAGAAGGTTCGCTCCCTTCGTTGCCCAAGGACTGCACCAACTACAAGGTCACTCGCATCACTTATAATTTTAAAAGGTGAATCCCAAATTAGAGTAAAAATTATAGGAGCTGAAATTAAAGTGGATTTTATAGCATTGAATCCTTTTAAACAATTTTCATCAAAGTTGAACTCGACTTCCTTTTCTAGCAGTCTACAAAGCGGCATACTTATATTGGAGAAATCCTTAATAAATCTTTGATGAAACCCTGCATGCCCAAGGAAGCTTCTAATTCCTTTTACATTGATGGGAGGGGAAAGTTTCTCAATTACCTCAATCTTTGCCTTATCAACTTCTATCCCTCTCCTAGAAATTAAATGACCAAGAACAATACCATCTTCGACCATGAAGTGACATTTTTCCCAATTCAAGATTAAATTTGACTCTTCACATCTTTTCAAAACCTTTCCTAGATTGATTAAGCAATCTTCGAAAGAGGTTCCGATGACAAAAAAATCACCCATAAAGATTTTAAAGAATTCCCCTATCATGTCAGAGAAAATTGCCATCATACAGCATTGAAAATTAGCTGGAGCATTATACAATCTGAAAGGCATTCTTCTAAAGGCGAATGTTTCAAAGGGGCAGGTGAAAGTTATTTTCTCTTGGTCTTCAGGTGAAATTAGGATTTGATATCCTGAATACCCGTCAAGGAAGCAGAAATAAGGATTTCCTGCCAATCTATCAAGCATTTGGTCAATAAAGGGAAGGGGATAGTGGTCTTTTCTAGTAGCTTTATTTAATCTCCTATAATTGATGCACACTCTCCATCTGGTCACAGTTCTAGTGGGGATCAACTCATTGTTGTTGTTGAGAACAACAGTCATCCCACTCTTTTTGGGAACCACATATATAGGACTCACCCAAGGGCTATCAGAAATGGGTAAGATTATTCCAACATTAAAGAGTTTGATGCTTTCCTTATGAACTACTTCTTTGATGTTTGGGTTTAATCACCGCTGAGGCTCAATTGAAGGTTTGGAGTTATCCTCCAAAAGGATACGATGCATACACAGAGTTTGACTAACCCCCTTTAGATCCACAATACTCCATCTTATTGCTCTCTTGTATTCTTTTAAAACCTTACATAAAAGACTCTCTTGATGTTGAGTTAACAATGAGGAGATTATTATTCCCCCAAGTTTGATGCTTTACTGGAAGAGATTCATATTCCCCCAAGTAGGTGTATTTCAAGTGTGAGGGAAGAGATTTTAATTCAATTTTAGGAGGACAAATTATCAAAGGTTGGATTATCTTCCTTTCTTTAATCAATTCTTCAATAACTTCCGTGTCAATAGGATCTTCATCTTCCTCACTTGCTAACATTCCCTCTTCTTCCACATCTTCCATTAACTAAGCTTCTTCTATTAAATTGATTTTATAACAATCCTCATTAGGTTTAGAAGGGTGTCTCATAGAATCATTCACATGAAACTTAATCTCCTCCTCCCCATAACGCAACTTTAATTCCCCTTTATCTACATCAATTAAGGTTCGTCCTATGGCTAAGAAAGGTCTACCTAGAATAATAGGAATTTCTTGATTTTCATCTTTCATATCCAAGATTATGAAATCCGCAGGGAAGATGAACTTGTCAACCTTCACAAGTACATTTTCCACAATTCATAAGGGGGATTTTACGGATCTATCGGCAAATTGGTGAAGAACAGAGGTGGGTTTTAAATGATCAATTTCTAGTTTTCTGAATATGTAGAAAGGCATCAAATTAACGGATGCACCAAGATCACAAAGGGCTTTCTGGAAAGATTAGCATCCAATCGTGCAAGGGATAGTGAAACTCCCTGGGTCCTTCTTTTTTATGGGAATTTTTCTCTAAAGGATTGCACTACACTCTTTTGTTAATGCCATAGTCTCCTTTTCATCAATCTTCCTTTTCTTTTAGAGGCTGTCTTTCATGAACTTAGCATAACTAGGCATTTGCTATAGAGCTTCTGTGAAAGGGATATTGATATGAAGAGTTTTAAAGGTTTCTAGAAATTTTTGATATTGGACATCAAGTTTCTCCTTAGCCAACCACTGAGGATAAGGTATATGAAGGATTTCCTTAGGTTGATCTCTAGGTTCTTCCTTTTCTAAATCCCTTGCAACACTCCTCTCTGCCCTGATCATTTCTCCTTCCTCTTTTGTTTTTTCTATGTTTGTCATTCTCTTTTCTCACAATCTCCTACATAGCCTTTCCACTTCTCAAGGTTATTACATTTCCCACCTCCTTTCCATACTCACCAATCACTCCGACTAGAGAAGGTTGCTCTAACTACTTCATGATATCTTTTAATTTTTGTTCAATTCTTTTAACCGTCTCCTCTTGTCTCAGCAGAGTGTGCTCATGCCTGTTTAAAGTGGCGTCAGTTTTATTCATGAATTCAGCAGTGGAAGTTCTAAATTCGATAAGCGAGTTTTCAAATCTCTCTCTATTCCTTCCATGATTCATGATTATATTGACATTTCTCAACTTCCCATCATCCTCCTGATAAGAGTTTACATATCCACATTCTAGTTTCTTATTGAGTTGGGAGATTTGATTTTACAGTTCAAGGCTTTGCTATGAATTTCCTAGTGAGTTACATTTTTTTATCACGGTGATCATTCCTATGGAGAGGCCATTGGTAAGCATTATTTGCCATTTCATCCAAGAGGTCGTAAGCCTCCAATTGGGTTTTACAACTAAGAGAACCCCCGGCGGCTGCATCAATGAGTGTCCTTGTAGGGGCGTTCAATCCATTGTAAAATATTTGAACTTGCATCCATAAAGGAAACCCATGATGAGGGCAATGCCTAAGGTATTCTTTAAATCGGTCCCATCCATCATAGAGTGTCTCCCCTTCCAACTGAGTAAAGCTGGTTATCTCAATTCTCAACCGAGCGGTTTTCGCCGAAGGGAAATATTTGGCTAAGAATTTCTTAACCAAAGCATCCCACATCCGGATGGAATCGATTGGCAAAGAGCTAAGCCAACTCTTGGCTCTATCTCGTAAAGAGAATGGGAAAAGCCATAATTTAACCACGTCTTCAGAGACGTCGTTAAACCTGAAGGTGTCACATATTTCAAGGAAAGTTGAAATAAGTGAATTCGGATCTTCAGTGGCTAATCCCCCAAACTGATTATTTTGCACTATACTTAGTGTGGAAGGTTTGATCTCAAAATTATTGGCTTCTATATTTGGCCTAACAATTGCATGGGAGATTCCCCTAATAGTGGGAAGTGCATAATCTCTTAGTGCTCTCCCCCTAGCCACTCTTACTAGCTCTCCTAATGGCTCTACAGGATTTTTATTAACATTATCCATAACTGCTTGTTGGCTTGAAAGGTTTTGTTTTCTTCTAATTTGTAAGTATGTTCTTTCAATTTCAGGTCAAAAAGATAATTCGTGCAGACCCTTCTACTCATACACTACAATACTTAGGCTATCAAGAACAAATTCAATAATATTCAGAAAAAAGACTGAAATAGAAAAGTAAATATTATAATTACAAAAATCAAAAACTAAAAGTATATGCAAGAAAATACTTAAATCACTAGCTGCTTATAAATTATCCTTAATACAAAATAAATCCCAATTCCCCGGCAATGGTGCCAAAAACTTGACAGATTGTAAATACACGTCAGCGTTTGCACGCAAGTGTACGTGATCTGAAGTAATAAGTGGAAAGTGTTAGTTTCTGGGATTTATCGAACCACAGAGAATTGGTTATTTTGTTACTAAGATTTATCTATTATCACAAATGTTTAAGCTATGATGTAATTAGTTGAGTTGGTCCTAGATTAAGCATAATAATCACTAAGTGGAAAATAAGTTAGATAAAGGAAGAGGAGAGTTGGGCTCATCCCACATGTCAAGATAAGTAAATAATGCATGATGATTCCTCAAGCTTTGTCCTTTATTTAGTTAAAATTAAATCAAGTGCACATTGTTCTCCCTTGAGTTTTATCTCAAGATTTCACAAGTTCAAATCATGTGCACAAAATGAACACACAATCGATTCTATTTCAGCACAAAGATTCTTATAAGATTTTTAGGTTTATAGTATTTATCTTATCTCTCGATCAAGGAGATATAGATTATTTAAATTGTTCATAGATCTTATAAGCATTGATTCTACTATAAGCGTCACTCGCATCACACATAGTTGAGATGAGGGTTTAATATGTTTGGCTCAATGACTATGTCACCTCGTTCATGAGCACGCAACTAATTCTTTCCCACCCTCAATTATGTAGAGCTAAGGAGCTCACTTAGTGGGTCTTAGCATCACATGCATCAACACGTTAAGTTGAGCTTAGATTATGGTGCACTAAGCTCAAGAACTTTCTCACATAATTCTAAGCTCTCATGCTCTCTTAGATCTATCATCTAACCCAAGGTGAGCTATGGAGCATAAGACACTTTAGTTCTTGAATTCATAGGTTATTTTCCTTCAATTCACAATCAAGACTAAGATGATAAAGAGCATTTCCTGAGCAAGGCATTGAGTTCATACATTTTATTAATGCTTCAAGAAAACTTCATACAATAAAAATGTGACTATCGAACACATGGGACTACCCCAACCCTCCCCAAGGGAGATTTAGCTACCATTACAAAAGAAATGAAAAATGGCACATACATGGATAAAGACTCTTTCATGATCAACTAAGAAAGAAATTACAAAAGTAGAGTTTAGAAGATACTAGGAATGTTCCTTGAAAGTTCTTCGAATTCTTCTTCTCCTTCTTGAAGATCCTCTCTTAGGTCGCTAGTGTTGCCTTCCTTCTTCTTCTCCTTAGCAAAAATGGCTCTTCCACTGCTGGGGAGTTCCTCTCTTCCACTATGCACCCTTCTTCTTTACTTAGTTGTTTTGAGCAAAATTTGGAACCCTCCTCTAGTCAAGAGGAGTGATATTTATAGGACAGGGGCTGCATTCTTCCACTTAAGATCCAAAACTAGCCATTCCAATAGAAAATTCTAAGCAATGATGGCAAAAATTTCCATTGATGGTGAGGTGACCAATATCTTCATTTATTTAGCTAATACATCACCTCAAGATCTTCTTTTCTATATAAAAATATAGCCTACTGTAGAGTGAATGATGGCTGGGACAATATATTCATTGGGGGTCTTGTCCCAGCCACAATAAATGCTCCTCTCTGTCAAAGAATGCGGCGGGCCACTGCAGCGCGCAATGGTGCAAGTGAAAATACGCTAAGTCTCCCGCTGCAGCACACTACCGTGTGATTTCACAAAATGACCCGCTGCAGTGCGCTACCGCGCTCGCGGTTTTAGCAAAGGGACCCGTTGCAGCGCGCTACCGCGTGATTTTGCAAAATGACCAGCTGCAACACGCCGTAGGGCGCTGCAGCGTGCAGCAGCGGGTTCCTTTTTTTAAAAAAATGAAATTTTGTATAAACGACTCAGAACTCCTTTGGATAAGCTATTTTCCTGAAAAGATATACAATATTTGATTTAGGAGCAGTTTAAAGATCAAAAATGAATGAAATTTCCCTTTATTTTAGATATAATTTATGGATTTATCAATACTTAACGACCTCAAAAATATAAAATTAAATATTAAATAAATTTTGATTAATTAATTATTTTATATCCCAATTTTTATTTATTTAATTCTAATTAATTAATTGATTTCCAAAATTCCCAAATATCCACCCTTAACTAATTGAGGGGTGAGGAACGCAACGGTGAGGTCGGATTTTTGATTTGACGAGTATTTAAATTTCCAAATCTTCGTGTATTTAAATATTATTAAATATTCGTCGAAATTTTGACGACTTCCGATTAACACAAAAATATCACCCCTAGCTAATTTTGGGGCAATGAGCGTAATGGCGAAGTCTGTTTTTCGATCATAGGTCAATTTAAATATGTCAAATTCTAAGGTTTCTGAATTTTCCAAAAATTAAGATTTGATCCATTTGACTCATGATTTAGACTAGGTCTTAGAATTTGACTCCTAATGACTTGATTAACACTTAGTATCAAGATTAGTCCTAATTGACTTAGGTAACAATTTGGGTTATTATAGACTCCCCCACTTAAGAATTATGTTATCCTCTACATCACTCAAGTGGGAATAAGAAGACGAAAATAAAATATGACTTTAATTTGAAAGCTTAGAATGCTAAGGAAGAATACTTGGATTCTCGAAGAGTCTAGGATATTTAGCTCGCATATCGGATTCCTTCTCCCAGGTGGCTTCATTGCAAGTATGATTCTTCCACAGGACTTTGATCATACTAATAGCATGACTCTTAGGTTGCTTGCGATCACAGGCCAGAATTTGAATTGGCTCCTCGACGTATGATAGGTCAGGCTGGACCTGAATTTCTGGGAACTACATGAGGTGAGACGAATCTCTGAGGCACTTCCTTAGTGACGACACATGGAATACATTGTGGACTATTGCAAAGTCATCTGGAAGGTTAAGTTTGTAGGCAGAAGAACCTATTTTGGCTGCTACTTCGAAAGGACCAACATAGCGGGGGCTAAGTTTCCCAGCTATGCCGAATCTAGAGACTCCTTTCATTGGACTGACTTTTAGGTATGCAAAGCCTCCAATATTAAAGTCCAGAGGACAACGATGAAGGTCATGGAATTTACTATGGCGGTCCTGGGCTGCACGGATTCGCTGTTGTATCAATAGGACTTTCTTATTCGTCTCTTCTACTAATTTAGATCCTTACAGCTGCACACTGCCTGTTTCTGACCATGATAATGGAGTACTACACTTCCTGCCATACAAGGCTTCATATGGAGCCATCTTGATGCTAGCTTGGAAACTATTATTATAAGCGAACTCTACTAGCGGGAGTTGATCTTCCCAAGATCCAGCAAAGTCAAGTATACGCAATCTGAGTAGATCTTTGAGAACTTGATTTACTCAATCTGTCTGACCATCTGTCTGCAGATGAAAGGTCGTACTCATTACTAGAGTTGTTCCTAGATCCTGATGTATGGCTTGCCAAAACTTGGAGGTAAACCTACTGTCTTTATCAGAAATAATTGATTTGGGAATCCCATGGAACCTGATTATCTCTTTAATGTAGGGTTTTGCAAGTTTCTCAACTGAATCTGTTTGACGAATAGGGATAAAATGGGCAGACTTAGTCAATCAATCAACTATGACCCAAATAGCATCGACTCCAGATCTGGCATGAGGCAAACCAATCACGAAGTCCATCGATATATCTAATCATTTCCATTCAGAAATTTCAAGCGGGTAAAGTAGACCACCGGGTCTTTGATGCTCCGCCTTGACTAGACTACAAGCATAACACTTAGCAATGAACTCAAACACACTTTTCTTCATCCCTGACCACCAAAAAGCTTGTCTTAGGTCTTGGTACATTTTTGAACTCCCTGGATGAACTTGATATCTGGAATTATCACCTTCAACTAGCACCTCCTAATGCATGGACTTAGGGATCCATAAGTGATCTCCTTGATAGATGGCACCTTTATGAAATCAAATATCAGTACGACGACCACTTTCAATGGCTTGTTTAAAACTTAGGTACTCAGCATCTTTAGTTTGAGTGATAGATACGTCCTTGTGAAATGTGGGCTCCACATTAATCATTGAGAGCATTGTACTCACTTGGTCACTACGTGCTGATAGGATGTCCAGTTTATGGAATTCTTTTTCCAGAGGGCTCTTAGACATAAGAGCATTGAGAGTGGCATGACAGTTCAGAGCATCAGCTACAACATTTGCCTTTCTAGAGTGATACTGGATATCAAAGTCATAGTCACTGATTAATTCTAGCCACCTTCTCTGTCTATAATTTAGCTCTCGTTGTGTAAAAATGTATTTCAAACTCTAGTGATCTGTAAAGATTAAGCACTGAATCCTATAGAGATAGTGATTCCAAATCTTTAAGGCGGATACTACTGTGGCTAACTCGAGATCATGAACTACGTAGTTCCTTTCATGGGGCTTTAACTAATGAGAAGCATATATAATGACTCTCCCTTCTTGCATTAATACGACACCTAAGCCTGTACCTGAGGTGTCAGTATGGACTTGATAGTTCATACCTTCCTTAGGAAGGACTAGAACTGGAGCAGATGAAAGTGCATCTTTCAACGCTTGGAAAGCTGCTTCACAAGCTCGCGACCATTCGAATGGTAATGAATCCATAAATTATACCTCAAAATAAAGGAAAATTTCGCTCATTTATGATCTTAAAATTACTTCCTTAATCAAATTCTATTTATCTTTTTAGCAAAAAGGCCTATCCAAGGAATTCTGAGTCATTTGTGCAATTTTTCAAAAATCTTTCAAAGGAAACCGCTGCCGCGCGATGTAGCGAGTCATTTTGTAAAAACGGGCGCTGTCGCGCACTGCAGCGGTTCAGCTTACGAACCATGGGCGTGATCGCACGCTGCAGCGGTTCAGTTTGCAAACCACGGGCACACTCCCGTGCTGCAGCAGTTCAGTTTGCGAACCACGGGTGCGATCATGCGCTGCAGCAGTTCAGTTTGTGAACCGCGGGCGCGATCGCGGACTGCAGTGGTTAATTTTTGAAATGTTGGTGCTACAGCGCACTGCAGCGAGTAATTTTGCAAATTGCGGGTGCGGTCGTGCACTGCAGTGGAACATTTTGCGAAATACTGGCACTGCAGCGCGCTGCAGCAGAGCTTTTTGCAAAACCCTAGTGCCATAGCGCGTTGTAGTGAGTCATTTTGCAAACTGCGGGCGCGGTCGTGCGCTGCAGCGGGGCATTTTGCGAAATGCTGGCGCTACAACGTGCTGCAACAGAATACTTTGCAAAATGCTAGCGCCACAGTGCGCTGCAGTGGGTCACTTTGCGAAAAATGGACGCGATTGCGCGCTACAGCGGGCCTCTTTGCAAAATTGTTTCCGCCATAGCGCGGTGCAACGGCTCGCGACAATTTCATCTGACAAAAGCATTAATTGCGGCTGGGACAAGACACCTAACCAGCCTCTTGTCTCCAGCCATCGTTCCTCCTGCTGCAGCTCTATTTTTAATTGACAAAATGATCTTTTGAGGTGATGTAATGGCTAAAATAATGGAAAGCATATGTCACCTCACCCATCATGTGGATTTTGCCATCATTGCTCATATTTTTAAGAGGCATTTGTTGGATTTTGAAATAAAAAAAGGAAGAAGTAGCCCCTCATCTATAAAAACCTTCCCTCTTGACTAGAGAAGGGTTCCAAAAATTGCTCATTTCACCTAAGTAAAGAGAGGGGCTGCATATAAGAGAAGAAAAACTCCCCAAAGGTGGAGAAGCTCTACTTGCTAAGGAGAAAAAGGAGAAAGATAGCACTAGGGAACTAAGAGAGGCACTTCAAGCAAGGAGAAGAAGAGTCCGGAGAACTCCCTAAGAAATGCTCCTAGTATTTTCTAAACTCTTGTTTTGTAATTTCTCTTCTTAGTTGATCATGATAGGGTCTTTATCCATGTATGTATTCTTTTTCATATCTTTTGTAATGGAGAGCTAAACCTCCCTTGTGGATGATTGGGGTAATCCCATATGTTTGATAGTTACTTTAATTTGTATGAAGTTTTCCTCAAGTATTAATATAAGTTATGAACTTAATGCCTTGCTCAAGAAATGCATAATATTACTATATAGTCTTGATTTTAAACCAAAGGAAAATGGACTAATGAACTTAAGGACTAAAGTGTCTTATGCTCCATAACTCACCTTGGTGTATATGATAGATTTATGAGTGCATGAAGAGCTTAGAACTATGTGAGAAAGTTTTTGAGCTTAGTGCACCTTAATCGAAGCTCAACTAAAGTGTTAATGCATGTAATGCTAAGACCCACTAATCGAGTTCCTTTGCTCAACATAATTGAGGGAGGGAAAGACATAGTTGTGTGAATGAATGAGGTGACATGGTCATTGAGCCCAATATATTTAATCCCTCATCTCAACTATGTGTGATGCGAGTGACACTCTTAGTGAAATCAATGCTTATAAGATCTTAAAAATAATAAATAATCCTCATCTCCTTGATCAAGAGATAAGATAAAAATTATAAATTTAAAATCTTATAAGAATCTTTGTGCTGAAATAGAACCGATTGTGTGTTTATTTCATGTACAAGATTTGAACTTGTAAATCCTTGAGATAAACTCAAGGAAGAACAATATGCACTTGATTTAAATCTAAGTAAATGAAACATAAATGCTTGAGGAATCATCATGCATAAGTGACCTATCATGACATGTGGGAGAAACCCAACTCTCCTCTTCCTTTTATTTGACTTATTTTCTACTAAGTGATTATTGTGCTTATTATGGAACCAACTAAAACAACACACTCATAGCTTAAACATTAGTGATTATAGATACACCTTCATAATGAAACATCCGATTCTCTGTGGTTCGATAAATCCCAGAAACTAAACTTTCCATTTATTACTTCAGACCACGTACACTTGCGTGCAAGCGCAGATGTGTATTTACAGTCTGTCAAGTTTTTGGCGCCGTTACCGGGGAATTGGAATTTGTTTCAGAATTAAGGATAATCTATAAGTAACTAGTGGTTTAAGTATTTTCTTGCATATACTTTTAATTTTTGACTTTTGTAATTATAGGTACTAACAACTTACTTTTCTATTTCTTAATTTATCATTGAATTTTTTAACATTATTGCTATATTTATTTTTGATAGCCTAATTGTTGTAGTGTATGAGTAGAAGAGTTTGCATGAATTATCTGTTTGACCCTGAAATTGAGAGAACTTACTTGCAGGCTATGAGAGAACAAAACATTTTGCTAAGCCAACAAGCCGTTATGAAAAATCATAATGAAAATCTTAGAGAGCCAATATATGGGCCTAGGGGAAGAGAACTAATAGATTATGCACTACCCATTGTTAAGGGAATCCCCCACGCAATTGTCAGGCCTAATATAGAAGTTAATAACTTTAAGATCAAACCTTCCACTCTGAGTATGGTTCAAAATAATCAGTTTGGGGGATTGGCCACTAAAGATCCAAATTCACATATTTTAACTTTCCTTGAAATATGTGGCACCTTCAGATTTAACGGTGTCTCTGAATATGCAGTTAAATTATGGCTTTTCCCATTTTCTTTACGAGATAGAGCCAAGAGTTGGCTCAGCTCTCTTCCAAGTGATTCAATCCGGACATGGGACGATTTGGCTAAGAAATTCTTTCTTAGCCAAGTATTTCCCTTTGGCGAAAACCGCTCGGTTGAGAATTGAGATAACCTGCTTTACTCAGTTGGAAGGGGAGACACTCTATGATGGATGGGACCGATTTAAAGAATACCTTAGGCATTGCCCTCATCATGGGTTTCCTTTATGGATGCAAGTTCAAATATTTTACAATGGATTGAATGCCCCTACAAGGACACTCATTGATGCAGCCGCCGGGGGTTCTCTTAGTTGTAAAACCCAATTGGAGGCTTACGACCTCTTGGAAGAACTGACTAACAATGCATTCCAATGGTCTTCTGAAAGGCTTAAAAAAGAATCTATGAAGGTGAACGAATCCAATCAAATCACGGCATTACAATAAGAAATCCATGCCCTGAATGAGAAAATTGAGATGATGAATGTTAACGCTATTTTGGAAATACAATGTGAGTTGTGCGGAGGGAAACACAACAGTGAGAACTGTAATTTGAATAATCCCTTCGTACAAACTAATATCGAACAAGTGAATTACTTAAGAAATAATAACACAATGAACAACCCTTACTCCAATACCTACAATCCAGTGTGGAAAAACCACCCTAATTTTTCGTGGGGTAATAATAACAATAATAAAAATCAATATGGGGGGAGTTCATCAAACCAACAAGGAGTAAATAACAGAATTAATCATAATAATCACCACCATAATTTAGAAGGAGCTTTTAACTCCTTCAAGGCTGAAATGATCCAATTCATGCACCGCACTGAGGCCACAATCACTCATTATAGAAGCATCCCTTAGGAATATAGAAACCAACTGGGGTAGATCTCCAAGCAACTGACCATTCGACAGCAAAGAGCTCTACCCAGTTCCATTGAGGTGAATCCAAGGGAGCTGGTTAGTGTAATTCATTCGAAAGAGGTGTACGAGAGGATAAATACTGATAAAATGAGTACCATTGAAGAAGAGCTAGAGGCTCGGGAAGGAGAGAGGGGCACATAATATGAGAAGCTCATAGCTCCAAAATGTGAAGACCCCGGGAGGTTGAGCATTCCATGCATAATTAGAAATAAAGTATTTTTAGATCCCTTGTGTGATCTTGGTGCTTCAGTCAACATTATGCCTTACCACATTTATGAACATCTGAAGGTAGGAGGAATGGAATGTACTTCCATGATTCTAGAATTTGCAAATCTAAAATCCCTTACCCCTCTAGGCATCATTAAGAATGTTGTCATTGAATTGGGAAGCCTTATCATTCGTACTAATTTCAAGTTGTGTAAGTGGGATAGATGGAATAAGAATTCCACAATCATTTTGGGGCAACCTTTTTTGATGTGTATAAAAGCTATTATTGACATAGGCCGCAGGGTAATGAGTATAAAAATCAAGGGGAAAACTGAATTAATTGACCTTAAACCTACCATCTTTAAACAAAGAGAGATGGAAGAAGAGGTGAGGAAGAAAATGAGAGAAAAAAGATTATGGGTAGATGATGTTCTTAGCGATCTAATGTTAGAAGAATGAAATTCTAATAATAGCTCAACTCCTTTCTCAAAGAAAGGGAGCAAGGAAGGAGTGAGAAAAAGAAAAACTAGAAGGGGAAAAAGAAAGAAGAAGACTCCCTCTAAGTTAGAATTCGAAAGAGTGGATCCGATGAGGGAAGGAAGAGAGGGCGAGGGTTCGAGCCACCTTGAGGGTTGTGCTCACCCTAGCACCCTTAGTATATGGAAGAGAAACCTCCGGATCTGATTATTTGATCATTAGCGTGTCTAGCTAGAGACGTTAAATTAAGCGCTTCTTAGGAGGCAACCCCAGAATAATAAAAAAAAAACTATTTTTTAAAGCAGCTCTACTACACGCTGCAGCAAAAATTTCGCGACAACGCGCTGCAGCAGAAATTCTGCTCCAGCGCACTACAGCAGTTTGCTCCAACTGCAGAAAATTTTGACTGCCTTGGAATCCATGCAGTCAAAAGTCATGAAATTTGGGTTTCCATGCAGTCAAAAGGTGGGCAGAAAATGCTGCCCCCCCCCCCCCCTTCACATGGATCACCACATTTATGGTATGGGGAAAACCCATTGACCATACTCTCTCTTGCCTTTGATATTCTTAGCTATATAAGGGAGGCAAAAGGGGGCGGGGGATTATCCTTGCACCTTCTAAGTTTCCTCACTTCCTCACAAGCTCTTGCTCCCCTCTAATTCCTTCATCATGTCTTCTGGCAAGAAGGCAATTCATAGAAAGGAGGCTGAAGCTTCTTCTTCCGGGGGAACCTTTAACAAAAAAAGGTTCTCCTCTGCTGAAGCTGAGCACCGATTCTACTCCATAACTTCTCAGCGGAAGTTAATTCTGTAGAAGAGCTTTAGCAGCTACTTGCATGTTCCGGTGGAGCAAATTGACCTCGGGGGTGGAGGGAGATGGTTACCAAGAGATCTCCTATGTACCCATCTATAGTCCAGGAGATTTAAGCCAATGCTATTGATGTGGCCGGATAGAGGATCTTTTGTAGAGGTAAGGGTGTCACCCTTGGGATTGCTCAAATCGAGTAATTCTATGGGCTTGAGGAGGTAAGTTCTTGCTCTTACCTTGAACTCTTGGAGCCTCGCCAAGACCCCCTTGATCTCATTACAGAACTCGTCCACGAAAATACCGACTAGGAGGGAGGATTAGCCAACATTCCTCATTCCGAATTAACGGATACGAGTAGTGCATAGCTGGTTTTCATTTCCAGCTTTATTATGCCTACGAGTCACTAGACTGAAGTGACCCGTGCCTGAGCACTCCTCTTGTGCTCGTTGGTCAAGCTAGGTGAGATCCGCATCTCGAGTATTATTTTTTAGCAGCTCTGGAAGGGTCTCAAGGGACCCTACGCTGCATTGGCCTTCGGGTTTTTGATATCAGGGATTTGCAAGGCCTAGGGGGTCAAAATCCTCTCCTCCGACACTGTCGTTTCCCCCGGCTCCGCCCTTAACCCTTTAAATATGAATGCCTGGGCTAGTGAACGAAAGCTACCCAAGAAAAAGAAGGGTGAGCAAGGGGAAACATCTGCTCCGTCCGACCAAACTCTCACCAACAAGCTATTGCTGCATCTCCACAATTATCACGCTGATCTTAGCAAGGCATTGGCTACCGATATGCGATTCTTTAAGCAATAACTCATCTAGCAGCGCCAATTTTAGTCCGAATTTCATGAAGCCCTTGGGCTGATGTTCGAGGATTGGAGCTTGCAAGGTGGACCAGACCCTTCCGTGTTGCCAAGACCACCTATTGGTGCCCCCATTCCGGACTCGCGCTATCCATGCGAATTCATGTACGTGGAAGAAGAAGAGGAAGAGGAGGAAACTCAAAAATAAATAGGTTGTATCTTTTCTTTCTATTTGTATTAATTGTTTTTCTTTGTACTTTTTATTTTGTGTGTTTTATTTTGAGATCTTAATTTATGAATTCTCAGATTCTCAAAAATTTTCTAATAATTAAAAATGACAAATTTTTCTGAGTTTTTTAAGAAATGAAAGTCACAAAATATTGATAAAGAAAATAATATGAAGTAAAATGGTACTTAACAAAAAGTGATCAAATACATTAATAGCATTAAAACCTTTTAACTAAGGAATAAATTAAGGTTAATCTAATCTTCAAAAATTTAAATCAATGTTATGAACTAAGTATGGGGGAAAGCATTGGACTAAGACTAGATATTATAGTAAAGTACTCTAAAAGAGTGTGCTAGGCTCCCGTAGGACTTCATGATCACAAAGATGTGAATTATGGATGAAGAAAAAGATCTCTCCCTAAGAATGAAAAGAGAAAAAAAACATAAAAAAGAAATTATGAAAAATATCTCTCCCAATTGAAAGAAATGAAAAAGGATGATAAAAAATATCTCTCCTTTAATATATTCATCTTTTTTATTCATAAGAAGAGGCATATATGGCACAAAGCTCTTGAGTATCTCACTACCTCTCTAGTCTAAGTTTTCCATGGAACCTTTCTCATCACCTAGTAACAAGCATAAAAATCAAATACTTGGAGATTAACTGATTAACCTTGCTTCATATTTTAGGTTAGAATATCTAAATGCCAAATGACTTGGATCATTTCAGTTAAGCACAAGCCTTGACTTATAAATCAAAATCTAAATTGATACCTTTTGTTGACTATTATATTTTTAAAAAAAAATTGAAAAATGCTATTTTAAGCTTACTCAAGGACAAGCAAGAATTTAAGTGTTGAGGTGTGATGAATCCATAAATTATATCTCAAAATAAAATAAAAATTCGTTCATTTTTTATCTTAAAACTGCTTCCTTAATCAAATTCTGTTTATATTTTTAGGAAAAAGTCTATCCAAGGAATTCTAAGTCATTTGTGCAATTTTCCAAAAATATTTCAAAGGAAACTGCTGTCGCACGCTACAGCGCGCTCTAGCGAGTCATTTTGCAAAAACGGGGGCTGTAGCGCGCTGCAGTGGTTCAGTTTGTGAACCGCGGGCGCGATCGCGCGCTACAGCGGTTCATTTTGTGAAATGCTGGTGCTACAGCTCGCTGCAGCGGAGCACCTTGCGAAAAGCGGGTGCGATTGCGCTGCAGCGATTCATTTTACAAACTGCGGGTGCAGTCGCGCGCTGCAGCGAGGCATTTTGCAAAATGCTGGCGCTACAGCGTGCTGCAGCGGAGCGCTTTGCAAAACACTAGTGCCACAGCGCGCTGCAGTGATTCATTTGCAAACTGCGAACGCGGTCGCACGCTGCAGCGGGGCATTTTGCGAAATGCTGGTGCTACAGCGCGCTGCAATGGAATGCTTTACAAAATACTATCACCATAGTGCGCTACAGCGGGTCACTTTGCAAAAAGTGGACGCGATCATGCACTGCAATGAGTCTCTTTGCAAAATTATTTCTGCCATAGCACGCTGCAGCGCGTCACGGCGCGCTCCAGCGTGCTGCAGCGGCCCGCCACAATTTCATCTGGCAAAAGCATTAATTGCGCCTGGGATAAGACACCTAACCAGCCTCTTGTCTCCAGCCATCATTCCTCGTGCTGCAGCTCCATTTTTAATTGAGAAAATGATCTTTTGAGGTGATGTAATGGCTAAAAAAATGGAATGAATATGTCACCTCATCCATCATGTGGATTTTGCCATCATTGCTCAGATTTTTAAGAGGCATTTGCTAGATTTTGAAATGAAGAAGGAAGAAGCAACCCCTCATCCATAAATACCCTCCCTCTTGACTAGAGAAGGGTTCCAAAAATTGCTCATTTCACCTAAGTAAAGAGAGGGGTTGCATAGAAGAGAAGAAGAACTTCCCAAGGGTGGAGAAGCTCTACTTGCTAAGGAGAAGAAGGAGAAAAGAAGCACTAGGAAATTAAGAGAGGCACTTCAAGCAAGGAGAAGAAGAGTTCGAAGAACTTCCCAAGGAATGCTCCTAGTATTTTCTAAACTCTTGCTTTGTAATTTCTCTTCTTAGTTGATCATGAAAGAGTCTTTATCCATGTATGTGTTCTTTTTCATCTCTTTTGTAATAGAGAGCTAAACCTTCCTTGGGGAGGGTTGGGGTAATCTCATATGTTTGATAACTACTTTAATTTGTATGAAGTTTTCCTCAAGTATTAATAAAAGTTATGAACTTAATGCCTTGCTTAAGAAATGCAAATATTACTATAGTCTTGATTTTGAACCAAAGGAAAATGGACTAATGAACTCAATGACTAAAGTGTCTTGTGCTCCATAGCTCATCTTGGTTTAGATGATAGATTTATGAGTGCATGAAGAGCTTAGAATTATGTGAAAAAGTTCTTGAGCTTAGTGCACCTTAATCAAAGCTCAACTAAAGTGTTGATGCATGTGATGCTAAGACCCACTAATCGAGTTCCTTTGCTCAATATAATTGAGGGAGGGAAAGAAATAGTTGTGTGCATGAACGAAGTGACATGGTCATTGAGCCCAATATATTTAATCCCTCATCTCAACTATGTGTGATGCGAGTGATGCTCTTAGTGAAATCAATGCTTATAAGACTTAAAAAAAATAAATAATCCTCATCTCCTTGATCAAGAGATAAGATAAAAATTATAAACTTAAAATCTTATAAGAATCTTTGTACTGAAATAGAACCGATTGTGTGTTTATTTCATGCACAAGATTTGAACTTGTGAATCCTTGAGATAAAACTCAAGGAAGAACAATGTGCACTTGATTTAAATCTAAGTAAATGAAAGACAAATGCTTGAGGAATCATCATGCATAAGTGACCTATCATGACATGTGGGAGAAACCCAACTCTCATCTTCCTTTTATTTGACTTATTTTCTACTAAGTAATTGTTGTGTTTATTTTGGAACCAACTAAAACAACATACTCATAGCTTAAACATTAGCGATAATAGATACACCTTAGTAACCAAACATCTGATTCTCTGTAGTTCGATAAATCCCGGAAACTCAACTTTTCATTTATTACTTCAGACCACATACACTTGCGTGCAAGCGCAGACGTGTATTTACAATTTGTCAAATAGTACGGCCTTCTGAGTGAGCTTGGTGAGTGGTGAGGCTATCTGGGAGAAATCCTTTATAAATTTCCTGTAATAACTAGTTAAGCCTAAGAAGCTCTTGATGTCGATCATTGTCTTGGGCTGAACCCATTCCTGGATAGCGCTGACTTTGTTTTGATCGACTATAATACCTTGGGCATCTACCACATGTCCCAAAAAAGCTACTGAATCGAGCCAAAACTCACATTTGGAACATTTAGCATAAAGTCTCTGATTACATAGTTCTTCTAGCATTATTCTTAAGTGCTCTTCGTTCTCTTTCTGGGCCTTAGAGTAGATCAAGATGTCATCGATGAAAACGATTACGAATTTATCAAGGTATGGTTTAAGAATGCGCTGCATCAGGTCCATGAATATTAAAGGTGCATCTGTCAATCCAAATGACATCACTAAAAACACGTAGACTCCATAACGAGTTTGGAAGGCTATCTTCTCAACATCTGAGTCCTTGACTTGTAGTTGATGATAGCCTGATTGCAGATCAATTTTAGAAAATACCTTGGCTCCTGCTAACTGATTGAATAAGTCATCTATGCACGGCAATGGATACTTGTTTTTGATCGTGACTTTATTCAGTTCACGGTAGTCAATACACATAGAACTATCTTTCTTATTTACGAATAATGCCGGTGCTCCCCAAGGTGATGAGCTTAACCTAATAAGACCTTTCTTTAGTAGATATTGTAACTATTTATTTAACTCCTATAATTCTTAAGGTGCCATATGGTAAGGTGCTTTAGAGATGGGCTGCGTTCCTGGAATGGTGTCAATTGCAAATTCCACTTCCCTTATAGGAGGAAGACCGGGTAAGTCTTCTGGGAAAACATCGATGAATTTGCAGACGATGAGGCTCTCAGATAAGGAAATGCCTTCTTTCTTTTCTCATTATATTGTTACTATGAAGGCATCACAACCCTTCTGAACTAATCTTTTTGCTTTTATAGCATTGATTAGCGATGCTAGAGTGCTAAGGTTACCAACAAAGGATATGGCTTTGCCACCACTTTCTAAGGTAATCTTCTTCCTTGTACAGTTGATAGTGGCATTATGCTGGCTTAGCCAATTCATGCCCAATATTACATCAAAATTGGCTATTGGGAGAACCACTAACTTGGCTTCATACTTCTCATTTTCATGGAATTTGTAACTTGCAGAACTGGCGAGCAGATAATTGGGCTCCAGAATGTAACCCAACGTTAAGAGGGTTGGCTAGGCGATACAAAAGTAGGTTAAGTGATATTGCCCAGCCATCAGACACAAAGGAATTACTAGCTCTAGTGTCAAACAGAATATTACATAGTTTGTTATTTATGCAAATTGAACCTAATTGGAGAGGTAGTTAATTACTAACTATGTAAAGCAAGTAATAATTGTAGAGATAAAAGAGGTTCGAGAGCGTGTACCTGCTACCACGTGGTTGTCCTCAGTAGCCTCCACTGGTGTGAGGGTGTACACACATGCAGGGCCGGCAATCTTGTGGTTATAGGTTTGCCGTGGAGGTGGTCGCGGTGCATTCAGGGTTTGTTATTTAGCTGCCTCATGCCTCACAACTGAAGTAGACGGTGGTGCTGGACGAGCTACAGTAGGCTTCTAAAATAGGTCGAACGCTTGGTGGCGTTTGGAGCAGTCGATCTGATTGCCGTCAATCATCTCTGTAGCCGCACATTTATAATAACCATGGCCTGGTCGTCCGCAGGTGAAGCACGCCTACTTCCTGTGGTAACACCGACCATGCGGGTGTGGCTTTATTCAAGCATTGAATGGATCAGTACGGGGAACTTCAGCCTCGAGCTAATATACCCTAGCTCATTTGGTGGGTATCTGATAAAATTATTGTGGGTCCTTCCCTAGTCTTGTCCAGTTCTATTACTTTGGCAATTTCAAGTAGCTCCGTAAAGTCTGTTATGCGGAAAGGGATTACTTGGCTTCTGATGGAGGGTCGTAGGCAACTCTGGAAATGGTAGCAGCGGTCTAGCTCAGTAGGGATCAAGCTAGTGGAAAATCTGGCAAGGCGGCGAAACTATGCCTCGTATGCAGCTACAGACTGGTCACTCTATTGTAACTTTAGAAACATGTCTCCCAGACGATGTTTGGTAGATAGAGGGATGAAGCGGGACTAGAAGGCCTCAATGAATTCATCCCATGTGATGACCTCTAACGGTACCTCGGCAAACTACATGCTTCAGGTGGTGTCCCACCAGTATTCGGTCTCATCTTGTAGGAGGTGGGTAGCGAGATGAACCACCTTTGAGTCAGGGCACTTTATGCTTACCAGGTTCTTCTCAACCATTTTTATCCAGGTGGCTGTGTCTACTGCAGAGAGACTCCCATTGAAGGTGGGGGTCTCAAGCGGAGGAAACTGTGCAGCAGTCCATCTGCAGACTGAATGTGATGTTGATGGGAATACTGTAATGTTGGTGCAACTTCTGTCGTGTTACGATTCTGGTTTATTTGAGCTACCATCAACCGTTCCACTCGCTCGGCCTGCTTGGCCTGAGCATCTGTGGTCTTCTTGGCTTGCTTCTTACTGGACCTTTCCTGCTTCTGGTGGGATTCCACCATTACTTTGATGGCTTTCAGTAAGGCATTCACCTTGCTGGATGAGGAACTAGAAGGAGCAGGAGATGGGCTCTATCCAGGATTCATTGTAATTCACTAAAATTTGAATTATGAACAACACACATTTCAAAAATAGGAGATCATAATATTTTATTTCTTTTATTAAACATAGATGAAAGATGAAAATACATCATTGGAAATAATAGATAGGACATCAGGTAATAAAAGACAACAACTAGAAAACACAGAGTCTATCCTATAAATTTTTTAGTGAAAACCTGGAAAAGTTAGCGTAGGTCATTTCTCATCGATGGTGAGTAGATCCATGCTCGAATATCCACACTTTACGAGCCCACCACTCCTCAGCATAGTCTTGGAGGAGGATGTCGATGATGTCTAGTCGTATGCAATCTGGGCACTCTAGATTGTTGCACACTTTGGTCACTCTGCATAACCACTCCTTAGCTAGGATGGGGAAGTCCAGTCCCCGGTACACAACATCTTCTAGCATTCTTTCCAAAATACTGGCTCCTGCCGGGGAGACTCCTTGGATTTCTCTCCCATATCTTTTTGCCAAGTAAACATTGAACTTCCACCTATCTTCAAAGTGGGCAAAAAAGTCGTATCATGACATGCTCGTATAGTAGTATTCCTAGATATCCAGATCAAGCGACATAAGAATAATAGTTCCATTCTAATTCCAACATTTATTTCAAATTTAAGGTACAAGATGTAGAATGTGAGATAAGTAGCATGTGAATAAGAGTTAAAATGCCTATCTGATATATCTGGAGGTAAAGGCATAGCGAAAGTCCACATAAGTGACTTCCCTTCGCAATCCTTCATGCCGACGAGTGAGTGCTCGTAGGGTGATGCTCCACCAATCCTTTGCTCTGTCATGTAGGAGGCGAGATACAATGGGGATCTTAATATTATATGGGCAGTTAATAATCCCAAACACAAAATCTGCTCACTTCAGTCACTCCTTAGCTGCAATGGGGTGATCATATCCCCTGAATACACTCTGTTAGATTAATTGATTCAGCATTCGGACTTCGGGGTCTGACACTCCTTTTATATACTTCTCGTGATGCCGATGAAGTTGAACGATGTATTCCCACCTATCTTCAACTCGTTGGTGATGCCAACTAAGCATCATCCTTGTACGTTTAGTATTTTTGCTAAGTTACATTAGTTTACTGATATATCACTTGTACACGCATTTCCATTTCTATACTCTTATAATTTTGAGCTTTTGATCATGGTGTTTGGATGTAACTCGTGTATTTAGTTAATGAATGATTAGCAGAAGAATCATCCATTAGGTAGAGTGGAATTCAAATTCCAATCTGACACCTTATGGGATTCTCTGATACCAACTGTGGCACCCCACTCCCCAAACCTGCAATCATTGGACTAAGGAGCTGAGTGTCACTTGTGCAAATCCCTCACTCAACATTGGATTAGGTGAGATCCACAATCCATTGCTGAGGTAAGGATGTGCACATAATAACAAAGAAAGGATTAGTCACTACATCTATATACACAGAGTGCTGAAGCATATGATAAGTAAAGGTTACATCCATTCACCATACATCATACATAAGTTAAAATAAGGTAGCTCAAAAGATAATAAAGTATAAAAAGTAAATCATAGTTATAGTACCTATATTATTACAACATTTTAAGTAAAGTTTATGAAAATGAAATAAATAGTCTCATCCTCACTATAAAATAAAAAGGGCAGCTAAATATCCTCTGGTCCAAGCTACTGCACCTCCTCTATAAAGGGCTCCTCCTCAAGCACAGGCTCCTCAAACTACTCGAGTTCTGACATTGTCGGTTTCACAATGCCAGGGCCCCAGCCAATAAAGAAAAATCTTGTTATAAAAAATATCTAAGTATATTTTAGGCAAGTAAATTATTAAGCATTTGTGAATATCACTATTTATACTCTATACCAAGTAAAATGTCTATCTAGCATGGGAGCAAGTAAGCATACATAGGAGACAGGATAAGTTATAAATATAGCATTTATAACTAAATCACAAGTGAGGCAAAAGTACACCTCAAGTAAACTAAACAAGGTAGGGCATACATATATAATACAGTAAGTGAGGTACTGAAGGAAAAATCTAAACATAAACATGCTGATGATCATATGACATATGCTAATTTAAAATATTAATCTAAAAATAGTACATATAATAAAAGAAATAAAGTTTAGCATCCTATATAAATATATAAGTGAGCATGTAAAATAGGAAACACGGCTGACTGAAATAACATGCATCAGCATCATAACATACAGTGAGCTGAAAAGCTGAAAGAATGTATAACTGCCATATCAGAAAGAATTGGCCAATCTGGCCTAGTATATTCCCATAGCCTTTCTGGGCAAGGGCAGATAGAGATTCCTATAGCCTTTCTGGGCTAAGGCATAAAGAAGAGAACAGAAGTAAAGCAAAACTGAAGAGGCGGATAATACTATACTTATTCTTTTAGTTATTTTACTTTTGTTTCCGTGGACACATTTAGAAATAGCTGAGAAGTCAAACACATCTGCAAGACTAGGCGGGTTCCTAGCTTAACACACACTCCTTAATGAGTAATGTTAAGTGTCCTTATTTCTCATTACCCTTGTCCATTGGGGTAATGTGCACAATAATCAATCAAAGACTGAACCCAAATACAAATATTTTCCTAATATTTTAAGTTTTTATTTTCATGCAATAATATTTTTCTTATATGACATGTGATAAATCCATAATTTATATCTTAAATAAAGGAAAGTTCATTCATATTTCATATTAAAACTGCTTCCTTAATCTAATTTTGTCTATTTTTCAGAAAAAATGCCTATCCAACAAATTTTGAAGAATTATGGATATTTTTCCAAATTTTTAAAAGAAATCCACTACCGTGCGCTACAGCAGGTGCTATAGCGCGCTGTAGCGGCCCTCCTTGCTAGGCGCTGGCGCTACAGTACACTGCAGTGGAGCATATTGCGAAGCATTGGCGCTACAGTGTGCTACTGCGGCGCAACTCGTGAAACGCTAGCGCTATAGTGTGCTGGAGCAGACCAAGTTGTGAAGCGCTAGCGTTACAGCGCACTGCAGCAGAGCCATTTGCGAAATCGCTAGCGCTATAGCGCACCGCAGCACGCTACAACGTGTTATAGTGGCCCTTCATTGTATGAACCAAAATGCCCCAGCGCGACGCAGCGACCTACTTTGAAAAATTTTCCGCTATAGCGCACTGCAACAGCCCACCAAAATTTCTTCTGAGCAGAGCATTAAATGTTGCTGGGACAAGACCCTCAACCAACACCTTGTCTCCAGCCATCATTCCTTCTACAGCAGGTCAATTTTTTATAGGGAAAATTATCATGTGAATATTAAACAATGGAAAATCAATGGTCACCTCAACCATCAAGTGGAATTGGCCATCATTGCTCCAGAATTTTTAAAAGAAAATGGAGATTTTTGAAATGTGAGGATAAAGAAGCAACCCGCCTCCATAAATACCACATCTCTTGACTTAAGAGAGGTTCTCAACTTAGCTCACTATAACCTAAGTAAGGAGAGGGCTGTATAGAAAAGAAGGAGAACTCTCCAAGGGTGGAAGAACTCCTCTTGCTTAGGAGAAGAAGGAGAAAAGTAGCACTAGGGACCTAAGAGAAGCAACCACAAGCAAGAAAAGGAAAAGTCCAAAGAACTTCCAAGGAACGTTACTAGTATTTTCTAAACTCTTATCTTTGTTTTTCTTAGTTGATTATAAAAAGGTATTTATCCATGTATGTATTCTTTTTCATCTCTTTTGTAATGAAGAGCTAAACCTCCCTTAGGGAGGGTTGGGGCAATCCCACATATATTGAATGATTATGATGTGTGAAACTTTCCTCAAGCTTAAATAAAACTTGTGAGCTCAATGACTTGTTAAAGAAATGTGAAGAACTATTGTGGATTTGAATGAGGACCACAGGACAAAAGACTAAATGAAATTCAAAGACTAAAAGGTCTTGTGCTCCATAGCTCACTCTTAGTCTTAATGCTGGATTCATGAGTGCATGAGAGCTTAGAACTATGTGAGAAAGTTCTTGAGCATACTGCACCTTGATCTATGCTCAACTAAAGAGTAGAAGTGTGATGCTAAGACCCACTAATTGAGCTCCATTGCTCAGCATATTTGAGAGTGGGAATGAATTCATTGAGTGCTCACGAATGAGGTGACATAGTCATTGAGCCCAATGAAATCACTCCCTCATCTAAACTATGCTTGATGCGTGTGACACACTTAGTAAAATCAATGCTTGTAAGATCTTAACTATATAACCCTCATCTCCATGATCAAGAGATGAGAGGAAAACTATAAAAATCTAAAATCTTATAAGGATCTTTGTGCTAAAATAGAATCGACTGTTTGTTCATTTCATGCACGAGATTATAGCTCTTAGTAGAAAATAACTCTGATAAAAGGAAGAGGAGAGTTGGGTTTCTCCCACAAGATCTGATAGATAACTTATGTATGATGATTCGTGAAGCGTTCATCTTTTCTTTACTTAGTTTTTAATCAAGTGCACATTGTCTTTCTTAGAGTTTTAACAATATACTCATAGCTTAAACATTAGTGATCATAGATATACCTTAGTAACAAAATAACCAATTCACTGAGGTTCGATAAATCCTAAAAACTAAACTTTCCACTTATTACTTCAGATCACGTACACTTGCGTGAAAGCGCAGACATATTTTAGGTCAGTCAAGTTCTTGGCACCGTTACCAAGGAATTGGAACTTATTTCGTATTAAGGAGAATCTATCAGTAATTAGTAATTTAAGCAATCCTTGCATATAATTTTATTTTGTAATTTTGGTAATTAAAGGCACTAACCCTTTACTTTTCTATTTTTTTTATTATTGGTTCTATTTTTTTTATTATTGATGAATCCTTGAACGTTATTGCTATATTTGTTCTTGCTAGCTTAATTCTAGTCGTGTATGAGTAGAAGAGTTTGCACTGAATATCTTTTCGACCCAGAAATTGATAGAACCTATTTTCAAGCTAGAAGAGAACAAAACTTTTTACAAACCCAACAAGCCGCTATGGAAAATTTTAATGAAAATCTTGGAGAGCCATTAGGAGAGCCTAGGGGAAGAGCACTGAGAGACTACGCACTACCCACTATTAGAAGAATTCCCCATAATATTGTAAGGCCTAATATTGAAGCTAACAACTTTGAGAGCAAAGTTGTTACTCTGAGTATGGTTCAAAACAACCAGTTTGGGAGATTAGCCACCAAAGATCCTAATTCACACATTTCAACATTTCTTGAAATTTGTAACACTTTCAGATTTAACGGCGACTCTCAGGATGCAGTTAAATTATGGCTTTTTCCATTCTCATTACGAGATAGAGCCAAAAGTTGGCTCAGGTCTCTCCCAAGTGATTCGATCCGTACATGGGATGATTTGGCTAAGAAATTCTTAGCCAAGTATTTCCCTCCAGCGAAAACTGTTTGGCTGAGAATTGAGATAACTAACTTCACTTAGTTGGAAGGGGAGACACTTTACGATGGATGGGATCAATTTAAGGAATGTTTAAGGCGATGCCCACATCATGGGTTTCCCTTGTGGATGCAAGTTCAAACCTTTTACAATAGTTTGAATGCCCCAATAAGGACACTCATCGATGCGGCCACTGGAGGGTCTATTAGTAGTAAAACTCAAGAAGAGGCATGTGACCTCTTAAAAGAAATGACAAATAATGCATACCAATGGTCTTCTAAAAGGCTTAAAAAGGAATCTATGAAGGTGAATAAATCTAACCAAATAACATCACTACAATAAGAAATCCACGCCTTGAATGAGAAAATCGAGAGAATGAATGTTAACCTTGTTCTTGAAATACAATGTGAGTTGTGCGAGAGAAGACATAATAGCGAGAGCTGCAACTTGAATAACCCTTTTGTACAAACAAACACCGAACAAGTTAAGTATTTAAGAAATAATAATGAACAACCCCTACTCTAATACTTACAATCCAGGGTGGAAAAACCACCCTAATTTCTTGTGGAGTAACAATAATAATAATGGAAATCAATATGGGGGGAGTTCATCGAATCAACAGGGTGTTAATAATGGAAATAATTATAATCATCGCCCTCCAAATTTAGAAGAAGCTTTTAACTCCTTTAAGACTGAAACCATCCAATTCATGAGCCGTACTGAAGCTACACTCACCTGCCATGATGCCTCGATCCAAGGAATAGAAGCATCCCTTAGAAATATTGAGACCCAACTAGGGCAGATCTCCAAGCAGTTGACCATATGGCAGCAAGGAGCTCTACCTAGTTCCACTGAAGTGAATCCAAGGGAGTTGGTTAGTGTGATTCTTTCTGAAGGGGTGTATGGGGGAAATACAACTAATAAGTTGAGTGCTATAGAAGAAGGAAGAGCTAGAAGCTCGGAAAAGAGTGAAGGGAATGGAATATGAGAAGCTCACAGCTTCGAAATGTGATGACCCCGGGATGTTTTGTATTCCTTGCATAATTAGAAATGAAGTATTTTTAGATCTCTTGTGTGATCGTGGTGCTTCTGTTAATGTTATGCCCTACCACATTTATGAATATCTGAAGGTAGGAGGAATGGAGTACACCTTCATGATTTTAGAATTTACAAATCTGGAATCCCTTACCCCTCTAGGAATTGTAAGGAATATTATTGTAGGATTGAGGAGCTTCATTGTTCCAACTGATTTTATGGTATGTGAGTGGGACAGATGGAACAAGAATTCCACGATTATTTTAGGGTGACCTTTTCTTATGAGCCCAAGAGCTATTATTGATGTAGGCCGCGGGGTGATGAGTATTAAAATTAAAGGGAAAGCATAGTTAATTGATCTTAAACCCACCTTCTTTAAATAAAGAGAGATGGAGGAAGAGGTGAGGAAGAAAATTAGAGAAGAAAGAATTATGATTGATAATGATTTTGAGAATATAACGTTAGGAAAAAAAAATCGGATAATAGCTCAACTTCTTCCTCGGAGAAGGGAAGTAAGGAAGGAGTGAGAAGAAGGAAAACAAGAGGGGTAAAAGGAAAAAGAAGATTTCCCTTGAGATAGAGCTTGAAAGAGATGATCCCATGAGGGAAAGTAAAGGGGACAAAGATTCGAGCACCCTTGAGGGTTGTGCTCACCCTAGTACCTTAAGACCATGGAAAGAGAAACCTCCAGATTCGAATATCTTATTGTTAATGACTCTAGCTAAGGATGTTAAAGAAATATATATATATATATATATATATATATATATATATATATATAAACTGCTATAGCGCACTGCATCGATTAACTCGCTACAGAGGTCTGCTCCAACTATAACAACTTTTGACTGCCTCAGATTCCATACAGTCAAAAAGTTAATATTTTTGGGTTTCCCATGTAGTCAATAGGTGTGTTCTAAAAAAGCTGCCCCCCCCCCCCCTCTACATGGATTGTTATATTTATGGCATGAGGGAAGACCATTGACCATAACTCTCTTACCTTTGATTGACTTGGCTATTTAAGAAGAGGCATGGGGGTGATCCCTTACACCTTCTGAATTTTCTTGATTCTACATCAGTTATTTGCTCTCCTCTCGTTTCTTCATTATGTCTTCCAGCAAGAAGTCGATCCCAAGGAGAGAGACCGAAGCATCCTCATCCGGGGGAACCTTCAACAAGAAAAGCTTCTCTTCTGCTAAAGCCGAACACCCGTTCTTCTCCATGACCTCTCAGCAGAAGTTAATTTTGGAGAAGAGCTTTGGCCACTACTTCCCATACCGATGGAGCAAGTCGACCCTCGGGGATGGAGGGAAATGGTCACAAAGAAATCTCCCACCTACCCAACCATCATCCAGGAGATGTACGCCAATGCAATCAATGTGGCTGGACGGACGATCTTTGTGAGAGGTAAGGGAGTCGCCTTTGGGATTGCTCAAATTGAGAAATTCTATGGGTTAGGAAAGGTAAGTACTTGCTCTTACATTGAACTCTTTGAGTCTCGCTTTGACCCCCATGATATCGTCGTAGAGCTCATCCATGAAAACACAGACTGGGAGGGAGGAGTAGCCAACATTCCTCATTTTGAATTGACTGATACGAGTAGTTCATAGCTGATTTTCATTTCCAGCTATGACATGCCTATGAGTCACTTGACTGAAGTGACCCACGCTAGAGCACTCCTCATGTGCTCATTGGTTAGGTCAGGTGAGATTCGCATCTCGAGCATCATTTATGAGCAGCTCTGGAAATCTCTAAAGGGACACTGTGCTGTATTGGCCTTCGGGTCTTTGATCTCAGGGATATGCGAGGCCCAAGGGGTCAAGATCCTCTCCTCTAACTCCATTGTTTCCCCCAGCTCCGCTCTTACTCGTTCAAATCTGAATGCCCGCGCTAGTGAACAGAAGCTACCCAAGAAAAGGAGGGGAGAGCAAGGGGAAATGTCACCTCTGTCCAACCATACTCTCACCAATAAGCTGTTGCTATGACTCCAGATGCAACAAGCTGATCTTAGCAAGGCCTTGGCCACTAACATGCGATTCTTCAAAAAAGAACTCGTCCAGCAGCGTGAATTCCAGTCAAAATTTCATGAAGCTCTTGGACTAATGTTCAAAGACTGGAACTTGCAAGGAGGACCGGATGCCTCCGTGTTACCGTGATCGCCTGTCGGTGTCCTCATTGCGGACATGCACTACCCATGCGACTTCGCCTATGACATGGGAGAAGAGGAGGAGGATGAAACCTAAGAATAAATAGGTTGTATTTTTTCTATTTATTTGCAGCATTTGTTTTTGTACTTTTGTTTTTGTGTGTTTTATTTTGAGGAATTTAAATTATGAATTGTCATAATCCCAAAATCTTTCTTGAAGTTGCAATTGACAAATTTTCTAAATTTTTAAAGAATGGAAGTCACAAAAGTATCAATAAAGAAAATGATATGTAATCAAAGGGTGCTTAACAAAAAGGGATTAAATGCATTTACATCATTAAATCTTTTAACAACGGAATGAATTAAGATTACTTTAATCTCCAAAATTTAAAATTAATGCTAAGAACTAAGTGTGAGGGAAGGCAATCAGTGATTGAGGTGAGTAATCTAAAAGAGTGTGCTAGGCTCCCGTAGGACTTCATGATCACAAAGATTTGAAATATGGATGAAGAAAAGTATCTCTCCCTAAGAAATGAAAAAGAAATATAAAAACATGGATGATGAAAAATATCTCTCCCAAATGAAAGAAATGAAAAAGGATAATGAAAAATATCTCTCCTCAATCTTTACATCTTGTAATTCATAAGAAGGAGCACACATGGCACAAAACTCTTGATTACTCACTACCTCCCTAGCTTAGTTATTTCAAGAAACCTCCCCATTACCTAGCACCAAACATAAATATTTATACTTGGAGCTTAGTCTATTAAACTTGGTTCATATCCAAGAATTGAACATTTAATTTATGTCAAATGATTTTATCATTTCTGTGAATTACGAACTTTAAATTGCAAATCAAAACCTCATTGATATTTCTTGTTGACTATCATACCTAAGAAATAGAAAAATACCATTATTTAAGCTTACTCGAGGACGAGCAAGAATTTAAGTGTGGAAGTGTGATAAATCTATAATTTATATCTTAAATAAAGGAAAGTTCATTCATATTTCATATTAAAACTGTTTCCTTAATCCAATTTTATCTATTTTTCAGAAAAAATGCCTATCCAACAAATTTTGAAAAATTATGGATCTTTTTCCAAATTTCTAAAAGAAATCCACTGTCGCACGCTGCAGCAGCCCTCCTTGCTAGGCGCTGGTGCTACAACACGTTGCAACGGAGCATGTTGCGAAGCGCTGGCGCTACAGCACGTTGTAGTGGAGCAACTCGCGAAACGTTGGCGCTATAAAACACTGTAGCAGACCTAGTTGTGAATTGCTGGTGCTGCAGCGGTGCATATTGCAAAGCGCTGGCGCTACACCGCGCTAGAGCAGACCAAGTTGTGAAGTGCTGGCGCTACAGCGTGCTGCAGCGGAGCCATTTACAAAATCGCTAGTACTATAGTGTGTCGCAGCGCGCTACAATGTGCTACCGCAGCCCTTCATTGTATGAACCAAAATGTCCCAGCGCACCACAGCGGCCTACTTTGCGAAAATTTTCTACTATAGCACACTGCAGTGCGCTGCAGCGGCCCGACAAAATTTCTTCTGAGCAGAGCATTAAACGCGGCTGGGACAAGACCCCCAACTAGCACCTTGTCTCCAGCCATCATTCCTTTTGCAGCAGGTCAATTTTTTATAGGGAAAATTGTCATATGAAGATTAAACAAAGGAAAAGCAATGGTCACCTCATCCATCAAGTGGAATTGGCTATCATTGCTCCAGAATATTTAAAGAAAAATGCATATTTTTGAAATATGAGGATGAAGAAGCAGCCCACCTCCATAAATACCACATCTCTTGACTTAAGAGAGGTTTCCAACTTGGCTCACTACAACCTAAGTAAGGAGAGGGCTGCATAGAAGAGAAGGAGAACTCTCCAAAGGTGGAAGAACTCCTCTTGGAAAGGAGAAGAAGGAGAAAGGCAGCACTAGGGACCTAGGAGAAGCAACTCACAAGCAAGAAGAGGAAAAGTCCAGAGAACTTCCAAGGAACGTTCCTAGTATTTTCTAAACTCTAATCTTTATTTTTCTTAGTTGATTATGAAAGGGTATTTATCCATGTATGTGTTATTTTTCATCTCTTTTGTAATGAAGAGCTAAACCTCCCTTGGGGAGGGTTGGGGCAATCCCACATATATTGAATGATTATGATGTGTGAAACTTTCCTCAAGCTTAAATAAACCTTGTGAACTCAATGACTTATTAACGAAATGTAAAGAACTATTGTAGACTTGAATGGGGACCAAAGGACAAAGGACTAAATGAAATTTAAGGACTAAAAAGTCTTGTGCTCCATAGCTCACTCTTAGTCTTGATGCTGGATTCATGAGTGCATTAGAGCTTAGAACTATATGAGAAAGTTCTTGAGCTTAGTACACCTTGATCTATGCTCAACTAAAGAGTAGAAGCATGTGATGCTAAGACCCACTAATTGAGCTCTGTTGCTCAGCATACTTGAGGGTGGGAATGGATTCATTGAGTGCTCATGAATGAGATGACATAGTCATTGAGCCTAATGAAATCACTCTCTCATCTAAACTATGCTTGATGCACGTAATGCATTTAGTGAAATCAATACTTGTAAGATCTTAACTACATAACCCTCATCTCCATGATCAAGAGATGAGAGGAAAACTAAAAAAATCTAAAATCTTATAAGGATTTTTGTGCTAAAATAGAATCAACTGTGTGTTCATTTCATGCACGAGATTTGAACTTGTATATCTTTGAGTTAAAACTCTAAGAAAGGCAATGTGCACTTGATTAAAAACTAAGTAAAGAAAAGATGAACGCTTGACGAATCATCATACATAAGTTATCTATCATATCATGTGGGAAAAACCCAACTCTCCTCTTCCTTTTATTAGAGTTATTTTCTACTAAGAGTTGGCATGCTTGTTTAGGAACCAAATTCAACAATATACTCATAGCTTAAACATTAGTGATCATAGATATACCTTAGTAGCAAAACAACCAATTCCTTGAGGTTCGATAAATCTTAAAAACTAAACTTTCCACTTATTACTTCAGACCACATACACTTGCATGAAAGTGTAGACATATTTTAGGTCTGTCAATATGTCCAAGGAAAATAAGCACAAAACTCAAGGATTACGTAGCACAAAGTCAAATAGTAAGGGACTCTACTAAGCATGATAATATTATTTGTTTTCTAATTTAACTATTCTGACTATTCCAAGTTACACAAGTTCAGGATCTCTAATTCCTACTATTGAGTGTAACTTAGAAGCTCAGCCTTATAAGTTAAAAAGGATTAAAATTGATCAGGTTCTAATCTAATTCAATCAAACATGACTATAAGTTAAATCAATAAATCATACATCCTAGTTTTATAAATTTAGATGTTCTATCTAAGATCTAATCAAGATCTACAAAGCTATAGATTATGAATTAAATACTATGAGATTAGGCTTAATCACATAATCCAAAAGGATAATATAACAAATCTAGGCTTTATTCTAAAAATGATCTATTGATTAAGGCAAATCCTATTAAGCAAATCAAACTTAATTGGATGAATCTCCTATCCTGAATCCAAGGTTAAAAGACAAAATAATCAAAATAAGTTGTAAAAAATCTAAAAATTAATAAAACTAAGGATTCATTAACTGAAAAACCTTATTTTTTAATGAATGAAATCTAACTTATGATCTAATCCTGGTCTTAGGAATAGCCCGAATGTGAGGTGAAAGATCCTAAAGAAAAGACTTATAAAAGATTAAAAAATTTTACTAATTTTGATTGGAAAGCTGATTTTTATTCACTTAGGAGATTTTAATACACTTCTAATACTAATTTTAGTGATTTACTAAAGAAATTAGGAGTTAAAAATACTTAACCTAAATTTTGGGCAAAATGATTATTTTGCCCCTATTTAGAGTTCAAAAAGCTACTTTTTGAATTAGAGTTCCAAATTAGAATTTCTTACTTCCAAATGATTCCTTACTGTCTAACATGAAAATAAATAGTAGGTGCGCTCAATTTGGACAATAAATGGATTATATAGGTCCAAACTAAGGTTTTTGACCTAAGAGGCAATCTTGTAATTTACACATAATGGAATCTAAATTTTTATGCAGTTTACTATTGGTTACTATTCAGGGATTCCATAGAGTCTAAAAACACTGCATTCTAAGGTCAAATGACTGAATTAAGGTTATTTCTATTTCTAAGGGCAATCTGGTAATTTGGTAGGTTAACGGGTGATAAAAACTGAACTTTTCCATTTGAAGTCCAATTTTAGCAAACTTAGTTTCTATAATTTCCCTATAATATACTGAGTGTGTTTATAGTGAGTAAACTCAATTTAGACTTCAAATAGTCATGTTATGGCTTAACTAAATATAGGGGTATTTTGGTCATTCTCTAATTTTTTATGATTCAGATCCTAAATATTATTTTAGTTTATTGACTAAATTGAAATTCTAAGCTAATTAGCACTTTGAATTTCTAAATTTGGAGTTGAATTGACTAAGTTATAGTCAATTGAAGTCTAGGGGCATTTTGGTCATTTTTAGGGTAGGGTCCTAAATGTTACTTTTCAACTATGCTCCAAATGAGGAAACTAATACTTCTATAGTATTGAAGCTATTCTCCTAAGTATTCTAAGACTCCTATATTTGGACAACTAGGTTAAAAGTTATGAGAGTTTGATTAGGTCCTAAAATATCACTACGTTATACGTATCCAAAAATAATTTTTGAAATACGTCATTTGATTCATTTTATTTTTTTGAGTAAAAAAGACCTATATTGACTATGTTTGGATCATCCTACAAAAGTTATTAAACTTTTAAGAATTTTGAATTAAATAATTTAAATAAATAAAGTTACAATTCATTTATTCAAATTATATTAATTTACTGTTCATTCCTAAATTTAAAATGAATTATTAATTAATTAATCAATTATTTATTTAATTAATTAAAAATATTATATTTTTACTGTTCAATTAGGGTTTATAATACTTAAGTATTTATTTAATTAATTTTTAGGATTAATCCTAATTGGCTACTGTTAATATTAATTAATTAAATTAAACCTAATAAATTTAATTAATTAAATCCACTATTTTAAAAATTAATTAGTACTAACTAATGTTACTATTTGATTAGTAGTTAATTAATCTTAATTAAGTTCTAATTAACTACTTATTAATAAAAAATTAAATAACAATTAATCTAACAACTAATATTTAATATTAATAATTAATTAATTACTTAAATAAATTAATGTTTTACTGTTAATATTAATTAATCATTAATTACCTTTAATTGATTATACTAATCTAAATGCTAAGCATAATTATCTGCAAATTAACCATAATTAATACTAATTAATTAAACTAATATTATTAATTATCTTCTACAAGATTTGACTTACGATGGTACCCACCTGCCACGTGGCAGGCAGTGAGAGGCCACGGCCTGCATAACGGGACCCACCATGCCACGTGGCGGCATGGTAGAGGCTGCGGCCTGCACGCGGGCCCCACCACTAGCTCAAACGCGACCACGCTGACGCGTTCGCTCGGGTGTGGGCCCCATAGGCCACGCGTCACTCAATGGCATTCGGGCAACGCGGATGCAGGCTCCACCACTCGTGCCTGAGACCCAAAGGAATGCGGGTCGGGTTTCGGGTCGACCCGACCCAATCCATCGTAACCCCGCCCTTACTCGCATACCAGCGGCTAGGGCAAGGATTCTGGCACCCTTCCCGGCGGTGCCGAGGCTCGACCCACACGGCGATGGGAAGGTCGCTAGGAGACCTCTCCATTGGTGGTCGAACCATCGCCAGAGGAGACTCACGGCTCCGGCTAGGTCCAACCCTAGGCTCGGCCCGCTCGGACGGGGCGAGCCTAACGGAAACCACTATGGAGACAATTGCAAATTCAATCGATCGGGATTAACTGGACTCGATCAGAAACGGTTAGTCTTTAATCCAACTAATGAAATAGGGTTTTGAAGATGTATTGCATTAATCAAATGAAAATCATAGGAGATCGAGGTACCTGAATCGAGCGGCTCCGGATTGAGGGTTCGGCCGAGGGAGAATCCAAGCTCCAAAGCCTAAACGATGGGTCCCGAGCACCGTGAGGGTCCTTATGGACCCTCAGGCAGAATCTACAGAGTGCGGGGAGGCCCCGAGTTGGTGAGGCCAATGGTGGGACACCGCATGTCGAGCGACGGAGCGATCTAGGAAGAAGAGTCCGGACCGTCTCATCTTCGATCAGACGGTCAAGATCGACCGTCTGAACGGACAGGATCCCAAACGGCACGCGCAATTTAGGGTCGATGGCATTAGATACTTAACGGCCGTGAAAATATAAAATTAAATATTAAATAAATTTTGATTAATTAATTATTTTAAATCCCAATTTTTATTTAATTAATTAATTCATTTCCAAAAATTCCCAAATATCCACCCCTAACTAGTTGAGGGGTGAGGAACGCAACGGCGAGGTCGGATTTTTGATTTGAAGAGTATTTAAATTTCCCAATCTTCAGGGTATTTAAATATTATTAAATATTTGTCAAAATTTTGACGACTTCCGATTGGCACAAAAACATTACCACTAGCTAATTTGGGGGCAATGAGCCTAATGGCGAAGTCCATTTTTTGATCGGAGGTTAATTTAATTAGGTCAAACTCTATGGTTTCTGGATTTTCCAGAAATCAAGATTCGATCCATTTGACTCCTGATTTGGACTAAGTCTTAGAATTTGACTCCTAATGACTTGATTAACACTTAAGATCCAGATTATGACTGAGATTAGTCCTAATTGACTAAGGTAATAACTTGGGTTGTTACACGGAATCTCCTCGCCTTCCCATAGGTCTGCAAAATAGGGAGTTTAGGGTTTCGCTAATCGCAACCCTAACGATATCCCAAAGGTTCGATCGAGTGCAAGAACATCTAATGGCATAACATTGGGGCATAATAAAGATCACAGTGAGGAGTCTAAATGATAAAAATGATGAAAGGGAGGATTCAAGTTTGGGATAGTACCTTTGAGCTTGTTAGGATCTAACAAAGTCCAACGACAGCAGTAGTTTGGATCGGACCGATCTTCCCAAATGAAAAATACATTAAATCAAGGTGAAGTGAAGGATAAGGAAGGTTTTATGTGGTGGAAGACCAGATGTGAGGCATGCCATGGTCGCATGTCTTGCGAGGTGCCGCATGCCATGGTCGCATGTCTTGCGAGGTGCTGCATGCCCTAACAAGGGAGGAGAAGGTTGGGTCGATCGATCGGGTCGGCCCACACGATCGAACTGACCCAGGATGTGAAGCGAGCCCAGCTCAATTGATTGAAGCAACTAGACTGGAGACAAAACTCGGCCCGATAATGAAGGCGATTCAGCCCATTATCAAACGGTGGCCCGAATTAATGAATTAATAGAATAAATAATAAATAATTTAAATATTATATATATATATATTCAAAATTTGAACCATTAATTGGGTTTTCAATAATTCACTCCTAGCTAATTGGGAGGTGAGGAATGCAACAGCGTAATCGAATTTTCGATTCGATGAGTTTTTAATTATTCGAATTTTTGGGGTATTAAAATATTTGTTGAAAATTCAACGACTTTTAAATGCCTCCAAAACTTCACCCTCAACTAATTTGGGGGCGGTGACCACAATGGCGAATTCAAATTTTTGATTTGAGGTCAAATTAAATAGGTCAATTTCTAGGGTTTTCTAGAAATTTTAGAAATCCAGATTTTATCTATTTAAATTCCTGATTTGGACTGGATCTTAGAGGTGAGTTTTTAATGACTTAATAAAGGCACAAAACCATAATTAGGACTTGGATTAGTCCTAATTGATATAAGTAATAACTTTGGTTGTTACAGTAAGAACTTAGGGTTATTACAGACTCCCCACTTAAGAACGATGTCATCCTCGACATCACTCAAATGAGAAGAAATAAATATAATGAAAATGACAAATTGAAATGAAAATGAGATAAGAAAGTACTAGAGTTATCAAATGGCTTTTGATGCTCAGATCAAATAATTAATTCTTTCTCCTAATTGGTTTCCTTTGAGAACGATTCTTCCAATGAGCTTTGAGCATAAGGATAAATTAGCTCTCAACTGATTCTATTCCTTGCCCAAGATTTTGACAGGCATTCAACAAATGATAGATTTGGTTGATTTCTTACTAGTGAAGATGGAGGTAAGATGATAAAGTTCATGAGAATTTTAAGTTACTCTTATTTGGAGATTAAATGATAGAGGAGATTTACAGTAGGGGAGCCTGTAACAATCCTAAGTTCTTACTATAACAACCCAAGTTATTACTTATATTAATTAGGACTAATCCAAGTCCTAATTATTGTTCTATGCCTTAATTAAGTCATTAGGAACTCACCTCTAGATTCAGTCCAAATCAGGAATTCAAATGAATAAAATCTGGATTTTATGGAATTTCCAGAAAACCCTAGAAATTGACCTATTTAATTTGACCTCAAATCAAAAATCTGACTTCACCATTGCATTCACTGACAGACTGTAAATACACGTCTGTGCTTTCACGCAAGTGTACGTGGTCTGAAGTAATAAGTGGAAAGTGTGACTTTTCGAGAATTTATCAAACCACAGAGAATTGATTGATTTGTCACTAAAGTATATCTATTCTCACTAATGTTTAAGCTATAGTATGTATTGGTTGGTTGATCTAAAATTAGCACAAATATTCACTAAGTAAAATAGCAAGATTAAAGAAAGAGGAGAGTTGGGACCATCCCACATGCAATGATATAATACTCATGTAGATTTGTTTCTCAAGCTTTATCATTTAGTTTAATTGAAATCAAGTGCACATTATTGTCCTTTAGTCTAGCTCAAAGGCTTACAAGTTCAAATCTCATGCACAAAATGAACTCACATTCGGTTCTACTTTAGCACAATAATTCTTGTAAGATTCTTAAGATTTAAAGTTAATTCATTTTCTCTTTATTCAAGAAGAGTTTAAATTTTCTTAAATCTTAGGATCTCATAAGCATTGATTTCCACTACGAGCATCACTCGCATCTCACATAGTTGAAATGAGAGAATCACATGTTGGGCTCAACGACTATGTCACTTAGTTCATGAGCACTCAACACTTCATTGCTCAATCTCAATTATGTGGAGCTAAGGAGCTCATTTAGTGTGTCTTAGCATCACTTACATTAACTCTTTGGTTGAGCTTAGGTTGAGGTGCATTGAGCTCAAGAATCTTCCCACATGGTTCTAAGCTTTCATGCACTCAAAATCTAGTATCCAACCTAAGGTGAGCTAAGGAGCACAAGACAATTAGATCTTAGATTTTTTTAGTTCTTTTCTCATAAACACATCAAGATTAATTAGATGAAAATTTCTTAGTAAGGCATAAAAATCACAAATACATTATGCTTGAGAGAAAACATTCATACATCAATATTACATTATGCAAAATGGGACTTCATCCCAACCCTCCCCAAGGGAAGTTTAGCTGCTCATTACACAAGAAAATAAGGAAGACACGTACATGGATAAAGACCCTTTCATGGTCAACTCAAATGAAAATACAAGATTGAGTTTAGAAGATACTGGGAACGCTCCATAGAAGTTCTCCGGAAGTCTTCTTCTCCTTCTAATTATCCTCTACTTAGGTCTCTAGTGCTGCACTCTTCCTCTTCTCCCTTTGCAAAAGCTTGCATTGCCACCCTTGGGGAGTTCTCTCTTCCTTTGACTCTCCTCCTTACTTAGTGGATTCTTGCTAAAATTTTGAACCCTCCTCTAGTCAAGAGGAGGGGTATTTATAGGAGGAGGGGGGCTGAATTCCTCCCTTCATTTGCAATCATATTTTTCATAAATAATTCGGATTTCATCATTGCAATATTTTTCCATTAATGGTGAGGTGACAAAAAATCTCATTTCTTTACCCAAAACATCACCTCAAAGCTTCTCTTTTTAACAAAAAAAAATGGCTGCTACAGGAAAAGGTGGCTGGAGACAAAATTCATGATATAGGTCATGTCTCCAGCTGCATTAAATGCAGTGTCTGGGCAAAAATTCGGCAGGCCACTGCAGTATAACTATTATAGGACTAGTAACTCACAATATGTGGTTTAGATCACTAAAAGCCTAATGGTTACATTTAACTTATTTTGAATGAGAATTCGTTCCAAGGGAATGATCAATAAATGCTTAATTCATATTACGACCTAGGCACACATTTAAAGGTTAAACTTAAACTATTTATGGGAAAGGATATTTTCTTATTCAAAGGGAGTAAGATTTTTCACAATTTAGGCTATTCACTTAAGTGATATTTATCACTTGATGAAAATTATAGTAAATAGAATTCCTATCCAATCAAGATGGACAAGGAAAGTATAAGGTCAAATTATTAAGTTACCACAAGTAACTTTAACTAATAAGGGTTCCCAAAGGATAACTATAAATTTTAATCAAAAATTAGAATTCAAAATGCTCTGCAACTTATAGGAGGATTTAATTTTCAAAGAATAAAGGTTCTTTGACTTAGACTAGATAGAATCATTATCATAAGGTTAAGACTAAGAATGAAGCAATGGTTTACTATAACTGAATTGATGAGTGAACACATATAGGCTAAAATAATCTAACCATTATGTAATCTCATGTTAAGGAATATAGGGTGAACAATTCATAAAATTAATTCACTCTAAGGCTTTTATTAGTAATCAAGTAATCATCTTAGGTTAAGGAATGATACTTGGATAAAGAGGATGATTATTCCACTATGATACTTAACCTCACGAAAGAGAAAAATTTATTGCATCCAATCACATAAGGTGACTTGATATATTAGTTAACGAAATAGGTTAAGATATTGGATTGTTCATAAAAAATGAGATACTACCATAGGTTTACTAGTAAGATTTTTAATTTAATTATATAAGGTTCTATAGTTAAAATTTCTCATTCCAAAGGAAATGGAAATACTCATTCCAAGAGAATGAGGTGATTGGAATTTAAGGAATCATTTAAGCAGATATTTCAAGTCTTAATTATGACTTATTCAACCAATAATTTTAAGAATTTGTGTCAATCCAACCTGAGAAATGAGAAGTTACTCACCTAACTGGGTAAGTCACTTCTTAGAAAAGAATTATTTCTTTAAGTCACAAAAGTATGATTTTGTTAAAAGAGTCTAAGATTTGATTGACTAAATTAAGGAATAAGGTATTTACCAAATCAAGGATAAAACACCTTAAACACTAAATTAGGCTTACTAATAGTATATTCAATGTATCCATAGCTAGGGATTTATAATAATAATATAAATAGCACTAAATTTGAAGTTAAGTAAAAGTGTTGAGTGGGGCACTATGCCACTTACATTCTAACAAGATCTTCATATGTTGATTAGCTTTTTTTGATAAAATTCATTTTAACTTCTTAATGCATTAAGTTTTATACATGTATATTCTCAAGCATTTACTTTTAAAGTAAAAAAATGGAAAAAAAAAAATTTCTATGTATAAAAACCTAATTCCTTATGAATTGCAAATTTAAGTGAAGCGATAAAAGCAAGCGCTAATTTTCACCACAAAGAGTATCATAAAAGAAATAAAAGTTCATGAAATTTTGCTCGCTTTAAAGTAAAGGCTTATTTATTTTTATGAAACTCTTAGGTGCTTGTGGACTACTTCTATATATTTATATAAGGCTTCTCCAAGATAATGATGCTCCCTTCAAATTTATTTAGAAAGCTATAAAATTTTGTTGGGATGCCAAATATAAATAAACTTATGCTGATGGATCCCTTAGATATGGATGGTTTTCAAATGATAGAGATGTATGATTGTGTGATTTGGGTTGTATTTTGATGCAATATGGTCAAGTAGTCACTTTTATTTTGCGATTATTGAAGTTTCATGAAAATTTTACCTACACATGATTTGGAGCTAACAACCATTACTTTATCCATAAAAATTTGAAGACAATATTTTTATAGGGTGTGATGTGAGGTATTTATAGACAATTAAATCTTGAAATACATATTCACATAAGCATATCTAAATTTAAGATAAATGTGATATTTAAAGCTTATCAAGAACCATGGCATCACACTTATTAAAATGTGAATATTGTTAATAATGTATTAAATATGAAGCTTATAGTATGAGCAAACTAGACACTTATTAAACAAGTAGAGCTGATTAAAGTCATTGAGCTGTTGAAACTGATCATCGTCAAGTCTTCAGATAAATATGATTTTTTCAAGGTTTGCTGAAAAACTCCGTTACTCGTGGACTTGATATTATCTTTGTTGTTTAAGTAATATGTCAATTCATGCACAATCCCAGTGATCATAATCTTTAGGCATTGCACAAAATTTTATAACACTTTAAATAGACTCTAGGGAAGGGCTTGTTATTTTAAAATTATAGCAAGTTAATATTCGAATTTTTGCAGGGGTTAACCATACATGTTTAATAAGAAGAGGAAAACAATCAATCGCCAAAAGAAGAGGAAACAATCGATCGCCAAAAGAGAAGGTCCCGATTCGCGAGTCTTGATCTCGGCGAGTTGGGTAGATCCCGTTAGTGAAAGAGGAGATGGTCGGGACGGCTTCCGTAGATTAGGTTAGCAAAGAGTTAGGTGACGTGGCCACGTCAGCAGCCACGTCATCGAGAAAAAATGGGGGTTTTAGAGGGTGTATTGTAGCATTGTCCTAAAAAAAATTACGTTAAAAATGAAAACTTTTATTTTTAATACATGCAAAATAGAATTTAAAAAATTTAATGCATATTTTATTTAAATAAGAGCAGAAATCATTTTTTAACAATTTTCTGAATTAGTTATATTAATACCCTGAAACGGGCAAGCTGCAGGACGCCAGGTTTCTTTCTTCCTTGTGCTCTATTTCACGCTCTATCTCACGTTCTCATCCACGCTCTCTCCACTTCTTCACTCAAAAGCAGATCAATAAACGCCCATCGCCAAGGTAGCGACCAGCCACCTCACTCAAGGCCGGCCATCTCACGCCCTAGACAGTTTCTCCACTCTCTTTCCCTTTCATTGCCGAAGGCACCACGCTTCTTTATACCTCCAAAACAACCGCCAAACTGCACTTCTATACCTCCAAAAAAGCCGCCAAACTGCACTCAATAGCAGACACTTTTTCCAAACCGAACACTAGTCCTCATAGCCGTTGTCCCTGCTTGTGAAACACCTTGGACAGCTGTAAAACCGTCTCCAAAGTCAATAAGCCGTTGCCAAACAGCCCTTGAACAAAACCTAGCCACTGTCCTTACTTCCCAAGCCCTCCAAACAACTTTGAATAGTCCTACTGTCTTCAAAACACCCCACAACAATTATAAGCTGTTGTAAACAGTAAAAATGTGCTTCCAAACAGCTCATAAACCTATCCAATAGCCCAAAGTAGCCCTCTAAACTTCCGAAGAACATCCAAACTCTAACTTTAAAATTTATTTCTTCATCTACTTTATTACATCTTTTATATGCACCCAAATATGTATAATCTGAATTTTAAAATATGAATTATTACAGATTAACTATTTTTTTCCGACCGTGGGAACCTAATCCCTAACTGTGAGTTACAACGACAAACTCAATCCACCAGACTCTCTGGTAAAATGTTTATACAGTTGTAATTTAATCACTTAATCAGTCAAATGAATATTAAACTGAACTTTAATCTTTAAATTAGGTTAGTTTTCATGAGAAGTGGTTGTTTGTTAAATCGATGCTTCAGGCATTTAAATCTCAATCTAAAGTGAGTAATTATAATTTATACTGAATAATTATATGCTTTTTATTATGATTAGTTTGATATTTACAAATATTATAGTCGATATTAAAATTATGCATAGAATTTAGTGAAATTGTACCAACTTTCAACGACCTATTGTTAGATTGACAAGAGTTTATATTTTTGTGTTTCTACATTTTGAAAAATAGAATTATATGACATCATTAATCTCTTTGACAACAAGATAATCACCAATGTGAAAATGAATACTTTATGTCACATTATTCTATGTGGCTTACATCAATGTTTTAGCAAATCTTATTTAAATTTATTATGCTTGTGAATATAAATTTTATTAAATAATAAAAAGTTTATATAAATGGTAACATTATTAATATGTTAAAATATAAATGCCTAAATTTCAGGATGCAGTGTGTGCATTTGTATAAATCTATGTGGTAGACTTATGTGCTTTTTATTTTTATGATAAAATATTTCATAAGGATTTGATCCTCCATTTAGTAGGGCTTCACAATGTGGGTTCATTAGGCGGTGGGTTGCTCAATTGTATTATGCGGTATTCTATCGATGATGCAAGTGATAACAAAGCTAAATGAATAACATGTGTCAATGATGTTCATATTATAATAATTAGATGCATACGTACATTTTTTTTCATTGCAAAAATATTGAATCTAACTTATAATTATTCATTCTAAATGATTTTATTAATATTTTTCATGTCTAAGTTAGATGTTTGACAATTTACTGACTTGATCTGCATTTGTCACCGCTCTCGGTGCATTTGTTTCAAGTTTTTATTTTAAAATTTTTCAATGTTAGCGTGTTCTCTTTTCAGTTATGATATAAAAAACTTAGTGAATATTACTAGATTTAAATACTTTTAGATATTTAGTTGGCTCTTCTTGTTTTGGGTGATATTTTATTTTTGTCTCTAAATATTTAAATAATAAATTTGGGTTTTGTCATTTAACCTCAATTATCTGATGTTTATCAGATCAAATAATGATGTCACCACCACTAATTTTTGCTTGCTAAAGAGGTCATCAACCAAATGTTTTGATGGGATGGAACTTAAGGGCGACGGCATGCATTATGTGAGGTGGGAGGAAATTTGTTGTCCTCTATTTGTTGGCAACTTTGGGATCCGGTACCGTAGATTGTAGTGACGAGTTGTGTTGGCACTTGTTACACTCAATTTTGGGGGCAATGACGATCTATTTTGTGTCTGTGCAATGGAGGCACAATATCAATTTTGTGAGCAAGCATTTCTGGTGCAACAATGTGGTTTTGTAGTGTGGTAGATGATCTGCAAGGATTGACAAATTGTTTTTGATCGATATATATATATATATATATATATATTGGTTATGACTGGCTTACAACTAGAACTATGGGAGAAAAGAGTTACTCTAGCAAAGTTAATAATCAATTTGCTAACTTATATTTATGTATTGAACACCATTGAAATAGAAGCTTGGATAGATGATATAGAAACATACTTTTGAGATACACAAACATTTAAGTTGATTGAAGGTAGCTTTCTGCCAATTGAAGCTAAGAAGGTTCTAGTGGGATAATTAAGTGAAAGTTATGATAAACGCCATCGCTTGGATCATATTTATGGAAATTTTCATGAGAAGAGTTCACATGATGAGATATTAAGAAAATGTGGAGAAGTAGACATGCCTTATGCTAGTGAAGAGACCTAACTATTTAGGATCACACCTCCAAGTTTAGGAATTTTGGCTCTGCCATGGATATAATTAAATGACTTACCAAATACACATTTGGATATAATGAAAAAAGCGAAAGTTTATTAAAGGGTTTTAGCTAGGTCAGAATCATATGACCATCGCAATAGAGAAAATTCAGAGCAGTAGATCTGTTATTTCCATTAGACCCCAAGAGGATGAGAGACAATTGTAGGTAGATTATTTTAGTTTCTGATGAGTGGCTAGAGTAGTTATCATAGTGAACTCACCTCATGCCAAGATGAAAATAGTGTATTTTTGTGCATTGAAGAAAGGATGAACTTGACCAATAGAATTGCTGGAAGGCACACTCCTAGTTACTCTATGAGTTTAGAAGCTGTGGGGAGCAGGTAGCAATGGTGAGAGTTAGGCTAAATGATAGAGCAGATAATGCTATAAATGTTGGCTGAGTGACTGTAGCAGACTTGGGCCTTTTCTTAACTGCCGTGATGAAAGTTTTTTCATGATGCAACAATATAAAGATTGTCGAGATTATGGAAGCTAGTAAAGAAAATATTTAGTTGAGAAAATAGACACATTAAAGGTTATCAAGAATGTGGTGGTCAGCAACAACTTTGACATTGGATGTGTGACCAATGCCAAGTACACCAACCTTGAAGTCATCACATACAATTGAGCTAGAGTTGGTTGACAATTTTGAAGCGAGCTAGAGCTGGTCAACATATTAGGGGCTAAGCTTAAGGGGGTTTACTTGGAAGAAGTCAAGGCCAAATAAGTTGATGAGTACTAGGTATTTGAGCATGGAGTCAAAACCAGACTTACGGCAGGAATCCATTCTCTTGGTTAGAGGGCCAATGATTAGGGGATCAAATTCGAATGACTGATAAATGGCTTGAGATACTAGTTGACTAACTATAGGAATCTATCGAGTAACTACAATAGATGAGTGAGTAAGAAGGTAATTAAAAACTTGCTGAGCTAAGTAAGAGACTATTGAGAAAATGGATGATTAAAAAAGGTGAAAGATTAAGCTCAAAAATGGAGCTACTAAGACAAAGGCTAAGAGCTAGTTGGTAATAGGTTCCTATTTAGTATTGATAACTTAGCTTTTGCTGATGAGCTATTTGAGAAGACACTAGAGGAGTTTCATTAGAGCTTTGCTGAGCAACATGGACAATGAGGACAGATTGCTTGACAGCATCATGTTGGCTTCAAATAACTAAGAATAATACTCTGAGTAGTTATGAGCACTCCACATTTAATCTACTAAGAAGGACCACACCAAATAGCATGGAGTACTTGACCTTATGCTGATTAGCGAGACCTCGATTGAGTAAACATTTTTTACGACTTGCCCAAGCCTGGCTTGAGTTGCATAGGAATTTCCCCACACAAAATTGGGATTAGTAGAACTTGTTATATCATTTGATTGCATTGTATCTTTGAGGATGGCATGTTCTTAGAAGGTCATGAAACAATGTGTCAATTTGAACTTTGGGCATTCGCCCCTTCCTCACTGTAGTATTAAATAGTCTTGCCTTTTTGTATTGGTATATATAAGAGCTCTGTTTCATTTATTTCAGCTCTAGCTTTTCCAATTTTTTATATTGTATTTGCGCCTTTGTGCCACAGTTATTTTAAAAGCCCTTGATTGCTTAGAATTTTGAAAATCTTCGATTGTCCTTTCCAAAAGAATTTCTCGACATTTGTTTATTGTTTTTTTTATTGTAACATTAAATGGTTTTCATACAATATGTATATATTCTGCAACTGAATTGCCTATTATGATGAGATTCATTGTTTGCCTCACTAGAAGCCATATTTCTAAGCTGTCTAAACATCTTTCTTTGTTAATTTCCTGAATGCTTTCTTGGAGAATAATTGGTTTATTGATGTTATTTTAGGATTAATTTGTTTGAATAAAAACTATTTAATTATGCTACTTTTAGAGTTTTGCTAAACTTCATGATAGACTGAAAATAAATATCTGCGCTTACATGCAAGTGCACGTGATCTGGAGTAATATGGGATGGTGAGATCTCGAGAATTATTGTCCTCTGAGAACAGTGTTTTGTTTTGTTACTAGAGAGTGTACTTAGGTTCAATAATGTTTAAATATAAAATAAATGTCTTGGTTTTGGTCCTGAATTACTGCAATCAGATATTCTTATTTTGAGAATACTATTTGATAAAAATAGTGAGAGTTGGGTTTTGGCATGCAATTCAATAAGATTTACATGCTAGTATTTTTTATTTAAATATCATGTCAAGTGAATTGGATAGATTTTATTATTTAATAACCAAGAGACTTAGTCTTCTCTAAGGAGTCCCCTAGATGTTCTAAGTATTATCTAACGCTCAAAAATGAACAGTTGTCGCGTTCTCTTTCGGCTCTTAGACATTCATGAGATCTTTATTTTGATGAATTCATTCCTTATGTCTAAGTTATGAAATCTTGAATTGGTTCGAGCAACTCATGAACATGATTCCATCAATAGCTCTCATACGTCAATTTTAGGTTTAGCTAAGGAATTTAATTGTTAGGCTACATGAGTTTATGTCACATCATCCAATAGCACTTGGCACTCTAAGACCTTACATGAACCTAAAATGAGCTATGGAGCTCTATTGATGGTTCTCAGCTCTAACGCATCATCCTCTTAATTTAGCCAAGGTCATTGTGCTACGAAGCGCATTAGAGCTTGTCACTCAGCCCTAGGCTTAACATGCACTATTAACTTCGTATAAATTTTGCAAGAGCTATGGAGCTCAAAGATTTGTATATTACTTCCATGGCTCAATTGATCTACGTATGTCTAAGATTATGCACTGAGCGTTTTCGCATTCAAGGCTTCAATTCTCTAGTGTTGTGGCGCCCCGCTCCCTAAGCCCACAATCATTAAGCTAAGGAGCGGATGGTCACTTGTGCAAATCCCTCTCTTATCATTGGATTAGGTAGATCCACAATCCACTAATAAAGGAAGGACATGCACAGAACATCTGAGGATCAGTCACTAAATCTGATATACAGATAGAGTGCGGAAGCTAAATGAAGTAAATAGTACATCTATTCATCATGCATCACATAAGAAATAGTAATAAGATAGCTCAAAAATAATAAAATGCATAAAGTAAATCACAGTCATAGTACCTGTATTATTACAACATTTAAATAATTTAAAAGACTGAAAGATAAATCACTCATCCTCGCAAGCGGCTAAAAGGAACTAAGCAATATCCGGCTCTCCTAGCTGAAGCTCCTCCTCTAAGTAAGGCACCTCTGCTTCAACACCTAGCTCCTCAAACCTATCTGAATATGACATTATCGATTTCATAATGCCAGGGCCCCAACCAATAAAAGAAAATCTTGTTAGATAATTTTTTAAGTACATTTTAGGCTGAATATTTTGCGTGTGTTATTAATGTCACCTGTTTTAAACTTAAGCACAACAAAGAGGTAAACTAAAGCAGTATGAGCAGTAAGCGTACAAAGAATATGAATAATTATAAATACAACATTTATAACTAAACAACAAATGAGGCAAAAGCACACCTCAACAACTAAGCAAGAAAAGAGCATATACATATATATACTGCAGTAAGTAAAAGTACTGAAAGTAAAGTCTAATCCTAAATATGCTGATGATCATATGACATATGCTGATTAAAGTTAAAAATCTGAATATGGTACATAGTAAATAGTAAAGTCTATCATCCTATAAATATATACAAATGAGCAGATAAGTAAAAAAATATAGCTGATTGAAATATGCATTAAAATATAGTACATAATAAGATAAAATTGAAACAGGTATGTAAAGATTGTCATATCAAAAAGATGGCCATCAAGCCGGTGATATTCCCAAAGCCTTTCTAGGCTTGGGCAGACAGAAATTCCCATAGCCTTTCTGGGCTAGGGCAGACAGAATCTAGCAGCAGAACTGAGGAGGCAGTAAATACAAATACATAATCTTTTAGTTATTTTACTTTATTTTTGTGGACGCATCCAGAAATAGTTGATGAGTCAAGTACGTCTGCAAGACTATATGGGTTCCAAGCTTAACACACACTCCTCAATAAGTAATGTTAAGCATACTTATACTCCTTACCCCTGTCTATTAGGGTAAATGTGCACCCGAATCTACTAAATATATTGAACCCAAAGGCAACTATTATCTTAATTATTTTAAGTTTTTATTTCATGCACAAAGTTCTCTTATATGATATGAACAAGGAATTTAAGCACAAAATTCAAGGAATGCGTAGCAACAAAAATTAATCAAGTAAGCAAGGGACTCTTCTATACATGGTGACAATATTATTATCTAATTTAACTATTCTAACTATTCTAAGTTACACAAGTTCAGGATCTCTAATTCTTACTATCGATTATAACTTAGAAGCACGGCCTTATATATTAAAAGGATTAGAATTGATCAAGTTCTAATCTAATTCAATCAAGTACGATTATAGGTTGAATCAATAAATCATAACATCCTAATTTAATAAATTTAGACATTCTATCTAAGATATAATCAAGATCTACTAAATTATAGATTATGGGTTAAACACCACGAGATTGGGCTTAATCACATAATCTAAAAAGATTAAGACATAAGGTCTAGGTTTCAGTCTAAAAATGATCTATTAATTAAGGTAGGCCTTATTAAGCAAATCAAACCTAATAGAATGAATCTCCTTAACCTAAATCTAGGGTTAAAAGACAAAGTAATCAAAATAAGTTATAAAATTTCTAGTAATTAATAAAACTAAGGATTTATTCATTGAATAACCCACTTATCTAATAAATGAAATCTAATATATGAGCTAGTCCTAGTCTTAGGAGTAGTCCTAATATGAGGTGAAAGATCATAAGGAAAAGACTTAGAGAATTTTGGGAAATTTTACTAAGTTAACCTAATGGCTGATTTTTCTCACTTAAATGATTCTAATATAGTTCTAATACTGGTTTGAGTATTTTAAACACATATTAGAGGTTAAGGACACTTAACCTAAATTTTAAACAAAATGACTATATTGCCCCTAACTAAGGGTCCAAAAAGTCAACTTTTGATTTAAGGATTCAAATTGAAGTTTCCTGGTATTAAATGATTCTTTACTGTCTAACTTGAAGATAGACAGTAAGTTTGCTCAACTTAGACAAGAAACGGGTCCTACAAGTCCCAACTAAGATTTTTGACCTAAGGGGAAATTTTATAATTTATACTTAATAAAACCTAAATTGTTATGCAGTTTACTATTGGTTACTGTTCAAGAATTTTATAGAGTCTAAGAATATTAAATTCTGAGGTCTAATGAGTTAGTTATAGTCATTTGAATTTTTAAGGGTAAATAGGTAATTTTTCTAAGTTAAGATGGGTCAAAAAGCTAACTCTTTTAATTGGTGTCCAATTTCAGCAAACTTAGTGGCTATAGCTTTTCTATATTACACTAAGTACTTTAACTGGGAGTAGACCTAAATTGGACTTCAATTGGTCAAGTTATGACCTAATTATGGTTATGAGTATTTTGGTCATTTTCTAAATTTCTATGGTTCAAAACCTAAATATTATTTTAGATTATTGTTAGCACTGAAATTCTAAGCTATCTAGCAATTTACACAATACATTTTAGGTACAAAGTAAGTTTTGAGCACTTATAAAAAAATGACAAGATTTCAAACTTAATTTTCATATAAAATTTTATGCAATGTTTAATTTTTGCTAAAATATAAAAACAGTGAAGTTTTGGCCATTTCAGCCAAAACTGGGCAATTTTTTAGGAAATTCTGAGACGCGATGTAGCGCTTTTAGCACTGCAGCGCCCTGAGGTGTGCTGCGACCCGCTGAGGCCATCTGCGGTGCGCTATGGCACGCTGCAACGGTTCATTTTGCAAAATTATTATTCCATTAATTTATTTTTCATATTTCCTAAAGTTTTCCAAAAAAAATATTTCCGCTGCAATGGTCCAACTTTCGATTTTTACTGTTCAGTTAATTTAATCACTGATTTATATATGATTTTTCCAAAATATCGCTGCAGCGGCCCGATTTTCAAGTTTGGGCACTGCCGCGCGCTGCAGTGTCGGATGACATTTTTCGCATGGACGAAACCTATAAGGCTTATTTTCGAGCTCAAATACTCTCAATCCAGAGCATTACATGAGTGGTGTTATATATCGATGGAAAGGTCTTTCTGATACCTTTCCATCGACACTAAAATCAGTACAAACGGAGCATTTTAGCTATAAGAAAAATGTGAATAAAGAATAAGGTATACAAAATGGATGAAAACAGAGCATGCATTTTTCGAATAAACGAGCTACTTCAATGAGACTTAATAGCTTCCATACATGTTTATAGACTTCTAGAGATACATTTAAGCATTGTAGCTATTTGAAGAAGATAAAAGATAGGGATAAAATGGGTACCTTTTAGTCTTGCGAGGAAAGGAGGAAAGAGACTTGGAAGGCTTGGAGAATGAGCTTCTCCTTCTTATTCTTCAGCCCAAGGTATAACAATGGAGGGGAGGGGAGAAAGTTTTAGAGCTTAACTTGATAGCAAAATGAGGAGGGAGGGCTGAGCTCACTTAATATAGGAGGAGAGGAGGAGGGGAGTATGGGCTAGGCCATCATGAGCCTAGGGAGGGAGGCCATCAATGGGCAGCCAAGGGGCATGGGGGCACCAGCTAGGGAGGGGAGCTGACAGAATGCATTAGAAAAATTAGGGGGAAATTGTAAGATTATGACTATATGATCTGATGCAGGGCATCAACGAAATCATCATCGACGTGCTAGATCATAAATTAGTTTAATGATACTATGTTTTATTTTTCTATTTTGAGTCCTATGGGCTTTTGTATTTGTTCCATAAATGGGCCTTCATCCTAGCCCATATATTATCATGTGAATTTTTTTTTGTAAAATGATATTTTAGTCTTTCATGAGAGAGTTGATTTATAATTTATTTGGTCATTTGTGTAAAAGGATATTTTAGTCCTTCATGAGAGAGTAAGTATATGATTTTTTTGGTCTTTTAGAGGAAAGGACACTTTAGTCCTTCATGAGAGGTTAGTTAAGGGTTTTTATGGTCATTTGGTATGTATCTTATGGTTATAAATTGGCCACCCTCACATGTATTATGGCATTGCAAGTGATATAAAAAATACTCTCTTCTTCTTTGTGTTATGTGAGCTTCATTCTTAAGAGAATGACTTCTTGAGGTGTTGTTTGCAATTCTTGGGGAAGGACTTCCAAGAAAAGAAGGTTCGATCTGCGGCGAAGGACTGCTCGTAGAAGTTAATCTTCTTTATCGTAAGCGGCATATTTGGTAATAAGGCTCCCGTAAGATCTTCTGCATTTATTTTTATTTTCTTTCCTCCTACCTTACAAGTGTGCTCGTTTAACCTAGCTCTCATTACTTGTGAACGCTTACAACACTTCTCTTTATTTTCAATAAGCGACTCGCATATCCTCTAGTAACTTAAATATGCAAGGTTAATTTCATTAATTAATTGGTGGATTTGATTATATTACATGTCATCACCCCTATTCTACATCATGATCTCTTATTTATTTTCTTTGATTATTTAAAAATTCAGATTTTAGAAATGTGCTCCGAAAAATCCCAAAAATTCACCCCTATCTAATTTGGGGGTGAGGAATTCAACGACGAAGTCGGATTTCGATTCCGACGATTATTTATTTATTCTATTTTCCGGTGCATTTAATTACATTAAAATATTTACTAAAATCTGACGACTTCCAAACGCGTCCAAAATATCACCCTAGCTAATTTGGGGGTGATGATTACAACGATGAAGTAGGATTTCGATTTCAAGGTCAAAATAAATACCTCAATTTTCTAATTAATTAAATATTAAAATATTCCAAAATAATCGATTGAGCTCTGAATTGCTCCAAACATTCAGGATTTTGTTCTAATGACTAGATGAACTTAATAAAATGATAATAAGGATATGATTATGTTTAAATTAAGCTGAGTAATAATCTTAGGTTGTTACAAGTGTGCATCTCCTTATATCTAAGCTATCTATTGAGCTTAATGGGGTTTTCCATTAAGATGATTTACACACATATTTTACAATATAATTATGTTTTCCAAATTCATCATTCACATACATGCAATGATAATGAACTAAAGTACATTCATTTAAACAGGAAGAGTACACAACATTTAAATCATTACATTCTTACATACTTAACACCCAACCCTCCCCAAAGAGGGTTAAGGCTGCCATTAAAATATGAAAATAAGATAATCTACAATAAATGATAAGCCTTTGCATGGCTTTTACAAGAAAAATAAAAGAAGTAAAGGAGGGGTACAATACTAGGGAACAATTTTTGTGTTCTTCTGGCTCTCTCTTCCTTGGATCCTCCTTTCTCTCCTGCTTTCTGTGCTCCTCTTCCTTGCAGGTTGCAGCTTTCTTCTTCCTTGGGAAATGTCTCTCTTCTTCTTTGGATCTACAGTAATTTAGAACACTTGAACTGATAACATTTTGGAACTCTTATTCAATTTTAAGTCCTTGCTTTTATAACCTTTGAAAATCTTCTCAGCATTTGTGCATCCAACCTTTCCATCTTCTTGAGAATTGAATTGCAATTAAGGTTTATTCCTTTATTCCATTGAAAAATAAGGAGGTTTAATTAATTTGCCATAAATTCTTGCTATAGGAAGGGGAAAAAATATGTCTTTTGGCCTTCCAAATGCTGTTTCAATGCCTTTGCCTGGACAAAAATACGGTGAGCGCTACGACACGCTGTAGCGCCGCGCTCACTGTGCGTCAGGCGCTGCGGCGCACTGTAGCATCAGGCTTTCTGTTTGAATCCGCTGCAGTGCGCTGGGACGTGCATAATTCTCCATTTTCATCAATTTCTATTTTTTTTATAATCTGATTACTTCCATGCTGCAATTGTAACGACCCAAAGTTATTATTTTGCAAATTAGGTCAAAATCCCACCTTAGGGATCAGGATCTCGGGGAATTTCAATTTAGGTTAAACAAAACTACTAATAAATAAAATTAATTTTTAAATTAAAGTACCATAGTTCGGGAAAAATCCGAAGAACGCTCTTTTTTTTGAAATTTTAAATTCTAAAATTGAGAATATTGAAATGCATATCCGAATTCATCATTTTCAATATCATTGTGTTAAGTATATTATATAAAGGCTGCTCGAGAAGTTTCATCAAATTCTGAGCGCCGATTTGATCTTGACAAATTTCTGAAGTTTCAAACCCTAAAAATTAAAATAAAATAAAGTTTTGCTCCGAATCAAAAATTTTCGACTCGAATGTGTTCGTCATGTTGTAACACACATCGGTGTCAAGTTTTGTTGTATTCGGACGCCAAATGATGAAAAATTTGAGAAGATTTTAAATTTAAGTTTTTTATTAAAAAAACCCCAGTTCTTCCCTTGTTTTTTTTTTCCATTCGCCCGGCCCCCCTCCCTTCGCCAATCGCACATTGTGATGCGATCGCAGGCTCTGTGGGAGACAGAGCCTGCAGCAGAAGGTTCCGGACCTGCATGTGCCGTTTTTGACGCAGGCTGTCGGCCAAATGGGCCGACCCCGATCCCCGACCCCCCTTCCGCCTCCTAGCGGAATAAGCTTCCGCGCCAGGGGGGTTCTGGCGCATACCAGGTGCCTGCCATGCGCCATGAAGGCACCGATTTGGCGCACATTTTGGCGCAAATCCTGCGCCTATTTAATCTCCATCCCCTCCCCTCTCCTCCCCACAATCACACACAACAGCAGCCTCCTCAGCAGCTCTAGCCTCCCTCCTTCCAGCTTCTGGTAGTCTCTTCTCAACCCAACCTTCCTCCTTCTCAGCCAGCCAGCTCCCTCTCCAACAGCCAACCTTCCTCCTTCTCAGCCAGCTAGCTCCCTCTCCGACAGCTTCCAGCAGCTTCCGGCAGCCCCCGGCAGTCCCCACAGTAGCTCCAGCAGCCTCTGACAGCTCCCGGCAACCTCTGACAGCCAGCTATCAAACCGCCATACCACTCAGTAACCGCTGCCAGCCAACCAACCTCTTGCCATTGCCACCTCGGCCAGTCTTCGGCCAACCCATTCCGGCCTCTCTTCGTTTTTCGGCGATCCTAATTCTAAAGTAAGAGGAGGAAATTAAAGAACACATTTATTTTCTCTAAATCCTGTTACTCTCTATCAAATTTATAATTAGTCATTCATAATAAAATTATTTTCATTATTTAATAATGAGAACGATTCAATTGTTATAAATGACTACTATTTCATATTTGTCAATTCAGTCATTTATTCTGACTTTTTCGTCATACATTATTATGATCATAATCTTAAAATACTTTAATAATTATAACTGTTTTAATAGCAGCTTAAATAAATCGAACTTCAAAAGCGAAGAAGAATATAATGAAAGAAGAAAAAATTAAACTTACAAATCATGTTTCCGCCTATGATTTATAACTGTTTTGAAGTTCGAAGAGTGATATATTATTGCTCAGAAAAATCTCAGTAGTTAGATCCATGTTTCCGCCTATGATTTGGCTTTATGTAACTAACTTAATTAACCTAATTCTTTACCTACCAAAAAAAAAACCTAAAGTATCTTCTTCTCCTCAGCCGAATGCTTCTCCTCTACGCGAGCCGGTCTTTCCTCTCAATTCGGCGAAGGAGTTCGTCGGCCTCCTCCTCGCCTCCACCACCGCCGTCCTCTTCCTTCTTCCAGGCATCGGCGACGACGCTGCTTTTCTCAGCTTCGAAAGATTCGAATCCTCCCGCATTTGAGAAGGTTGCCGAGTCTTCTTAGAGTCGCAGCCGAGTGGCCGATCGGTCCTCCCTGCTAGCAACCGATCAAGTACAGCCCTCTACTTCTTTTCCAATTAGCTATTATTTCATTCTTGCAAGCAATATGCGTAGACCTGAACCCTCGGCGAACTATGGAGAAACGATCGTTGGCGACACTTTGATTTCGTCGATCTTTCCTCTCCTTCGTTCGCCGAATCCGTATAAGCTCAATCGATTTAAAATTTCCCATATATATGAATTTTTAATTCATTCTATGTGAAGCCGTATTTTTGTGAGGACTTATAATCATTTGCTAGTGAATCTGTGATTAACATATCTTGAAGTGTATCACTTGACACGACGCAAATGGGGTTCTAACACCTACAAGTCATTGCCGATGCCATCATAAGCTGCGGCTTTTACAATAGCTATTTGTGCCATGATCATGTCACTCCGTTGGCTTGTGACAAGTATAAAGAATGTTTATAAAGAGCTATGAATGGCAGCAAAACATTTTGATTGTGCAGCACTTGTTCTACACAAGTTCCTGAGCATGGAGATGATGTTTAGAAAATTGAAACACGAATAATATGCAGAAATAATTCTTACTTGGAACCAAAGATCAATACTTTTATTGATGAGATTGTTCATTTAAAAATTAAGTTTAAAATAAAAGCATATTCTGATATAGTAGAGTATCACTATCTTAAATATTTAGTAAAAATGTATAATATCAAACTTACTCTTTAATCTCAATAATAATATTATATCAATAAATATATTATTTGTATAGCGTATTATAGTATTAATTTTGTCACCGACATGTATCCAAACAGCCTCTTCTTATCTTATAATAATTAGCATTCTTATTTGTTTAATATATGGTGGTATTACTGAGGATAAGTAGAGACAAATTGCATGGGATATAAACTATGGATTATTGATTTGTAAAACAAAAGAAAAAGAGACCTAAATCTTACTTCTATTTTCTCTTTTTTATCTGCTCGATATTCGAATCTTAATTCTTATTTACTTCATATTAAGTTAAAAAATTGAATGATCTGAGATATGTAAAATCAATATTCGAATGCAATCTTATCTCTCCACAGACAAATTCGAAATGTAATGCCTTTGTCTTGTGTTAAGAATGTTGGTTTGATAGGATAAAGAGGATAGTTAATGGACTGAAAGGAATCACAGCTCATCAAATTATCACTCAGCACCAATAAAGTTCTTACCTAAAGAAGAGTAAATGAGTTAAATGGACTGTTTAGAGGAAGAGGGAACTAGAAGTAGTAATATCATTATGATTTATTGAATTAATGATATTCAAGTTTCATATCTTATATAAGTAGATTACTACTCATTTTTGTTTTATGATTTCATTTCTAGGATATAAATAATAGCATATCATTTATAAATTATCAAAATGATTATGTATTTCAAGTGTATTATTATAATATTAGAAATTTTATTAATAAACTGAATTCCTTTTCTTCATGTCTTACTTAAATTTAAAGCTATCTATGATTACGTTCAGACTTAGATCAAAGAGTAATATACTTTCTTTACTTTTGTCTTACATAGCGATCAAACAGATACTCCAATGCTTAATGATTTTCCATGATTATTTTGCCAAGTATTCAAATGTTGTATCGATTGTAATTTTCTATTAAATGCTAGAATTTAGGATTCATATTATCCACCATCTCTCATTTTAGTTCAGATTGTTATTACTTCATAATTGAATTTATGAGCTCAAGATTTGTTATAATAATAAATGAATTATGTCAGTCATGCAACTTACATGTTTCTTTAAATATCATATACTTCATAATGGAATGTAAATATAAATAACCTATCCTTTGTAGTGATGTGATCAAATACTGCAATCATTTTTATTATAAGATCTAAATGCTGTCAATTGATTTATATTAAGAATCCAAATATTGTCATATTGCTGCCATTTAGTTTATGAAATTTAAATCCTATTCTTTATTTCAAGATGAATCCAAATGCTGAATCATTAAGGCTGTATTTTGTGATTTGCAGAATTTAAATAGGTATCCTTTAAATGCTGGATACAAATGCTATACATCAGTCTTAGATATTAATGTTGAATGCTGAAAATAAATAATGCTATACCTTATGTGTATAGTAGAATACAGCTGCCTTCTCATTACAACTGTTGCCATTTATCCTTTGAGACCAAAAGCTGTCCATTCACTTATGTGAATCAAATGATGTTAGTTAAATCAAAATGATCAAATGTTGTTAGTTAATTTAAGTGATTTAAATGCTGCCATTTATCATGTGTAGAATCATATGTTGCCATTGATTATGCATCAAATCAATGGCTGCCATCAATTGTATAAGATAATGAATTGCTGCCATCTATTTGTGAGATACAAAAACTGCCAATAGATTATATAAGCATCAATGCTATCATTCTTTTATAGAATCATATGTTGCCATTAATTATGCATCAAATCAATGGCTGCCATCAATTGTATAAGATAATGAATTGCTGCCATCAATTGTATAAGATAGTGAATTGCTGCCATCTATTTGTGAGATACAAAAATTGCTATTAGATTATATGAGCATCAATGTTGTTATTTTTTTATAGAATCATATGTTCCCATCAATTATGTATAAGTTAATTGTTGCCATGTATAATTGAGAATTCTATATTGCCATTTAATTCTAAAGTAAAAATCAATAAGATCAAAAGAAATTAAATGTTGTCACCTTTTTTTTTAAAACCCTATGTGACTAATTATATAAACGAAATAATCATTAGATCATGACAAATTTAATATTGTCCTTTAAATTATTTGTATTAAATTAACTTCTATCATTAAGTATTATATTGAAAGAATCAAATGCCATGTTAAAATTCAGTTTAGATGATTTTTTTGTTTCTTTTATATTTAAATGCTAACTTTAATGCTATTATTCCTTGCAGGTTGAGTTGTAAATTAATACCAAATGAAATGCTGAATTAAATGCTATTGCTTTATGCGCTATAAGTCAAATGATGCTGCCCCTATAAATTGCTAAATTAATTTTTGCATCTCTTATTAATTTTATAGATGTTTGATATAGGATGTATGAATCATAGGTTAGCAAACTGCTTCATTTGATTTTATCACTTGAACTCTATTTTAGAATTGAAAATGAGCAATCCTATGTAATGGATTGAACTCTATTTTAGAATTGGAAATGAGCAATCCTATGTAACGGGTTGAACTCTATTTTAGAATTGAAAATTATCAATGGATTGACTTATATAATGATTTTGTAATTGTTTATTTGAGCAAATACAAAGGAGATTTTGTCTAAATTTCTAAGAATCTTAGGACTTCAAAATTTTATGGGAAATATTAGATAATTTCACATGTTAAATACTTATAAAATATCTAGAATTTCATATCTAAGATTGTAAGTATTCACTTCAATTGAAAATATTCACTTCAATTGTAAGTATTAATTTCAATTGTTCATTTTAGAACATTAGCCCTCAATCAATTAGATTGAGCGCAATAACTTTCTTTTAAGCTTTAGATAAGCTTTTAAGTTTCTAATTTCCTACAATCTTAAAACGAATTATTTCAAGTATGGTATAATCTATCCCTTTTCTTAACTTCAAATATTCAATATCAATTAATCTTAGATAATTTTATGATTAAATTGAGTTGATACCTCTTTGTTTATAAGTTAAATATGTAAAGTTACTAAAATCTCCTTTAAGTTATACTTTCATTAACTTAGAAATCTTTAAACGTTCTTTCTTCCTTACTAGTTTCCTTGAACTTTAATCATAAATTTAATTGATTTGATTAGTTTATGACTAGTATTAGATGAACTTCAAATACATGGAAATATTAATTTCCAAACTTATCTTTCTTCTACTTATTTCAAAAATTGGCTTAAAGATTAAGATCTATAAGTCAATTTGGAGCTCTATTAGCTCCAATCATTAAGTAGATTATTAAAGTTTAGATAACAAAAGGATATCACATGTTGATTGTAAGATCTCTTTATAATTGTTTAGTTATGCTTATATTTCATAGTCTTAGGCTATGTTTGTCTTAGATCAAGAATTTAAGATACTTCTTTATTTCTTATGCTTTACACTCTCTATCTTCAGTATTGTGCATTGCTTACTTCAGTTCAATTTAAATATAGTGTAAATTGCTTAATTTCATTTAATGCTGCATTATTTTTTATTTGCTTACTTAGCATAAATTTTATTGAACATGTATTACTTTCATTTTATTTACTTAAATGCACATAGTAATTTCTAGCCTTTAGGATGCTTTCCTTTATTAATTTTGGATATATGTTAGGACTTATATAAAAGTGAGTATTTTTACTCAACTTATTTCATACTGTCTTCTTTACAGTTATGCTTAGCTCATTTTTTCCATACTTTATAGTTTTTATAGCTTCACTGCTTACTTTAAATTGTAAATTATATTTGTGATATCTTATTAATTTAAACACTTGGCCAATCTTAAAATGTGCTTAGACTGTTTAGTCTAACTACACTTTTTCTTTTCTTTAGCTTTGCCCTATCATATTTAAATACTAAAATATGATAGATCAAGAGCCCTTTGATTCAGGTAATGCAGGTACAAGTGCTTGAAGGGCTTTTAAAGAATTTTGCTTTTGCTAAAACTTAAACTGTTTACTTGTATTTATTATAAGTGAGAGAGTGATCTATTTACTATCCTCTACTCTCACTTTTAAAAGATTTGTAATAATTAAATTATAAATTGCTTGAGTTTACTTAATTTACTTTTGCTTACACTTATTAATCTGTGTTGTATTTACTATGTTTGTAACTGCTTGGGATGAATGAGTTGATTATTCTAATTGCTTATAATATTGTATTTACATGTATCTCCATATTATGTATAATCTTTGATTTCATTCAAATTGTATAAATTTATTTTAACTTAACAACTACTCATAAAGTGACATGGCCACTTAGCATCTACACTTGATTTGCTTTTTCCTAATCGAGTATTGGGTGCTAAGGTAACATCCCAATATTTGGATTAATCTCCTATCCAATTATTGGGGTCGTTACACATCCTCTTGCCGTTGCCACCTCGGCCAGCCTTCGGCCAACCCGTTCCGGCCTCTTCATTTTCCGGCAATCCTAAATCTAAAGTAAGAGGAGGAAATTAAAGAACACATTTATTTTCTCTAAATCCTGTTACTCTCTATCAAATTTATAATTAGTCATTCACAATAAATTATTTTCATTAATTAATAATGAGAATGATTCAATTGTTATAAATGACAACTATTTCCTATTTGCCAATTCAGTCATTTATTATGAATTTTTCGTCATACATTATTATGATCATAATCTTAAGACGCTTTAATAATTATAACTGCTTTAATAGCAACTTAAATAAATTGAACTTCAAAAGCGAAAGAAGAACATAATGAAAGAAGAAATTAAACTCCTAAATCATTTGATTAAAAAAGTAACTTAAAAATATCGGGGACTTAAATGCAGATTGAGCGAACTGTCACTCATTCGAGCTGTTGAACTTCTGAACATAAGGATCAAAGGTACCCAGTATATGACTTGCATTACATGTTGCATTTTTTTTACTGCTATGCTTCGCTTAATTGTTTTGAGCCAAATTCGTTTGAAGCTTGGTTGGTTGTCCGGAACTAACGTAATATCATTCGGGGTTGTTACTGAAAAATGACATTGGTATCATTCGGGGTTGTTATTGGAAAAATGACATCAGCAACATTCGGGATTGTTATTGGTAAATGACATCAATAACATTCAGGGTTGTTATTAGAAAAATGACATCAGTAACATTCGGGGTTAGTTACTGAAAAATGATATCAGTAACCTTTATTTTGTGATAATTACTTATTGCAGGAATTTGCTTGCTTATTTTGCGCGGTTGCCTTACCTATCCAGCATTTTATTTTCACCTTACTTCCGCTAATCGCACTTTTATAAAGTAATTTGTTATTGTATACTGTTGTACTTAGAGTATTCTCTAATTACTAGGAATTCAAATCCCAGTATCATTTTCTGTACAATACCAAATCAGGTGCTCATACAAGAGGAAAAACAAGAACCCTAATTTTTCAAATGGATCGACGACGGCGCTGAATTGCTTATTTTGTTCTATTGTTTTGTATGATGAATGATCTTGTAATAAGAATTTTTGATAAATGAAAAATATCTTTTACTTTTATATGCGTATTCTTTTTCTCTCAAATTGCTCGATATTATCCTGCGGTGAGTAGTCACCCGATGCCAGAATTGTTTCTATCGAACCGGCATCGGGACATCACAGCGATGGTAAAAAAATATTAGAATAACGATTGGTTTCAGAAAAATTATGCATTTTAAACATGAAAATAACTATAAATATGGAGCTCATCATTTCACAAAGAAACAATGGGGGCATTGCTGCTTCTTTATTTGTGAGGCATACAAACAATGTTTCAAAAAATAAAGTTTCTATTATGAACTTTGAATTGATTTAGTTGGAATTATTTAATTTCTTTAGATAAGTATTTGTATCAAAATCTGATGCTATACCACCTTATCCAGTTACCTATGAATAAATGAAGTGTTACTGATTTAAATGCTACGTGTTTGGAAAATCTAATTACTTATTCATATTTTCTTATATTTGTATCTTAACCTGCTTAAAAATCAATTACAAGTTAGGGAAATGAACGTTATGATGGGAAGCAGCATATTTTATTTTATTTTTAGTATATTTAAACGATGCTTACTTTTGTGATTCATTATTCTTTTCATATGTTGTTGCTTAGAATTTGAAAGTTAAAGTTCTTGCCTCAGATTTTATCGAGTTGATGATGTCTGACCCGGAGGATTCTGGTGAACTATAATAATATCTTTTCAATGTTATGTTTATAGATGTTGTATCTTTGTATTGCCCTTTATCAAATGTAACTATATAAATGCCACTACAAAGCAGGAGAAAGCTTAGCCAATTCTCGACAAACAACTATGGAGCACATGAAACAATTGCAAAGGCTTCAGGAGAAGGTAAGTCATTCCTTTTATTGACAAGCTTGGCAATTTGCTATATATCTCAGCTAACGTCGTACTTTACCTTATTATTTATTATTATAATTTAAATGCAATTTCAAATGCTGTGCTTCAAGAATATGATTTTTTTAACTTTATTTATCTCAACTAACATCATATAGATAAATGTAAAATTTTAAATAAGTATAGAAATTAGCTATTAGTTAACATTTATACTCAAATTAATTTGATAATAAACTAATATATATATATATATATATATATATATATATAACCAAATTATTTCTAAAAATCAAATTATTAAGAGCAACTAAATGGATTTTAAGTCTTAGCATTGCTTACAAACAAAATCTTTGTTCTTCTTTTGGTTTATCTTTGTTTTGCTTAACTTAGATGATCTTGTTCAACTAGTCCTAATCACCAACCAAAATGTGGCCGGTTATTCTCAAGATAGCTATGAAATGGTGGCTAGATGTTCAAAGTCTTGTTCAAGCATAATATTGTCTCTTCTCTGAATATGCCAGCTGTTAATAAAGCTTCTTTTGCACTTGCACCTTTCGGAATGAAACTCAAAATTTTATGTCTTTAATTTCTATTTGAATTTTAGCTTTCATTAAACTAAAAAATTAGGTTATGTTGAGCTATATGTGCCATCTCTCTCTACACAACTTTGTTGATATTTATTTCTAAATCATGGTGTGATAGCTCGATTCTAAACAATTAAATGCGATAAAAAGATAATTTCTTTTGCGCATAGCATCATTTACAGATATAGTGAAACCATGCATTCAGCAGATTTGGCTTCATTTCAATCGCTTCTATGAATGATAATACAACAACAATTCCAAGCCTCATTCTGCTAAGTGTGGTCCGTTGCACAAAATATTTGGTTAGACTACGCTCTATCAAATAATAATCCCTCCATAAACTCTATATATGCATTGTAGGTTGAGCAAACTTTATTAACTCAACTTTTCAAACTAAAGCATCTATTAATCTTCGCATAATATGTTCAAACTATCTTGTAGCTTATTTTAATTAGAACTACCTATCTTTGCCACAATGCACCCATTTTTCGCCATATCCCCATATAATATTTTGCTAGTTTTACTACTATTTTATAAAGCTTACTTCTAAGTGGGATTTGCTTTCTTTTCTTAATGAAAAATTGGCATTAGCAAATGCTTTATAGTAAAAGAAAATGAACAAAAAAAGAGCCATACTCACTGCAAAATAACTTGTAACATTTCTAAGGACACAAAAAAGACTTGCTTGATTGATTTCCTCAAACAAGAGCAAAATCCTTGCACAAATTCTGTAGGACAGTTACAATTTTGTATCTTTGAACAAACAAAATAATCTTGATCATAAAAAATTACATTTGCCAGAGAAGCATCTTTCATACTTTGGAAACATGCCCTAGCTTTTTTGAGAGGGATTTTTAGATAGCACAACATTGCTATTGTCAGGCTCCAAGTCTTGGATGAGTAACTTTGGAAGGTTGTGTTAGGTAGTTGATAGCTTATGTTAAACATGGTGAATTAATGCAACATGAATCTTTATGACTAAGAATGACAATCTCAAATTTGGTTAATCTAAAATTTAACTTTCTTATGCAAGTTCATGATTACTCTGCTTTCGAATAAGCTAAAAAAATGTATTATTGGAAGTTCTTAGTCTGTTTCAGGTAATTCTTATTGTTTGCATTCATCTTATTCAATACGGTGAATCCTATTGTACTCTTGTGGTTTATTTGTTTGCCTGCAGGATCCAGAATTTTATCAGTTCTTAAAAGAACATGATAAAGAACTATTGGAGTTCAACGATGAAGATATTTTAGTAAGCTTCTTATTTTATAATAGAAATAATACCTGTAAATATGAAATGGATTAAATAACCTGTTTTTTAATTTGTATTTTAAGGATAATGAAGTATCTGATTTGGAGGAGGATGTGGATTGTAAACCTACTACAGAGCATCAGACACCATCTGCCAAAGTGATTACCTCAGTTAGTGTTGATTCCTGGTGCCATTCAATTAAACAAAAAAGAAGTATTGGTTCTATCAAGTCGATGCTTCGAGCTTTCAGAACAGCATGCCACCACGGTGATAATGTTGAAGATGGTTCAGGGCAGAAGTTAGCCATACTTACGAGTAGTGTGTTCAATAAAATAATGGTGTTTGTTCTAAATGAGATGGATGGAGTTCTTCGTACTTTGTTGGAAGCTCCATCTACTGGAGGTAAGAAGGAAACAATACTGGATCTGATGACTACTAAAGCATGGAAAACTCATGGAAATTTAATGAGGGTTTATCTTGGGAATGCACTTCATATTTTGAATGAAATGACTGATGAGCAGATGATGTCTTTCACTTTGAAACGACTAAAAGCATCTGCAGTATTTCTGGCAGCATTCCCTGTGCTCTTAAGGAAATATATCCGGGTAATTTCAAATTTACACTTTCTTTTATCTTGCAGTTTTCTAAAAACTTTGCTTTTCATGTTACTGGCACCGTATCTTTAACTTTAATGCAATTTTTTTACTAACCTTCATTTATCTCTCTCTGTATTTTTTTTTCTAATTAAGAATCTTTTGCAGGTAGTGCTTCATACTTGGGGTACAGGCACCGGTGCACTTCCGGTCGTTTCCTTTTTTTTCCTTAGAGATTTGTGCGTGCGGCTTGGTTCGGATTGTCTTGAGTCATGCCTTAAGGGCGTGTATAAGGCATATGTAATGAATTGTAAGCTACAAAAACATATTAGTAGGCCAAAGCTGCAGCACATTAATTTTCTTGGAAATTGTATCAGTGAATTGTATGGTTTGGACCCAACAAGTGCATATCAGTATGCTTTTCTCTCTATTCGTCAATTAGCAGTTGTTTTACGTGGCGCGATTAATGAGAGGGGTACTCAGGTAATGCTGAAACATGATACTTTATCTCAGAAAAAATGAATGTCAGCTATCTTGGCCATTAAGTGTGCCCAGTTATTATTTTTTTTGATTATCTGCGCTTATCTTGTATAATTGTTCCTCCTAAAAGACTCTGAAAGGGAAGAGGAAAGGGAACAATCTACAACAGATCAGTAAGCCTTCGAAGAAACAAGTTGAGGTTAGCATTTGCTAAATGATTTCTACCTTGCAACGTCTGTTCTAGTGCTCTTAGTACTTGCAGGAGAAGATTGTTATCTATCTTTAAGAATTGCCACTTTCAATCCAATTTCATGTTATTGTTGCTTTAATTATTGGTATAGTAAAAATGTTGGAATTGGTGGTATAAATATATTTACAATGTTGGGCCATATACCATTGGAGGAGCACTGATATGCTGGGCTATAAATGACTTTGGAGAGACCAAGATTTACATGGACATGATCTTTAGAGATTTAGCTAAATTAGAGTAAAACACATTTCCAAGTTGGAACTCATGGCTGCATTTGAACATTCAAGTGAGGCAAATGTTGATGAGTTATTGAATGTCCACTCCAAACTCTTAATCATTATTGATGGTGTTTTCGTTGTCTTAAGAAATCATTACTAAACTTATCTCTTATTTTGGGTCTCAGCTTTATGAAGTTTCATTTTTCATTTGTTTCTGCTGAATTTTGTTCGAGGCATTAATTCTAATCTTGAAATATTATTTTACATATATTCACTTAACATAAGCTCCGGTCCTGTCTTTCTTAACTTTATGACACTAATTTTATCTACTTGTCTTGGTTCATTTTCTAGTCTGTTGTGCTTATTCAATAAAGCTTAACATCTTTTATTTAACAGATTCAAATTATAACAATACAAAATATTACCCCACTAAGCAGGGCTAGCTATATGAATTTATTCTCTTTTGTGTTTGATCAAATAACTCCTCCATAACTTCCAAAGTTGTGATATTACTCCAAATATTTCTTGTCATATCTTTTCTGTTCTTCTCTTTTTCTTTGAGCATGAGAAAACTTTATGAACTTAACTTTTTTAATCGAGGTATTTAATGATCATTGCTTAATATGTTCAAATCATCTAAGATTTTTTTTTTTTTTTGAATTTGTCCCCATTTTGAGCCACTCCAATCTTCTTACAAATTTCATTTCTCATCATATTCTTGAGTATACCCACAATGTCTCAACATTTTCATCCCTTTTTCTTTCCAGCATTTTGACTCTAAATTTGTTAGTATGGTTTTATTTTGCAGGGCAACATTTTGTTCGTATGACTTAAGTGATTTTATAATTGTTACATATATTTATATGTAAATGTAACTGTTGGTAGAATATTTTGATCACTTAAAACCTGCGTGGAACATGTTAATCACATTGTTATCTATTTTACCATATTTTGTTGTTTTTTAATTTCTGCACTTTTTATATTCATCATTTATTTCTGAAATTTCTTCATTTGGCTATGAACCTGTTATAATGAATTTGAGGGTTGTAGTTGATCTTGAAATTTGTCCTATATTTGACTATGAATAAAGGATTTGTTATTCTTCTTCCATAAAACTTACCCTAACAAATAATAATAAATTTTATTAGGTAATAAATACTAGCTTCAATATGGCATGTTAAAGGTCACTACAATGGGATATACATTGAAATCACTTTATGCACCGAAACTTATAAAACTATCACTTTTAGACTATTTAATACGACTATTTACTTGAAATATAACTAACATCGCTAAACAACAAATCCTCACACCTTATCATTGTGCTACAAATCCCACAATTCTATCATTCAAATAAAAATTGAGCATAAGGCTAATTGTACTATATGCAAGATTAATTTGTAGTTTATCATAAAATAATCAATTGTAAAAAACTAACCAATTTAACAAGATTATTTCTGTTTATAAATGTGTGCAATTTTCCTTTTGCTTAAGTAGAATTATTTTTACTATTGTTCAACTGTGACATACTGCTACTAAAAGATATTCAAATTATGGCCAAGTAAAATAAATAATAAGCTTATGTAAGTGGCAACGATGCTGTTAAACTATTCTCACAATCTTACTAAAATATATATAAAATAGGATAGGGTTTAGAATAGAGAGTGTATGTTGTTAAATTATGTTGTATTTGTTTTTAAACTTAATATTTAAATAATCTGTTTTACTTATCTAGAATTCCACTATCTAGTTTCATAATATTTTTTAGATTTAGTATTACTTTTCTTCTAATTTTCAACTATAAAATTAATAATCAATGTTGGGTCGTCATACAATTACTTAGAATGGGTTTATAATTTTGCAATTTAAATGATCTATTATGTCCTTAAGAGAAAATAATCAATCTAATTAATTACTAGTTTTAGGATATATGTTAAGCTTATTAATTAATATCGTTAGTTACTGTGTAATTAAGTTAACATAATATTGCAATTAATTTGATTTATTAGTATTCAGTTATTAATTGTTACTTCTACATAATTTTTTCTATTAAGCTTAGTCAATCCATAAAGAGTAATTTTAATTACAGCCATCCAATTAGTTTAACCTACACTTGGATTAAATGATTGCCCTAATTACGAGGCAACTGGATAAGATTGTGAGGCAATTGGATAATATTGCGAAGCAAGGCTTAAACTTAAACTGATGTGCCTATTCTGCGTTTAAGTGGGGTGGGAAATCTCGAATTTATAGAAAAATGAACAATCCCTTAAACTCAAAGATATAAAGACCCAATGACAAAGCAGCCTTAACTCCTTTTATAGAACATAAAGAGCTGAAGACAAAGCGACCTAAATCCTCCTAGAGATATCAAAGATAAGAAATAGTATCAATGATTTAGCAAACTCTGTAAATGAGTGATCTAACTATGGATAGGTTGAAATCTGAGATGAGTTTTTATAGATCTATAAAATTTAATACTCATAATATATTTTAGATTTAATGTTAGTAGTCTTCTTAATTTCAACTCTAAAATCAATAATTGTTGTTAGGTTGTCAGTTAATTTATTGGGATAATTTTATAATTTTTGCAATATAACTGATCTCTTTTCTTAAAAAGAAAAATTATCAATATAATTAATTACTAGTTTTAGGATGTATGTTAAGCTTATTAATTAATATATTTAATTATAATGTAATTAAGTTAACCTAAAATTATTATACTACTAAGTTGATGAATTATTATTCAATTATTAATTATTACGTCTACAGAATTTTTTTTTATTAAGCTTTAGTCAATCCATAAAAAGATTAACCCCACCCATACAATTTGTTTAACTTAAACTCGGATTAAGTGATTATTCAGATTACGAGGCAATTGGATAAGATTGCGAGGAAACTGTGGATAAGATTGCGAGGCAAGGCTTAATGAACCAAATTTGACACAATTATATAACCACTACACCAGATTCAATTTTAAAGATAAAATCGGACTTATTAGTCTTGGCATTCAAAATTTCTATCGTTTTAATTGAAAACATGCTTATTGGGGAAACATATGAACAAAAGGTTTGTTTTGCATTCATAAAAATTTTGTTTGTGCGTCTCATTCATTAATGAACACTCACGATCTTTTGCAAATGAATCAAGGTTGATGCACCTTTGATTTCAGCTAAAATATGTGCCGAGTATGTTATTTATCTCGGCTCAACTGTACATCAACTGCTTTTTATTTTAGCTCATTAAAGGTGAATTCACTACATTGTAAAGAAGAGGCAGCATCACAGTAACAGCCAAAATGCTTACCAACATGTTTGGCTTTATATATTATTTAAAGGGATATTGTACTGCTTTATTTTCTTTTTGTTTTCATATTTTTTAATCGACATTTCGTAGCATTCAGATTTTTGTTAACTAGTTCAGTTTTTCTTAGATATTGGTTCACTGTTCCTATGTTGTTGGTTCCAAGTTTTGATGGTGAAGCGATATTGTTTGCATTGCAGAAATCATACCAGAAGGTTTATGATTGGCAATATCTTTTTTGTCTTGAACTGTGGACGAAAGTTATTTGTGCCCATAATTCAGAAGCTGATTTTCGACCTTTAGCATATCCGCTTACTCAGATAATTTTTGGAATGGCTACTTTGGTCCCATCTGCTCGTTACTTTCCACTTCGTTTGCGTTGTGTAAGGATGCTGAATCTTATAGCTGGAGCTACTGATATGTTTATACCAGTAAATACAATCTTGCTCGATATGCTAGACATGAAGGTGTTAGATAGACCTCCTACAGGTGGTGTTGGCAAAGCTGTTGATTATCAAGGGGTTAAACAGGTTTTTTAGTTTTTAATCTATTTTTTTTCAATTTTATTGATGCTTTTTATATTTGCTTCTTTCTTTATGGAAATTTTATCTACAATTTTTTTTTTGCAGTTGGACAAGTTGACTTTGAGAACACGTGCTTTTCAAGAGGCATGCATATATGCTGTTGTTGAAGAGCTTGCTGAACATTTTGCACAGTGGAGCTGTTCTGTTTCCTTCTTTGAGCTGTCTTTTATTCCACTGGCACGGCTGCGAACCTTTTGCAAGTCAACCAAAGTTGATAGATTTCGAAGAGAAATAAGAGAACTCGTACGCCAGGTATTGTAATCTATGCCTCATGCTGCATTTAGTATTAAGATTAAATGATTTGATTTTTTTATTTATCTTTGAAAATTCTTTAGAATTTATTGACACATTTGCATATAAACATCATGCAGTGAGAAACAATGTTTAAGGAGATGAGTTGTAAACAGAAAGGGAGGTTGGTAATTAGTGATTTTTATGAGCTGCAATACTGAATGGGTGAGGCTAGAGCTTATAAGAGAGAAAAAGTGAAGAGATAAAGAGAATGAAATATCTTCAAATTTAGTTTATACATAATTATTTTAACTTTAAAAATAGATTATAAATTAAAAAAGTTTTAAATGAATTTATATCCCATGATAGCCCCCTGACTACAAAATTATTCCCTTGGCATTTAAAATGCTAAAAATGATCTTAAGTCTTCAATTTAGCCCCAATAAAGTTGATAGATTTTGAAGAGAAATAGGAGAACTCATACTCCAGGTTTTGTTATCTATGCCTCTTGCTGCATTTAGTATTAAGATTAAATGATTGGATTTGATTATTTATCCTTGGAAATCCTTTAGACTTTATTGACACATTTGCTTATAAACATACATGGAGTGAGAAACCATATTTAAGGAGACGAGTTGTAAACAGAAAAGGAGGTCGGCAAACAGGGATTTTTATGAGCTGGAATACTGAATGGGTGAGACTAGAATTTATAAGAGAGAAAAAGTGAGGAAATAAAGAGAATGAAACATCCTCAAATTTAGTTCATACATAATTATTTTAACTTTTTAAAAAGATAGATTATAAACTAAAAAAGTTTTAAATGAATTTTTATCCCATGATAGTCCCCTGACTACAAAATTATTCACTTGGCATTTAAAATGCTCAAAAAGGTCTCAAGTCTTCAATTTAGCCTCAATATAGTTGATAGATTTCGAAGAGAAATGAGAGAACTCATACGCTAGGTATTGTTATCTATGCCTCAAGCTGCATTTAGTATTAAGATTAAATGATTTGATGTTTTTATTTATCCTTGGAAATCCTTTAGAATTTACTGACACATTTACATATAAACATACACGGAGTGAGAAACCATGTTTGAGGAGATGAGTTGTAAACAGAAAGGGAGTTTGGTAATTAGGGATTTTTATGAGCTGGAATACTGAATGGGTGAGACTAGAGCTTATAAGAGAGAAAAAGTGAGAAGATAAAGAGTATGAAATATCTTCAAATTTACTTCATACATAGTTATTTTAACTTTTTAAAGATAGATCATAAATTAAAATAATTTTTAACTGAATTTATATCCCATGATAGTCCTCTGACTTTTTATTCACTTGGCATTTAAAATTCTAAAAATGATCTCAATTCTTCAATTTAGCCCCAATAAATTTGATAGATTTCAAAGAGAAATAAGAGAACTCATACGCCAGGTATTGTTATCTGTGCCTCATGCTGCATTTAGTATTAAGATCAAATGATTTGATTTTTTTATTTATTCTTGGAAATCCTTTAGAATTTATTGACACATTTGCATATAAACATACATGGAGTGAGAAACCATGTTTAAGGAGTTGAGTTGTAAACAAAAAGGGAGGTTGGTAATTAGGAATTTTTATGAGCTGGAATTCTGAATGGGTGAGGCTAGAGTTTATAAGAGAGAAAAAGTGAGGAAATAAATAGAATGAATATCTTCAAATTTAGTTCATACATAATTATTTTAACTTTTTAAAAATAGATTATAAATTAAAAAAGTTTTAAATGAATTTATATCCCATGATAGTCCTCTAACTTTTTATTCAATTGGCATTTAAAATGCTAAAAATGTTCTCAAGTCTTCAATTTTGCCCCAGTTGGATGAAATTTTACTTTCTTGAACGTTCCAATTGGATGGAATGTTGATTTCATGAAGGTTATTGTGATAATTTAATTATTAATTAAAATAAATTACAAGCATTGTAGATTATAATATCTTAAAAATGGTTTTTTTTGCTATAATTTTTTGCATATTTCTAATTTTCTTTACATAACCTTTTGGGATTTAATTCCCTCTTTTTACATGTTTTATTGATATCAAATATTGAATTTTAAAATGAAGCTTGAAGCAAAAAATGTCTCAGTCACTTGATATTATTTAAAAACACATATTGCTTATATATAACGAATAATGTGAATTTAAAAGTTCTTGCATATTATTTATATATGTTCGTATAAAAGAATTTTATTGCGTTAAGATTTATATTATTACTTTACTATAATTGATTCTTATGTCTTGGATGAGAAAGGAGGAGGGTTGCTTTTGATAGTTGATAACCAACGTAAAATTTGTTACATCTTTTATAACCTGAATTTCTTAAGAAATTGTGATAGTGCTAGGGGAACCTCTGGAAGTGATGCACTGTTTTGCATGAATAGTGAAAAGTGTGCAACAACTGACACCTAGGTGTAGTGTCAAATAAGCGAGGGTTCTCACATTACGTACGAATGTAGCTAAATAAGCTAGTCAGTGATATTATGTTAATATTTGAAAGTTGAAATATTGCACTCTCATTAGTAAGCTTTTTAAGTTGGTAGTTTTTATGATTGATAGGAAGATAAATATTTTTTAGCTTAAAGACATAAAGTGACTTGGAGAGAAAGCAAAAATAAAATGATAATTTAGGCTTTAAACTTGTGCTCAATAAAAATTGTCATAGGAATAGCATGGCTATCATTCTATGATATAATAATTTAAATGATAATGTCGTGAAAATTAAGAGGTTAGGTGATAGAATAATGTCTTTAAATATTATAATTATTGGGATTATTTTGTATACTGTAAGTGCTTATGTTTTTCAAGTAGGATTGACTGCGAGTATAAAAGAAAAGAATTGGCTTAATGCTGGAGTTGGTTCAAGGAATATCCTAAGAGAAGATGTTATTTAAAGGAGGAGATTTCAATGAAGCTGAAAGTGTAACTCAAAAAAATATAATATTTGTATTTGTTTTTATTTTGTAGAGCTTAATGAAGAATGAAGTATCGTTTCGAAGTTTGCTTTAGCGTACGATCTTATAATTTTTAATGATTCTCTTAGAAAAAGAGAAGGTCATGTTATCACATATAAAAATGGATTTCTTAAACTGAGATTATTGTTCTCTTTTAACAAAAGGAAATTATTTATATTGTTAAGGCTGTTAGATGTGATTGTGTGATGATCCAACTTTTAAAATTAGCTTAAGATTTGAAAATTAAGTGTGAGAAAAATAATAATAAATTAAAATATGCTCTAAAATTGGCTAGTAGAATTTTAAGACTAGAAATATAGATATTCTTAAGACTGAAGTGTTAAAAATTGGATAGTGACATTTTGAGAGTTGTGGGATTTTATTGTTAGCGGTTTTGTAAGGTAATCAAAGTATATTAAGTGAATTGTAATAGTGTACTTAATAGTACATATGCTAGTGTGAAAACAAGATGTTTAAGTTTAAAGAGAAGATCTGCTATTAAGAATATTTTAAATATAAGATTGATGAGGTTTGAAAGAAATATAAACTAATTTATCTTGAAATTAAAAAAGCAGTTTGTGATGCTAAGGTTGTAATATTTTAAGATTTATATGATAATTTAGAAATTGTTAAAGATGAGAGATACATATGTAAGTTAGCAAATTAAGAGATAAATGAACTAAGGGTTTGGCTCAAGTATAATACGTCTAAGATGATAAAAAATTTTTCTGGCGATAAAGATATTCAATTTAGATTGATGGATTTATTTATTAAGTTTTTTAATGAAAGTTGTATCAATAAAATTAATGTGGGTGAGTTTAATGGTTATAAAAATAATATTAATTGCACTTTTGTTCAATGGGTTAGTAAACCTGAGATTTGAAATATTTGAAATATATTAATGAGTGGAAAAATTGTAAGATCGGATGCCATCTTTATCGGTATGTGGAAATATTTGGATGAGGAAGAAATTTATTGGCATACCAATTTATTAAATGTTATGTTTGAAAATTAAAAAAATGCCAAATGAATGGAGTAGTGTTGTTGTACCTATTTACTAGAATAAAAATAATATTTAAGACTATGCTAATTATAGATGAATTAAGTTAATGAGCCATATATTGAACTTTGAGAGAAAGTATTTGAAAATAACATATGAATGGATATTTCACAAAATCAATTTGGTTATATGACAAGTTGATCTATTATGGAAGCCATGCAATTACTAAGAGGCTTGATGAGAAGATTTAGAGAAAGAAAGGATCTTCATTTAATCTTTATCTATCTTGAAAAGGTTTATATAGAGTATCAAGAAAAGTTTTTTTGAGAGTTTTGAATAGAAAGAGTATAGCATATCTTTTATCTATCTTGAAAAGGTTTATATAGAGTATCAAGAAAAGTTTTTTTGAGAGTTTTGAATAGAAAGAGTATAGCATATCTGGACGTTATTAAAGATATTATAATGAGGTTATAACATATGTTCGATCGCAATGTGGCCTGCCTAATGATGTTTCTTTTATTATTGGATACAATATATTTTAATTTAGTTATGAATGTTCTTATTAATAGATTTAAGAGAATGTTTCTTGGTGCATATTATATTTCTATGATAATTAAATTAATTGATTAAATTAAGGATAAAGTTAAAGCAAAACTTGAGTTATGGAGGGTGACTCTAAAGTTTAGAGGGCTTTGTCTTAGTATATCTAAAATATAACATTTGGAGTGCAAATTTAATTATATTATAAGCCATAATCTCAAGGATATAGCTATTGAGGACCATGTGTTCATTAAGAGACAAAACTTCAGTTACCTTGGTTCAATTATTCAAAATAATGCTGAAATAGAAAGCAATATAATTAATAGGATCCAAGATGGCTGAATGAAATGGGGGAGCACGTCCGGACTGTTGTGCAATTGGAAAATTTCACTTAAAAAAAAAAGAGCATCTATACACTTGAATATGTTATGTGGGACTGAGTCTTAGCCAACAAAGAAAAAACTTATAGGTAAAGAAGTGTTATAGAGACGAGAATGTTAGTGGTCGAGTGGGTATACTTCAAAGGATAATGAGACTTGAATTCATTCGTAGCAAGCTAGGGATGTCTCCAATAGTGGATAAGATTAAAGGATGTCATCTTAGATGGTTATGTCATATTAAGTAGAGCATTCAATGCTCTTGTATGAAAAGTTTAGTATATGAAAGTTGCCCATTATAAGAAGAAGAACAAAAAAAGGAAGACCAAAAAAGCATGTGAAGAAACTATTAGAAAATAGCTTCTCTATTTGGAATGCAAGGAGGGGATTTTATTTGATTGGGCCAACCAGTAATCGCTAGGAGCCCACCCAATGGGACTTTTGGTTTGGTGTTGTTTCTGTTAAGACTCGTTATAAAATTTGTGCCATTTAAAGCATGTGATTGAGCTTAACACTTAGAACATGTATTAATTTTTCATTCAATGAACCCATACAAGCAATCTACCATACCACCACCACCAAGAAATCATATTAAGTAATAACCACATGTAATTGCCTATTCTAAGTAATAACCACCTATCATAAGTAATAACCGCCTATTCTTAGTAACCACATATTATTCATTGTAATTGCATACTTATGTATATGTATACCCATCCATATAATATAATATATGAGAAAAGCTTTCCTCTTATTTCTGCTTGCCTATTGCTAACTTGGTTTCAGAGCACATCTCTCGACAATCTCACAATCCTCTTCCAATTGTCAGTCCTGCACATCAACAACAACAATTCTCTCCAAGAAACATATTATTCCCTCCCTTCTTCTTACTCTTCTCTCTATTTCAGGAACCCTACCGATTCTCATCTCTCGGCCACAAGAACACCAAGAAACTTCTCAGTCATACACTCTTGAACCCTTTACCAACCCATCAAGTCTCATCAAGAAAACACTCTTCACCCATACCACAATCATCAAATTGATGCCTCGTTTCTTAAACACAACAAACAATACATAAAATTCTGAAAATTAAGAAATGCTGCCCTCACTTGCACTTCCATCTAGCCTTATATTCTTATTAAACAACATCAAATCCTAGTTAACAATCCCCAACTGTAGAAAACTACCCACGATTGCGAGCACAACTTCTAAACCTATTCAAAGCAAACAACCTTCCAGGACACCTAGATGGATCATCGGCAAAACCGCCTACTTACATCTCCAACAACGCAGGAAATCAAACCCCTAACCATCCATGCTATGGAACGCCACTGATCGGAATCTCATGTCCGCCCTTTACTCTACCATATCTCCATCAATCATTCCCTACATAATCCATGCTGAAACTTGCCAAAAAAGCATGACAAATACTTGAACGAAGACTCCAACCACAATCGATCTAAAGTAATTCAACTCAAGAATGCCTTGCACAATGTCACCATGAAAGATAAGTCGATGCTTGCTTACCTCTCCAAAATTAAAAAAATCGTAGACAAAATTTCAGTCGCCAGCTCTACCATTGATCCGGAAGACATAATTCTTTACACCCTAAATGGTCTCTCGTCTCAATACCAAGCCTTCAAAACAGTGATCCGGACAAATCTACAACCACTAAGCCTCGACAATCTCTATTCATTACTTTGCAGCAAAAAGATAAATCTTCAACATGAAGCAAGCCCTGATCTCCAACAACACTCGCAGCCCACTTTCTTGATCCACACATGAGAAAGAGGACGTTGCCAGCCATGGGGAGGAAGAAACCTCTTCAATTCAGCATCCATGACCAATCAACAACCGTGACTACAACAACTGTGAACATCTCCCTCGTCATTCCCCTCCCACATGCCAAATCCGTGGAAAAAGAGGGCATACAACACTCTTGTTGGCACAGACATGATTCATCCTACACAAAACAATCCCAACTACACTTATCTCCAATGGATACCCAAACACCAATTGGGTTCTCGACTTCGGCGCATCTGCCCACATAACTAATGTTCTCAGCAACTTCTCCATCTCCAAGTCATACAACGGGAAAGATGAAGTAACCATCGGAAACGACCAATCCTTGCACATCTCCAACATCAGCAATGGTACATAACCTACTCCATTCCGTAAGCTCTCTATATCACATATTGCATGTCCCTCAATCAAAATTCAATCTATTTTTGTCTATAAATTTGCAACTAACAATAATTGTCCTAATCTCATTTGACCCCATTGGTTTCTATATCAAGAATCTCCATTCCAACAATGTTCTTCTCCAAGGCCACAACCGTCATCCCACCCAAGCCACCGCTACCATTTCAGCAGCTCATCCTTACCTCCTCCACTGAACCAACAACATCAACTCTCTGGCATTAATGCCTAGGTCACCCAGCAGCAGCAACTCAACAATTTTTTGCAACTCAAACCTCACAAATTTCACACCATAGCAGCCCCAAAGAATATACCCACTGTATCATGAGCAAACATCACAAATCACCTTTCTCTACTTATGCTAATCACCACTACAAATTGTTAGATTTGATTCATTCCGATGTATGGGTCCAGCTCCAAATATTTTTAAAGAATGTTTTCAATATTATGTTTCTTTTATTTACGATTTTTTTCAGTTTGTATGGGTATTCTCAATGAAACATAATTCTGAAACCACCAACCTTTTTATTCAATTAACCAACTTTCTCGACAGCAATTCAACCGCAAAATAAAGATCCGACGCACCGACGATGGGAGTGAATATTGCAATACTACACTCACAACTTTCCAAGAAAAAAACAAGAATTCATCATCAATTACCTTGCACCTATACACCCCAACAAACGGTGTAGTTGAAGGAAAACACCGTCATCTCATTGAAACAACTCAAACATTTCTCTAAATTGCCGACCTCTCACCCAAAATTTGGCCCGATGCTCTATCATTTGCAACCTACTTCATAAACCGTCTTCTATTTAAAATCATCAACAACACAAACCCCTACGAACTTTTCCACAATCACAAACCAGCTTACTATCACCTATAAATCTTTGATTGCACTTGTTACCCTTTACTACCCCTTAACAAACAATCCAAACTCACTCCCAAAACCATACCCTGCATATTCATTGATTACTCTCCCAACCACAAAGGATACTGGCGCTACAACCCTTTAACAAACCAAGTTATCATATTTCACAATGTACACTTTCTCGAACATCATTTTCAAACCCAACCATCATCTCTCCTACCTCCCCAACCCTTCCCACCAACCAACACCTCTCCTCAATAACTTATTCCTCCTACTCTCCTACCACCGCCCTCTGTTAACTTCATACAACATCAATCAACAACTTCACCCAATCTCTCTCCCTTCTCGATCTCACACAACTCTCGAACACAACTACAACAAACATCTCTACCACCCCCTTATCTTCTAACAATTTGTCATAGCTCTACCTCCTCTAACTAAACTAATACCCCATCCTACATCTCCCCAACTTTTCCAACAACCAACACTACCATTCAATTTTCCTTCCTCCCCCACGCACACTTAACATCCAATTCTCACCTGAACCAAAATGGGTGCCATAGTACGCCGACCCATTCTTGTTCTCACCATCCAAATCGCTCCACAAATTGATCCCACCACGTTTGCCCAAGCCAATACGCATGATCATTGGAGAAAAACTATGACTGCTATGATTACAACCCTTGAAGATCAAGGAATTTGGACTATAGTTCCTCCAAACCCGAATCATCCACCCCGCTGTTGCAAATGGACATATCGAACCAAATATAATTTTGATTGTTTCATCGTCCACTACAAAGCTTGTCTTGCAGCACAAAGCTTCAACCAAACCTACGGGCTAGATTACACCGAAACATATAGCTCGATAGCCAAAATGACCACCATTCGTGTACTCTTAACCATAGCCACCCACCACGAATTGTCCCTACTGCAACTTGATGTATCCAACTGATTGCTCCATGGCTCACTAACTGAAACAGTATACATAAACCATCGCTCTTGCTTCACAAATCCTAACAAACCAACAGACCAAAAATAATTAGTCTACGCTTGCACGCAAATGTATGTGGTTTGAAATAATCTGGGATTGTAAGATTTTGAGATTTATCGTCCTCTGGGAACGGTGTTTAGTTTCGTTACTAGAGTATACTTAATTTCAATAATGTTTAAGTGATCAATATGGTTTTGGATTTGGTTCTAAATTACAATTTCAAAGTTTCTGTGGGTTGAAATTATTTTTGGAAAATTGAGAGTTGGGATTAAGTATGCAAAGTAACAAGGGATCATGCAAGTACTCTTCTTCTCAACTTTATATCAAGTTAACTGGATTAATTTCTTATTTCATAATCAAGAGATTTAGTTTTCTCTAGTGAACTTATGAAATGTACTAAGTCTTGTCTAGTGCTCTGTAATGAGCACTGGAGGTTTAATTTCGGCACATAGACATTCATGTGATCGCTTGCTTACGTCTAAGTGATCAAATCTGTATTTTAGGTTGAATATCACATGAACTTGATTTCACCAATGACTCACATGCGTTAACTCTTGATTTAGCTTAAGGAAATGAGCTACTAGGATAAATGAGCTTATGTCACATCACTCATAGCTCTTAGCGCTCTAAATCATTGCATAAACCTAGGATGAGCTATGGAGCTCAATTGGTGGTTCTCGGCTTACATGCGTCTACTCTTGATTTAGCCAAGATATGAGCTTGTCACATAGCTCTAAGCTTGACGCGATCAATCTTCTTGCATAAATCAAGAGTGAGCTTTGGAGCTCGGAGAATGTTAACATTCTTCATGACTCCAATGATCAAGCACTTGTCCAAAGTTGTGCATGTGCTGCTTTTGCACGGCGAATGTTGTCACGGACACTGGCGGCGTTAACGCTCACGCATGCACAACTTTAGGACAAGGCGATTATTGAGCTCTATGAGATTACATTTGAGCATATATATATACAAAGAATCATCATTTTCCAATTGTTCTATTTACATAACATGCAATCAGTCAAGATCTAATTGCTATTTCATTGATACATAGAGTGCAAACATTACATCCATGGTTTTTGCATGCTTATGTCCAATTCTCCCTAATGGGGGTTTAGTCTGCCATTAAAATAAAAGTACAAGAAAGGCTACACGAAATCTAGGCCCTTGTATGGCTCTTACAAGAAATCACAAGGGATAAAGTTAGAATACGATACTAGGGAATAGCTGGTTCGTCTTGGCCCTATTTAAAATGATTTGAAATGACTTAAACTCGACTAGAAGTCGATTAGAACTTGACTCGAACTCGAACAAGTTCAAGTATGGGCTGACTCGATTTGAAGCCAACCCTACTCATGCGTCAACTCTTTATTTAGCTAAGGAAATGAGCTACTAGGCTAAATGAGCTTATGTCACATCACTCATAGCTCTTAGCATTCTAGATCATCACATAAATCTAGGGTGAGCTATGGAGCTCAATTGGTGGTTCTCGGCGTACATGTGTTTATTCTTGATTTAGCCAAGGTAATGTGATACAAAGCTAAATGAGCTTGTCACGTAGCTCTAAGATTGACTCGCTCAATCGCCTTACATAAATCAAGGGTGAGCTATGGAGCTCGGAGAATGTTAACATTCTTTATGGCTCCAATGATCAAGCACTTGTCCAAAGTTGTGCATGGGCTGCTTTCGCATGGCGAATATTGTCACGGACATTGGCGGCGTTAATGCTCATACATGCATAGCTTTAGGACAAGGCGATCATTGAGTTCTATGAGATTACATTTGAGCATATATATTTATATATAAAGATTTATACAAAGAATCATCATTTTCCAATTGTTCTATTCACATATTATGCAAACAAATAAGATCTAATTGATATTTCATTGATACGAAGAGTGCAAACATTATATCCATGGCTTTTACATGCTTTTGCCCACCCTCTCTAAAGAGGGGTTTAGGTTGTCATTAAAATAAAAATACAAGGAAAGCTACAAGAAATGCTAGGCCCTTGCATGGCTTTTACAAAATATCACTAGGGATAAAGTTAGAATAAGATACTAGGGAATAGCTGTCGCATTCGCCTTGACCTCTTCTTCCTTTGATCTCCTTGGTCCTCTTGCTCTCTGTGCTTCTCCTCTTCTTTAGCGGCAGCCTTCTCCTCTTTTGGGGTATGGGACTCTCTTCAATGTTTCCTCCAACAGCCCTCAAGATCAAGAACTCAAAATTGAAATTTGGAACCCTTTCTAAGTCTTTGATTTTCCCTTTTATAACCTTTGCATCAGCCTCCATTCCTCAAAGCAGCCAGCCAACTTCCTCCTTGAGAATTGAATTCTTATTGATGTTATATTCCTTTATTCTCTTGGTAATGAAGGGGTTTTAATGCATGCCATTAATTTATGCTGTGGGAAGATGGAAAAAATTAAGTCTTTTGGTTTTCCCAATGTTGACTAGGAGACTATTTACGAAGCAGAATTACGGCAGGTGCTACGGCGCTACATTGGCGGGCGCTATGACGCCTTTCTCTCGGGTTATTGTCTGCTATGGTGCGTTGTAGCGCCTGGCTCTTGGGAAGTTGGGCGTTGTGGAGCGTTGTGGCGTGCTATAGCGCCTTTGTCTCTGGAATTATGGCGCTGTGGCGCCTTGGTCTCGCGATGTTGGACGCTGTGGCACGCCATAGCGTGCAGAATTGTTCACTTTCATCTAATTCCATTGTTTTTGAAATTTGATCACTTCTTAGCTGAAATGACATCAAAACACACTAAACAATGACTGATTTTAGGAAAACATGCATTTTAAATAAGAAAATGACTATAGATATGGGGCTCATCACATACCTAGCTACGTATGTCACCGTAAGAAAGCTCTTTATGACTTCAAGAGATCGCCTTGTGAATGGTTCTCTATGCTCACCAAATTTCTAATAACAAATGACTTCACCCTAAGCAAAGCTGATCAATTACTCTTCATTTATGACAACTTCAACATTCAAGCATACCTATTAATATACGTTGACAACCTACTCCTAACCGGAACCAACCCCACATTCCTCCAACAAACCATCAAAACAATGGAACATTGATTCAAGATGAAAAAGTTGAGCTCTCCTTCATAATTCCTCGAAATCACAATCACCCCAACCACCCACGGGATACTCCTCTCCCTAAAGCAATACGCATAACAAATACTTCAAGATCCCGACATGTCCAACTGTAAATAGCTCCTACACCTGCAACAACAGCCGATAGCTCTACCACCATCTCCGTACCGTTATTCGATCCACATACCTACAGACAGCTAGCCAGATGCTTTCAATTCTTCACTATCACCTGTCCATACATCAGCTTAGCTACCAACCACATATGTCAACATATGCACCAGCCTCTATAGTATTATTTCATTTAACTAAAACACATTCTCCACTACATCCAAGGCACCACCCAACTTGGAATACCCATCACTCCTACATCAATGGAACTTCAAGCATACTCTGATGTAGATTGGGCAGGAGACTTATCGAATCTGAAGTCCACCATCGGATTTTGCGTATTCTTTGGAACCACCCTTATTATTTGGAATGTAAAGAAACAACATACAATAGCAAGATCATTTACAGGTGTTGAATATTGAACACTTGCCTCAGCCATCATAGAAATCCTATGGCTCAGACGACTATTTCAAGAACTATAACATCCCCAACCACATGCAACTATCATTTATTGTGCCAACCAATCTGCGATCTCAATAGCAAATAATCCACTGTTCCATGCTCATACAAAACATGTATAAGTGGGCTGTTATTTCATCCGGGACAACGTCAATAGCAAAGAAAATGCGTTTGAATATTTAGTGGAGGCTTGCTTTAACAGGTGTCAAACAAAAAAGGCTCTAATTCCTCAAAAAAATTTCTTAATATTAGTAAAGGTTAAAAAAAGGAGCGGACCCTGAAGCATGAGTAGAGGACTCGTTTGCTCTTTCATTTGTATTTTGTTCAAAGCTTGATTATTTCTTTGTGAGAATATTTGAGGGGTTTGGTAACTGTTTTATATGTTTCTTTTTTTATTATTTTTTTTAATCTTAGTTTTTTTTACTTTTTTGAGGTTACCATTCAAAACTATATTGTATTCAAAATTATCACACTGATAAAATGCAACATTTTTAGCTCTACTATCTAGCATCTTTACTATAAGCTCTCTTCATTTTCCTAGCACATTTTCAGCTGCTTTGTGGATACATCTAGTAATGGTTTGCCCCAATATATTAATACCTCTTTGTTCTATTGCCTAAGCTTTAAACTATGCCTCTAACTATATCTTTATTTTCTTTTTAAGCTTTCATTATTTAGCCTTCAGACATTACTTGGATTTACCTTCTATTTTCTACTAATTATACTAATTATACTTAAATCTAGAACTTATAACTAATATTGGACTATCGATCTGGATCTTTCACTTAGTATTTTCATAACTCTTGTTATATTAATAATTTTTTTAGCAGAGAGAATAAACATGTTGAGCCTTAGAAATTTTATCATTATAACTTCTTTTTATCCTTTTTTTATAAGTATTGGCGACATTTACTAAAGAAGATTTTAAGATAATTTTTTTTTCAGTCCCACTAAAATAAAAACTATCATGAATATCATTTAATTCTTGAGTTATTCTATCAGCATGCCCATTTCTATTACCCCTTCCAACATAGCAGCAATATGCAATCACATTATTCTTCAATTCTTCTAACAATATACTAGTAATATGTAAGAAAATTTTAATTCCTTTAATTGATTGACCACGCATATGTGGTGTTTGCATTTATATTTAGTTACTGTTTTATTTCAGAATTTAGCATATTGATGCTCGGATAAAAACGATTATATAATTACATAAAAAAATCATGCAATTATAAATTTTGTTTTAATAAGTACTACTTTGAGAAAAGCTATAATTCATAATATTTATAAAATATCTTACTCAATTGTCAAATTACCTCAATAACTCCCATTAGATCAACTTTTTATCTAAAATATATGGTAAATTAACTTCAAACTTCTTTGTAGCTATTAAAAATTGGGAGATTATTTTGGGCATTTTAAATGCCAGAGGTTAAATTGAACTATTTTCAAGTGTTTGAGAAATAACTCTAATTCAATTTCAAAAGTATTCAGCTTTTCAAATCTGTTGTAAACATGATGCATGTTCGGGATCTAAAAATTTTTGCTGTTGTAATTAAGTTTGAATGCCAGGATTTGAAAATGTTGACCCTTTATGTATTCTCAGGGGTTAAGCTGGCAAAAGATTGATGTAAACGCTTATAATAATGATGAATGGCATAGTTTAAATAAAAATTATGTATTAAAAATAAAATTCAGAACTGTTCAATACTCATGGGATGATATAAATAATTATAAATATTAGGAGGTTTTGGAACTGATACACTTTAGTAGTTGAAAAAACTGAAAATTTTATCTCCTTGCAAATCTCAAATTGGGCAAAAAATTGCAATCAAAGGAGTTTGTATTCGTTTTTTTGTGTTCGACCCAATAAAAATAATATGAAAATTTTGCTTCTTAGAATGAAAAGAAAAAAATTAAACCATAGCGTTTATAGCATTCTCACAAATACTCCTGCAACTAATTTGATGTATTGACTAATTAGGGTCAAGTCCATTACAATGATGGTGCAAGGAAGAACTACACGGATATCTCAAACGAGTTCCCTGCTTTATTTATATTTTTAAATATAAAATATTATTTTTAAATTAATAAAAATTATAAAGAATGTCTCAAATTACTCTCCATTGTATCTTTAATTTTAATTGAATTAAGATTTGAAATTGAATTCAATTACTAAAATATTTACATCAGAACAGGGTTCTAATACATATACTTAAGTTATAATTATATGTATGCGTACATCTCTACATGCCTGTATATATATCTCAAATTTTTTATAATATTATTGTTATAATTATTTAACTCATTTACTCTCTATATAAAATCTCAAATTTCAGTAGAATTAAAATCTAAATGTTTTCCATTACTACTAAAATTTACTTTGAAATATGTTCTAACATGAATACAATTTATTCCAAATTTTAAATGCATGCATACATCTCTAGACACTTATATATTTGCACAAATTAATTAAATATTATTGGTATAGTAATTAAGTTAAAATTTTAAAATAATAATATTTAATTACAAATTATATTTTTTTTGAAATAAGGTGAGGTTCATTATGAGTCAATATGTAGCCCGTAAGGTTTCTTGGCTTAGAGTGCAAATTTATGTGGCTATAACAATATTTACATATTTTTATTTATATAAATAAATTTAGTCTGTATTTCTAACTTGAAATGCTCTGTAGCACACCCATTTTAATGATGATTATAAAACATGTATGTTTGTGCATTCTCATGATCTAAACTTTTTTATTTCAGCTTGAAGTCAATTGTGAATTTACAAATTCAAGGCGCTTTCAAATCAATCTTTCACCGAGTGATCCTGCAGCAGCAACGTTTCTTGAGGTATATTTTCTTCTCACAATTTTATTATTTTGCTTGTTGCATGTTCATCTCTGAATATATTCAGATTTTTTGCTCTATAGGCTGAAAAGAAGTTGAAAAACAGTCCTCTATTGCAGTTTGTTTCTAATTTGCATATGCGAGTTCAACAAAGAACTGGTTCCATGGTGGAATCCAGGTACTTTTTATACCGTGACTTCAATTTGTTATAGTTTCACACTATTATGTTCAATTTAGCTTCCCAATTGATCATTTTGAGCCCAAGTTTGGCTTACAATTATTAATTGGAATTAGTAAATTGGTCAAACTGAACTAGTCGTGGGAATATCAGGAAGGCTGTGATGGCATGGGGTAGAAGAAATTACTATAAACTCTTTAAACTATTTTGGTTGTGCTGGGTTAAGTTAACATTGCTGGGGTTGGACAAGGCCGTGGAAAAAATTCGTGGAGAATGGGGAACGTCTGTGCAGGAAGGCTGTGATGGCATGGGATAGAAGAAATTATTGCTCTGATATCATGCTCAACAAAATAATTTTTTTATCTGTTAACTTTGGTTAAGAGGAGTCTGTGTCTGTGCATGTAAAGTGCAATGAAGGAAAGATGTTTATGAAATTTTTCTTTCATTATAGTTCAATTCTTTGAATAATTTTAATCACTAAATGGAATAAACTAATATAAAATTATAGACCATAACAGAATCTCACGATTAATAATAATAATATAGAATCTCAACATTAATAAATGTTTTATGAGTTAATAAATAAGATACACATTTGTAATTAAGAAGCTTGAATGGATAGCCAAGTATTTACCTTGTGCCTAATTTCTCTTATCCCTTGCTCCCTCCAATCCTCTCAGTTCTAACAGAACTTTCTTCTCTTACCTTTCTTCCATAACCCTATTTCCAGTCAGTTAATTGCAACAGATAGCTGCAACCCCAGCAACCCTTTGTTATGCTTCGGACATCTTCCCCGGCAAGGTAACTTGATTTAACTTTGACTGCTCTCGTTGAGAATTCTTTTTCTGGTGGGTTCTCCAATGCTTTTCAATCTATTACAATTATTGTTAAGTCTCTTTAAAGCATTTAAAATGACCGTTCTCTGTTTTGATGAATTTGAATCACTCAATAGGAGTAACAATACTTTTGAACATTTCTCTCCTGTTGATACATCCAATGCAAATCGCCTTTCAATTTTTTTTTTATTGTGGCTACTCGGCAGTAAGGGGTAACTCATTCTTTACTTGATTGGTAGTAATTTTCACAAAAATTACAGCTTAGTTTTAGTGCTTTTTAATCACCATAACTTGGTATCTCTTAAGGGTAGTTAAGCCAGCTCATGCTACTTGAGCTTTCCTCGTAAAATTACTTGGAAGCTAGATCGATTGGCAAACGAGTAAAGTTTGAGCTTACCTTGATTTACGGCTTACTAAGTGTAAAGTATACATAATTTAATGCATTATTTATAAATTTGCTTAACATAATTACAATTTTATTTCTTAGATGTTTATTAATATTCAATAAATTTCTCTTAAATTTTAATTATTTGTATCATTTTGATATTGTATTTTCCATTAAATTGTAAATTAATTTGCTCGTTAGCCAATCAACCTTGTAAAATCTAGCTAGATTAATTACAAGCTCAGCTTTACTAGGCTTGTTCACACTTTCTTTCTACTTGTACTTTATTTCCAGATTTCTTTTAACAAAGTTGAACTAATAGGTAATTGTAACTAAGTAAACACCTGATACGAGCTTACAAAGATTATCATTATTAAGGCTAATTTTGTGTGTTGCTGTTCAATATTAGTTTTTTTTTTGTTTTGCCTGACCATAAAATTTACTGCACTATATGAAGTACGCATTTTTACTTGTGTATGCAGTGTCCTGGTGGGAGCAGAATCATCTGTATTTGGCAACAAAATTTTAGAAACAAGCCATGAAATACAAGTAGAGGAAGGAGATGATGGCGTGGCAGCTTTCAGCTCATCCTGGATGCCTAATAAAAAGTCGAAGTATGATTGCTGCTCACACTTTTCTAATTTTGAACTCGCTATTGTTTCTTTGTTTTTTTAATTGTAACATGAAATAGCAGTATGCTTTTTTTAGGAGTTAGATGCATATTCATGGTTTGAGTGTATGCCTGTAACTAATTCTAAAATAAACATAAAAAACATGGTAAATAGCACAATTTTTTTCTATTTCATTACATACCACAGAGTTCTTTTCTATTTACATTCTAAGTCCTAAATTTTAAATAGTACAAAACTACCACCCAAATCTCTATTTTTATTAAACCAAAAAAATCCATATCACGTTGCATCTTCTTCTAATTATTTTAAATGTGAAAAGAGTATGATTAGCTGTTAGTTTTATAAATCTAGAAATTTAGGTGATAGACATGTAAAACACAGATTTTGTGTTTGCCATGCAGTTAAGTATAGCTCAAATTAAAAATGATACCAAACTAGCCTTGATATATTGAAATGCCTTCCCGTGCAGGCCTTCTAAACAGAAGATAAAGAAAAAGCGAGAACCTCGAAGAGCATTGGATGAGGATGTAGTTGAGGATCTTGTTTTAAGTTCTGATGAGGAAGATGATGATGATGATGATAATGATGATGATGTGAACAGTCATGGCCATGATGAGGCAGCTATTTTCAGTGATTCTTGGAATGAAGCGGAAGTTGGTCAAGAGTCGCTTAAAGGTAAAACTAAAAGGAACAGAAAGCGAAAGAGGGGGGATTTTCAAGCTAAGAACAAGAAAGAAATGTCAGGAGGTACTGAGTTAAAGAAAAAGAAGCAGCATAAGGATCGCATCGTCCTATGAAACGGACATTAACATAGTTTATAATTTGCCAAGACACTGATACTTATCAAACGGATCTCATTGTTTTTTGCAGTAAAAAAAGGTTTATTTGTTCAATTTTATAAACAATTCCCAGCATTGGATTTCTGTGCATACATTTTCTTTGAATCAGTTAATGCGTCTTATTTGATTAAAAAGAAGCCCTTCAAGTAAATTTGATTATGTAGTCTGTATCCTGCAACATGAATGGTATAATGTCTTGATCCATTGATTTAAATTTTATATAGTTTTTTTGTTTATTTCTGGAATATTCAAGTACATGACATTACTTTATTTTTGTATTTTAATGCTCAAATTTAATATTTTCAGATTTAATAAAGCTCTTCTTTATTTTCACTTGTTGCAAAGTGCATTGCATTTCATGATTTTGTCAGGTTCTTACAAATATTGAAATATGGTTAGATTTGCAATTAAATTTCTTAATATCTAACACCTCTATTGTTGTTGGGTGCCGAGTTTTGTATGAGAAAGGAAGGTTGTGTTAGTTAGGCAGCAATTTGGGCAAACATTGCTGAATCTTCTTATGACAAATATTTTATAAGGAAGGTTGCATTTGATCAATTGCAGTGAAAAGTGCATTGATTAACATGTAATGTTGTATGATTAACACGTGGATAAAAAATTTATATTTAAAAAAAATTAAGTGAGCCAAGATATATAATTGTACTTATAAAATGTATAAACAATTGATTATTTCTTAAAATTGTAAATGTTTATGCTTAGTATTATATAAGATGTTGGATGGTGAAAAGAAGATGCTCATGGATTAAAGATAAACATATATTATTAACAATAGTTTATATGTAAGAATAATGAGAACTTTGGAAGAAGTGGTAATTAATTTGTATGAATTCAAAATAATATTTTGTGATTCTAATATTGCAATATTTTAAGATATGTATGAAAAATTAAAGTTGTTAGAGGGACATGGTCACATATGTAAGCTTGTAAATAAAAATAAAAGAACTCAAGAGTTGATTAGATAAATATTAATAAAAATGATGGGCAAAAAATATTTTTAGGGTAAAGATAATATAAATAGATTGATTATTTAGCTAAACTATTTAATGAAAATTAAAGTAATACAATTAGTGTGATTAATTTAGAAGTTATAAAATAAGATCTACTTCAAAGGGTTAGTAAAGCTAACATTTATAATTCCTTAAAGAGAATAAAGAGTGAAAAAGTGCTAGGATCGGATAATATTCCTGTTGGTTTGTAGACATATTTTGGTGAGGAATGAATTTCTGCTGTTATCAAGTTGTTTATTATTATTTTTAAAATATAAAAATGCTAAATGAATAAAAGTAGCAAGTGTACATACTTGCATGACTATAAGTGATGCTAAATATAAACTATACATTGAAACTTTGCAAGAGTTATTGAATACAAATTATGAAACGAGGCTTGTATTGCAAGAAATTAATTTGGTTTTATGTCATGTAGAACTACAACGAAAGTTATACATTTGTCAAGAGATTTGATGGAGAAATTTAGAGATAATAAAGAAGACTTTCATTTAAATTTTCTCAATTTTAAGAAGGCTTATAATAAACTAATGAAAGAAGCTATTTGGAGAGTTTGGGGGGAAAATAATTGGCAAGGAATATATTGATGATATTTAAAATATGTACAATGGGCTATAAAATGTGCTTGAATGCACCGTAGTTTGCCTAATAATTTTCTAAATTATTGGATTACATCAAAATGGTTCTCTCAGTTCATCTCTTTTTTCTTTAATTATGAATGTTCTTACTTAATACTTTAAATATGTTAAATGTACATGACATTTTATTAATTGATAACACTATGATGGAGTTAAAACAAACCTGAGTTTTGACGGATTCACTTAGAATGCATTCAAAAGCTCACCAATCCTCTAATTGATCTACAATTCGAACTTAGAGATCACACCTCTACCATTGAATTGTAACATTAGGCACTTTAACACTAGTTAGCATAACAATTTCTATAATGACCTGTTAATAGGCTAATCAAGACTAAATCTAACTAAAAATCAGGATCTTGGGCAATCTCAAAATTACTTCAAACCAAACATATCGTTAGGTAGAGTAATATTTTGTGATCGTAATGCCCATGCTTAAGAGTAATTTGGATAACATATACTCTTGAATTAATATCTAAATATTTAAATTTCAAAAAATTAGGCAAATTAAATACAAGTTCAAATTCAATCATTTGTGTCGTTGGATTGAGAATAATAGGAAAATGCTATACAAAATATTTCGTCAAATTTGGGGTTCCAGATTAACCATTATTAAATTTTAGAGTTTTAATCTTTAGATATTTAATACATAATAAAATATAACTCTAAATCTAGAAATTTTAGTACGGGTGTGTTCATCTTGTCGAAATACACCTCCAAGTCAAGTTTCGTTAAATATAGAGATCAAATGACGAAAAGATGCAAAAAATTTATTTGAACTTAAATTATTTAAAAATTTCTCGTTTCTCTCTCTCCGCTGCTGCCCCCCATACACAAGCCCCACATGCCCTAAAGCATACATGCCGACAAACCATGCACTGAGCAGCGCATGCCGCCAATGTAGGCAACATGCTGCTGGTGGGCCTATGGCGACCAGCTCAGTCGCCTCCCCTCCTCTTCTTCTATAAATACCTCCATTCCTACTCAAATCCATACATCTCCTCCATACTCCTCCCATTATATGCAACCACCACCCTCCCCAGCCAGCCAAGCCCATTGCCTCCTCCGCCCGCCTCATACTGTCGACAAGCCCCTCCTTGGCCAACAGAAGAGAGAGAGAGAGACGAATATTATTTTTTCTATTTTTTTAATAATAATAATAATAATAATCATAAAATATTTTTAATAATAATAATATTTTTAATAATATTCCAAAGAGTTTCTTAGGAGTGACTACAGTAGAAAGAAGAAGAAGAAAAATAGAGCCAAGAGAGAAGAGTGTCAAGAGCAATAAAAGAGAAGATAAAGAGAATGTTGGAGAATAAAATTCTTGTATTGTATCTCTAATCTATTGCTCTTTGTTCCTTAAACTTGTAAAAGCATCATGAGTATATTGTGCTACATCTCTAATTTCTTCTTTGTTAATTTGTAATGTCATTCTAAACTCCCATATTTTAGGAAGGTTAGTCAGAGAATTGTGAAATGTAATATGTGATGTTCATGTAAAAGATTTATATTTTAATGAAAAATCATAAGGTTTGAGTTGAATGTTTTATATATCTTGAGTGATTTATTGATGTAATGTTTTAAAATAAAAATATTAATAGAATTAAATTTTATTTTCTAAAACTTTTGCTGAGCCATATGACCACTTTTCATTTAAATAATGTTCATTTTGAGCGCTAGTCGCGAATGAAGTGTGATGAGCCAAATAAATCTAAGGAATTTTGTATTAAAATATGTACTTTTTCTTAGGATTAGTTGAGCTTCGAGTGTGCTTTTATGGTGTTTCAAGATAGAAAAGTTCAAAGTGATTTAAATCGGAAAACTTAGAGAAATATGGTGCTGCATTGCGCTATAGCGCGCTATGGCGCTCCATAGCATTCTTGTTCCTGAGAGTAAGGCGCTACAACACCCAACTTCATGAGAGCCAAGCGCCACAGTACGCTGTAGAGGCTAATTTCCTGAGAGCCAGGCGCTACCGCACACTATAGTGGCCAGTTTCCCAAGAGCCAGGCGCCACAGCGCCCAACTTTCTGAGGGCCAGGCGCTACAGCATGCCACACCACCCAACTTCCCGAGGGTTAGGTGCTACAATGTGCCACAACGCTCAACTTCCAGAGAGCCAAGCACTCCAACGCGCTACAATGCCTAAATATCTGAGAGCCAGGATCTACAATGCACCACAACGCCCAACTTCTTTAGAGCCAGGCGCTATGCGCACCGTAGCGATCAATTTACTGAGAAATAGGCACTACCGCGCACCATAGCGGTCAATTTATTGAGAGCGAGGCGCTACAACGTGCCGTAGCGCTCGACGAATAATAAGCTAGGTGCTACGGCACGCTATAGTGCGCCGTCAAACTGTCATAGAAACCTGCTCCAAGATATCATTGGGACAACCAAACTATATAAGAATCCTCATTTTCTCACAATCTGATTTAATGCAAAACATTAAAACCTCTCATTACCAAGAGAATAAAGGGAATATTATTGAATGCAAATCCTATTTTCAAAATGAAGAGTAATGATAGTTGGGGAGAGAAAGAAAGTTGAATGGAAGATTTTAAAAGCAAGGATTAATGACCAAAAGGGTTCTAAATTTGGTTTTGGTAAGAAAATTATTTAGGAGAGCTTCCCATTCCAAGGAGGAGAAGAAGGCTGTAGCCATTGAGAAGAAGGATTAGCACAAGGAGCAAGGAGTAATAAAGGAGACCGAGTTAGAGAAGAAGAACACATAGAGAACGCTAAGCGTTGTTCTTGAGTATTGCATTTCAAACTCATTTTCCTTGTTATTTTTTTTTAGAGAAATATCAAAGCTCATCATCTCTTGTTGCTTCATTTGTTTGTTATTTTTAATGGTAGCTTAAATCTCCCTTGGGGAGGGTTGGGCAAGAGCATGTAGGACTCAAGAGATAATATTTGTAACTCTTCAATTACTGAAATGTCATTTAAATCAAAAGTGCTCGAATATTTATAGTGTGAGCATTTTGGAAAATAATAAATTTTACTTTATAAAAACTCTTTACTATATATTAAAATGAAATCCTCATAGAGCTTGATGAACTCTTTTACCGAAAAAGTTGTGCACTCACGAGCATTAACACTGTAAATGGTCGTGACAACGTTCATAGTACGAAGACAGCCAGTGCACAACTTAAAACAAAAGTTCTATCATTTGAGCCATGAAGAAATATAACTTAATATTCTCTATGTATCATAATTCAGTTCATACCATTTGTGATATAAACTTGATGCATGTGAGCCGAGAACCACCTTTATAGCTCCACAGCTCATTCTTAACTTATGCAAAGAAATTGAGTGCATTAATCTCTGAGTGATGTGACATAAACTCATTTAGCTTCATGTGGGGCCCCGTACCCTCCGTGACCATGCTAATACTGATATTAACATAATCACGAGGAGTACGGTACTTCAACTATGGTAAATTCTCAACTTAAGTAGAGTCAGGTATAACCCAATCTGCCTTAAGCAGAAGACTTGTCATCCGAAACTGAGAACACACATCAACATATCAAAGTAGTGAAAGAAAAAAAAATAGAATATAACATCCACATCACAGTATAGTATAGAAAAGGTAAATACAACAGTAATTCATCTCAAGGTGCAAAAAGTAAATACATTCAGATTATTATTACAAATTGAAGTTTAAAGAAACGAGCTCTCATCCTCATAGCTAAAAATAAAGTCTAACTACTCAGCGACAAGAAGGTCCTCCTCCTGCCCAAGTTCCTCTCCAGCAGAACCACCAACGAATAGCTTTGAATCTGACATTTGTCAATATCATAAATACTAGGGCCCCAGCCAACAAAAGAAAAATGTTACATTTAGACAAATTGCTTAAGTACATTTTAGGATGATTAAGTGAACTGAACATTTAAGGATATCACATTATTACTTTAAGCATGCAAGTAGTTTAAGGTGCAACAAGCTATAATGAACAGAATAATTATAAAATAACATTTATAACTAAACAACCAAGTATGCAAAATGACATACCATACATGAATATGAACAAGGTGATGCTATAACATATAATTAACTACAAAGTACTAAAAGTAAAACTCATCTTAACATGATTATGATCACATGAATACATGCTGGTTACATGAAGGAAAACTAAGTGTAATAGAATATATAATTCTAGCATCATAAGCATGAAATTTTAGAATAAGTACTGAACTGGAATAAATATACAAGAATGCAGAGCTAATAAGTAAAAGCCACTGAAGAATGTGACAAAGGTAGTCAAAACACTGAACTAAAATAAAAGTAAAGACACTGAAGCATGTGCAAAGCAAACCAAAACACTAAAAGTAAAAGTATGCTTAAGCATAGTAATGCCATAATAGAATTAGGTCCTACAGGACCTATGAACAGAAAGTTCAACATGTATCTATCCTAGACATCATCAGAGTTAGGTCCGAGTTGAACTCATAGAATAAGCATGTATCCATCTTAGCCAAGCACAGGGCTAGGTTCAAGTCTATTCTATAATAGAATTGGTACTGAGGAGGCAGCCTAAGCTAGGACACACTCTACTGAACTGAATGTTTTAAATGAACTAAATAATGGTTATGCTATTCAAATACTAACTTAGGATACATCATCAATATCCTGAGTTCACATATTATGTCTAAGAAAAAAGGCTCAAATACAAGGCGTACAGAGCAACTATAGTCAAAGTAAGCAAGATGCTCAATTAGACTCATGTGATATTTGTTGTTATCTAATTTAATTCATTTTAAATATTCTGAGAAAATACAGGTTTAGGATCTCCAATATCCAGCTATCGAGTATAATCCCAGGTTCACGACCTTAATGTTAACATTAGAACTTAACCAGTTCTAATCCAAAATCAGATGACGATTATAAGGGATTAAGGTAATTAAATCAACGACTTAATTTAATGTATTTAACTCACTTAACCTAAATCTTGATTATGCTAGTTAAGGTTAAGGATTCTTGACTTAAGCTCCAAAATTGGGGTTCAAATCTTGAATCAAAGGTTCTACTCCATCTACGATCTAAGGTTCACATCCAACTTTAGTCTAAAGATAAAGGATCTTAGGAGCCAAGAGATTGAGAAGCTAAAATGTTAGTGATAGGTTGTTCTATTATCATAAGACAAAATAATCAATCAATAATATAAGAATATATGATCTATATTCAATTTATAGAATAATCACATTATTCTATAGATTGAATAAATCCTACACTCACAAGGAGGTTTCAAAGGGATTAAGACAATAAATCAATTAAGGATTTCCAAGATGATATGACATAATTAGATTAAAAAGATTAGGCATCTAAGATCTAAGAGCTAAAGTTTGATCACTTAAGATAAAGAAAAAATTAAACTTAACTCAATTAGATTAATTAGCCTCAAAAGTTAAGGAAATAACACTAATACATTTCATTATTGATTAAAAACACCTTGCTAAAGTTTCTAAGGTTTTAGGATGCTTAAACAATATTTTGGTCAAAAATGACCAAAATACCATTCTTAAGGCTAAAAATTAGAAATTTAAGATTTAAACATTCAAATTGATTAAAATCAATTTTTATAGACTTGCTATTGATTAATAAGGTGAATGGAACACTTAGCTTAAGATTTAGCTCATGATTTAACTTAAATGACACTAAAAAATTTAAGACTAGAAAAGGTAATTAGGGTTCATTAAGATAATCCAAGCACATAGGGGAGTTCTAATACTCTTAAGAAAGTATTAGGAACTTGGTTCACCAAAATTAGAGGGTTAATAAATGCTTAATTTTACTAATTAAGGATTAGGGTGATTAAAAGATGATTAATAATTTAATATTCTTAAATTATTTTTAAATACCTAATTAAGTCCTCTACTATATTATAAATAATAAGAGACCTTAATCATAATTTTTGGACATTAATTGAATTAATTATGATCAAAGAAAGATTATGCAATTTTATAAAATCTAATCATTAGATCTTGAATTTTATTTCATATTATTATTCCTTACAATTTTTTGATTCAAATAGTATATTGGATCATACCATTTGGATGTGTAGACAAAGTTATTTCATTAATTTATTATGAATGTTTTTCATTAATCAAACAATAAGAAATTTAATTAATTCCATTTATCAATTATTTAACAGAGGAAATTCAATTTATAATTAACCCGACCCAAATTCGAAAACACGCGGGCCGGATAAGGGTCTAACTAGGTTGGAACTATCGCACCGCACAGACCTAAGCTGGCACGGCTCGATGCGCTAGTGTCATTGTCCCCGCTCACCATTCACGATAGACCAATTAGAGGGGACTTAAATAGCAAAATTCTCGGCCACTACATCATCTCATGGCCAAAACTCAATCGGTACACCATCAGTGAGTCGAGGCATACTGACTGAACCTAAAAGCTCTCACTGGGAGGTCTTGGATCAGCAGATGAGTACTCAAGAGGTTCAGCCCTAACACAGCTTCTAGGGTTTACTGTAAAGTGTTAATTCTCCTTATAGAGGCAACCAATTGGCTAGAGCTCAATCCTTACACCATCCTAGTGGTGAGGCAGATCGAAGCCCTATGGCCATGAAGATTGGAGTGCCTTGAATTATTGGGTCCTTACTCGCGCTCTACTGCGAACCCTCGGTAGAACCCAGATGATCAGAACGATCACACACCCAGACCCTTCGAACATTCACAATGAGTCTGGTTAACTCGCACAATCGACCAACAACTAAAATTAGGAGGAATTGGGACTCGAGACCTCCAGAGAAGTATCAGCACTTCGTTTGGACTGAGTTCCATCCTAACAGTGAATCCTCACTGTCAGGATTGAACTAGGCCAGTCCCAATTGATCCTAAGCTTTTTAAGGTCTAAAGAAGAGCATCCAGAACATCATAAAGCTAACCTAATGCTTGGATTGAAAGACTGAGCTTACACAGCTCAGTCGGGAAGAAGTTGTACCTAGAATGGAGCTATAGGCACGATAGAGAAGATCTAAGGAGAGCTGGAGCTTCTAGAAGATTGCATCAACCAAGCAGGGGGTATGAACACCAGACACGCTCCCTCTACCGGCAATTCACCACAGCAGCAGTAGCCGAGAGTGCTGAGAGCTCCAGGGAGTTTGACTGGACAATTGAGGGATCACAGTGAGCAAAGGGACTCACTGTGATGCCTCAGAGGTAATTATAGATTTTATAAAGCTCTGGGGGTGGATGCCAGAGCTGAGAGCCATGGCTTAGGCTCAGGCCGAGGGGGCGGTATTGCCAATGGCTGATGGTAATTCAGGGAGACCACTACCGGCAAGCAGTCGCACCCAAGGGTATAAGTGGAAGCTTGGAGCATTTCTAGTACTGCCACGGGGCTGAGGAGGTTGTGCTGTCGAGGGGACCAAGCGCGTGAGTGATCGGGAGGTAGACGAAAGTCCACAGTGCATGGGGCATTTCGGGCCGTCTGATCGCAGAGCCGTTGGTCATGGATGGTTCTGATGCTTCCACGATGATTACTTAGATCTAGGATTTGCTGCGCTAAAACTCAGCTGATGGATACACGGGGAGTGGATCCGTCAGCTAGGATTAGATCTAAGGGTGGGCTATCGGGATGCCATAGGATCAAGCGTGCTAAGATGTGTGCTAGCACATCTAATGGAAGGAACGATTGCGCCGCTGTCGGGACTCCACAGTGGATCTGCCATGGCCTTGACAGCAAATCCCAGATATTAAAAAATTTAATATATTTAATTTAATTAATATAGCTCATTTAATTAATTGAATGATAATTTCTAATTAATTTTAAATCCAAATAAGGACTAAGTGAGCTCCAAAAATTTCTAAAAATTCACCCATAGCTAATTACTGTATGAGGAATTTAAAAATGAACTCATATTTAATTTAGAGATCAAATTAATTTAGCTAATTTTTAGGATCCTAAAATAGGCAAAAATACTAAAATGCTCAAATGAGCTCCGATTGATTTTAAACTTCTAGAATTAAGTTTAAAGGACCCATTGAGTTTAATGGAATCAAAATCAAAGCTTGGTTTAGCTTAATTTAGCTAGGTTTAGCTGAAGTAACAACTAGAGTTGTCACACTTCCCAACTCATCTCCTTAGCTAAATTAAGAATATATGCGTGTGAGCTATTGGTGGAATCAAGATCATATGATACTTAACTAAAATTGAGTTTTTAATCACTTAGACGTGAGAGATAATTTTATATACTAAAATATCACATGGTTGTCTATGTGCCGATATTGAACCTCCTAGTGTTCATCTAAAAGCACTATATAAGATTTAGTACATTTAATGAATTATTTAAAGAATGTTAAATCTCTTGATTATGATATTAAAATTTATCAAACAGACTTGATATATAATTGAGAAGAAGAGTAACTTGTATGAACCTTGATAACTGCATGTTTAACCTCAACTCTCCCTATTTTTCCAAAACTATTTTCAAGCCAAAGTAAATTTAGAATTCTTAAAATTAGGAACTAAAAAACCACTAATCAATTCCTTAAATATCATCGAAATTAGATACACTCTAGTAACAAATTTAAAAATCATTCCCAAAGGTCAATAAATTTCAGGATCTTACCATCCCATATTATTTTGAATCACATAAATTTGCGTGCGAACACAGACATACGTATTTTAGGTCTGTCAAGTTTTGGTGTTGTTGCAGGAGAACAGTTTATTTGATTTGTATTAGAGATAATTTAAAAGTAAATTGTGATTTAAGATTTTCTTTGTGCAGATATTTTTCAATTTATGTAATTAATTGTTCCTTTAATTTTTGTATTTACTATTTTACATTTAATTTGTGCTTAAATTTGTGCTTGAGTTAAGTTGTGCATGTGTAGACCTAATTCAGATAATTATCTGTTTGACCTCAAAATTGAATGGACATTATTAAGATTAAAATGACAACAACTTGGAATTAATTATAACAACTCTAGGTTATTACTTAGTCTAAACTTACTTTAATCGCAGCCTAATTATCATTCTATTGAGTTCATTTAGTCATTAGAACTAATCCTTGAAAATTTGAATCAATTCGGAGCTCAATCGAATAATTGGAATATTTTAATATATTTAATTAATTAGAAACTTAAGGTATTTAAATTGACCTTGAAATCAAAATCCGACTTCACCGTTACGACTGTCAACCCCAAATTAGCTAGGGGTGATGTTTGGATGCGTTTGGAAGTTGAATTTTTGTTAATATTTCAATGTAATTAAATACCTAAGAAAATAGAATAATTATTTAATCATCGGAATCGAAATCCGACTTTGCTGTTGAATTCCTCACCCCCAAATTAGTTAAGGGTAATTTTTCAGAGCCTATTTATGAAATCTGAATTTTTAATAAATTAAAAATTAAAAAGAAATAAATCATTTATTTCTTAAAATCATTTTCTCTCCTTCTTCCCGCGCATGGACCCCACCCCTTTTTCCCATTTGGCGCTCCCTGTCCTTGGCGCACGCAAGCAAGGCTGAAGCCATCTCCCCTCACCTCTTAGCTCCCATAGCCCATCCTCTCCTCCTTCTCCTTTAAATGGAACTTAGCCCCCTCCCACCATCCCTTGCTGTCAAACTAAAGCTTCCTTCTTCCCCTTTACTTGTTGAGTTTGCTGTTGGTGAAGCCCTTAAGTCTTAAGCTTCTGCATAAAATCTAAGATCTTCTTTTTTTTCTAAGGGATAAGGTACCCATTTGCCACACTTTTCCTTGGCTATCATCTTCATGGTTTATCAAATTATTATGAATGCCATTTCAATTAACTGTTATATAAGCTAAGTATGAACGCCAAGTCTCAATCAGACTCAATGAGTCCGATCGAAGCTCAAGTTCTCCATTAAAATTTCTGCCAAAAACTATGAAATTTTGTATACCCGTAGCTAGGGCTTTAATGGAAAGGTCTCGTAATGACATTTCCATCGGTATATGACACCACTTGCGAGATGCCCAAAATTGGGAGTATTTGAGTACGAAAGAAGACCCGTCATGATTTTCGCATAAGCGAAATCACTGTCGAGCGCTACGACGCACCGTAGCGCCCGAGTCTCGGGCTGAATCCACCGTGGCATGTCTTAGCGTGCCACAGCGCGCCGTAGTGGCATATAAATTTGATGAAATTAAATTAAATGACCATAGCACTAAAATTCGCCGCAACGCCTGAAAGTGCTGCAGTGCGCCGTAGCATCTAGCTCTCGGCCAAGAGGCGCTACAGTGCACCATAGCATCCGCTCTTGAAAAATTTGACACCGTAGCGCGCTGCAACGCTCAGGCGTTGCAGCGTACCATAACGTCTAAATCCGCCGCAGCGCGCCGCAATGCTTGAAAGCACTGCTGTGCCCGCGCTTTGAGAAGTCGGGCGCCATAGCATGCCCTAGCGCCTGGCTGTTGGCCAGGAAGCGCTACAGCGCACCGTAGTGCCCAGAAATGTTTGAAAGTGCCCAGAACTGTTCGAAATTGCCCGAATTTGTGATTTTTCACGTTATAATGACCATATGACCCTAATGGGGCTTAAAAACATCAAATTTAAACCTAAATTTAGTAAAATTAAGCATTATATGGATGTGTATGTGAATTTTAATGGGAAATCCACCATTTTACCATGAATAGTATATTTTAAATCTCCTAAATATTTGCTTGAATATTTTGTGCAAAATAGTTATTAGAGTAATGGCCTTGATTACTTGATGTTTTAATCAATATGATGTTTATATGTTTCATTAACAATAATTGTATGTTAGAGGACTTTAACTTGATTTGGACACCTTGATTTACTTAATTTGATATTAAATTATATTTGAACATAAGAATCCAATGAATTTGATTAAGTAAATGATACTTAATCTAAATCTAAATTTGCCATAAATAATATACTAATAATATATTGTTGGTCATTATTCTATAAATCAATAAATTGGTAATAATTGGGTAAGGAAAGAGGTTAAACCCTAACCTATTTGATTAAGACTTGAACCCTTAATCACTTAATCAATTAACTTGATTGATAAATAATTCAACTAATATTATTCCAATAATGCATCTGATTTAGTATTGACCTTAAATCATTAAATTAGAAGTGCTAAGGTTAATAATGAACTTATGTGATTGAACCATCTGAATTTAAGCTTAAGATTCCTGATTTTCTCTTATTTAAGACTCTTAGCGTAAAAATGATAACAAAACTATAGTAATTTATGGAATGTCTAATCCTAATAATATTCTTGATTTTATCTCGTGATTGTATAATAGGATGTGATCAAATGGGTCTAACATTTTGTTCTGATCATTTTAATCCAAGCCCAATAAATGAACCTTTTGAATTTAGTTTAATTGTTAGAAGTGTAAGATCTTGATGACCTTGCTATAGAAGTGTTTTGAAATGTCTAAAAAGCCTAATTTATACTAATACATTGAGGTAGGAAAGGCTTATTGTGACATATTGAGGTAGGAACTTAGATGATCCTCCTTAACTTTAAAAGTTGATCTTAAACCTTGTGGTGGAATTCACCTAGGACATTAGAATGAGATTTAACCTATGTATTAGTAACCCATATTGAGTGACATTTTGGTCACATCCTTGGAGCCTTGAGTAGGACTCACCTAATTAGAGTAAGGATTTATAGTTTGATAAATCCTTGGTTATTAAATAGAATTGACTGAGCTCAGATTATTGGTTGGTTATGATCATGCATACCCATAGTGCTGAGTCACTTTACTAATATTCAGATTTGGATGAGTCACTCTAATATGGACTAATGACTAGGTGCTTTCTCGAGAGATAAGCTGAATACAGTACCGCTAGAGTAAATCTTCCAAACTTAAGAGTGTGAACTAGAATCTTAGTTTGGGAGAATAATAACTGCAATAGGGTTTTGCCTCCTATCTTGTGTGCATCTCAATATGTGCAAACTAAGTTCTAAATTCACCTTATTGGGAACATATAACCATGTGTATACAACCTTTTCAATTGATTATTTCAAGCAAAAACCCTAAATAAGAGAAATTAATTATTGAAATTAAAATCTAGGAGTTAGAATCCTTCTAATAGGATTCTGCACAATATAGACATTTGAGTCATAATCTGATTTTAAAGTATTTCTGAATTTTTTGGATTTTAAGTCATGTAGCGTGGAGACATAAGCATGAGCATAAGTATGATGTATGAGTATCAGTGATGATTTATGAGTTACAGAATATTGCATACATTAATAGGGAAAACTTAGGATATTCAAACATCACAATAAATTGTATTTCCAATAGGATGTATGTAGATATTGGACCGTACGGCTCATATAAATTTAGTGATAGTTCAATTGCATATCAGTGGCATACAATATTGTGGCATATTCAGATGCATAATTTCAGTGGCATACAACATAATTTTACATGCTATTTACTCAGTTTTGGATCATACAATATTTTATTTGTTTTTAGTATTCACTATACAGTCAGCTTTACTTTATTTAGTTTTATACAATTTCAATTGTTCAGTTACTTTTAGAGTCTTTTTGTAGCTTTGTTTACCTTACTATTATATGTAAATAATTAGAACTGTTTAGATTAGTTTTGATGCATTAAATTTATTATCTAACACATGGTACTTTTGGGATTCAGCAATTTGCTGAATCTTGAGCAGCATATTGAGCCAGGTCAGGAGGACTCTCAGGAGATTCAGAAGAAGTTTGTGGAGCCTTAGTGGACCCTCCTTTAGCCTTGCCATTTTCTTTCTCTATTTATTTTAGTATAGTAGTTAGACTTTATTTTAGTACTATTTCAGTAAATAGTTTGTAATAATTTTGGATGCATTTACTTTTCTGTTCTGAGATGAATGATCTTATTCAGTTCTGTAATGAATGTTTTAGGTGTATGCTTAGCTTTCACACTCTATTTATATATTACTTATACTTAGTATTGTGATGTGATCAGCATACTGAATATGCTGATATTTTATGCATATATTGGATTATTCATGTTGTATTTTAAATATAATGTACATATTTATCTAATACTTAGGATAAGGATACTACTATTATCTTAAGTATTAGCTCTCGACCCTCCTTTGGGGTTGAGTCAGTAGCCTTCAGTGTTTTAGTTTCAGCTATTCGAGGAGATGGGATACTCCTTCCCGAGTGGTGCACTGCCCCACCACCAAAATTGATTATGTTATCTCTTTTGGGCGCGGCTACACCAACCCAATACAACAATGCATGGAGATTTTAGGAGATAACTTAAGAGAGATTCATGAATAAAATAGGGGTAGAACCTCGTGAGATTACTCCTTACCCACTGTTAGGGGAATCCCTCATGCTATAGTCAAACCAAATGTGGAGGTGAATAACTTTGAGATAAGATTATCAACTTTACAAATGGTCCAAAATAATCAATTCAGTGGGCAGATGATTGAAGACCATAACTCACATATCTCCATGTTTTTGGAGATATGTGATACATTTAAATATAACGATGTTACCGATGAAGCCATCAGAATGATATTATTCCCATTCTCAATGAGATATAGAGCCAAAAGTTGGATCAGTTCTCTGCCTAGTGAATCTATTCGCACGTGGAATGATTTGACTAGGAAATTCCTAGCTAAATACTCCCCCCCAACCAAAATAGTTAGGTTGAGAATTGAGATAATAAACTATTCTCAGTAGGATGAGGAAACTTTATATGATGGTTGGGAATGATTTAAGGAGTGCCTAAGGTGCTGCCCCCATCATGAATTCACATATGGGTGCAGGTTTAGATGATTTATAATGGATTGAACACACCCACTAGAACCTTGATAGATGCACCTACAAGGGGCTCCCTAAGCAGTAAAACTTAGGAAGAGGCTTATGAACTGTTGGAAGAAATGACCAATAACACGTACCAATGGCATACTGAGAGGCTAAATTCCAACATGAGTGAATGTAAGAATATAGTTAAATCCCCTAGAATAATTGCACTTCAACATGAATATGCGATATTAAAACAAAAACTAGGGAAAATGAGCATAAGTATGGTTCAAGAAGTTGTTTGTGAGTTCTGTGGGGGGGAATACAAATGAAAATTGTAATTTTAATATTCTTTTTGCACCCTCCAATCCTGAACAAGTTAATTTTTTGAGGAATAACAACAACAACCAAGGCAATAATCAGGAGTGGAAGAATCACTCTAATTTCTTTTGGAGTAATGGAAATAACTCTAATAAGTGCCATAATGGAAATCATAACCAAGTTAGGCAAGGTTAAATATTTAATAATTCACTACTTCAATAACAAAAATAATAGGAAACAAGAATAGAAAGAGTATTTCACTTTTTCAAAGTAGAAACTCAATCATTCATGCACAAAATTGAACAAATAATAAGTAGACATGAATCATCTATCTAGAGGTTTAAAACAACTCTTCATAACATTGAGGTTCAACTGGGATAGATCTCCTATCGGTTGACCAATAGACATCGTAGAGCACTCTCGAGCACCATAGAAATAAACCCGAGGGAAATGGTGAGCACAATCACATCTGAAGATGTGGATGGAGAATAAGTGTTAATTGATGAAATAAGAAAAACTAAACCCCCACACAACTGAAACTTAAAAAATACATGCAAAGAAATGGGGGAGTTAAGAATGTTAAAAATCAATTTGTGAAGAAGAGAGTTTAGTATTCATAAAAAGGAGAGATCTTGGGAGATTAAACATCCCTTGTGTAATTGAAGGACAAGTCTTTTTAGACCCTTTGTGTGATCTAGGGGCCTTTGTGAACATAATGCCCTATCACATTTACACACAATTGGGGATAGGGGGAATAAAAAATACCATTATTATTCTAGAATTTGCCAATTTGGATTTAATAACACCAATAGGGTTCTTGGAAAATATGTTGGTAAATTTGGAAAGTTTTATGATCCCCATTGCTTTCATTGTTAGCGAATGAGATAGGTGGAATGAAAATTCCTCTATTATTTTTGAAAGACCGTTCCTAGCCACAACTTGAGCTATGATCGATGTAGAGAGTGGATTGATGAAAATTAGAATAAATGGCAAGGAAGAAAATGTAGTTCTATTGCCGATTCTTAATAGAGAGAAGAGTTTATATTGAAATAGAAAGAGAAGAAGATAGCTAAATCAAAACCTGTTGAAGCTAAGATTGAAGAAGAGCAGTCTTGTGAGTCTGAATATGAGAGACTCGTAGAATCCTCATATGGAGGTGCTAATTCTAATGAATTGAGAGTGAAGAGAAAGACCCAGAGGAAAAAAAAAAGAATGTTAAATTAACCATAGGGAATGAGATTAAAGAAAACTTGAAAAATGACATGAATAAATTTGGACTGAGCAATACAGTAGTAAAATATGATTGTGCATGTCCAAGCTCTTCAAATATATGGAAGGAAGTATCAAGGAGTTGTGAGAAGCAGTGCGATTTAAATTGGTCGGGCAGATGATATAAAACCAAGTACTTTTTGGGAGGCAACCCAACATTTTGATTAGTTTAGTTTATTTTGTTAGTAAGTTAGTTGATAATTAGTCAAACAAAATTTTTGTAACCTGATTCTCTTGGAATAAAAATTGAATGAATTGGGAAATTTTAAAAATTTCATGAAAACTAGCATGTTATAGCGCACCTCAGTTACGGCAGGCTAGAATTCTACAATTAGACACTACAACACGCTATAGCGCGCGCTACGACATGGTACAATGCGCCATAATGTGCGGCATGAAAATCAGCACAGCTATGCAATAAAATTGCAAAATTTTAAGAGGTGAATCCTATCCGCTGAAGCACATTGTAACCAATAAAGTGGTCAAAAAAGTGATAAATGATGTGCGCTTTGGCCTTCCCAATGATTGATTAATTAGATCACACTTATTGCACATTATGACAACTTTTTGACCATTAATTTAGAGGAAGACATGTGAAAATTAGGATTATTTTCACTCATAGGATTGTCCTTAAATAGCAAGAGAGGAGAACATTTCACTTGCACACTTAAAAAATCTCCTCTCCCTCTTGAATTTCTAGATCTTGAAAAATCAGTAGAGATGGCCTTTTGCAAAAAAATAACTGTAAGCAAGGCAGTAGGAGCTTCTTCATCGGGAGGAAGTTTCAATGATAAGAGGTTCTTTTTTATATAAGCTAAATAAAGATTCCAACAAATCATTTTTAAGAAGGGGTTGATCCCTACACACAAATTTTTTGAACCTTATCTTGTAAGCCCTTCCAATATCATCAATAGAGGATTGGTGAACCTGGTGGGACAACAGGATGTGACCCATACAGTCATCATTTAAGAAGTTTATGCAAATACAATAAACGCTTTATGATGTGTAACACCCCAATCCGTCGCCGTGCGCAATTGAGGCAATTTTAAGGATATTAACAATTGGTAACAGAATAGTGTGTTACTCAAGAAGGACTGCTGAAACTCAACCCTAAATGAGGGCTTATGACTAATCTTTAAGGTAAGAGTAAAATACTTATCTTAAATATTAGATATAACACTTATATACATTGGATTATGAGAGTGATTTTAATAAGAATCCAACAGATATATAGGTATTAGCATTACTTACATGCTGATCACATCAATACTAAATAGAGGTAAAAGTAAATACAGAGTGCGGAAGCTAAAACATTCATCCAAATAATTTATCACAGAAGCTAAGTAAAAAGCATACATCTCAGAAAAGAAAATTAAATATATCCAGAATTATATTATTACAGACCATTTGCTTTAAATGAAAATAATAGTAAAATGTCTTTCACTCACTAAATAAAGTAAACTAATGTAGAAAATAAAAACTGAAGGCTGAGCCGGCTAATGCTGAACAAACTCTTTCTGGATCTCCTGGGATGCCTCCTGAGCGTGCTCCACAAATTGCTATGAATCTGACAAATTGTCGGATCCCAAAATGTAACGATAATTCTAACACATCTAAATCTACTGTATACATTTATAGTTATTTAAAGTTTAATATTTAAGTAAGCAAAACAATACTATAGAAAAGCATTAAAATAATTAAAAATTATAAAACTGTACAAAACTGAAAGTAAGTAACAAAGTAGCTAAAAGACTAAGTACTAAGAACTGAAAATAGTAAAGAAGTTGAAACTGAATAAATTCTGATATAAAACTGTGGGATATGTCACTGAATATATGTATATATATTTGAATATGCCACAGAATTGTATGCCACAAATAGGCATAACCTGATGTCTTTTGACATCCCACAGAATCCAAGGTGAGCAGCCGCTTTGCTAACAGATCCTAGGTGAGCACAATGCTCCACTAACGGAATCCTAGGTGATCACAACGCTCTGCTAATGCAGTGATACAACTTATGCAATTCATGATATGTCAAGGATTTAATAACTATATGCTCTTAAAACTTTAAAACCAGAAAACGATCAAAATCAAGCAAGTAATCCATTTGTCTCCATGGTTCAGAATTTATCTAAATGATTACTTACTTCTGTTCTAATTTCACTGAATTTAATGTTCATTTCACAACTACATTCTAAATCATGACATGGGGAGAGTACATATGCATGCGTATCATATCCTTGGAAGGGTGATTTAATACTTAGTTTGTTTAATTGTATTTATTGATGCACATAAGGATAAGGGATAGAATCTATTTACAGTTTGTTCTCTCAAACTAAGCTATTCAATCCCCTACTTATAACACACTTTGAACTTGGGATATTTATCCTGAGTTGAACTGTACTTATCTAATTACCTAATATAATATCAAAACTTTATAGTTCTATTCTAGGGTAAATTAACCAATTCCATCTCTTACTGAATAGATTAGTTTTACGAATATGCACCATCATCTCCATCTGATAATACTACTAATTCTCATTCTAACAAAACTATTCAATAAACAAGGAGTAATAAGCTAATGAATCCTTACTCCATTATGGTGAGTCCTACACAAAGGCTCCAAGGATGTGGTATAAAAGCCACTCAACTTAAGATACTACTACAAGGAATAATCTCATTCTAAAATCTTTAGGTCATTTTACTACAAGATTTTTAGATCAAATATCTAAGTTTATTAAGGTTCATTTATGATTCTACCTCAAAATCAGACAATAAGGTGTCTCTTACCTCAAGAATTAGCCTACTAAAGTATATAACAATCAATTGATTTAATATTATCTTTACATTTTTAATATTCAAAGTATTAAAAGGCACATTCATTTATAAGTTAAGTCCTAAGTTATGAACTTATTTATAATTACCATTTCAATCACATAATTTAGACACCTAAATTAAGGATGAAAATTTACATTTGCAACTTAATCCAACACATCAATTATGGGATAAAATCATATGAATTATTGAGAATTGATTGTTGTACAAGTCAATCTTATTTTATAGACCATTTTATGCTAATAATGTTACTTAGGAGAAAATTAGGGATCTTAACCTTGAGTTCAAATGACCAATCTCACATGACTTGTTATATCTTCTTAAGCCTTCTAGTTTACTAGTCTTAGATCAATGTCAAATCAGCAAGTTTATTGAATTCATACAAGTTATTGAATATCCAAATCAATATGTTTAATTTGAGTTAAGTAAATGTTAAGATTTAATCAAATTCAAGTTACGGTTGAACCCAAACTTGATATAATTAGGGATATAATATTATCGATCTTTAATCGGGTTCGGTTAAATCCGATTGAGGCTCGACTCTTGATCGCACGAATAAGACCTAAAAGAACAAATTAGGACTTCAGATTTCAGATTACTTTTTCTTTACAAAGATTTGAACACAACAAGACTTTTGTGATGATTTTCTAGCATTGTAGTATTTCTCATTTGTGTTATTGCTGCCAAAGTACCTCTTTAGATTTTTTTTTTCTTTTTTTAAATTAAAATCTTGCTTGTTTTGTGGATTGGCCATCATATTAATATGTTATAGCAATATTTTTCTTGAGAATTTGATGGGAATTAAGATGATATTTTTTTATTTTTTTGCAATTTGCTGTCCATTCTTTCATAGTGCGTAAGGTGAATTTGCAGCATTTTCTATGTTGTTTCATTTATTGCATGTTATTTTTGTAATAAATAGAATTCCATACTCTGTGTTGATCTCCACCCGATTCTCCAATCAAGTGTTGATTACATAAGAGCGATTGTTGTTTTGGACTTTGAGATTTAGTTTATTTCAGCTTATTTTGTATTATCTTGAGATTAAGTAGAACTAATTATAGATTGTTGAACAATAGTGTCTGGATCAAATACATTTTTTTTTAAGTCATTACTTTATATATTAGATTCCTTAGTTTCAAAAGGACTCTCTCCAACTGTAACACAACAAAATTTGAATATTTTGGAAAGACAATATTCAATATGATCTTGTTGAGGACAACTTCCAAACCCTTACTTTGATAATCAATTACTGAATTAATTTTACAATAAATTATTCTGAATGCATGATAATAAGCTTTTGAGAATTTAAATTGCAGGGATCTCTAATGGCTCATTATAAATGCAAGCATTATTCATAATATCTTGTTGTTATTGTGTAGTTTTTAATTGTGAAATCTGCATGATTCATGCATCAGTTCTCAATGGATTAGTTTTTATTTCATATATGTATTTGACATTGTTGCTCAGCTTTTATATGGACCCTAGATAACAATAAGTAGAGTTATATTCAAACTTTATTATTTTAGTTAAGTTTTTTTTTATAAGTTTGAGTTCCCAAAAATATAAATATTCTTTATTTTGAATATTGAGTTGCCTCCAACTGCAGCATGGTAGGTGAAGTAAAAGATTATAGATATAAACCTATAAAATGTGTTGGAAATTTTATTCATCCGAAGTTCATTTTAATTTACTATATAATTCTCAATTGAATAATTAGGTCTTTACTGGAACTTAGCTTCCAGAGAGGGTGTTAGCCCGATCGATCGATTTAATCGATCGGGGCTAACCCAGGCCCAGGAATGATTACAGGGAGTTCAATTAACTAATTGAACAATCACAGAGCAATTGGAAGCAATGTCAAGCCTACTTAGTTCAGCATGAAAGAATGGTACCTGGTTCGACGGATTGCGGGTTCGACCTAATTGGCTAAGGAAGACCCAGTGACTGGCTGAGCTCCTAGAGGCAGCTAGGTGACTCGAGCTTTGAGTGCACAGCCTCTGATTGTCGAAGGCTGGAGCTGGGGAACATTGGGAAGCTCAGAATTGCAGAGAGGTAAGGAGCTTAAATGGAGGAATCATAGAGAGCAAACAACTCTCTTGACACTTCCAGAGGCTATTTATAGCCTTAGGGAAGAGCCGGGATGCGACCAATTGCGTTGGATCGACCCGAGAGCTCGGGTTGATGCCGAGCTTCCAATTCCTCAAATGGGAATAACGGGGCCAGGAAGTCTATTCAGGATGTCTCATCGATAGTGGGAGGATCCTAACGACTCTGCTGAGGTGGACGCGCGAGTGGAGGACAGGGCTGGCAGCTGGCGTACAGAGATATTCCTTGTCGGAAGCTCGAGCAAGTGGGGATGAAGTTGAGCAGTAGCAAAGCTTGCGATAGTTGTCTGATCATTTAATCATAACCAATCTTCCATATCCTAACAGCCGGATTCAGAATGATCTAAGCCGTGGGATTCGTAAGGCGGATCCAATGGTCGATCGACTCCCACAAGCGTTTAAAATTAAGTCGTAGGATGTGATGGAGTGACGGGCGAATGCGCTTCGAATTTGTTGTTGCGGTACTCGGGCTCGGTAGCGGATCATCCGTGGTCCACACAGCAGATCCCAGACAGTTAAATCTGTTGAGGGTTAAATGTGTAATTTTAAATTGTTTCAAACCCTTTTGTGTACTTTTCCATAGTTTAGTTAAATTCAATAATGGCCTAAATGACCTCTAAAAATTCTCAAACTTACACCTCTAACTAATTTGGGGGTGAGCAATTCAAAAATGCAAGCAAATTTTAGATTGGAGATCAAAATATTTTAGCTATTAATTAGTGTTCATAAATTGGCAAAATTGTTAATTAGACCTAAAGAAGTTCGATTAACCTCAAATTTTTAGGATTAGGTCCTAATGACTATGTGAATACAATGGGATAAAAAATAAAGTATGGCTGAGCTTATGTTTAAGTTTAGTAATAACATAGGGTTGTTACATGACGAAGCATTTTTGTTCGAGGAAAAGCTGTTGAGTTTGGGCTCCTACAAATAAAAAAATTCTATGAGATAAGATTTGTAGGCATCTACGCCTACAATCATTATATAAATTTTGATTTTGATCCCAAGAAAATTATGCATGCACTCACGTGCAACAATGCCAAATGGAGTGGGAATGTTGCCAATATTCTAAGAGCCTTGCTAACTATGGCAAGTAACGCTTGACACATTCTCATATATAGTAGAATAATGCCATCCGGGCATTTGAGTGAGGTGACCTAGTCAAGAGCTATGCTAATCTGTGCCATTCAATGCCTGGGTCCTAACATTATTGTCGGGATTATTCTTGATCACCTTTGGCAAGCCCTTGGCGGGCTGTGCATAGCTCTTACCTTTGGGTCCCTTATTATTGGGATCTGCCTCAAACAAGGGGTAAAAATATGTACTGATAAACTCTTGTTTCCTCCCAGAGCACCTCTCACCTTTAGGAACATGCATCCTCACTACTCCAGGGGGAAAGAAGCAATAAGAGGAGGCAAGAAGGAGAAAAGGAAGGAACTTCAACCTCAGCAAGCCAAAACCCCAACCTGACAAACCTCTAAAGGTGAATGGATAGAATGGAGGAGTATTAAAGACAATCTAGTTAGTGTGTAGATGCTAGACTGAACTATTGTGAGACCACCATGTACCAACATTAAAAATACACCTAAGACCTTAATACAGCTCTTGGGGGTATGTTTGCAAATTGGCATTTGCACAGTGGTCCAGGAAAAATAGTTTTCCCACAACTACCAACACTAGTACCTCCTTCAACCATCCCTTGGCCTTAACTTGCTAAGGAAGAAGAAGAAGAAGATGATGATGATGAGAATTAAATCATCAGATTGTTCTTTTTCTTTTGTTTGATTTGCTTTTTTTTTTTTTTAGTTATTTTAGCTTTTGAGGAATTCACCCTTATGTAACTAATTGCTTATACTTAATGCAATTACTCATTGGAAGTCTATAATATTTTTAACAATCAAGCTCTAGAAATTGACTTACAAGATTGGAGAATCTTCCTGAAATAATTAGTTTGACATAAGGATGTTGGACGAGAAAGTAACCATAACATGTTAAGAATCCAATAATACTTGCATAACACTACCTTAATTATTTTATTAAAACCTAATGATATAAAGTAATTAAGTGTGGGGGAAAATATGGCTCATATGGGATAAATGAATGATTAGATAAAATAAAAAATATATTAGGCTTATGTAGGACTTTATGAGTGCAATACATGAAAATGGGATGAAAAAAAATATCTCCCATAGAGCAATAAAAAAAATTAAAATAAAGGAAATAAGATGAAGAAAAATGTCTCTTTCATGAAATATTTAAAGGAGAATAAAAGGATAAAGAAAAATATCTCACCACAAAAATTAGTATACATTGCATTTCATAAGTAGAAGCACATGACATTAAACAAATTTCTAAAAATACCATCATTTCAAATATACTTCAAAAGGAGCTTGAAAATATCCCAACATGTGTTTTATGTAATCATAAACTGAAATAAAGAGAAGAATTAAGAATATTGGTAAGGAAAGTTAAATATTGAACCTAGGAAAATTAAGGTTACCCTCAAACAATCGTCACATTATTGAAACTATATTATGCCATAAAAAGAGTTTGAAATTTGCTCCAAATAAGAGCTTGATTTTTTAAAATTGACTATTCAAAAAGGGTTATTTATTGCTTGCTCAAGTACGAACAAGAAGTTAAGTGTGGGGGTGTGATGAGCCAAATAAATATAGGGAATTTTGTGTTAATATTTGTGCTCTTACTTAGGATTAGTTGAGCATTGAGTGTGTTTTTATGGTGTTTTAGGAAAAAAGAGCTCAAATTGATATAAGCAGGAAAGTTGAAGAAATGTGGCGCTTCAACACGCTATGGTGCATCATAGTGTCCTTGTTCCCAAGAGCAAGGTGCTATAGCACACCACAGTGTTAAAAATCTAAAGGGACAGGTGCTACAGCACCCAACTTCATGAGAGCCAAGCACCATAGCACGTCGTAGCTGCCAATTTCTCGAGAGACAAGTGATGCAGCACACCGTAGTGGCCATTTTCCCAAGTGCCAAACACTACAGCGGGTGACAGCACCCATCTTCCCAAGGGCTAGGCGCTACAGCATGCCACAGTGCCCAACTTCTCGAGAGCCAGGCTCTATAGTGTGCTATAATGCCTAACTTTCTGAGAGCTAGGCACTACAGCATGTCGTAGTAGCCACCTTCTCAAGAACTAGGATTTACAGTGCACCATAATGTCCAACTATCCAAGAGCCAAATGTCACAATGCGCCATAGAGACCAATTTTTCAAGAGGTAGGCGCTACGACGCGCTGTTGCGATCAGTTTCTCAAGAGCTAGGTTCTACAATGTGCTGTTGTGTTCAACGAACAATAAGCCAGGCGCTACAGCGTGTCGTAGCGCCTGCCGTCAAATTGTCTTGGAAACTGCTCCAAGACAGCTTTGGGACAATCAAACTATTTAAAAATCCCCATTTTCCCACAGTTTGATTTAATGCAAAACATTAGAATAACTCATTCCTAAGAGAATAAATGGAATATTATTGTATACAAATCCCATTTTCAAAATGAAGAATAATGACAACTGGGGAGAAAAGGAAAGCTGAATAGAAGATTATAAAAGCATGGATTAAAGACTAAAGGAGGGATCTTAATTTTATTTTGGTAGAAGAAAATATTCAAGAGAGATTCCCACCCTAAGGAGAAGAAGATAACTGTAACCATTGAGAATAAGCAATAGCATAGGGAGCAAGGAGTAAGGAAGGAGATTGCATTGGAGAAGAAGAACATAGAGAATGCCAAGCACTGTTCTTGAGTATTGCATTCCTAACTAATTTTCCTTGGCATTTCTTTGTAAAAGCAATTTCAAAGCTCATCATCTCTTTTAGCTTCCTTTGTTTGTTATTTTTAATGGCATTCTAAACCCCCTTGGGGAGGGTTGGGCAAAGAGCATGTAGGACTCAAGATGTAATGTTTGTAACTTTTCTATTAATGAAATGTCAATTTGATCTAGAGTGCTCAAATGTTTATTGTGTGAGCATGTTGGAAAATAATAAATCTTACTCTACAAATTATTTATTAAATTTGAAAATGAAATCCTCATAGAGCTTGATGAATGCTTTTACCCAAAAAGTGGTGCACTCTCAAACATTAGCACCGCAAACGGTCGTGACAATATTCGTTGTGTAAAAATAGCTCATTCACAACTTAGGACAAAGGTTCGATCATTTGAGCCATAAAAAAATATAACTTAATATTCTTTGAGCTCCATAGCTCAGTTCATACCATTTATGATATGAACTTGATGCATGTGAGCTGAGAACCACCTTTAGTGCTCCACAGCTCGTTCTTAACTTATGCAAGGAAATTGAGCACGCTAAGCTATGAGTGATGTGACTAAACTCATTTAGGTTCATAGCTCATCTCCTTAGCTAAATTAAGAATAGATGCATGTGAGCCATTGGTGGAATTAAGATCACGTGATACTTAACTAAAATTGAGTATTCTATCACTTAGACGTGAGAGATAGTTTCATCTACTAAAAGATCATATGGTTGTCTAAGATGAGATTGAACCTCCTAGTGTTCATCTAAGAAAACTGTGTAGGATTTAGTATATTTAATAAATTATTTAAGGAATGCTAAATCTTTTGCCTATGTTATTAAAATTAATCAAACATACTTAAAATGTAATTGAGAAGAAGAGTAACTTGCATGAACCTTGATAACCGCATGTTTGACCTCAATTCTACCCATTTTTCTAAAATTGTTTTCAAACAAAAGTAAATCAAGGATTCTTAAAATTAGGATAAAAAACTGCCAATCATTTCCTTAAATATCATTGAAATTAGATACACTCTAGTAATAAATCTAAACACCATTCCCAGAGGATGATAAGTCTCAGGATTTTACCATCCCTATGTACACTTGCATGTAAATGCAGACATACATATATTAGGTCTATCAAAGTGACATAAGTTCATTCAGCTTGACTGCACAAGCACTTGCTTAAAATGAGAGGTTTGATGTATTCGATTACCAGAGAATAAATTTAAAAAATATTTGAGCTCCATGGATTAATTCTAGACATAAAGAGATAAGTATGCTAAGTAGTGGATGATATGACATAAGTTCACCTAAGCTATTGCTTGTCTCTATGTTAAGTCAAGAATTAGATGCATGTGAGCTAAGACCCATTCACCGAGCTTTACTGCTCATTTATAACTTATGTGAGGAAACTTGACATACATAAACCATGAGTGACATGACATAAACTCATAGAGCTTCGCTACTCATCTCCATATCTAAGTCAAAAATAGATGTGTATGAGCTATGAATGGATCACAACTTTGTGATTGCAAGCTAAGAAAATGTAATTTTTATCACTTAGATGTAAGAATAAAATTATTTCAATAAAAGTACCACAAAGCTATCTATGTGCTTAATTAGAACCCTTGAAAGTTTAAGATAGCATTAGATATAGCAAGCTTGAAAATAATGTTTAATCTTGTGAAATTGCCCCTTGATATATGAAATGAGAAAAATAATGAGAATATTAACTGGAGAATTCTTATGGATAGATCTATGACAAATCACACGTTTGAACATAACTCTCCCGAATTGTATCAAACTAATTAAAAAACAACTTTGGATAACTTAATGTTAATATTAGGACCAAAATCAACTTTTCAACCATTTAAACATTATTGAAAGGAGGAAGTACTTAGTAACAAGCATACTTTATTCTTTACGGATGATAAAATCTCAGAAGCTCATAATTCCTTTATTACTTCAGACTACATGCACCGCGTTTAAGCGCAACCACTCATTTTTGGTCTGTCAACTTTTTTGCACCATTTTCGGGGAATGATTGCTCATATTAAAGAAACCTCCAATTAAATCATGATTTGAACATTTTTATTTTTACTACTTATTTGTTTTGTTTTATTTGCTTATTTTGTGTATAAATTTTGTGAGATTATATCTATGAAACACCTTGCTGAAATTCAATGGTTAAAACATGTATCATAACTCATTCTGCTTAGATAGCGATAGAAAGGTGTATGCAAATTGAGGGAGAGTAAAACTTAATTTTCATCACCGAGATTGAGAGAACTCTACACTAATTTAGAAAGCAATTATGATTTAACATAGAAAATCACTTGTGTCTTATAATCACTTAGGAGAACCATTAAATGATAATTGTGAGAGATTGAAGATGCATTTAAAGAAATCTCCACATCATAGAATACCATTATGGCATTAGGTGCAAACTTTTTATAATGAGTTAGATACAAGCATAAAGACTCTTATTGATGTGGTAAGTGATGGATCAATATATAATAAGACTTTAGAGGAAGCATATGATTTATTAGAGGTAATGGCCATTAACTCTTTATCATTGGGCTATTGAAAGAATGTACCAATTAAGAGGCAGATTTGTTTTCTCAAAATCAAAGCAAAATTTCAATATGTGGAGTAATGAATATAAATCTAATGCTAAGAATATTGTGCAGACAAATCCTCACTACTGGACATGGATTAATCAACAATAGTATTTAGAAGAATGTTTTAAGGAATTAAAAGCATTCACATTTTAAATTCATTTTCAGAACATATGCATCTTCAAATCAAAACGAGGAATCACTCATAAGGCAAGAAAGCATCTGTAAGAGGATTGATGAACACTTAGAATTGATTCAGCAACAATTATTGATTAGATGAAACTCTGTGGTAGTTGCTATTGAGAATAGTCAAGTATAAGAACCAATGGTGACATTACATATTGGAAGAGCTCTAATCCTTGATGCACGATCAAAAAAACTACAAAAGTATAAGGAAACATAAGAGCAGCCACTGCAACATCCCCTTAAGTTAGAAATATGTAAGACATTAATTGAAGTGGAACAATATAAATTAATACAACATTGTGAAGATGTATAAGCCATTTGTAACACCTTTAATGTCATAAAACCCCCTAGCAATCTTGATGAGAATTTCTTGCAATTTGAATTTGTAAGAAAAAATGCTTAAACTGTGCTCCTAAGAAAGTAGCTCTATATGCATCCTTACAAAATCAAACTAAGAATGAGGTTCATGATGAGTTTGATGGTTAATGAAAAACAAAAGGTGAGGCATGGGCAGAAAGAAAAACATAAGACTTATATTAAGTCAGATGATTTAGGATGAGGCTAAAAGAATAATAGCACAATTGTTATCCATAAATATTATATTACTAAACAAGCTCATGCACATCCCAAAGCCTTAATAAAAATCTAGAAAGATATTCTAAGAGAATATAAACATTTATTAATCAGGCTGAAGACAATAAACTAAGTGCTTGTTGGGAGGTAGCCCAACAAATAATTAAATATTTTTGTTTCTTGTTTGTGTCAGGTTTTATGAAGTATGTGTGTATGCATGTCAATAATGGAGCAGAAGGAATCTCGAGTATGGTTGCAGTAACAACAACGTAACAAGCTTAGTGTTCTTACCTAAATCTGGGCAATCCAAATTGCTTAAAAATCTTAACAATATATTCCCAATATTATTTGGAACAATCCCTGAAATTTAAGCCAATTTGGAGATCATTTAAATTAATTAATTATTTTAATAAATTTAATTAATTAGAAAAATAAGAAAATTATTTTAATCTCAATTAAAAAATCTAATTTTATTTTTGAATTCCTCACCCCCATTTTAGCTAAGGGTGAATTTTTGGTGCTCATTTAGCTATTAAAAAGGTATTAATTAGTATTAAATGGCATTAAATTAGTATTTAATTAATTCATTTAAAATACATTTAGTAGCATATGGCATCCATCCGCCATTTGGATCAAAATAATAAGTCAAATCAGCGTTGTCCATCCTCTAATGGGAGACAATCGAACGACCCCGCTCTAACCCGTTATAACAATCATAGGTTGTTACCTGACTTAATTTAGGCTAAATGAAGCATTGATTCATATTCCATTAGACTCATCTTGTCTTAGAACATAATAATAAAAGTTTGGGGTCAATCAAAGCTCAATTGGAAATTTTTTAATTTTAGGATTCAGAAAATTAGCTAAACTAAATTGATCTCTAAATTGAAATTTGATTGCATTTTTGAATTGCTCATCCATAAATTAGCTAAGGGTGAATTTTTGGGAAATTTTAGAAGTCAGCTGGTCCTAAATTGAATTTAAACTCATTAAGGCATTTAATTTAATTAAATTAATTATTTAAAATACTTTAATTCATTGGTTGGCTGGCAATCAGAAAGGCAAAGCACATCTGGGCCGTCGATTCCCGTCACTGCGCTAGATCCAACGGTTCCAAATTTTTCTCGATCGGGTAATCCTGTTGGTAAACAAACGAACTTTTGGTCGAGAGTACACTGCAGTGGAAGAGATTTGATTGCGCACTTGATCAAGGATCGGGGTTGAGTTAAAAGTTACCAAGCAAACCACAAAATTACAATGCACAAGCAACAGATCACAACACATACACATGCAAGACAATTGATGAATCCATAAAATATATCTAAAATAAAGGAAAATTTTATTAATTTATGATCTTTAAATTACTCCTAAATCAAAATTTGTCTATCTTTTCAGGAAAATGCCTCTCCAACGAAGTTCTGAGACATTTTTACAAAATTCCAAGTTTCTTCAAAGGAAACCGCTACCGCGCGCTGCAGCGGGTCTTTTTCCAAATTAAGGCGCGGTAGCGCGCTGCAGCGGGTCCTGTTTCGAACCGCGGGTGCGGTAGCGCGCTACAGCGGATCCATTTGCGAACCGCGGGCGTGGTAGCGCGCTGCAGCGGATTTATTTGCAAACCGCGGGCGCGGTAGCGCGCTGCAGCCGGGCTTGTCGCAAATTGAACCTCTACTGCACGCTGCAATGGTAATTTTGCACATTGAGCCGCTACCGCACGCTGCAGCGATACGTTTTGCAAATTGAGCCTCTACCGCAAGCTGCAGCGGAGTATTTTGCAAAATGCTCCCGCTACAGCGCACTGCAGCAGTACAATTTGCAAAGGTCTAGCGCTACAGTGCGCTGTAGCAGGTCACCTTGCGAAATGTGGATGCGGTAGCGCACAACAGCAAAAGACTTGGCTGGTTTTTGCTCGCACCATTGCATGCTACAGCGCGCTATAGCGGTCGCAGCAATTTTTGCCACTCAGGAGCATTTATTGCGGCTGGGACAAGACCCCCAACCTGCATCTTGTCCCCAGCCATAATTCTCTGCAGCAGCTCCAATTTTTAATGGAAAGTAGCCTCTTGATATGATAATAAGGATAAACAAAGAAGGATATTGGTCACTTCACCCTTAACTTGGGATTTGCCATCATGACTTCAGATTTTTATATGACAAATGCTGGTTATGGAGAGGATGAGGAGGATGCAGCCCCTCTCCTATAAATACACCTCCTCTTGATTAGTGGAGGGTTCACAATCTTGCTCAATTCACTAAGTAAGGAGGAGGGGTGCATAAGTGGAAGTGAGGAACTCCCCAAGGGTGGCAAAGCAAGTTCTTGCTAAGGAAGAGAAGAAAGAAGGCAACACTAGCGACCTAAGAGAGGAGCTTGAAGAAGGAGAAGAAGAAATTCGGAGAACTTCCAAGGAACGTTCCTAGTATCTTCTAAACTTTGCTTTTGTAGTTTATTTTCTTAGTTGATCATAAAAGGGTCTTTATCCATATATGTGTTTTTCTTCATTTCCTTTGTAATGAGTAGCTAAATCTCCCTTGGGGAGGGTTGGGAAACCCTCATGTATATGAGTTAAATTTAATGTATGAAGTTTGTTTTCTCAGCACAAATAAAATGTGAGAACTCTATGCCTTATTAAGAAATGCCTTTTATTATTTAGTCTTGAATGTGGATGAAAGGAAAATGAACTCAAAATCTCAAGAACTAACTTATCTTATACTCTATAGCTCACCTTAGGTTATAGATGCTAGGTTTATGAGTGCATAAAAGCTTAGAACTATGTGACAAAGTTCTTGAGCTTAATGCACCTTAATCTAAGCTCAACCAAAGTGTTGATGCATGTGATGCTAAGACCCACTAAAGGAGCTCCTTAGCTCAACATAATTGAGATAGAGGAAGAAATAGTTGAGTGCTCATGAACTAAGTGACATAGTCATTGAGCCCAACATATTAATCCCTCATCTCAACTATGTGTGATGCGAGTGATGCTCGTGGTGGAATCAATGCTTATAAGATTTAAAAGACTTAAAAATTGAATGTCTCCTTGATTAAGAGATATGATAAAAATACTATATCTAAATCTTATAGGAATCTTTATGCCAAAATAGAACCGAATGTGTGTTCATTTTGAGCACAAGATTTGAACTTGTGATACCTTTAGGTAAAACTCAAGGAAGCACAATGTGCACTTGATTAAATCAAAAAGAATAAAAGAAAAAGCTTGAGAATTCAACATGCATTAATGAACTACTCATCACATACGGGATGAACCCAATTCTCCTCTCTCTTTTATCTAACTTATCTTCATATAGTGATTATTGTGCTAAATCTAGGGCCAACTCAACCAATTAATTGTAGCTTAAACATTAGTGAGAATAAATAGACCTTAGCGTCAAAACAACCAATTCTCTGAGGTTTGATAAATCCTCGAAATTAACACTTTCCACTTATTACTTCAGACCACGTACACTTGCGTGTGAGCGCAGACGTGTATTTACAGTCTGTCAAGTTTTTGGCACCGTTGCCGGGGAATTGGTATTTGTTTTGTATTAAGGATAATCTATAAGTAGCTAGCAATTTAAGTATTTCATTGCATATATTTTTAGTTTTTGATTTCTGTAATTATAGAAACTAACGATTAACCTTTCTGTTTCTTTATTTTTGCTAACTTTTTGAACACTATTACTAAAATTATTCTTGATAGCCTCATTATTAGTTGCATGAGTAAGAGAGTCTGCACTGAATATCTTTTTGATCATGAAATTGAGAAAACTTACTTACAGGCTCGGACAAAATAAAACCTTTCAAATCAACAAATAGTTATGGAACAAATTGTTATGGGAAATTGTAATGAAAATAAAGGAGAGCCAGTAGGAGAGCCTATGGGAAGAGCACTAAGAGACTATGCACTACCCACTGTTAGGGGAATCCCTCATGCAATTGTAAGGCAAAATATTGAAGCCCATAATTTTGAAATCAAACCTTTCACACTGAGCATGGTTTAGAATAATCAGTTTGGGGGAATAGCTACTGAAGATCCAAACTCACATATTTCAACTTTCTTTAAGATATGTTACACCTTCAGGTTTAACGGCGTCTCTGAAGACGCAGTTAAATTGCGGCTTTTCCCATTCTCTTTAAGAGATAGAGCCAAGAGTTGGCTCAGCTCTCTACCTAATGATTCCATCCGGGCATGGGATGATTTGGCTAAGAAATTCTTAGCCAAATATTTCCCTCTGGAGAAAACCGCCAGGTTTAGGATTGAGATCACCAACTTCACTCAGTTGGAAGGAGAGACTCTTTATGATGGGTGGGACCAATTTAAGGAATGCCTCAGGTGTTGCCCACATCATGGGTTCCCTCTATGAATGCAAGTGCAAACCTTTTACAATGGTTTGAATGCTCCTACGAGGACACTCATTGATGCAGCCGCTGGTGGCTCTATTAGTGGAAAAACCCAAGAGGAGGTTTATGACCTCTTGGAAGAAATGGCCAATAATGCATATCAATGGCCTTCCGAAAGGTTAAAAAAGTAAGCTATAAAGGTAAATGAGTCCAACCAAATAACGGCATTATAGTAAGAGATACATGCCTTAAACGAAAGAATTGAAAGGATGAATGTTAATGTTGTTCTAGAAGTACATTGTGATTTGTGTGGGGGTAGGCATAACAGTGAAAATTGTAACTTAAAAAACCCCTTTGTACAAACTAACACTGAACAAGTAAATACCTAAGAAATAACAACTCGATGAATAACCCTTACTCTAACACCTACAACCTAGGGTGAAAAAACTACCCCAATTTTTCTTAGAGTAACACTAACAATAACGCAATTCAATATGGGGGAAATTCATCCAACCAACAAGGCATTAATAATGGAAATAACAATAGCAACCAACATCAAAATTTAGAAGGGGCCTTCAACTTATTTAAGGCTGAAATGATCCAATTTATGCGCTGCACCAAAACCACTATCGCTCGCCATGCTGCTTCTATCTAAGGAATAGAAGCTTCCCTGAGAAATATAGAGACCCAATTGGGGCAGATCTCCAAGCAGCTGACCTCTCGGCAGTAAGGGGCCCTACCCAGTTCGATCGAAATAAACCCTAGGGAGTTGGTTAGTGTGATACATTCGGAAGTTATGTTAGATGGAATTAATACTGAAGGTACGAGTGCAACAGATTATAAGTTAAAGGAAAAAAAAATTTAGGGGAATGAGAGTGAGAAGCTAACAGCTCCTAAATGTGAAGACCCAGGGAGGTTGAGCATCCCTTGCATAATTAGAAATGAAGTATTTGTAGATCCCTTGTGTGATCTAGGTGCTTTGGTGAACGTTATGCCCTACCATATTTACGAACATCTAAAGGTAGGAGGGATGGAATATACCTCAATGATTTTGGAGTTTGCCAATTTAGAATCCCTTACCCCTCTTGGAATGATAAAAAATGTTGCAGTTGAAATGGGAAATTTTATAGTTCCAACTAATTTTGTGGTTTGTGAATGGGATCAATGGAATAAGAATTCCACAATTATCTTTGGGAGACCCTTTCTAATGAGTGTGAAAGCTATTATTGATATAGGTCGCGGGGTTATGAGCGTAAGTATAAAAGGGAAAACTGAATTAATTGACCTTAAACCCACTTTATTCAAGCAAAGAGAGATGAAAAATGAGGTGAAGAGAAGGGTAAGAGAAGAAAGGTTATGGATTGATGATGTTTTAGAGGATCTAATAATAGAAGAAAGAAATTCCGATAATAGCTCAACTCCTTCCTTAGAAAAGGGGAGCAAGGAAGGAGCAAGAAAGAGAAAAACAAGATGTGGAAAAAGAAAAAAGAAAACTCCCCCTAAGCTTGAAATGGAAACAATGGATCCACTAATGGAAGTAGAAGATAGTAGGAGTTCGAGCACCCATGAGAGTTGTGCTCGCTTTAGCATTTTCAGCTTATGGAAGAGGAAACCACCAGATCCTACTAACTGATCGTTAGCGAGTCTAGCTAAGGACGTTAAATTAAGTGCTTAATGGGAGGCAACCCAATTCAAAAACAAATATATAATTTTTTTGGCGCTATAGCACGCTGCAGCGAGTAAACCGCACCTGTGGAAAACCCGCAACGGCGTGCGGTAGCGAATTTTTGCTGTAGCGCGCTGCAGCGCAAATTCTGTGATAGCGCATTGTAGCAGAAATTTCGCTACCGTGAGCTGCAGCAGTTTGCTCCAGCTGCAGAATTTTTTTTTCTCCTCTGTATTGGGAACCATGCAGTCAAAAAGTTATGCAATTTGGGTTCCCCATGCAGTCAAAAGGTGTGGCTGAAAAAGCTGCCCCCCCTTTACATGGATCACCACATTTGTGGCATGGGGAAGACCCATTGACCATACTCTCTTGCCTTGGATTCGCTTAGCTATAAATAGTAGGCATGGCGGGGTTATCATTGCACTATTCATAACTCTCCTTCTTCCTCATACTCTTTATCTCTCTAGCTCTCATTTCTCACAATATCTTTTGGAAAGAAAGCCATTCCAAGAAGGGAGGCCGAAGCCTCTTCCTTCGGGGGAACCTTTAATAAGAAAAGGATCTCTTCCGTGGAGGCCGAGTAGCATTTCTATTCAACCACTTCTCAGCAGAAGTTAATTTCGGAGAGATGTTTCAGCCCCACCTTACCCATTCCGGTTGAACAAGTCATCCCTTGAGGATGGAAAGGGTTGGTGACTAAGAGATCCCCTACATACCCGACGATTGTCTAAGAGATTTATGCAAATGCAATCGATGCGGTCGGACAACGGATCTTCTGCCGAGCAAGCGGAGCTTAGCTAGGCTCTTGCCACGGACATGAGGTTCTTTAAATAAGAACTCATCCAACAACATCGGTTTTAATCCGACTTAAGCCCTCGGGATGATGTTTGAGGATTGGAGCTTGCAGGGTGGACCAGATCCATCCGTGTTGCCTAGGCCGCCTGTTGGTTCCCCCATTCCGGAGATGCGCTATCCTTGTAAAACCGCATACGTGGAGGAGGTAGAGAAAGAGGAGGAAGACGATGATTGAATATGTTGTATTTTTCTTTTTTATTCTTTTCTATGATTTTCCTTTGTATTTTTACTTTTGTGTCTTATTTTGAGATTTTATTTTATTAATTTTTATATTTCCCTCATTTTTATGGTATTTTTCAATAACATATTTTTTCTGAATTTTTCAAAGTAATGAAAATTACAAAAATGTCAAGTTAGAATTTGATATAAGTAAAAGAGAGCTTATAAAAAATGATCAAATGCATTATAAGCACTAAAATATTTTAATTAAGGAATGAATGGAGGATAATCTAATCTCCAAAAATTCAATTTAATGCCTTGAACTAAGTGTGGGGGAAGGCATTAGACTTAGACTAGAAAATATGGTGAGTACTCTAAAAAGAGTGTGCTAGGCTCCCGTAGGACTTCATGATCACAAAGATGCATATTGGGGATGAAAAAAAGTGTCTCCCTAAGATTAAAATATAAATATAAATATATATATATATATATATATATATATTTAAAAAAAAAAGAGATAATGAAAATATCTCTCCCAAATGATCAAAATATGAAAGGATAAAGAAAAATATCTCTCCTTTAATCTTTTTATTTTTGTGATTCATAAGAAGGAGCACATATGGCAAAACTCTTGGAGTCTTAGACCACCTATCTAGTTTAGGGTCCACAATAAACTTTACCCATCACCTAGTGTTAAGCATAAAAAATCAAATATTTGGAGATAAATTGATTAACCCACTTATTACCACGATTAAAATATTAATATTGATAAATGTTTCATTTCATTATCGCTATGCTCACACATTGACTTATATTTATTCTAAATGCATTATTGTGACTATCATCCCTACAAAATAGAAAAAAATATCATTTTGAGCTTACTCGAGGACGAGCAAGAATTTAAGTGTGGGGTATGATGAATCCATAAAATATATCTAAAATAAAGCAAAATTTCATTCATTTATGATCCTTAAACTGCTCATAAATCAAATTTTTTCTATTTTTTCAGGAAAATAGCCTCTCCAATGAAGTTCTGAGATATTTTTACAAAATTCCAAGTTTATTCAAAGGAAACCGCTGCCGCACACTGCAGCGCATTGCAGCGGGTCTTTTTACAAATTAAGGCGAGGTAGCGCGCTGCAGCGGGCCCTGTTTCGAACTGCGGGCGCGGTAATGCGCTGCAGCGGATCCATTTGCGAACCGCGTGCGCGGTAGCGCGTTGCAGCGAATCCATTTACGAACTACGGGCGCGGTAGCGCGCTGCAGCGGGGCTTGTCGCAGATTGAACCGCTACCGCGCTCTGCAGCAGTACGTTTTGCACATTGAGCCGTTACCGCGCTGCTGCTGCTGTACATTTTGTAAATTGAGCTGCTACCGCGCGCTGCAGCGTAGCATTTTGCAAAATGCTCCTGCTACAGCGCACTGCAGCTGTACGATTTGCAAAGTGCTAGCGCTACAGCGTGCTGCAGCGGGTCACCTTGCGAAACATGGACGCGGTAGCATGCGACAGCGGGAGACTTGGCTGATTTTGCTCGCACCATTGCATGCCGCAGCGCGCCGCAGCGGCCGCTGCAATTTTTGCTAGTCGGGAGCATTTATTGCGGCTGGGACAAGACCCCAACCTGCATCTTGTCCCCAGCCATCATTCTCTGCAGCAGCTCCGATTTTTAATGGAAAGTAGCCTCTTGATATGATAAGAAGGATAAACAAAGAAGGATATTGGTCACTTCACCCTTAATTTGGGATTTGCCATCATAACTTCCGATTTTTATTTGACAAATACTAGTTATGGAGAGGATGAAGGAGGATGCAAATCCTCTTCTATAAATACAGCTCCTCTTGGCTAAAGGAGGGTTCACAATTTTGCTCAATTCACTAAGTAAGGAGGAAGGGTGCATAAGTGGAAGTGAGGAACACCCCAAGGGTGGCAAAGCAAGTTCTTGCTAAGGAAGAGAAGAAAGAAGGCAGCACTAGCGACCTAAGAGAGGAGCTTGAAGAAGGAGAAGATGAAATCCGGAGAACTTCCAAGGAACATTCCTAGTATCTTCTAAATTTTGCTTTTGTAGTTTCTTTTCTTAGTTGATCATAAAAGGGTCTTTATCCATGTATATGTTTTTCTTCATTTCCTTTATAATGAGTAGCTAAATCTCCCTTGGGGAGGGTTGGGAAACCCTCATGTATATGAGTTAAATTTAATGTATGAAGTTTGTTTTCTCAAGCACAAATAAAATGTGAGAACTCTATGCCTTTATAAGAAATGCCTTTTATTATTTAGTCTTGAATGTGGATGAAAGGAAAATGAACTCAAAATCTCAAGAACTAACTTATCTTGTGCTCCATAGCTCACCTTAGGTTGGATGCTAGGTTTATGAGTGAATGAAAGCTTAGAACTATGTGACAAATTCTTGAGCTTAATGCACCTTAATCTAAGCTTAACCAAAGTGTTGATGCATGTGATGCTAAGGCCCACTAAATAATCTCCTTAGCTCAACATAATTGAGGTAGAGGAAGAAATAGTTGAGTGCTCATGAACTAAGTGACATAGTAATTGAGCCCAACATATTAATCCCTCATCTCAACTATGTGTGATGCGAGTGATGCTCATGGTGGAATCAATGCTTATAAGATTTAAAAGATTTAAAAATCAAATGTCTCCTTGATTAAGAGATTAGATAAAAACACTAAATCTAAATCTTATAGGAATCTTTATGCCAAAATAGAACCGAATGTAAGTTCATTTTGAGCACAATATTTGAACTTGTGAAACCTTGAGGTAAAACTCAAGGAAGCACAATGTGCACTTGATTAAATCAAAAAGAATAAAAGAAAAAGCTTGAGAATTCAATATGCATTAATAAACTTCTCATCACATATGGGATGAACCCAACTCTCCTCTCTCTTTTATCTAACTTATCTTCACATAGTGATTATTGTGCTAAATCTAGGGCCAACTCAACCAATCAATTGTAGCTTAAACATTAGTGAGAATAGTTAGACCTTAGTGTCAAAACAATCAATTCTCTGAGGTTCGATAAATCCCGAAAATTAACACTTTCCACTTATTACTTCAGACCATGTACACTTGCGTGTGAGCGCAGATGTGTATTTACAGTCTGTCAATAATCATAGACATGCAAACATACAAATACACAAATTTATGTGAAAAATATAAGAATCGGAAAAACCACAGAGCTACACCACACAAAAATTTTGCTATGAATCTTGGAATGCACAAAGTTATAAAGAGGTTCACATTTGACAAGAAAACACAAGCACTTACTCTATGATGTAGAAGAAAAGGAGCAGCCACCACCTAGAGTATCTCCTCCAATATGCAAGAGCTCTCTTGCACTGCAGCTTCCTTAAGGTTTCATCTTGGGATCTCCACCTCATAGCAGGCAAAGCCTCCAACTGAAAAGCCAATTTAAGAAACTCCTCCTATCTTATCTCCTTAAGTATCCAGCTCAATTTAGAACCCTAAATGGCTTAGGGAAAAACCTGAAATGGTGCAAAATTTTGCCAAGTGCTATGGCACATCGTAGCGCTAGAGCTTTGGGTAGCCAGGTGCCAAGGTACGCTCTAGCGCTCTGGTCTCTATTTGCCTGTCATTGTGGCATGCTATAGCACTTGCCTCTCAGGATGACTGCTGCTGAGGCATGATGCAGTGCCAAATTCCACAATGGCATGCCATAGCATATGCTTCTATTTTTGCTGGTTGTTGAGGTGCACGATAGCACCTCCTTCTCGAGTGTGGGAGTGCCAAGCGCGCTACGGCATGCCACGACGCACTACAACACATGTGCTATATCTTACATCATATCTTGTTCTGAATTGCCTCAGAACCTCATGTAAGCTCACTAGAGCAACATTAGCATCCCCATGATAAACTAAATAATCTTCACAATGCAACAATCATCCACTTGGAGATCTTTTGGAAACATCCTTCTTCAATCATTTATTCTTCATTGTCTTCAATAATCTCTGTCTAGAACACGATGTGGCTCACCCCGCTCTTTTATTATGAATCAAGGCCAACTAAAGATGGTCATAGCTTTAATTTCTCCACTATTGCTGCTTATGTAAGCATATAAACTGGATTCTTAGAAGTGTAAATCTTCTCCAATCTGAGCTGCCCTTCTTTTAATAATGTCCATATGAAATGGTACCAAAGTTGAATGTGTTTTGTCCAGGTATGGAATGATGCATTCTTTGCTATATGAATAGCATTCATACTATCATTTTAGAGCTTCACATCCTTCTGCTCCTTACCCAATTCCACCATAAAGCTCTTCAACCAGATCATCTCCTTACTTGCCTTATAATGGCAATGTACTCCACCTCAGTGGTAGATAGCACCATAATGTTTTGTAGCTTGGAGATTTAGCTCACTACTACACTTCCCAATATATACACATATCCCGTAGTGTTTCTCTAGCTATCAACATAATTTGCAAGATCTGAGTCTATATAGCCCTATAAAGTGATGTCAAATCTTCTAAAGCATAAAGCTTTGACTATTGTACCATTTGGATACCTTAAAATCCAATTTACCACATCCTAATGGTGCTTCCCTAGGTTTTTTATGAATCTGCTAACCACTCCCACTATATGGGCAATATCCAATTTTGTGTAGATCATCATGTACATCAAGCTCCCAACTGCTGAAGTATAAGGAACTTTCAGCATGTGTTCCTTCTCCTCTTCAAACTTTAGCATCTTCTCCTTATATAAGCAAGAGTGTCTTGATAGGAGAGTGCTCACAAGCTTTGCCTTGCTCATATTGAATATTTTCAACACATTTTTAACATTGTCTTTCTAAGACAGCTTCAAAATTCATGCACTTCTTTCCCTATTGATTCTTATCTTAAGAATCTCCTTGGCCGGCCCCAAGTCTTTCGTGTCGAATTCCTTTGAAATCAGCTTTTTCATCATCCTTATCTCCTCCATTTTGATCTTGCAATCATTATATCATCCACATATATTAGCATAATGATATAAGAGGACTTACACTATTTTATATAACATCAGTGATCCGCCTAGAATCTTTTGTATCCAGATTCTAACATGAATCTATCGAATCTCTTGTACCATTACCTTGGCGCTTATTTTAAGCAATAGAGGCTCTTCTTAATCTTGCACACTAGCTTAGTTTTTCCTTTTTCTTGAGCCTTGTACCCTTCAAGTTGTTGCATGTACAGCTCCTCCTCCAGCTCTCCGTGAAAAAATACAGTTTTGACATCCATTTGCTCTAGATGTAAATCCTCAACTACAATAATGGTTAGTACAACCCTAATGGTTGTCATCTTTACAACTAAGGCAAAGATCTCACTATAGTTGACCCCATGGATATGCTGGAATCCTTTTACTACAAGCTTTGCCTTGCAGTGTTTGCTCCCATCCAGTTCTTTCTTCACCCGGTAAACCCACTTGTTCTGAAGGGCCTTCTTTGCAGTTATCAGACCTGCCAACTCCTATGTCCCATTTGACATGAGTGATGTCATTTCATTATAAATGGTAGCCTCTCACTTGATTGAATTTTCAGCCTGAAGTGCCTCTTCCAAGCTTTTTAGTTCACCACCATCTATTAATAATAAGTAAAATAAGGAAGGAGAGTACCTTTGTGGCAATCTTATGACTCTTGTGGACCTTCTCAGCATGGGTGTTTGTGATTCAACACTGACACCCTTCTGAGCATCTTCATGTACACCTACATCTGGCTCAATGTTATCATGAATTTCTATGTGCTGGGGCTCTCCATCTGAAGCATCATTAGAATCAGACTTAACTCCAATATAGTCCTTGTACATTTCACTTTCTTTGAAAGTGACATCCCTAGCTCTAATGACCTTCTAGATTTGATTGTCTAGAATCTGTAATCAAACTCACCCATGCCATATCCAACAAATGTGCACTTGATCACCTTAGCATCAATTTTGCTCCTGAACACTGCATTAAAATGCACATATGATGAGCATCCAAAGACCTTGAGGTGGTTCAGTTTCATTTCCTTTCTGCTCTAAGCCCCCTCGGGAATGCCTTCATTTAAGGGTACAGAAGGTCCCCGATTTATCAGATAAATAGTTATGTTAACAGCTTCAGCCCAGAACTGCTTTGGGAGACTCGCATGCAATCTCATGCTCTTGGCTCTTTTTGTGATTGTTCTATTCATCTGTTTTACAACATTGTTTTGCTGTGGTGTCCTTGAAATTGTAAATTCCCTCTCGATGCCTCTTAAAGCATAGAACTCCTTGAACTCCTTATCACATTACTCATTACCATTATTGGATTTCAAGCACTTAAGCTTCAATCCTGTCCCATTCTCAACTAAAGCTAACCACTTTTCAAACATATCAAATATATCATAGTTATGTTTTAGAAAGTAACCCATAGCTTCCTTATATGTTCATTAATTAAGGTGATGAAATATGTGGCTCCACTTATAGAAGAGGTAGGAGTTGGCCCCCATACATTTGTATGCACCAACTTGAGTTTCTTTTCTTTCATCTCTCTTCAAACTTTAAAGAATGAAAACCTTTTCTGTTTGTCTAGCACATAGTCTTCATAGAAATCCAATTCTACTGACTTTAGTCATTGGAGCATCCCCTTTGAATGTAGGGATTTCAACCCCCTCTCGCTCATATGGCCAAGTCTCCGGTGCCATAGATCTGCATCTATCTATTCTGCAGCTGCAATAGAATCATATACTTTATTGATCAATTAAAGATTACCTTCCATATTTCCCCATGAAATAATGAGTGCACCCTTGGTGATCTTCCATGAGTCTCTAGTGAAACATATGATGTAGCCCTCTCTGGCTAATTGACTCACATAAATTAATTTTTTCTTTAGACATGGTACATGTCTAACATCTTTGAGCTTCCAAACTATGTCGCTTGGTAGCTGAACATCCACATCACCTCTTCCAATGATGTTGCATGCCTTATCATCTCCAAGATATACTTTCCCCAAGTCACCCTTGGTGTAGTTCTTGAAGGCACTCCTTAATGGAGTCACATGAAAGGATGTGCCTGAGTCCACCACCCAAGAATCTGTGTTGATAAGTGAGAGGATCAACACATCCTGATCTTCCTCATCTGAAACATTCATAATGGGGCACATAACCTTGCCTCCACCACTTGGCTTCTTCAGGGTAGGGCAGTCCTTCTTGAAGTGACCTGCCTTCGCACAGTTCTAGTAATCCGGCTTTGCTTTTCTAAGTCTTGATCTTTTCTATCGATACATTGACCTATTTCTGCTATGTATCCTTTAAATATGTCCTCCTATGCTTTCACCAATCAATTATGAGGTGGATGCCTCCCCATGGGATTTCTTCTGCAACCCCTCATTTAGTACAATCCCAAAAATATCATTAAATCTCAATGACACATTTCTCGAGGAGTTACTGATGGTTGTAACCAGCCCATCCCAATTATCTGGCAATAAAGAGATGAACAACAAAGCTCAAACCTCATCATCAAAATTGATGCCCGCCAAACTTAACTTTTTTGTCACTATGTCGACCCCATTAAGGTGTTCAGTCACTAAATAGCCTTTCATTATCTTCATGTTGAATAGTCTTTTCATAATGAAAACTTTATTTGAAGCAAAGGGTTTCTCATACATTATCATCAGGGCATCTATGAGATCTACACTAGTTTTATCATTAATGATGTTAAATGCAACAAAAGAAGACAATGATAAATGAATCAAACCAAGTGAAGTTTTATTGCGAACATCCCATTCTTGGTCAACTATAGTTGTAGGTTTTCTATCGACTCCTTTCAATGGAAGATGCAACTTCTAATGGTAAAGAAAATCCTCCATTTGTATTTTTAAGAATGTAAAGTTTGTACCGCAAAATTTCATTATCTTTTGTCTTATGTTGTTGGCAATTGCTCCCACTCAGACAACAAACTCTAGAATCAACAAGGTAACCTTGCTCTGATACCACTTGTTGGTAAACAAGCAAACTTTTGGCCAAGCGTACAATGCAATGGAAACATTTGGTTGCACACTTGATCGAGGACCAGGGTTGAGTGAAGGTTACCAAGAAAACCACAAAATCACAAATACACAAGCTACTGAGCACATCACATACACATGCAAGACAATCATAGATATGCAAACATCCAAACACAAAAATTTATGTGGAAAACTCAAGAATGGGAAAAACCACGGAGCCACACAACACAAAAATTTTACTATGAATCTTGGATTGTACAGAGTTACAAAGAGCTTCACTTTTGATAGGAAAACACAAGCTTTTACTCTAAGATGTAGAGGATAATGATCAGCCACCACCTAGAGTATCTCCTCCAACATGTAAGAGCTCCTTGCACTACAGCTTCCTTAGGGTCTTACCTTGGGATCTCCTCCTCACAGCAACCAAGGCCTCCAACTAAAATACCAACTTAGGCAACTCTTCCCAACTTTCTCCCTTAAGTATCATGCTCAGTTTCGAACCCCAAATAGTTCAAAATGCCCCCAAATGACTTAGAGCAAAACATGAATTAGAGCATAATTCCACCAGGTGCTACGATATATCGTAGCCCCTGAGCTTTGGGTAGCCAAGAACCAGGGCGCGTTGTAGCACCCTAGTCTCTATTTTTGTGTTGCTGCGATATGCTGTAGTGCCCAACTCTCAGGATGACTGCTACAGGGGCACCGCAATATCACCTCCTTCTCTGTTTATCAAATTTTGTTGTGGCACCTAATTTTACTACAGCACTATAGTGCCCTCTTCTCTATTTGTTGGTCACTGAGGCATGTGATAGCACCTCCTTCTCGGGTGTGGGAGTGCCAAGGCGCGCTGTGGTGTGCTAAAGCATGCTGTAGTGCCTGTGCTATAGCTGGACTTCACACCTTGTTCTGAATTGCCTTAAAATATCCTAGAAGCTCACCAGAGCACCATTAGCATCCTTATTATGAACTAAATGGTCTCCATAACACAACAAATCTCTTAACCATCAGATCAAATCAATGTTCCCATGGCTGAGATCACGCCCGTGCTCAGCCGTTGAACTTAAGTACATTAGAGCCGTCCCGACCTAATAGCCATTCAATCAAATCAGTGGCATAACCCATGCACTATAGTCATTCATCCCGAATCCTTCAGCCAAGCAGTTCCCCCCAACAGCAGCGAATCACCGTACCATCTGATTTCAGGGCTATCCCCCATGAGCTCTAACAGGCACCTACTTCTTGCCCATTAAGGAGCAACAATCCCGGTGGATTGCATGGACCAATTGCGCATATCTTGTTAATGGGCCAAGCTCTATCAAGCATAGAACCATAATCCTAGCCTAATCTCTGGTGAGCCTTAGGGTTATAAATAACCTTGAAGCTGCCCATAGTGAGATCTTTGCTCACAGTGTCTTTCCTCTCACACCCAATTGTGCCTGAAGAGCTCTGCATGCTTTGCTACCCTCTCCATGTTATTCAATTCATAATTGGTGCCTCCAATCCATGTTATTAGTAATCAATGAGTGAGATCTAGTGTTCAAACCCCCAAAATACTCTAGGTGGCCTCTACAGCTGTCAGGACACTTTCAAAATTTAGTCAGCTCCCTGTCTTCAATAATTTGTCTATCCATGTACTGATTCCTTCCCCATTGAGTTGGGTGGACTCAATGTTAATCCAAATGTTTCCTAGGTTGATGCCATGCAATGCTATGCGTGTCCCTGAGTATTAGGCTGCCAGTGTTGAGTATATTGAGTGGGTGAGCTCAGTCCAGACATTGGGAACTCCATGTCTAGATAGAGCCATGTTCTAATGAAGGTGCAGTTGTGCCACTATTATTAAGAGTTAAATCCAGCTCAACTCCACTCCTAATTGCATGCTCTATTGTATCAAAACAATTGCTAATTTTCCTTGGCAAGGGTTGAGTCCTAATCGATTAGGCTATAGCACTATACAATGGTGGAGCTAAGTAAGGACCCAGTGACTCCTAAACTAAGCCAATAAAGAGTTTTGCTCCATCTCAGCACTCTGAACATGCAAGATTAGGAGTTAGCCTACTGGTGGTTTCTATAAGTAGAATTGACTCACCATAGTAAACCCTAGAAATTGGTGTCAATCAATTTAGGGTAGTGTCCATTCCAAAAATGCAATCCTTCCCACTAAGGGCTTCCTTGGGCAATCGACGAGTTTGAAGGTAAGGAGCATTTTGTGATTTCAATCTGGATGTGAGGTGGACTAGTGGTCGAGAATTCGTCAAAAACTTCTAACCCTAGATGGCTGATGTCGGGAGAGGGTCGCGTGAGGGAGAACAGTTGCGGTCCCGAGTCGGACCTTGTCCTGCATGTTTTGAAGGCGGGTTGCGAATTATAACTGATTAATTGAAATTATTTTCCTAAGGAAAAACAATTAGAAAAATCCATTTCTTATGATTCATTAATTAAAATAATTCTATATGAATTAATCAATTAACTTGGTCATTTTAAATCCAAATGGTATGTTCCAATATAATATTTTGATCAAAAAACTGCAAGGAACAATAAACTATAATAAAATTTTGATTTTTGTAATTAGATTTTCTAATTTAGACTAATCATCCTAAGAACTTGATTAGTGAATAATAATCTCATTTCATAGCCAAAATGTATGATTAAAGTCCCTAAATCTTTCTTAGACAGAGGAGACCTTAATTATATGATATTAGAAATTTTTTCTTAAGATTAATTTACTAATCACTCCTTAATTGCCTTTAACCTTAATTGTGAATAATTAACTTCATTAAGCTTTAATTTTAGTGAACTTAGTATCTATGAACTTTTTAACTGATATAGAACCCATTGGTAAGCTTAGAAATTATTTTCATAGATTAATTTAATTAATTACTTTATAATGACCAAAATCTTAATTAGTGCTCATTAAGCTTAATTTAAGTCCCAATTTGATGTTTAAGGTGTCAATTTTCTTCTTAGACAGTAAGGAGCCTTTTATAATTGAGTAGAATCAATTTTGAAGCTTATAACTCATAATTTCATTTTTGACCCTTAAGGAAGGGCATCTAAGTCATTTTGACCAATGCTTATTTTAAGTGCCATTAAGACCATAAGTTCAATCCTTTCCCTTAAAATCAATAAGATAAATGTTTAAAACCAAACTAAAATCCTATAGACTTATGAAATTATGTTTAAAGGCTAAACCCTAATTTTCCTTAAGTCTAAATAAATGAATTATTAAGATTTCAATGTGGCTTTAGAATCCACATTTATATCTCTTTTAAGGCTAGTCAATGCTTATAAAATTAGTAATAACCAATTTAAACATGTATTAGACTTTTCTTAATTATGTTCCTAAGTAAATCTTAAGTAGATTCCTAAGTGAAATCCTTAGGTATTCTTAAGTGTTGTAATATTTGGATTATCAGTTTCTAGCTTTTAGTGAATATAATTCTATTGAGTAATGAAATTACTCAATATTTTGAATCTTGTTTAAATATTAGAAGTTATAAGTCTAGTTATTTTATTTTCTAACTTTAGTCTTTCAGCTGTTATAAGATTAGTAATTCAATCTTAATGAAATTTTATTCCTTAACAATCTCAACCTTTAGAGTGAGAATTATGAGAAACCATAGATCCTTAGATGTTAGCACCTCGAGTTTAGAATTAGAACCTCAATTTTGGAGTTAAACTCTAAATCCCTACATATTGATTACTTTGACCAAGATTAGTTATGGGTTAGTGAAATACATTAATTAAGTCGATTGATTAAATATTTATCTTTAGTAGATGATATTATTTGATTTTTAAGGTCGTGAATCTAAGATTTTACTTAATAGTAGGATATTGGTGATATTGAACTTGTAATATCTCAAAAGAGTTATATTAGATAAATTTGATAACAACAGATATCACATGTGTTTTAGTAGAGTATTGCTTTCTTTTGACTTTTTTGCTTTGCACTTCGTTTTTTAAGCCTTTTTGCTTTGAACATATCATATAAGATGAATTTGATGTATAAAATGAAAACATAAAAAATTAGGATAACATTTGTATCGAGTTCATATTAGAATGACAAATTGTGTATACACATTACTGCCAATGGACAACTAGTAAAGAAAAATAAGGATACTTGACACGTACTCATTGGGGAGAGTTATATCTAGTTTAGGAACCCACCTCAGTCTTGCAGATGTGCTTGACTCCTTAGCTAATTCTTGATGTGTCCACATAAATAAAGTAAAACAACTAAAATTTATTACATATGTATTTCCCACCTCTTCAGTATAGTTCAATTTTTTTGCTCTAGCTTTGAGAAGCTAAATGATTTGCATGTTACAATTACAATTACAGTACGGTTATAATGGCTTTATTAGCCAAGCTTCTGGTATGATAGTCCTTACATGTTAATTTATGTTTCTGCATCTCTTACTTTAGTCTTAGCTTTTGTATAGTCTTTTACTGTTACTTATATATATGCTAGGATGCTAGTCATGATTGAATATTTTAACTTGACCTATTGTTATGTATCAGAGCTCAATTTTATTTTTTGTTTACTTAGCATACATCAAAATGATTCTGTGCATGATGGGATTTTCATTTAGTAATTCTAGTTACGTTATAGTCTTTATATATATATATATATATATATATATATATATATATATATATATATGCCAAACCTTGTTGCAGCTGTTGATTTGAGGTATGTTTCTTGAATACTTTCTTTTGATAATTATAAATGCATTATTTATAGCTTTTCACTTTCCTTGTGGCTTGTTTCTCCTTTAGCTATTGCTATTGTTCAATTTAATTATGATACCTTAAAAATGTAGAATTTATTAAATAAGCCTAAAATATACTTAGACAATTGCATAATACAAAATTTTTGTTTTTTTGGTTGGGGCCATATCATATAAAAACCAACATGTTAGATTCAGAGTTTTTATTTTTGTAAGTGAGTAAGAGTGTTTCTTCTTACTTAAACTTTATTCAAGTGTTGTAATAATTTAGGATTTGGATGTATTTACTTTTCTGCTTTTTTACTCTGAGTTGAGCTATTTTTGTTTACTTATGCATTATGGATATGGATGGTGTAAGCTTTGCTTCCACACTCTGTTATTTAAGTATGCATATTTAATGAATGAATTACAGAAATATATGGCAAATTTTGCAGTTATTGGTAGATTAAAGAGGATACCATATCTGATTATAGTTGAGGATCTGCCACATTGTGACCACTATCATGTAATCATGTTAATAGAATTGTTAATATGACCATGGTAGAAATGGGGATACACACCCTTGGAGCACAGTGATGCTATGTTATGGAGGCCATTAAAATCATCATGGAGATGCTAATGGAGCTTTGATAAACTTCCAGGAGGTTCTGAGGAGATTCAAAACAAAGTTGAAAGTTTACCTACAACATTAGTTTCACAACTCGTTGCGACGCACTGTCGTGCAGCATGGCACCCAACACCTGAGAGGAAGGCGCCGCATCATTCCATGGCAACTAGCAGATAGAGACCAGAGTGTTGCAATGCGCCCTGGTGGATGGAGTCCAAAGGCTGGGGCGCTGTAGCACACCATAGCGTGCCCCAGTGGAAGAAAATAAAGACTAGAGCATTATAGCACTCCCCAGCAGCAGGCGTCCAAAGACTCGGGAGCTACAGCGTGCACCGTGGCGCACTATAGGGTGCCATAATGCTATAAAACCATAGAGTAGGGAGCTCCAGCGTGCCCAGACACTTGGCTTCTCGAGGTTTGGTGGCTATGTTGCGCCGTAGCACCTGACAAATTTTTGCTTCGGTCCAGGTTATTCCATAAACTATTTGAGAGGTAATTTGAATCATTTGGGGGTCTAAAAATGAGCTAGATACTTATGGGAAACTTATGGAGGAGTTTTCTAATGTTGGCTAAGTGATTGAGAGGTTTTGGCTACTGTTGGAAGATATTCCAAGGTAGAATTCTAAGAGAGAGCTATTGTGTAAGGGAGCCTTGTATTTTGGAGATAACACTCAATTGGGTGATTACTTATTCTCTCCTTCATCCTAGAGTAAGAGCTAGTATTCCTTATTAAGGTGAAGCTCTTTATAACTCTATATTCATTGAGATTCATAGTGGAAATTTTTATGTGGTGTGGCTCCATGGTCCCATTCTTAGGTTTTCCACATAAATCTTTGTCTTTGGATGTGCTTGTGGTTTGATGCAAGTGTATGTGCTGTCATCTACTTGTGCATGTATTTTTTTATTTCGTGTATTATTTGGTAATCGTCAACGCATTCTCGATCATAGAGTGCAAATTGCTTATGCTGCGAAGTGCTCTTAATTGTCTCCAATAAGTGCTATCAGAGAGATAAGTTTCTTGTTTATTATAGGGTTTACTATTAGAATGGGAGCAATGAGCAATGAGATGAGACACACGATAGAAAAGTTCAATAGCATGCACTTTGGATTTTGGAAATGCAAATGGAGGATTTTGTCTAATAGAAGAAGTTGTATCAACTATTAAGTGGGCCAATAGATAACCATCAATGATGACTGATGAATGGAAGTTTCTTGATAGAATTGTGTTGGATTTGGTTCATTTATCATTGTCTTCTTCTATTGAATTTTATATTTTTAATGAGAAAACTATTGTAGATATCATGAATGCTTTGACAAGAATTTATGAGAAGCCCTTAGCTTATAACAAAGTTTTTCTAATGAAGACACTATTCATTAAGAAGATGATGGATGGCTATTTTGTGACTGAACATCTAAATTAGTTCAACACTATGATGAGCCCATTGAGTTTGGTGGACATCAAGTTTGATGACGAGGACCAAGATCTATTATTTATTTCATCATTGCCAGACAGTTGGTATGTGCTGGTTACAACCTCAGTAATTCATTAGGAAATGTGTCATTAAAATATGATGATATTGTCAGACTAGTGCTGAAAGAAGAGGTGCAAAAGAGATATCATGGGGAGGGATCTACTTTAACATTGAATGATAAAGTTAGAGGAATACATGCAGACCAAAGATAAAATAAAAATAGGTCTATGCCTTGATGAGGAAAATCAAGACTTAGAAAAATAAAGCTAGATTGCTAGAACTATGGTAAGGTAGGTCAATTTAAGAAGAACTACCTTACCCTAAAGAATCCATGGTAGGAGCAAGATCATGTGCCCCACTGTGAATAATTCAATTGAAGAGGATCAGGATGCATTGATCATCTCACTTGTCAATACAAAGTCCTGGGTGGTGAACTCGGGCACATCACTTCATGTCACTCATACTAGGGGTGCATTCAAGATTTACACCAAGGGTGACTTGGTCAATGTATACCTTAGAGATGATAAGGCATGCAATATCATAGGAAAAGGTAATGTAGACATTTAGCTACCAAGTGGCATAGTTTGGAAGCTAAAAGATATTAGAAACATATCGTATTTAAAGAGGAACCTTACTTTAGTAAGCCAGTTAGCTAGAGAGGGAAATAACACATGCTTTACAAAGGACTCATTGAAGATTACCAATGGTGCACTCATTGTTTCATAGAGCAATATGGAAGGTACACTTTGCCGATCATTAAAGTGTCTGATTACATTGTAGTTGTAGAATAGATAGACATGGGTCTATAGCACTGAAGGCTTAGCCATATGAGAGCGAGGGGTTTGAAATCCCTATAGTCAAGGGGGAAGCTCCAAGGATTGAAGTTAGTATGCTTGGATTTTTGTAGTGCTGGGCAAGTAAAAGAAAGTTTAATTCTTCAAAGTTGGAAGAGAAATGAAAGGCAAAAAACTCGGGTTGGTGCATACAGATGTATGGGGCCAGCTCCTACTTGTTCCATAAATGGAGCCACATATTTTATTACATTCATTAATGACTATACAAGGAAAGGATGGCTTTACTTTCTAAATCAAAAAATCTGATGTGTTTGAAAAGTAGTAAGCTTTGGTGGAGAATGAGACATGATTGAAGCTTAAGTACTTGAGATTCAATAATGGTGGAGAGTACTATGATAGGGAGCTCAAGGAGTTCTCTGCCTTGAGAGGCATCAAGAGGGAATCATAGTTCTAAGAACACAGTAACAAAATGGTGTTGCAGAATGGATGAACATAATAATCATGGAAAGAGCTAGGAGCATGTTTGCATGCAGGTCTCCCAAAGCAATTTTGGGCTGAAGCTATTAACACAGCTATTTACTTGATAAATCAAAGACCTTCTATACCCTTAAATAAAGGCATCACCAAGAAGGCCTGGAGCAAAAATGAGGTGAAACTGAACCACCTCAAGAATTTGGTTATTCATCTTATGTGCACTGATGAATCCATAATTTATATCCTAAATAAAGGAAAAATCTCATTCATATCCTTATTAGAAATAACTCTCCTTGATCAAAATTTGCTTATTTTCAGGTAAAAAGTGAGCTCAGCAATTTCTGGGCAATTCTAGAGTATTTTTGCATTTTTGGAAGAAAATCGTTGCCGTGCGTTGCGCTATAGCGCTGCAGCGCATTGCAGCATGCCACAGCATGCGCTGGCTACTGGCATGCAGAAGACACTTATCAAGGGGATTCCTAAATTCTAGAGAAATTTTGCTACGGTGTGCCACAACGCGCCATAGCACGCTGCAACGAAAAAGTTTTTGTAACTCAATCACTACAGCGCACCACAGCGGGTTAGTTTTAAAAACTCAATCACTACAGCACGCTACAGCGGGAGAATTTTTGAAACTCAATCGCTATAGCAAGAAAGTTTTTGAAACTCAACCGCTACTGTGTGCTACAACGAGAGAGTTTTTGAAACTCAATCGCTACAGCGCGTTGCAATGAGAGAGTTTTTAGAAACTCAATCGCTACATCACACTACAGCAGGCAAGTTTCAAAACTTAAAACCGCTACAGCGTGCTGTAATAAAAGAGTTCCGAAACTTAATCTCTACAGCGTGTTGCAGCATGCTACAATGACGCACCAAGTTTTTGTTTGTTCACGGCATTAATTGTGGCTAAGACAAGACCCCCAGCCTGCTCCTTATCTCCCTGCCACCATATCTTCTACAGTAGAATATTTTTTAAGGGAAAAATGAATATTTTAAGTGATTTGGAGATTAAAGAATGGAAAAGGGAATGTCTTGTCATGCCTCATGTGGGCTAAGCACTCATTGCTACACAAATTTGGAGAGAAGAAGCCAAAATTTGAAGCAAGGAAGGAGATTTACTTCCTTATTTATGCATATTTTCTTCACTAAAAGGGAGTTCCAAGTTTTCATTCAAAAATTCAATTTTTAGGGGCTGCATAAGGGAAGAAGGAGACCTCTCCAAGGGAGGTGGAAAGGACCATTGCTAGAGTAGAACCAAAGGCTACATTAGGGAGCTAAAGGAAAGGAGAAGAGGAAGAAGATGAGATAACCAGAGAACCCCATTAAGGGCTGTTCCTATTAAACTCTAATTCTTGCTTTTGATTTATTTTAGTGAATCATGAAAGGGCCTTCATCCTTATATGTTTTTCTTCTTTTCTCAGCTGTAATGGAAGGCTAAATCCTCTTGGGGAGGGTTGGGCTGAGCCCATTATAAAATGTAAAGGACTTAATGAATGGTGTAGAACTTCCTCAAATATTGAAATAAAAATTCATTTTTGAATAACTTAATGAAATCATCTTAAGATCAAGTTGTGGACTAAATGAAGCACACTTTTGTAAGAAAATATAATTATGAATTCGAACAATAAAAAAAATGAAAATCTTGTGCTCCATAGCTCATTGCTTAGTTAAGAGCGAGATATGTGTGCAATGGGTGCTTAGAATTAAGTGAGAAGTTCTTGAGCCCAATTGCACCACATTTTATGCTCAACTAAGGAGTTGAAGCATGTGAGCTAAGATTCACTAATAGAGCTCCATTGCTCAACATACATGAAAGGAGGGAGTGGATTCTTTGAGAGCTCATGGATGACGTGACATAGTTCATTGAGCCCAATGAAATCACTTCCTTATCTGAACCGCACATGATGAGCATGATGCTCATTAGTGAAATCAATGCTCTTAAGACTGCCTAATTAAAACTATTATTTTGGTAACCTAGACGTAGGAAAATTAAGATGCTTAAATTGCAATCTTATGGGAATCTTTGTGCAGATTTTGAACCTTAGTGCATTCATCTCTTGCACAAGATTTGCACTTGAAAGCCTTAGAAGATGACTCTAAGGAATATAATGTGCACTTGATTAATTGGCATAATGATAAAGAATGAAAGGTGCTTGAGAAGTAATACAACATGAGGTCCCTATCATTTCACATGGAAGAAGCCCAATTCTCCTCTCTAATTTAAATAGTTTCTTAACTCTGAATTATTGCTTTGTTAATGGAACCAAATCAAGCTGAAATTGTATCGTTGAAACATTATTAAATTTATATATACCTTAGTAAAAAAACACACAATTCCCCAAGGATGATAAATCTCGGAACTTACCTTCCAAATTATTACTTCAGACCACGTACACTTACGTGCGAGTGTAGATGTGTATTTTATAGTCTGTCATGCACTTTGATGCAAAATCCAGGAGCAAGCTTGATATTAAGGTGATCATGTGCATATTTATTGGAAATGGTGTGAGCGAGTTCAGTTATAGATTATGGGACAATCAAAATCAAAAAGTTATCTGAAGCATGGATGTCACTTTTAATAAAAGTGTAAGTCCTCTACAGAGATAGAAGTTGATGATAGCATTAAGCCAGAAAAACATGTGCATGAAAATACTCAAGAGGGTGTTAATATTGAACCACACACACTCATATTTTGGAGATTCATAAGAGTTACAAGACCTCTACAGAGATACTCTCCTTATTTTATCTATTGCCAATAAATAGTGGTGAACTAGAAAATTTTGAAAAGACACTTCAAGTTGAAGATTCAATTAAGTGGGAGGCTACCATGAATGATAAAATGGAATCATGCATGTCAAATGGACATGGGAGTTGGAAGCTCTACCAGCTAGGAAGAAAGCTCTTCAAATAGGTGGGTTTACCGGGTGAAGGAAGAATCGGATGGGAGCAAGCGCTACAAGGCAGGCTTATAGTAAAGGGCTTCCAACATCAGCATGGTGTTTATTATAGTGAGATCCTTGCCCCAGTTATGAAGATGACAACTATCGGGGTTGTGTTAAATATTGTTGTGGTTGAGAATTTGTAGTTGAAGTAAATGTATGCCAAAATTATGTTTCTTCATGGAGAGTTGGAGGAAGAGCTATATATGAAACAACATGAGGGGTACAAATCTCAAGAGAAATAAAAAGGTGAAATGGTATGCAAGCTCAAGAAGAGCCTCTATGGCCTAAAATAAGAGCCTAAGCAATGGTACAAGAGATTCAACAAGTTCATGTCTGAGTCTAAGTACAAGAGGTATCAGGCAATTTATTATTGTTACATAAAATAGTGTAAGTCCTCTTATATCATTTTGTTGCTGTATATGGATGATATGTTGATCATAGGATCAGACATGGAGGAGATAAAAATGTTGAAAGAACTAATGTCAAGGGAATTTAACATGAAAGACTTGGGGTCAGCCAAGCAGATTCTTTGGATAAGAATTAATAGAGAGACAAGTGTGGGAATTCTGAAGTTATCTCAAAAAGAATAGAAAAAGTGCTTACAAGATTCAACATGAGTGAGGCAAAGCTAAAGTCTGTAGAGGAGAAAGAACATATGATGAAGGTTCCTTATAATTCAATAGTTGGGAGCTTGATGTACATAAGGATCTGTATGAGATTAGGCATTGCACATGCTGTGGGAGTCATTAGTAGATTCATGAGAAACCTAGTTAAGCACCATTGAGATGCAGTCAAGTGGATTTTAAGGTATCTAATATATACAGCGGGCAAAAAACTTTGCTTTGGTAGATCTGACATTTCTTTACAAGGATATGTAGAATTAGGTCTTGTAGGAGATGTTGATAGCTAGAGGAGCACTATTGGATATGTGCTTACATTGGTAAGTGCAACAACATGCTAGATCTCCAAGCTTTAGAACATTCTTGCTCTATCTGCTATGGAGGTGGAGTACATCGCCATTATAAAGGCGAATAAAGAGATGATCTAGTTAAAGAGTTTTATGTCATAATTGGGCAATAAACATAAGGATGTAAATCTCTATAGTAATAGTATGAGCACTATTCACATTGACAAAAATACAACATTTCATGCCAGGACAATGCACATACAACTTTGGTACCATTTTATCATAACACTGTTGAAAGAAGAATAATTGGGATTGTTGAATATTCACACTTCTAAGAATCTCACTGATATGTTACAAAAAGCATAATAGTGAAGAAATTTAAGCTATGTGCTGCTTCAGTTGGCCTCGATACATGATGAAAGAGCGGGGGCAAGCCACACCACGTTCTTTATAGAAATTGAAGAAGATAATGAATGACCAAGGCTTGAAGAGAGTGATTCCAAAAGGTCTTCAAGTGGGAGATTGTTATATTATGGAGACCATTCAAATTATCATGAAGATGCTAATGGAGCTCTAGTAAACTCTTAGAAGGTTTTGAGGTGATTCAAAATAAGTTTGGAGGTAAACAGACATAAAATACACATCTGCATTTACACGCAAGTGCACGTGGTCTGAAGTAATATGGGATGGTGAGATCTCAAGAATTATCATCCTCTAGTAATAGTACTTTATTTTGTTATTAGAGTGTACTTAGGTTCATTAATATTTAAATGTAAAATACATGTTTTAGTTTTGGTCCTAAGTTAATGCAGTTAGGTATTCTTGTTTTGAGAATACTATTTGGTTAAAAATAGGGAGAGTTGGGTTTTGGCATGCAATTCAATAAGGTTTATGTGCTAGTACACTTTGCTTAAATGTCATGTCAAGTGATCTGGATTGATTCCTATTATTTAATAATCAAGAGACTTAGTTTTCTCTAGGGAATCCCCTAAATGTTAGTAGTCTTATATAGTGCTTAGAAATGAACTGTGCCACGTTCTCTTTCAGCACTTTAGACATTCATGAGATTTTTATTTGTTGACGTCATTCCTTATGTCTAAGTTATGAAATCTTGAATTGGTTCAAACATATCATGAACATGATTACATTAATGTCCCTCATGCATTAATTTTTGGTTTAGCTAAGGAATTGAGCAGCTATGCCACATGAGCTTATGTCACATCACTTAATAGCACTTAGTGCTCTAAGGCCTTGCATAAGCCTAAAATGAGCTAAGGAGCTCTATTGATGGTTCTCAGCTTCTATGCATCAACTTTTTGATTAAGCTAAGGTTAATATGCTATGAAGCTCAGTGGAGCTTGTCACTCAGCCCCTAAGCATACACTATTAACCTCACATAAATTAAGCGGGAGCTATGGAGCTCAGAATTTTATATATTACTTCCATGGCTCAATTGATCTCCTTAAGTCTAAGGATATGCACTGAGCCCTTTTGCTCAGCGAACACTATTACGAGCATTCGTGGCATTAACTCTTGATGTGCATTCTCTTATATCTAAGTTATCTATTGAACAGAATGGGGTTTTTCATTAAAATTATGTAGACACAGATTTTATGATACAAATGTGTTTTCCAGATTCATCATTCACTTACATGCAATTAAAATAAAATAAATGACATTTATTTATATAGGAATATTGCACAGTATTTCAATCCTTACATTCTTACATGCTTAACACCCCAACCCTCCCTAAGGAGCATTTAGGGTACCATTGAAAAATGAAAATAAAAAAAGCTACATAAAATCAGTAGCCTTTTCATGGCTTTTACAAAAGAATAAAAGAAGTAATGAGTGGTACAATACTAGGGAATAACTATCATGTTCGCCTGGCTCTCTCTTCCTTGGATCTTCTTTCTTCTCCTGCTTTCTGTGCTCTTCTTCCTCACAGGTTGCAGCATTATCCTTTTATCGGGAAAGGTCTCTCCTATTTAAATCTACAGAAGGTCTTAGGCAAAGAGCTTCTCAGCTGATGAAATTTTGGAACTCTTAATTTGCCTTAAGGCTTGGCTTTTATAATTCTTGAAAATATCCTCAGCATTTTGTGCAGCTAGCCTTTCCCTCTTCTTGAGAATTTAATTACACTTAAGATTTATTCCTTTATTACATTAAAAAATGAGAATATTTAATTATTTTGCAATTAATTCTTGTTGTGGGAAAGGGAAAATAATGTATGTTGGCATTCCCAATGATGTTTCAATGTTTTTTCCTGGGCAAACATACGGTGGGCGCTATGGAATGCTATAGCACCGAGCTCTCTGTCATGAGGGCACTATGGCGCGCTGTAGCACAATACTCTCTGTTTAATATGCGTCGTTGTGCGCTGTAGCACCAAAATCTGTTGCGGTGTGCTGTAATGACAAAATCTGTTGTAGCACGCTGTAGTGCTGGGCTCAAGATTTTATCAAGTATCTAAGCCCGCTATGGTGCGCAGTAGTGCTATGCTTTCTATTTTGGATTCGCCACAGCGCGCTATAGCGTTGATCTCTATTGGGTTAGCACTGTGGTGCGCGGAAGCACTGAGCTCTCTATTAGTTTAGCACTGCGGTGCACGGTAGCGCTGAGTTTTTTATTTTGAATCTGCCATAGTGTGCTATAGTCTTGACCTCTTTGTTGATTTAAAGCTACGGTGCGCGATAGCTCAGGCCTTTCTGGTTTGTTCTGCCACTGTGCGCAGGGCGTGCGGTAGTGCCCATTTAGTTCATGTTTCATATTTCTTATGTAAACTTAATTTTAGCTCTTTTGTCCTGTTATGTTGCAAAATGCATATCAAAGTATACTAATCCTAAGAAAAATCATTACTTTTAGTATTAAATCATCTATAATTCTTAGGTTCATCATGCCCCCACACTTAATTTCTTGCTCGTCCTCGAGTAAACACTAAATAACTTTATGTGTTTTTAAGTTGCAGAAAAGTAGTTATGAATTTTTGTCTTTTGATGTTTTGAAGTCTATCTATCCTGGTGATTGTTTGATAAAAGTGAAATTTTGATGTTTAGTCCCAGTTCTTTTCCACTACATTCACCACCTTTTCCCGTCTGAATGTGCGCTGCCAGCTGATCCTTAAGGTGCTGAATGTAGGCGTCTACCCGAGGCTTCGAGCCCTAACTTCAATCCCTAAAGCCTCCAGAGGTGATTGCAGACTAATTGCAATCATTGGGCTCAATCTGATCGATCGATACGATTGGGATCGATCGACTCAGAGCGAGCCAACGTCTGTGAAATGCCACGAGTAGAACCCCATTAATTCATCAATGCTCGGGGCTAAGTTAGATGCCCAATCAATGTCCCTTCAATCCCTGAATGTGTAAGTATAGAGCTCAGCTCGTTTCATCAATTATGTGTGGAGAATTTGATCCTCATAGGTGTGCCATAAGAGGACGTCTCAGTCGAATAGCACATCGGCGATCCGGTGCATCCCAGATGGGGATTTCAGGTTCAGAGGACGCGTCTTCAGTCCCTGAAGGTGTAGTCATCGAGATCCTGGCGTGGTGTGGTCAGAGCATGGAGAATCTGGCACTGGAAGTGAACCCTAGGGTTCGGGCGTTGGGTGTCTTCATGACGAAGAAGTATTGGTGCTTCGGGCCGGGTTAGACCCCGGCCCGTGCCTTTTGGAAATTGGGCCGATAGAATAATATATAATTTCTGAATTAAATTCCTTAAGGAAATTAATTCAGAAAACAAATCCTATGGTTTTAATTTAAATTAAAATGCAGATTAAATTATTTAAATAACCTTAGCTACACTCATCCAAATGGTATGATCCGATATACCATTTTAATCAGAAAAATGCAAGGAACTTGAATATAAAATAAAATCAAAGATCCAATAGTTAGATTTTAAATAATTGCCTAATCCTTTTCTGCTTTTAATTAAATCATAATAAATTCAATTAATATCTAAAAATATTGATTAAGGTCTCTGATTGCTCATGAGACCATAAGGAATCTTTGTAGACCCTTAAAAGTGATTTAGGAACCCTAACTTTATTAATCACCTCTTAATTACCCTAATTAGGGATTAGTAGATTTAACTATGGCTAAGACTCTGATTTTGGTAAAATAAGTCCCTAATGCTTTCTTGAGTATATTAGAGCCTATAAATGAGGTTGGATCACTCTAGAATACCATAGTTTCCTTAATTATCTTAATTGGCTTAAATGTGTAATTAGCATTAATCAAACTAATTAGGTTGCCAAAACCTAAGATAAGTGTATTTCCTACTTCATTAACCATGTTGGAACTCATTAAAATATATTTGAATCAATTTGGATAATTAAATCTTATGAACTCATTTTTAGCCTTAATAGGGGTATTTTGGTCATTTTGACCAAAATGTGTTTAAGCACCCCTTAAGTCTTAAAATTTTAGTAAAATATTTCTAATTAGAATATTAGCATCTTTCTAAAATCTCATGTAATAATATGGTTGTTAGTTAAGGAAATCTTAAGTTAGTTCTTATTAAGATCTTAAGATCTTAAGAGTACTCAAGAAAATCACCTCGTCTTAAGAATTAATTCTAAACTATCTTAAAATGTTAGATCCTTATTTAATGACTTAATTAAGTTGATCCATAAGCTTGGATTCTAAAAGAAACACCTTGGTAGAATTCTAAATCCAAACTTAGCTTAAGTTTAAAGTGATCAAATCTTAGATCTTAGACTTTAGATCTTTTAATTGAATTGAACTACCTCCATTTGGAATTCCTTAAGTGATTTATTGTTTAATCCTTTTGAAGCCTTCCATGTGGGTATAGGAATGATTCAATCTATAGGATAAGGTGATTATCCTAAAAGATTGAATATAGATCTTAGATTCTTAGTTCTTATTGATTATTATCTTATAACCCGTATAATAACCTTTCATTAGGATCATAGTTTCTGAATTCCTCAACTTATAAGATTCCTTACTTTTAATTTAGATTTTTAGTGTGAACCCTAGTTCCTTATTAGGATACTACCTTGGATTCAGGATTTGAACTCCAATATGGAGTTTGAATCCAGAATCCTTAAATCTTGATTCACTTACTCAAGATTTGGGTTAAGAGATGAAAATAATAATAATTAAGTCATTGATTCATTTGCTTTAAATCTTTATAGTCATCATATGATTATGAATTAAAACTTATTAAGTTCTAATATTAACATTAAGGTTATAAATCTGAGATCTTACTCGATAGTTGGATGTTGGAGATCCTAAACTTGTACCTTCTCAGAATAGTTAGATTTGGATAAAGTAGACAACCATGGATATCACATACATCTAGATCAAGTCTCTTGCTTACTTGACTTGATTGCTCTGCACACCTTGAATATTGGGCCTTGTTCCTTGGACATAGTAGATAAACTTAGGATATGGAAGATACATCCTAAGTTAGTATTTGAAAAGCATAGCATTCATTCAGATCTTTCAGTGCTTTTAGTTAGTAGAGTACGTCCTAGCATAGTCTGCCTCTTCAGTTCTAGTTTTGTTATAGAATAGACTCGGACCTAGCTCGACGAATGTCTAAGATGGATACACGTCTTATTCTATAAGTTCAACTTGGACCTAGCTCTGCGGATGCCTAGGATGGATACATGTTGAACTTTCAGTTCAGAGGCCCTACCGTTTTGTTATGGCAGCACTATGTCTCAGGCTTACTGCTAACTTTAGTTTAGTTGTCAGTATTTATTTTTCTTTGCCACATGCTTCAGTGGCCTTTCTTTTAGTGGTTGACTTGCTTTGCCACATGTCTCAGTTGCTTTACTTTGCTCATGCATGTACATAGTTTACTTTTGCCACATATCTCAGTAGCCTCTTTTTCATGTCAATCTGCATATTTGTATATACTCTCTCATTAATTACTACTAAGATATTGGCATGTTTAGGATGCTAGAATTGTATATCTAGTTTCAGTACTTGTGTTCTTATTATTCTCAGCATGTCTCCATATGATCATAAGCATGTTAGGATCAGATTTATTTCAGTAGTCGCATTTACTTTTGCCTTTAGCCTCACCATGTTTAGTTGATGTTTTTGTATGTTATTTTACATACCTGTTGATTAGTTATAAATGATTAGTTTATTGCTACTCCGTTCTTGTAGCTTGTTGCACCTTTTTAATGCTCATATTTAAAACCTTTAAATGTGATATCTTAAACATTCAGTTCACTTAAATAGCCTAAAATGTACTTAGACAAATGTCTAACTATAATTTTTTTTTTGTTGGCTGGGGCCCTGGTATTTGTGATACCAACAAATGTCAGATTCAGAGTTGTTCGTCGGTAGTGCTGCAGGATCGAAGCCGGTGCAGGAGAAGGATCTTCATACTGCTGCTTAGATAGATTTTTCCTTTTTTGTAGTGAGATTGAGAGACTTTACTTTCTATCAAATTCAGTTTATAATAATTAAATTATGGATATATTTACTTTTTTGCATTTGATTTGGGTTACTGTTTCTTTTATTCTTTTATACTATGTTATATATGTGGATGTTATATTACTCTATTTCTTGCTTCTGCCACTTTGATTTGTATTGATGTATGTTTATAGTTCTCCCACAGTAGGGTGGCAAGTCCTTGGCTTAAGGCGAGTTGGGTCATACCTGACTCTACTTGAGTTGGGGATTTGCCACCACCTGAAGTGGAGCACCGTACTCCCTACGATTATGCTAATATCAGTATTAGCATGGCCGTAGAAAGTACAGGGCCCCACAGTTGGTATCAGAGAACACTATAAGGTGTCAGAATGGAATATATGATTCCTTTCTACCTAATGGACCGTTCTTCTGAGATGCAAACATCAATATGTAACATCCATAATATAGTATTATCAGTAACTCTTTGAATAATTATAGAATGAAAAATACTCATATCTCAAAAAATCTCATTATCTCTAGTTTAACAAAACTTAGTAACTTTTCCTCTTAAAGTCAAATGGATTCTGGAGAGTCTGACATGGACTATTATCTGCACACCTTCAAGTTGGCTTGGAGCTATAGTTTTAAATGGAGATAAGAGAGTAACTGGCAGATTCAAGGAGCTTCAACAAGAGGGACCTTAATCTTGGACAAACTTCTACATCAAGTAGTGTACCGAGGGCTTGACTTTTATATATATGCAAAGGAATGGTTGAGCCGAGTGGAGTCAATCTTGATACATATAGAGTGTCCCGAGTCACTCTACGTGGAAATTATGACGGATCTGATGCTGGATTACGCAGGAGTCTGGTGGTATGACACCATTGCAAAGCTCGAAAGGAGGTGTAAGAGGAAGCGTCAGGAAGTGACATTCGAGGACTTTTGTGTAGCCTTTAGGGCTGAGTATATTAAGGATATCCGAGCATTAGTTAGAGCAATTGTCATCTTTTGACTTACATGATTCTGGTAGAATTATGCTTTTTGGAATTTTCTAAATTTTATGTGATCTCTTATTTCAGCAAGTAATGAAAACTTTTGATATCTATCGACTGTCTTCATTTAAGAAAATTCTAAAATATGATTTGCATTGTTTAATTAGAATGAATCCTGAATCACCACCTGCTATCACTCTTATCAAGAATACTGTCACATCCAGTAGTTTTACCGATGAAGTGGCTCATTTGCAGGCAATGGTAGCAACCTTGCTGGAAAACTAAGCCCAATAAGCGATCGTAATGCAGAAGATGCTGAGTGATCATTTTGTTCCAGCCACTGTTGCTGTTCATGATGTCCCTGTTCAGCAACATACATTCCCTTCCCATCACTCAATGGATAGTTTTCTCCACAATTTCTTAAGATTGAGGCCTTACACTTTCGGTGGAAACCTATCGCCAATGGACACAGCTGAATGGCTGAAGGCTGTAGAAAATGATCTTATTAGTCTAAAGATCCCAAACTTTGAAGCCGTCCATCTCACCACACATCTATTTCATGCGGAAGCAGAGTATTGGTAGGAGGAGGTCAGGAATACCAAGTTTATTGACTATGAATTAGAGGACATCCCTTGGGATGAGTTTGTTGAAGCATTCAAGATTGAATTCATTCCTCCATCTACACAAAACATCATCACAGACACAATTATAAAATTGACTCAAGGGAGTCATTCCATTGCTAACTACGAAAGGGAATTTTGTAGGTTGATTCGCTTTGCTCCAAAAGTTACTCATTCTGAACTGGCTAAGTGCCATCACTTTCTCTATGGACTCTGAGATTCGCTGAAGGATCAGATCGTTCCACTCCACCTAACCAGCTTCTTTGAGCTAGTAGAGATAGCAAAGGTGATTAAGCATCACCAATTAGAAAAGGATCTCAAGCGGAAGGCACAACCTACTTCTAGCCAGCATGAGACCCTCAAGAGGCACATGCCTAACTCTATGAAAGTCTATCAACTGGAAGCTGCACCAACTACTGAACCCATTCAAGGCTGCAATAGGCCTCATCTATATGGCAAGTGTTATCACTTTGGCCATAAATGCTATAATTGTGGTTGTACAGGCCACATGTTCTACCATTGTACTCATACAAAAATAGTGGATGGAGTTCCAATGAAACCATATCAGAAAAACTAGGTGTTCAGGGCTACACCACTAAACAGGCGAGAGCCAAATCTGGCCATTATGCCAGCTTCTGCACTTGAAAGCGGCTCCAGCGTAGCCGTCTGCTCCTAATTTCCAGAATAACTCCAGAAGGCAGACAAACAACCGTCCTGCCGGTCCTGCATGAGTCTATGCTATAACACCTCTCATATCTGCGGAGGACAACAATGTGGTTGCAGGTGCACATTTCTAAACTTCCCCTTTGTTAATTGCATTCTTGTACTTTAATTGTGGCAATTTGTTAATGTAAATCATATGAATAATTTAAGCACACTTTACTTTAATGACCAGCCCTGCAATGTGTTGTTTGACACTAGTGCTAGTCATTCATTTATTTTTGAATAATTTGCCAACATCCTTAAACCATAACTGTGCGACTTAGCAAAATCCTTAAGCGTTGGACTTCCATTTGGAGCCCAACTAAGTACCAATAAATTTTGTAACATCAAAATTCCATTAATAATCAGGAGTTTAACTCTGAATTGATCATCCTGCAATTAGCAAACTTTTATATTATCCTTGGAATGAACTGGCTCAGTGACCATAATGTCGTGTTAAATTGTTTGAAAAAGAAAGTCACTCTTCATTCCCAGGACAAGTTTGAGACTTTTACAGGAAAGTCTAGCACACAGTTATCATTAATAAATGCTAACAAATCTGAGAATTTGATCAGCAATGGTTGTGATGCTTATCTAGTCACTATGATGGGTAAAGCAAAGGAAAGTACATCTCTCTCTGATTGCAAAGTAGTTAAGGAATTCACCGACATATTTCCAGAAGATTTGCCTGGTGTACCTCCTTCCAGAGAAGTCGAGTTCTCTATTGATCTAGTTTCGGGTAACCAACTTATATCTAAAGCACCATACAGAATGGCACCTAAAGAATTTCAAGAACTTAACGAACAACTGCAGGAGCTCTTGAATAAAGGATTCATGGTGTACCTCCTTCCAGAGAATTTCAAGAACTTAACGAATAGTTAAGGATGGATCTACGTGAATGTGCATAGATTATCGTAAACTAAATAAAGTTATCATAAAGAATAAGTACCCATTACCTAGAATTGATGATTTATTTGTCTAGTTATTTGGAGCTGTCATTTTCTCTAAGATTGACTTAAGGTCAGGATATCATCAATTGCGGGTAAGAGAAGATGATGTAGGGAAGACTGCTTTCCGTACTCGTTATGGTCAATTTGAATTCCTAGTGATGTCTTTTGAACTCACTAATGCGCCATCAATATTCATGGATTTGATGCAGCGAGTTCTCAAACCATACTTAGACAAATTCGTAATCGTCTTTATCGATGATATCCTCATTTATTCTCGTACCTTGGCAGATCATGCAGAGCACTTGAGATTAGTATTGGAAACTTTGCGTGAATATCAGCTATATGCTAAGTTCTCCAAGTGTCAGTTTTGGCTTAAATCCATTGCATTTTTGGGACACGTAGTTAATGCCAGGGTATCCATGTAGATCAAAGCAAAGTAAGTGTTATTTAGGATTGGGTTCAACCTAAAATGGTCACTGATATTAGAAGTTTCTTGGGGTTAGCCGGATATTACAGAAGGTTTATTAAAGGCTTTTCTCAGATCGCTTAGCCTTTGACTAAGTTAACCCAGAAAGCCGTTCCATTCATTTGGAGTACTGAATGCGAGGAAGCATTTCAAACTCTGAAGGATGCACTATCTATCGCTCCAGTTCTTGTCCTGCCCAAAGAAGGCTTGGACTATCAGGTATACACCGATGCCTCTGGAATTGGTAATGTGTGTGTTTAGATGAAATAGGCTATATAGTTAGGTAACAAAGAGATGTGTTTTCTATTTTAAGGATTTAATCATTTTTATCCTTAATTTCATCAAGCCTTGGCATAGCATAAACTGCATAGGCTTAATGCATCAAGATCATTTGAGAATGATAGGATGTAGCATGCATCAAGGCTGAGTAAGAACTACGGGATGCAGCAAGCATCAAGATACTTTGGATTCCTTTTGGATGCAATGTGGCATCAAAAGCTGCACATATTTGTGGTATGTTCAGTGATATATTCAGATGCATTTTTAGTAGCATACAACATCGTTCAGTTTTCATGCTTTATTCAGTAGATAATTTTATTTCAGTTATTTATTTTCAGTATACTGCTCTATTTCAGTATTACTCTACTTTCAGTTTCAGTATTTGGATTTACAAATATAGTTTTTTTTTAGTTTTCTATAGTTTGATTTATGTTTTACTATTATGTTGAATAATATCCCTTAAATACAAGAACATTCTATTTTTAGCCTAAATTGTACTTAGACTTTATTAGTATAACCAAATTTCTCTCATTTTGGCTTTGCTTTATCATATATGTACTTATGGCAGAATTAGGTTATAGATCATATCCAGTGCTTGAGGATTAAGCTTGTGGTAGAAGGTCAAAGTAAAGTATGTGTCTTGTAGAAGAAAATTGTTACTTTAAATTTCTTTTTGTCTGCATTTAATTAATTGTAATAAATGAGCTTTTCTTATTCTTCATGCATTTCCTATATTGTATGTGAATAGATAAATGTGGAATTTGTCTGGATGCTTTTTTTATTTATTGCACTACTACATTACATATGTTTATGACAGGATCTTGCTCATCTCGTGATTAGTATCATGCATATCTCATATAATATTTGTGATACTAGTGATGACCACCACTTAATCGTAGTTGAATTAGTGTTAATTCGATGACGATTAGGAGGAGACCATAACACTTTAAGAGTGACTTGTTATAGCACACCGCAATGTAATTCAAGAAAAAAATTATCAAAGCATTAATTAATGAAAAACCGCTACAGCGCGCCGTAGCGCCCGAGCAACTCAAGCGGCTCTCTACAGTGTGCCATGGCGCAACTTAATAAGAAGATTGTGTACATTAAATGAGCATCTGACGCCTTATCTCAAAGATGTGTCGTGGCACCCATTGTTTAGAATTTGCAAAAAATGTGAAGGGTTGGGAGTTCAATGAACTTAATTCATTAATCATTTCAACTCCCAAGTCTACTTTAAGAGAAAAAGTAACCCATTCAAACTTCCAAGGCATAATTACAAGAGTATTTAGAAATTGAAATTAAAAACTCTAAGTTTCAAGAGTCATTAAGAGGAAGAATTAAATTAGAGAAAAGAGGGAGGAATAATTTGATTTCAGCCCCTTGGCAGAGCGAAACACTTGTATTTAAGAGAACATGTGAAGAATAAGAGGGATCTCTTAGATCCCTCAGAAGGGAAGGACCCCTAGCCCCCAAAATAATATTTCAAGTAGTTCCTAAGGAGGACAACTATAGCAAAAAGAACGAGAAGAGAAATAGAGCCAAAGGAGGAAAGTCAAGAGCAGTAAAAGAGAAAATAAAGAGAACACTAGAGAAAGCGGTTCTTGTATTGTATCTCTAATATATTGCTCTTTGTTCTTTAAACTTGTAAAAGCAACATGAGTATCTTGTGATGCATTTGTAATTTCTTCTTTTTTTATTTGTAATGTTATTATAAACCCTCCCTTTTGAGGAAGGTTAGGCAGAGAATTATGAAATGTAATATGTTATGTTCATGTAAGAGATTTTTATTTTAATGAAAAATTATAAGGTTTGAGGTGAATGTTTTCTATATCTTGAGTGAATTATTGATGTACTATCTAAAAATGAAATTATTAAAGGAATTAAGCATTACTTTTTAAAAGATTTGCTGAGCCATATGTCCACTTCTCATTTAAATCATGTGCATTCAGCACGTCTAGTCACGATCAAAGTGACATAAGTTTGCTAAGCTTGATCATACGAGCACTTATTTGAAATGAAAGGTTTGATGTATTCGAGCCGCAGAGAATAATTTAAGAAAATGTCTGAGTTCCATGGCTCAATTCTAGAGATAAAAAGATAAGCATATTAAACAGTGGATGATGTGACATAAGTTCATATATCTTATTGCTTCTCTATGCTAAGTCAAGAATTAGATGCATGTGAGCTGAGGCCTATTCACTAAGCTCTACTGCTCATTTATGACTTATGCAAAGAAACTTGATAGACGTAAGCTGTGAGTGACGAGACATAAACTTATAGAGCTCCGTTGCTTGTCTTTTTAGCTAAGTCAGAAATAGATGTGTCTGAACTATGAATGGATTAAGACATTGTGATCGTAAAATAACAAATTGTAAATTTTATCACTTAGACATAGATATAAACTTTCTTCAATAAAATGTTCACAAAGTTGTCGATGTGCTTAATTAGAACACTTGAGAGTTCATGATAGCATTAAATATGGCTAGCTTGAAAATAATTTTTAATCCAGTCAAATAGCCCCTTGATAAATGAATGAGGAAAATAATGCATTAAATGAAGAATTCTTATGCACAGATCTATGACAAATCACATGTTTAAACCTAACTCTCCCCAATTGCATCTAACTGATCAGAAACAACTTAGGATAACTTAATGTAAATATTAGGACCAAAATTAACTTTTCGACCGTTTAAACATTATTGAAAGGAGGGAGTACTTAGTGACAAGCATATACCGTTCTCTAAGGATGATAAAATCTAGGAAATTTGACATTATATTATTACTTCATACCACGTGCACTTGCGTGTAAGCGCATACACTCATTTTTGATATGTCAAAGTATATCTAGGATTTTTTGTTTATGAGTATTGAACAAAAGACTCTTCCACAACTAAAATAGTCACATATATGCTTGTGATTCAATTTGGCTAATATGGGGTCTTCTAAGCTTTGAATTTGACCATCATAGTTGATCCAATTGTTGACAAATTTTTTGACAAACAAACTAGTTTATATGACCCATTTTGCATTAAAAATGGGTTGATAAGTTTGTTATGTGTTCGTTCATTAGGGTTATTCAACAAATTGCATTCGCTCAATGACAATGCTTGGAGTCAATGTTGATTAATTCACTATTGCAAACACACCAATGTATTATAAGTTAGACTGTTCAATTGAAAAACACATTAAATAAATAAAGATTTTGTATTAGTAGTTAATATTGACAATTAGTTTTAAGAATATTAGGAATATGAAAATATATTATATTCTAAATTTTTTATTAAAAGGAAAATTACTTGTTTGAGATGTTAAAAGGAAAATATATCTATGCCTTTTGTATACATTACATTCAAAATTTATTGTTTGCAAAACTAATATCTAATCATACTATATTTTTAATATTTGAAATGATTCCAAGAAATTATGTGAGATAATAATTTTGATGTAATAACATCAATATGAGTAGTGACTTTGTTAGATTTAAAATTATGAAATAAATATTTATATAAAATGTTTTTTATTATATGTATGAAAACTCTCTTATTCTCATAATATCTAAATTAAGATATTTAAAACTTCATTAATCATAATAAATATTTTTTAACTATTTAATTTTTGAAATTAAAAACTGTGGAATAATTTTAAATTGAATTGTGAATTATATTATAGCATAATGATTAAAATTCCAAATTTATTATCTTTCAATAAATTGAAATTTTCCTAATCTTATATTTAATTTTTATATTCTTTAAGAAAAAAAATATCGGATTGAGTTTTGAGGACAAGGTAATTAAAAAAAATGGAATAGATTTCCACTCCATCTCAAAAACCCTATAAAACCTACAAGCTGCCATCCACAAGTTGCGCACCCTAAACCAACAATGCCGCTTCCGATAATCATCCTCCACTTGGTCGTACTCTCCGTCTCTATCCTCCCCGCTGAATCCTGGCGCCCATGGCCTCATCTCTTCCTAGGCAACACCTCAACTATCCACGGCTGTCCGGACCTCTCCTCTTCCAAAAAATACGAAGGCTCATCGGAGTTCGTCCATCTCCGTTACCACATGGGCCCCGTGCTCACGGCCAATATCACCGTCCATCCGATCTGGTACGGAGCTTGGTCGTCCTCCCAGAAACACGTTATCCGGTCTTTCATTCGCTCAATCTCTCCCCACCGCCCCTCCACCGTTCCTGGCCCCTCCGTCTCCGACTGGTGGCAGACCGTTCGCCTGTACACCGATCAGACTGGATCCAACATCACCGCCACTGTCCGCCTAGGCGCCGGGAAGAATGACCGCTACTACTCTCACGGCAATCGCCTCACGCGCCTCTCCGTACAATCCATCGTCCGTACCGCCGTTACCGCCAGCACGCGCCCTCTTCCCGTGAATCCCCGCGGCGGCTTCTACCTCCTCCTAACCTCATCCGATGTCGGGATGGAGGATTTCTGTGGCAATGTCTGCGGATTTCACTACTTTACCTTTCCCTCTGTGGTCGGATACACTCTGCCGTACGCTTGGGTGGGGAACTCGGGAGGAAGGTGCGCCGAGATCTGCGCGTACCCGTTCGCCATTCCGGCGTATGTTCCCGGACGGAAAGCCGAGCGTGCCCCCAACGGAGACGTGGGCGTCGACGGGATGGTCAGTGTGATTGGTCACGAGCTGGCCGAGATGGCCTCCAATCCGCTCATCAACGCGTGGTACGCCGGCGGGGACCCCTCTTTTCCCACCGAAATCGCAGATTTGTGCGAGGGGATCTATGGATCCGGAGGCGGCGGAGCATACACCGGACAGCTGCGACTCGATGCCCGCACCGGTGGTTCTTATAATCTCAACGGAGTTGGCGGAACCAAGTTCCTTGTGCAGTGGATTTGGGATCCGTACCTCAACTACTGCAACGGACCCAACGCCATTGATCCTTAAACCTCGTGTATCTGTTTGCGTCGATCTGATCAATCCGTGCCGGAATTGAAACAAGGAGACGGGGATTTCTAAGAAAAAACAGGGAAGCTCGAGCTTTGAATTGAATCTTGTTTCAATTGTTCGCAGTATTTTTGGGCTGTTCTTAATTTTTCTGTCTTGTGCAATGGACCATTAAAGTGAAAGGAGGTGATTTTAAGTTGCATTATTCATGATTTATTTATTAGTATTGAAGGAATATTGTTACCATCAAGTTGAGCCCCCATGATACGTTAGCCCCATTATATGTTATACTAAATCTTGGGTTTGAATCTGAACAGTCTTTGGTGTAATTTACCCGGGAAATTTGATTCCTCGGATTTCACGTCTTGGAGCAAAAGTCTCGGATAAGGTGTAAAACTTTTACACGAATGTGTTGGCTGCCCCCCCACCCCCCCACCCACCCAGTGCATTCACGAATTTGCCGACTTGGCTTCGCCGCATCCCTCATGCCATCGTCCCCAAAGTTTAAGCCCGACGTTGTTGTCGTTCACGAGCATCAATGCCATTGTCCCGATGTCAAGCATGAATTTGTCATCGGGGGCGAAGTTGTCGCCCCCAAAGTGTTTAACAAAACGTCGTTGTCGTTCATGAGCATTGACGCCATTGTCGTCAAAGTACAAGCCTGTTGAAGGTTTGAAATTTTAGCAGTAATCTTGCCGCTAAATTATTCTGAGCATCATATTCAACAGGTTAGCAAAGTAATTAGATTACACTTTAATCAATTTACAATATAATCAGATTACATTATAATTAGATTACGTTTAAAAATAAACATACCAAACAACATCTTAACAAATTAAAATAGAAAATTTGGTTGAAAAGTATAAAAAGTGTTGCAAAGCCGTTGCGACCTATTTTGTTGCGATGAATGCTAGTAATTGAATATTTCGTTTTATTTGAATTTAAAAGTTTTGATTTATACAAACCTCCTATTCTCTTAATTTAAGTTAACTTATTTTAAATTTAAAGTACTTTATTATTAAAATAAATAATACTATTAAACAATTTATTTAAGTAACAAATATAATTATTTAATTTTAATGTGGGTTAATTAACCTAACCAAAGCATAATTACTATCAAATTAATTGATTGGTTAATTAGCATAATTGATGTTATTTAATCAATATGGTATTTAGCTATGTAACTAGTTCATCTAATTTAATAAAGTAATTTTCTTACTCTAATTATAGCTAAAAAGTCATAATTAAATAAACTATTTATTAATTATTATATTAAATGCATTACTCAATTTGTTAATTATAAAATTTATATAAATTCTTTCAATCATATGTAACCACAATTAACTAATACAATAAAAAATATAACATAATTAATTTAGTAATAAATATTATTATTAATTAATGGCTAACATAACAAATTATTTCATTTTAATTAATGTAATTGCTTAAAACTTCACTGTATAGAGAAGAGCCTCTTTTTTTTTTTACCTTTATTTTTGATTGCTTTTGCTTTAAGCCTTTGAATGGATGGTGTTTTGCTTCCATCTTAATGGCTACTCTCTCTTTGTTACTCATTTACTCGCACAATCTTTAGTAACTATACATATAATTATTTGTACCAACGTTATGGGAGCTTTAGCTGTTTTTTCGCTTTGTCGATATTTGCATTGGACTGCTTTAATTTGGAATTTGGAAAGCGCAAACTTTCTGCAGCGCTTTTGTTTCTTTCCAAGTTTTGTTGACCAACTTCTCAGTATCTGTTTTGTGCAACACTTCAGTGAAAGCATCTTGATTTTCTTTCATTAATGGGTCGCAACTTATTTCATATCAAGACGTATAGCTACTCATCTTAATCTTCTTAATTATTGTCATGGAATGACGCCGCTTTGCAGTTTATTTACAGGGAGGGAAGGATGGCCGGTGGCATCAACCTACATCGACGGCGTCTGGCGGTGGCCGGAGCTGGTGGCTCGGATGTGATAAAAAAGAAGGGGGAATTGAGGGAGGGAAGGATGACCGGTGGCATCAGCCAACATCGATGACGTCAAGTGGCGTCCGGAATGACAATCTTATATCTTATTTATAGGATTAAAAGAGGGAGGGAAGGATCGTCGGCGGCATCAACCTCCATCGGCGACGTCCGGAATCCCGTCACCTCATAGCTGATAGAAACCCTTGCAACGGTGAAGGTGAAGGAATTAAAAATAACACTCTAGTAAAAATATTTAGAAGATTTAAATTTGTGCATTTTCTATTTTTTATTTCCAAAGCTGCCACAATATTCTTAAATATATCTCTCTAATGTCTCACATTATTAATACACTTAAAATTAATTATTAATTTATAATAAATAAGATTCATTAGTTAAAATAATGATTAGAAATTCATTAAAGACTAATAATAATATAGGGAAAAGTGTTAGGGTATTTATTGAGGAATTGAAGCATTTTCCTTTCCAATTTTATAAAATTTGACATTGTTGTGTAGTTTGACAAGATGAATGCACTCATATTAAAATTTTTAGATTTGAACAAATATTTTAATTTATAACAATTTTTAGATATTAAAATATCTAAAATTTATTTCAATTGCAATTCTCAATTTGATGAAATTTAAAATATAGCATCATCCTATTAGGCTTCATATAATGACAATAAATTTTTAAAATTTGAGCATATATTTTATTTTCTATTAACTTTTGAAGTTAAAATTTTAGAAATTAATTTAGGAGTAACCGTTATCTCGATTGCTTCTAATTTGTTTAGTAGGATCCTTAAGCTGTGCTATATCTAATCATATTCTTGGTTTAACTTAATTTGAATGAGCTGGGAATTTTGATTTTTGATTTAATCAATTCATATTTAGACTTAACCAACTTAATATTGTTACAACATCAAACATAATAATCTCTCACTTAGATATTAAGTGCAAGATTTCTACTCCATCTTCTCCAATTGTTGGCAGTGATCATTCATAGTCCTCGATGGCATTGTGTGGCTTAACACTTCCTCTTATATCATAAGATCCACTATTGAGAAAAAATCTTAAAATAATAAATTCCTACTCTTCTTGAATGTCCTTTGCACATCTCTCAATGAGGTTGCTTACTATCAAGTGGCCTCTTTTTCACCACTTCCTCCAAAGTATCCTTCCCCCCTCTTATGGGCATCTCCTTCCTCCTTCTAATAGGTTGATGAACTTAATATTTATATATATATTTTGAGAAATGCTATTTAGACTCGTTGACGTGACACCTAAAAAAGCCCATTCAATGAGATTTGGACATAATTCAATGCAAATTTTAAAAATAATATTTGTATTATTTTAATGTAAATAAATAAACACTAATGAAATATGTTTAAATCCCATTGGATGAGTTTTTTTAGGTGCCACGTCAGCAGGTCTAAATAATATTTCTCTATATTTTTCTAGTAAAAATTAATACTTTTAGATAATATATTTATTATTTTAAGCCATTTTAGATAATATATTTATTATTTTTCTAACACAAGAGACAAATTTGAGCTATGGAAAAATGATCAATTATGCAATTAAAGAGCTGGGTGCGACAACACACTGCAGCACTTGATCAGCGCAAGTGAAGCGTTATATTGCACCGCAGCGCCTGCCCAGCGAAAGGAAAGCACCATGCCGTGCCCTAGCGCCAGCTGTCCAAGAAATTCATAAAATTGAATGATTAGGAGTTCAAGAGAATTAATTCATTAATCTCTTCACCTCCCAAGGCTAATTTAAGAAAGGAAAGCTAAGCAATAAATAAATTAATCCCCACAACTCCCATGACTGATTAAAAGGGGAGTATTCAAGGAATTAAACTATTGAAACCCTAGCTCCCAAGACTGATTTGGAGGAAAAATAAATTAAAAAAAGAAAAGAAATTAACTGATTCAACCTATTAGACTGAAGATTAAGAGAGTATTTAGCAAGCCTCAAAAAAATAAGAAGAATTTTTTGGACCCTTAAAGAGGGACATAAAACCCTAGCAGTCATGGATATTTTCAAAGGAGTTTCCTAAAGAAGAGGATTGTAATAGAGACGAAGAAAGGGGAAGTAGCACCAAGGAAGAATAAGAGAGAATTAGAATAAAAAAAAAGGAAAGGAGTTGTTGGAAAACTATTCCCTAATATTGTAACTCTAAACTAGTTCATATTTATTTTCATTTCTTGTAAAAACTCTATAAGTTCCTTGTGTTGCATCTATATTTCTTTATGTATGTTGATTTCAATGATATCATAAACCCTCTCTTTGGGGAAGATTATGTTGAGAACTATGTAATGTAATTGTCTTTGTACATGTAATAAATTTATTCAATCAATGAAAATTATTTTGTGTTATGTGTTGAAAAATTATTTGTATATTAATAAAATAAAGAAGAAAAGAATTAAAATGCTTAAGATTAAAATATTAAGAAATAGATTTTATTAGTAAAACCTTCATAGATCTTTATGCTCATCAATATTTTTAAATGAGTGAACTAGAAGTGTAAAAGCCGCGAATGATGAGACATAAATTCATAGAGCTTCACACTCGTTAATTTCTTTGAAATCAAAAATTTGATGTGTAATTGAGAAGAAGTGCTTGAAAATTTCTCCATTCTCCATCGCTCAATTTAGGACATAAATACAAAGATTTGAGCATGTGAAGTCGTGAACTATGTGACATAAGTTCACAGATGTTTCATTGCTCATCTCTATGTTAATGTCCAAAAAATTCGATGCATGTGAGCTGAGAATAATCGGTTCACAGAGCTTCACTGCTAACTAGTGCTAAAATGAGAAAATTTAGCGCATGTTTAAATGTGAACAATGTGACAGAAGTTCATAGAGCTTCATCACTGTTTTCCTTAGCTAAGTCAAGAGCTGATGCATGTTAGCTGTGAACGAATCAATATTTTGTGGTCACAGAATAGTATCGTAAATTTTATCACTCAGATGTAAGTATAATTTTTATCACTAAGCAATCACTAAATTACTTATGTGCTTAATGTGAACTTTAGTGAGTTCCATATAGCATTAGGTAGGGCAGACTATAATTAAAAATAAAATCCTTAATTATAACCCCTTAATTAATGAAAAAACTAATAATTAAATTATTGTACGAAGAAAACACATGAACATGACATTTGCAGATCATATGTTCAAACCTAATTCTCCCCAACTTAATTCCAATTGATCAAAAACAATTTAGTATAATTTTAGCTTAATTATTAGCTCTATCACCCATTTCATTCATTCAAACATTAAAAAGGAGTAAACTATTTAGTAGCTATACCCACTGTTCCTTGAGGATGATAAACTCAGGAATTCATCGATTCTTATATGACTTGACAACTACATGCCCTTGCTTGTTATACACAGACGAAAAATCGCTATTACAAAATCATCTATCAAGTTTTTGGTGTTGTTGCTGAGGAACAATGATAGTATTAGAGAATTCTTCAAATTTAGTGATTTGAATATATTTTAATATTGTTTTTACTTAGTATACATAATTATTTTTGTTTATTTTATGTTAATTTAGTTTTTATTTTATTATTTTCTTTTATGTAATTTGTGTGAATACATTTGTGCAAAAATTCTCTTTATCTGTGTGTGCTTAGTTAAGAATAAAAAATTCAAAAAATTTGGAATATAATTGAATTGTGTTGTGTGATCTAGTAGTGTATGTGAAATAAAGGAACTGAAAATCTTATTTTTGACCTCAAAATTGAGCTACCTAAGACAGCTTAAAGCACAATTAAGATTAGAACTGAACATGAGACCAATGGCTAAAAATAACCTAGGAGAAGTACACCAGCAAAATCATAGGAGAGCACAAAGGGATTATGCCTAACCAAATATATGAGGTATATCCAACACATAAGTAAGACCAAATATTTGGGCCAATAACTTTTAGATCAAAATAGCAACCTTACAAATGATATAAAATTTTTAATTTTGTCGATTACCTAATGAGGAACTAAACATTCATATCTCAAATATATTAGAAATTTGTGAGACATTTAAGTATAATGGTGTGAATAATGATGCCATTAGACTAAGGTTATTTCCATTCTTTCTTAAGAATAGCGCAGATAACCAACTTTTCCAAGCTAACTTGATAATTATGTCGATAACTAATTTTGACATAATTATGGGCATGAATTGGTTGAGCAAGTTTAATACATTCATTAATTGCCAGCAAAAGAAGGTTACCTTATGGGTAGGCAAGAAGCTCGAGGTTTTCATAAGGAAGCTTGGTGTGACTGCATTCTTAATCAATGTAGTTGAAGCTGAGAGATTAATTAGTAGAGGTTGCAATGCATTTTTGGTGACTATATTGAGTGAATCTAAGGAAGATTGATCTATGGAAGACACTATAATAATAAGGGAGTTCATGGATGTATTTACAGATGATCTGCTAGGACTACCTTTTTTGAGAGTGGTAGAGTTATCTATCGAGATGATTATAGGGACTCAACCTAAATTGGAAGCACCTTATCGAATGTCTCACAAGGAGCTATAAGATCTGCAAAAGAAACTGCAAGAGTTGTCAGAGAAAGGCTTCATTCACCCTAGTATGTCACCATGAGGAGCTACAGTGTTGTTCATTAAGAAGAATGATGGCTCAATGCAGATGTGTATACAAAGTAACCGTCAAAAACAGGTACCCTTTGCCGAGAATCGCTGACTTGTTCGATCAATTAGCTGGAGCGAAAGTCTTCTCAAAGATAGACTTAAGATTAGGATATTATCAAATTAGGGTTAAGGATGAAGATATTTCTAAGACTACGTTCATAACCTGATGTGGACACTATGAGTTCTTAGTTATGTTTTTTGGGCTAACTAGAGCTCCATCCATATTCATGGATCTGATGCAGCACATCTTAAAACCCTATCTTGATGATTTTTTCATCGTATTCATAGATGACATCTTAATCTATTATAAGTTGGAAATAGAGTATGTAAAGTATATCCGTGCTATATTAAAGCTGCTAAGAAGGAATAAGCTTTTCACTAAGTACTAGAAATATGAGTTTTGGCTGAATTATGTGGCATTCCTGGGCCATATTATTGATGCTGAAGGAATAAGGGATGATCAGAAAAAGGTCAATGTTATTCAACAGTGGGTGCAACCCATATCAGTGATGGAGATCAGAAGTTTTTTGGGACTAGCTAACTATTATATAAGATTCGTGCTAGGGTTTTATCATATTGCAGTGCCTTTGACCTAGGTGACCAAAAAGAAAGTTCCATTTATCTGGAGTCCGGATTCTGAAGTAGCCTTCTAGAAGTTAAAGCATCTGTTAACTTCTACGCTAATCTTAGTGCTACCCCAAGAAGGAAAAACTTTCAGGTCTACATTGACGCCTCTAATGTAGAGCTAAGATGTGTCATGATCAGGAATGATAAGTTATAGCTTTTTCCTCTATGCAATTGAAACCTAATGAGAGAAATTGCCATATTCATGATCTAGAATTGGTAGTAATAGTTTTTGCTCTTAAAATATAGAGACACTATCTTTACAAAGTTAAGTGTGAGATCTAATACAGATAATCAAAGTTTGAAATATATATTTACACAAAGGAGCTTAATTGCAGGTAGTGTAGATGGCTATAACTAATATGTGATTATGAATTGGAAATTAAATATCACCCGAATAAAGTTAATGTGGTAGCTGATGCCATGAGAAGTAAAGTGATATTATCTTCTCTTTGCTATAATAATGCGTTAATTGAAGAATTTGAGAGGCTGAATCTAGAGCTAATCAGATCAGCAGACTTGCATAAACTCTTTTTTGCTAGTCATTCTGAACCTTCTCTTAGATCGAGAATCATTGAAGCCCAAAAAGAAGGTGAGAGCTACTCCAAACTCTAAACATAAATATAAAATGAAAAGAATTGATAATTTCACTTAGATAGTGAGGGTGCAGTATTCCAAAAAGAAAGATTATGAGTTCCCAAGAAATTGCAAATAAAAATTCTTTTGGAAGCCCATAATTTGGGATACATTGTCCAACCTGGAAGTAGTAAGATGTACTAGGACATGAAGAGGCTTTTCTAGTGGCCATGAATTAAGAGAGATATTGTAATATTTATCTCTAAGTGCTATTCTTGTTCATTGGTCAAGGCTGGACACCAAAAGCATGGTGGACTTCTAAAAAAGTTAGAAATCTATGAATGAAAATGGATTGATATTTTTATGGATTTTGTAATGGGTTTGCCCAAGGGTAAATTAGGAGCTAACGTGATTTAAGTGATTGTCGATAGACTGACAAAACCATCTCACTTCATTTTATTTTACCAGATTGATTCAGTTAAGAGGTTAGCTAAGGTGTATATTAAAGAGATAATTCATTTCATGGTACTCCCAATTATATTGTATCAGATCGCGACAGTAGGTTTATATCCCAGTTCTGGTTAGCCATTTAACAAGATCTGAGGATAAATTTAGCCATGATTACTGCCTTTCATCCCCAAATGGATGGTCATACTAAAAGTGTAAATTAAGTCCTTGAAGACCTACTGCATCTTTATATGCTTAATTTTGGTGAATTTCAGGAAGATCAACTTTCCTTTGTGGAGTTAGCATATAATAATAGCTATCATTTCAGTATTGGGATGACTCCTTACGAAGCACTTTACGGAAGGAGATGTAATACCCCATTATCATGGATCGAAGATGGCGACACTCAACTGTATGGTTCAGAGCTAGTCAAAGAGACTAATAGAAAGGTGCAATTGATAAAGCAGAATATGTTGAAAGTGCAAGATAAAGAGAAAAAATATCATGACACTCACTATTGTCCAATAAAATCTTAGGTTGGAGAAAAACTTACCTAAAAGTCAGTCTAAATTCAAGGGTTTGACGTGTTAGGAAAACTGAATCCAAGATATTTGGGACCCTTTGATGTAATTGTGAAAGTGGTAACAACATCATATAAGTTAGATCTGCTTGAAGATTTTTCTATCGCGCATAATGTTTTCCACATCTCGACACTAAGGAGGTGTTCGCTAGATCCAAACTAGTGAATTCGGATTCCTGCAGTAGAGCTGCAACCTGACTAAACTTTCATCATCAAGCCTACTGGAAATTTTGGGATGAGACCTAAGGCAATTGAGAAACCGCAGTACTTGATGGTTAAAGTCCACTAGCATAATCACTTAATTGAAGAAGCCATGTGCAAGAAAAAGGAGGATATACAAAAGCAATTTCCAAAATTCTTTTCATAATCAAGTATTTTATATTCTCTTATTTTCAAAATTTTTGCTTGTTCTTAATAAATTTGCTAGGGCATTGAGGATGACACATCTTTTAAGAGAAAAAGTTTGTAACAACTCTAGTATTGTTACTCAATTTTGAGTAGTCTAAATCATTTAAGAATTTCACCATTAGACTTCTAGTGACATTAGAAACCAAGTACTAAAATTTTATGCAATTTGGAGATCATTTAATTTTGATGTTTATTTTGAGCAAATTAATTAACCTGAAAATTAAGATTATTAAATTGACATCCGATTAAAAATTTGACTTCATTTTTTGGATTTCTTACCCCCAAATTAGCTAAGGGTGAATTTTTGAGAATTTATGGAGTTCGTTCGGTAGCTTAAATTTAATTATATACAATTTTATTAATTATTAAATTAATTATTTAATTTAAATTTAACTTAACGATGCAGCTCATCATTAGGACCCCGCTAATGACCGATTCCAGTTGTCTGGTCCCTTTCCAAGCATTGATCGAATGGTCGTGATCGCCTCTGCTCAAATCAGGTGACCTGGTTGTTGGATCGAGGTGCGACACGTTAAGTGACTGTTTCTTATTGTGCTCACCTCGCAGGCCACGAGTACTGGTTGTGGCACAGAGTCGTGCCAAGTCCTGTACAGGAGAGCGCATGCTAGCCCTTATTGTTCCCTCATAACCCCCATATTTGAACCCTCTTGTGCTGTTGGACCTTCGAGAATAGTTGAGAACTAGAGGCATCGCTTGCACATATAAAATTTGGAAGAAGAAGAGGACAAGCGTCATACCCTAGGTATGCTGAATTACTCATCAATTCTTTTCCATTTCTTTGCAATTCCATCTCATTTAACAACTATTGTCATTGATGGTTTGGTTGGTAGTCGACTTAGGCTCTGATACAGTCTGGCTATCCTAGACAAACTGATACCTGTACAGTAATGTACAATATTCAAGCTTTGTTCGAGATCAACTTCTCTACCACTAGTTCCTTTCATCCTATTTTATTCCTATGGGAAGGCTGAGAGCTCAGAATTCAATCTAGGCTAGTCGCTAAGGATGGGTTTCACTGTGGGAGTCAAACTTTGACCCCACAGTAAACCCTAACCCTAATTTCCCTTCATCAAATTAATGCTGATAGAATATTTTAAGATTGGGGATTCTTTTGCTTGTGTGTAGCCTCATCAAGACCTTTTGATCGATCTAAGGATCACCTTTTAGCATGGCTGAATGGTCAAGAAATTAGGGTTGCTTTGAAACCCTAATTTTCTGGCCCCATGTTTCCTCCTGCAAAGAGGGTGTACAAAGCTGGGCAGGTCAGCCTGTCACCCACACGGGACAATGCTGGGGCATATTCCTTGAATATGTCCCAGCCCATTGGGCCCAATTATGTCAGCACCATAACCTAAAGAGAATAATCCTTTCAGATGCCAATTTAAATAATCCCAAACTTAGGGATATTAAATGTAGATTAAATTATTTAAATAACTTTTTATTTATACATCCAAATATATCAAATTTATATACCTAAATGATCAAAAGTGAGTAGAACAATAATATGTAATCTAATTTCTATTTTGATAGTCAAATTTCTTAATAACCTCCTAATTATCATTAAGTGTAATTAAGGCTTAGATTAATCATTTGAAGTCCAAATTGACACTACTTACTATTATTATACTCTATATGCTATAGGGAATCTATAGCTACTAATTTCATGTCAATTTGACACCAAATGATAAATATGAATATTGGACACTTAAGCTTAATTAATATTAATCTCACATGATTAAGAACTTTCTATTTTAATATCATAAACCTTAGGTAAGCAAACCCAAACTTAGGTTGAGACTTGATGACACACTCATACATGCCTTTAACAAAGAAACACTTAGGTTGGTCATGTGATAGCTCCCAACATAAAATTAAGAGTGTAGTGTGAGATTTAAAGATTTGATTTAGTGTTTTATTATTGTAGTTACTCTAAACCATAAGATAAAAGATAGATTGGTTAGTTTCCTAAGACTATAAAACCCATTAGTAGAAACCTTGAGAAGTTAGATTGAGCTTAGTCTAACATCTTTTATTCCTTAGATGTAGAATTTACCCTAACCATCCTAGTACTAATAAGTAATTATTAAACAAAATAGTGATCTATCTACATAGCTAAACATAGGATTCCTAGTGTAATGATTAGGACTTAGAAGCTAGTGGTGAGAAAACGCTCACTTTAGAACCCTTCATATTATAATTATTAGTGAGTGTTTAGTAATTTAGTTTAGTTAATACATCAGCATTATCTAACCCTTAGATACTATAGTGAGCTTAAGGTAGTGAACCTTCAAGCTAATCTTTTAGTTGAGAACCCTAGCACTAGTCCAAGTTTAGTAACTTAAGAAAATAGAAGGTATAGTAGAAGATAGGATTTTAATTCAACTTGCATCTATACTTGTAAACTATTTTGTCATCTAAATAACTTTTAATTAAGATACTCTTTTCCAAAACCACAATTACATATTGTAATTTACTTCAATTGACTCAGAGATTGATAATGTCTAAGCCAATTGGGAGCTTGATTAGCCCCAACCTTTAAGGTACATAATTAAAATAGACAACAATGTATATCACATGGTTTATAATTAACTTGAACTCCTTGAATGTTGTAATGCTTTAAGATTATAACCTTGAAAATTCATTAAGACATTGTGAATTAATAAAATTTTAAAATATTAAACATAGGGATTTCATGTGGTGGACTATTAAGCTAGGGTAGGCTATGGAGTCATTTGGAGACCACATATATCCTAGAGGGGGAGAGTATGTATTATGGGAGACCCCGCTTACTTGGTTAAGCAGGCATGCTTAACTTCTCATTTATGCTATAATTTTTCACGTAGTACAAAACCTTAAATAAGATAAACAACTTATCATAACATGTCTCACAATCTTAGTGATTGTGAATGGCTTATCATAGTCACATGACTATACTTACTTTGTCCTTGAAACTGATTTTACTTTACATTACTGTATATACTTCTTATTATTTTGGTATTACTTTCCTTTTAGTTTTTACTTAATTTTACTAGCAGCGCATGTTGCTTACTTACTCATATTTACTTTTACACTATTGTTATTTAGCATGATTTCCATTGAACATATACATGTTTTCCTTCATATTTTATATGCATGCTAGTAGTTTTAGCCATTAGATATTATTTTCCTCCTTACATATTTTGTGTAGGCTAAAGCAAATTACTTGTGAGTATCTTTTCTTCTTTTATTTGTTTTTGCTATTTATACATACTTTGGTACCTATTTCTTTTATTGCTTAGTGCTCCACTTACTCAAATAACTATAAATGTTTAATGTGATATCCATTTAAAATAAATAAAACTTAGTGTATCCCTAAAATATACTTAGATTATTTAAGTCTAATCAATTGTTTTTATTTTATTGGCTGTGCCCTACTGTATTAAATAATAAATACGGTAGATCAAGAGCACCTTATGGAGCTTGGAATTGGAGCTAGTTACAGCCTGCAGTAGTACCTTGAAGGCTTGCATTTTATATTTGTGAGGAAGAGTGAATTTTTTAAGATTATATAAATTGTTTGTAATAACTTAGACTTCGGATATTTTTACTTTCTTTTCTGTGATGGATATATTTTCATATATATATATATATATATATATATATTAAATTATTGCATTTCCTTGTCTCAAAAAGATTCTTAGCCACTTAGTTCTTAATAGTGAGTTAGATTCTGATTAATTTAGTGTTAAATACTATAGTGACACCTAGTGTTTGGTTAGAAATCACTAGCTTAGCACCTGGGAATTACATTAGGTAACCATGAGAAACACTGAGATACAATTAGGGAAAATTTCACAACATTTAACAAATAGACCCAAAGTCATGCTCTCTAGCTTTGTTGAAATTAATCCGAAGGAGACTGTGAACGCCATTCAAACTAATTGTAAGTTTAGGGGGAGAAGAGTTAAAAAATTAGTGTTGAATAAATCTGATAATGGAAGTAATAATCCACTTAGAATGCAATATGAATATGAAAAGAATTTAGGAGGAACCGGTTACTGTAGATCTGCGAATACACACTATATAGATTTTGATGCCACCCAAACTGAACTACCCTGGTAAACTTAATTTTCCTTGTGCAATAGAAGGGGAGATCTTCATAGATCCATTGTGTGAAAATATAATGCCGTATCATATCTACCCGTAGCTAGGGTTGAGAGTAATGCAAGACACTCCTGTAATCTTCAAATTTGCAAATTTAGACTCCATGACTCTTATAGGCATGCTTGAAGATGTGATATTCAAAACTGGAAGTTTTAAAATACTGGCTGATTTTATAATTTGTGAATTAGATCAGTGGAATCAGAATTTGACCATCATTTTTGGAAGACCATTTTAGCCATAGCCAGAGCAATTATTGATGTGGATAGAAATAATAAAAAATTAGAGTAAATAGTAAAGATGAGGAGTTGACCTAATGAATTTGTTAAGCAAATAAAAAAGGTATATTTAAATTGGAGAGAAAGAAAAATAGAATAATTGAATTATGAAGAAAATTTTAATGAAAAGAGCTTGGAAGATTTAAATATGGAGCAAAATGAGCGAATTAGTGCTGAATCTGGTTGGAAGAAAAACCTCATCTAAAAGAGTTGATGGACCTATAATAAATAAAAAGAAAATGAGGAGAGGAAAAAGGAACAATAGAAAATTTATATTTGTTGGTTTTAGAGAGGAACACTCTAAGAAAAATTCTTGGGTAGAAAATGGGGAAAACAATACAGCTAGTGAGAATACTAAAACTTTAACTGAATAAGATCGTGCCCACCATAATGTGACCATAAACCATGATTTTAGAATGGTCTAGCTGAGAACATAAAACCAAGCACTTAAAGGATGCAACCCATGTTAGTTTAGTTTATTTATCATTTTAGTAAATTTTCTTTAAACAAATTAATTTAAGGTGTTATAATGCGTCACAGCACAATGCATGCAAAAATTGGGGACTGCAGTGCGACATAGCGCCCATCCTGCAAAGTCTAAATGCTACAGCGTGCTGCAACACCAACTCAATGTAGAATGTTCTATATAGTGTGCCACAGTGCTCCATGTCTAAATGCAATTAACTACTCCAGGAAATTTGGGTGCTATCTGCTAATTAAAGGCGCCAGAGTGCACCAAATTAGATGTAGGAAATTTGATAGTAAAAAAGGCAATTAACATATGCTGTCCTATAGTCTCCCAATATTTTAACTAGTTAAAAACACATTAAATGAATTTGTTTGACCTTTTGACCTACCTATAGGGAGAACTCACTTCTAGTAGACAATTAGAAATTTTTTGAATTGCTTATTGCTTGTTGCCTTTAAATATCCCTAGGATGCCTAAAGAAGTTTAGTCATAGCAATTGATTAATCGCATTTCTCCCATTTCAATTAGTTAATGAATTCCCTCAAAATGGCATCTTGAAAAAGAAAGCAACTGTGGGAAAAGCTACTACCTCTTCCTCAAGATAGGATTTCAATGACCAAAGATTTGCTTCACTGAAGGCAGAGCAGAGATTATTCTAGATCACTTCCAAAAGAGCGAGGTTTCATCAAACCATGTCCTGTTCATGCAGAGAATTTAATGGATTGAAAATGGGACCTCATATGCAGTCATCATGGACCCATTTTCCTATTTTCGGTTCAGAAGTTTATGCTAACACTATTGATGCTCGGATGAGAAGTATTTTTGTTAGAGGAAAAAGTGTATCTTTTAGTGACTGGGCTATAATGCACTAGAGATTATAAAAAAATGTTCCTACAACTGTTACTTAAATTATGAATTTGATCTTATCGATGTTGCCCATGTCTTAATGGGTTGTCACATAACTTCAAAGGGGAAATATACTAATATTGATAGAGCTACACTCACCCCTACTTCTAGTGTCTGGCATACTCTTATCTCAATTAAGATAATACCAACAGGTCATCTTAGTGATGATAAGAGCATGAGCTGTGCTGAATTATGCAATTCAAAATCTAAAACCTATAAACATGGAAATATTACTTGTTAACTAGCTCTTAAATGCACTAACAAAAATTGTGTAGCATTGGCCTTTGGCTCATTGATCAAGGAGTTATGCTTAGCTCAAGAGGTGAACATTAAAGATGATGAATAACATGTATATAACACCCCAGTGTTAAATTAAACATTTTAATCAAACACCAAGTGTTACTATAATAATTAATACTAGACTAGGAGAAACTAACCCATATTAAGTAATGTTGGTAAAAATATAGCACAAGATACCAAATGCGGAATGGCACTTGTAATGCAAAAAACAAACCAAAGTCCAAATATTTTGAGGATCGGGGTGCATTGATGGTTACCGAGCTAGCTTAGAAATCATAAAATCACAGTAAGAAATTCACAGCATATACAAATCATCCAAACACAAGCATATACATGGAAAACCCAAAGATTAGGAAAAACCATGGAGCCACACCAACGAGAAAATCCACTATAAAAAAGCTTCAAGGTTTAAGGAGTTATAAGAGCGATATCACTTCAGCATACATAGCTGTAGCTATACTCTTAGAATGGAGAAGGGATGAAGCTGCTACCTTCTGCAATTTCTTCTTTAAACAACAAGCCTTCTCTTACTCAGCAGCTCCCTAGGGCTTAACTTAGAGTTCTTCTCCTCCACAACCTCCAAGCCTCCAAACTAATTGCCAAAGCCTTAGGTTTCCCTCCACTACTTAGGCTTAAGTAGATATCTCCATTTTGAACCCAAAAAGTCCAAAATACCCCTCATATTTCTTCAGATTGAGACCTAAAACAAAGCAGAACTCCGTCAGCCGCTACAGCACACTGTAGCGGTCGAATTTTAGAATTGCATCCGCTAGAGCACCCTGTGGCGTGCTGTAGCGTCTGCGTTTCAAACTTGCATCCACTGGAGCGCGTTACGGCTCCCCATTTGATTTCGCTGTAGCGCCCGCTTCTCGATTGCTGACCGCTGAGGCACACCGTGGCACCTCAGCTTCGGGCTTGGTTCCACTGTAGCGTGCTATGGCACGCAAGAGCGCGCTGTGGTGCACTACAGTGCCTGTGCTATTTTTGGACAATTAAGTCTCCACAACACAACAAGTACTACTTAGGATACTAATCTTTTAAAGTAGAAAAGAAACTGCATAATTGTATAATAAATACAACATATCTATCATACTAAATATCTAGATAAATTGTCTTGGGGAGGGTTGGGAGTTAAGTCCCATTTACATGATGTAATATTAATGTATGAATGTTTTCCCTCAAGCATAATTTGTTTGTGATTTTAATGCCTTACTAAGAAATTTTTATCTAATTAGTCTTGAATGTAATTATGAGAAAAGAACTGAAAACAAACTCCAAGAACTAATTGTCTTGTGCTCCTTAGCACACCTTAGGTTGGATGCTAGATTATGAGTGCATGAAGGCTTGGAACTATGTTAGAAAGTTCATAAGCTCAATGCACCTCAATCTAAGCTCAACCAAAGAGTTGATGCAAGTGATGCTAAGACCCACTAAATGAGCTCCTTAGCTCAACATAATTGAGGTAGAGGAAGGAAGTGTTGAGTGCTCATAAACTAAGTGACATAGTCGTTGAGCCCAACATGTGAATCCCTCATCTCAACTATGTATGATGCAAGTGATGCTCGTAGTGGAAATCAATGCTTGTAAGATCCTAAGGTTTAAAATTAAGCTCTCCTTGATTAAGAGAATAAGATTAAAATTTAAATCCTAAGAATCTTATAAGAATCTTTATGCCAAAGTAGAACCAAATGTGAGTTCATTTTGTGCACGAGATTTGAACTTGTAAGACCTTGAGCTAGACTCAAGGACAACAATGTGCACTTGATTTTAATTACATTAAATGATAAAGCTTGAGGAACCAATCTGCATGAATATTACGTCATGACATGTGGGATGGCCCCAACTCTCCTCTTTCTTAAAACTTGCTATTTTTACTTAGTGAATATTTGTGCTAATTTTAGACCACTCATCCAATACATACTATAGCTTAAACATTAGTGAGAATAGATACACCTTAGTGCCAAATCAACCAATTCTCCGAGGATCGATAAATTCTCAGAAAGTCACACTTTCTACTTTTTACTTCAGACCACGTATACTTGCGTGCAAGCGTAGATGTGTATTTACAGTCTGTCACCCTCTACCCTTAGTATGGTCCAGAATAATCTATTTGGGGGTATAGCCAGTGAAGATCCTAATGCCCATATCACCAACTTCTTGGAGATATGTGATACATTTAGATTTAACGATGTTTCTAAAGACACTGTTAAACTTAGGTTATTCCCATTTTCCTTGAGAGACAGAGCTAAAAGTTGGCTCGGTTCATTACCGGGCGATTCCATTCGCACATGGGATGGCTTGGCTAATAAAATCATAATAAAATACTTCCCATCCACCAAAATGGTCCTGCTATGAATTGAGATAACAAATTTTAACCAAATAGAGGGAGAGACCATATATGACGGCTAGGAGTGCTTTAAGGACTGCTTAAGGCGCTGCCCACATCATGGGTTTCCATAGTGAATGCAAGTGCAGACTTTCTATAATGGATTGATTGTACCCACAAGGTCACTCATTGATGTAACAGTGGGTGGATCCCTAAGTAGTAAGACTCAAGAGGAGGCCTTTGACATTCTAGAAGAGATGGCTACTAGTGCTTATTAATGTCCTAATGAAGGTTAAAAAAAAAAGAAGCTAATCAAGTAAATGAAGTCAACCAAATTGCTGAACTAAAAAATCAAGTTTCCTAACTAAACCACAGACTTGAGAGAATGCAACTATATTCATTTACATGGAAATAATAGTGAAATGGAAGGTGTCAATACTGTTCTAAACTATATGAATAATCAAGGTGAGGATAGAAGGTGAATAGAGCTCGCCATTAGAGAGTTTAGAATGTCCACAATCGATTTCATGAACAAGACTGATGCAACATTAAATCGGCATGAGCACACTCTTTTGAGTCAAGAGGAAACAATTAAAAGAATTGAGCTGAAAATAAAAGAAATAATGAGCCAAGTAAATAAACCAGTCCTAGTTGGTGCAATAAAAGATTGTGGGAATGAATCAGGAAATTCTATAACCTTAAGAAGTGGAAAACTATGGAACCTGCTGTGTGTAAGACATCTGAGAATACATCTACAGCTTTAAGAGAGGAATCATTAAAGGAAGAGGATACTAATGAGGGAAAAGAGAAAGAGGTAAGGGAGGAATCTCAAACTCATTCAACGAAACAATATGAATACACTTCTCACATTCCTTACCCTCAAAGAATGGCAAGGGAAAAATTAGATGACCAATTCCAAAAATTTCTAGAAACATTTAAAACCCTTCACATAAATATTCCTTTTGCCGAGGCCTTAGAGAAAATGCCCAGCTACGTAAAATTCATGAAAGAAATCTTATCCAAGAAAATGAAGATAAATGAGAAAGAAATAATTACCTTGATAGAGGAATGTAGTGCCATTCTTTAGCAAAAAATCACCATAAAAAGGAAAGATTCTGGGAGTTTCACAATTTCATGCACTATAGGAAATCATTCATTTCAAAAGGTTCTATGTGATTTGGGGGCTTCAATAAATTTAATGACATTCTACATCTTTAAGAAGTTAGGAATTGATTACTTGAAACCTACATCATCTCTTCTTCAATTAGCTGATAGATTTGTGAAAACTCCCATGGGAATCTTGGAAAATAATCTAGTTAAGGTTGATAAGTTTTTCTTACCTGTTGATTTTATTATTTTAGAAATGGAAGATGAAAACTAAGAGATTCCTATAATTCTGGGTAGACCATTCCTTGCTACTGGTAAAACATTGATAGATAAGGATAAAGGGGAATTGAATCTTCACTGTGAGGGAGAGAAAGTTAGGTTCAATATAAATGATACAGTGAAGCACCCAACTAAACCCAATGAAGAATGCTAGAAAATTGATTTGATTGAAGAGGTGCTGATATTAAGAGATGTAGGAGAATTTGATTATGAGATCAATAAGGAAATTATAGACCTTGAGGGTAAAGGTAAGGTAGAAGAACTAATTGAGGAAAGAAAGATAATTCAACTGTCCATTGATGAACCTCCTAAATTAGAACTAAAACCTTTACCAATCACTTAAAATATGTTTATCTAGGGGAAGGAACCTCACTCCCAGTAATAATTTCTGCATTGCTGAGCAAAATCAGGAAGATCAATTGTGTAAGGTTTTGAGTGAGCACAAGAGGGCAATAGGGTGGAGTATAGCTGACCTTAAGGGAATTAGTTCAACTTTATGCATGCACCATATTCTCTTGAAAGATAATTTAAAACCCTCCATTGAACCTCAAAGGAATTTAAACCCAAACATAAAAGAGGTGGTTCACAAAGAGATCATTAAACTCTTAGATGCTGAAATAATTTATCTTATCTCGGACAGTCCTTGAGTGAGCCCTACTCATGTGGTGCCAAAAAAGAGTGGGATGACTGTAATTCTTAATGACAATAATGAATTGATCCCAACTCGAAAGGTGACTTGGTGGAGAGTTTGTATAGACTATAGAAGGCTGAATAAAGTGACTAGGAAGGACTACTACCCTCTCTCATTCATTGACCAAATGCTCGATAGGTTGGCAGGATATCCTTATTTCTGTTTTCTCGATGGTCATTCCAGGTATAATCAGATTTTGATAGCTCTGGAAGATCAAGAGAAAGCTACTTTCACCTGACTCTATGGAACATTTGCCTTTTGGAGGATGCCCTTTGGATTGTGTGAGGCACCTGTCACCTTCCATCGTTGCATGATGGCTATCTTCTCTGATATGATAAGAGAGTTTGTAGAAATTTTCATGGATGACATTTCTGTAGTTGGTAAATCCTTTGACCATTGACTAACCAACTTAAGTAAGGTTCTTAAGAAATGTGAAGACAGCAATCTAATTTTGAATTGGGAAAAATATCACTTCATGGTAGAAGAAGGATTAGTCGTGGGTCATCTAATCTCAAGAAAAGGAATTGAGGTGGACAAGGTAAAGATTGAAGTGATTGAAAAACTGCCACCACCTACTAATGTAAGTGGAATAAGAAGTTTCCTCAGGCACGTGGGATTTTATAGAAGATTTATTAAGGAATTTTCCAAAAATAAGTTTACCGCTATGCTATCTTCTAGGAAAGGATGTGGAGTTTAACTTTGATGAAGGCTGTGTGAGGGGATTTAATGCATTAAAATTTCCCTTAATTTCAGCCCCCATAATTTCAGCACCTAGTTGGGATCTCCAATTCGAATTAATGTGTGACGCTAGTGATCTTGCTGTAGGGGCAGTCTTAGGTCAACAGAGAGAGAGAACTCCCTATTCAATATATTATGCTAGTAAACTAATGAATGAGGCCCAAAGGAATTATGCTACCACTAAAAAATAAATTATAGCAATTGTTTTTGCTTTCAATAAAATTAGATCCTATCTCATTGGGTCTAAAACAATTGTATACACGGATTGTGCCGCAATTAAATATCTTCTTCAAAAGAAAGAGGCAAAACCATGCCTTATATGCTGGGTTTTGCTTTTATAAGAGTTTGATCTTGAAATTCATGATAAAAAGGGTTTTGATAATGTGGTGGCTGACCACCTCTCAAGATTAACCCATCGTGATCATGAAGAAGGAGGGGAGATTTATGAAACAATTTTCAATGAGAAACTCTACACCATTGCTGCGAGTAGAGCTCATTGGTTTGCCGATTATGCGAACTATCGTGTGGTAAAGGTAATTCCAATAGAGTTGAATTTTCAGCAAAGAAAAAAATTCTTCGCCGACATTAAAAACTACTTTTGGTATGATCCTTTCCTTTACAAATGTTGTGCTGATGAACTCTTAGGGAGATGTGCACCCTAATCTGAAGTGAATAATATCCTCTATCATTATCACACATCTCCTTATGGAGGTCATCATGGAATTGATCACACAGCTGCTAAGGTGCTGTAATCAGGATCTTTTAGCCTAAATTATTCATGGATGCAGTTGAGTTTGTCAAAAGCTGTTACAAGTGCCAACAAACTAGGAATCTAGGAAAGAGAGATGAGCTACCACTAAATGGAATATTTGAGGTTGAGTTGTTCTTTATTTGGGGTATTCATTTTATGGGACCCTTTCCTACCTCCAAATCCAACACTTACATTATACTAGGAGTTGAGTATGTTTCAAAATGGGTTGAGGCAATTGCTTGTGTAGATAACGATGCAAAAATAGTGATCAAGTTCCTAAAAGAACATGTCTTAGCTAGATTTAGCACACCTAGAATTTTGATTAGTGATGGGGGGAAACATTTATGTAATAAACAACTAGAGAATTTGTAGAAGGGCTATGGGGTGAAGCACAAGGTAGGTACTGCATACCACCCTCAAACCAGCGAGAAAGTTGAAGTGTCAAATAGAGTGTTAAAGCAAATCCTTGAGAAAATGGTTTGCCAAAATAGAAAAGCCTGGTCCACTAAATTGTTAGATGCATTGTAGGCTTATAGAACAACATTTAAAACCCCTCTAGGAATGTCTCCCTACAAGCTCAATTATAGAAAGTCATATCACTTGCCAGTAGAACTTGAACACCGGTCCTTTTGGGCCATTAAAAAATTGAATTTTGACTTCAAACAAGTAGGAGTAAGGTGTGCTCTACAATTAAACGAATTAGATGAATTCAGGTTGAATGCATATGAAAGTGCCAAACTTTATAAAGTGAAAACAAAAAAATGGCATGACAAACTAATTAAGCCAAAACACTTTCAACCTGAGAGGAAGGTACTTTTATTTAATTCAAGATTGAGATTATTTCTAGGGAAGTTGAAGTCTAGGTGGACATGCTCATTCATAATAGAGAAGGTATATCCCCATGGAGCAGTAGATATCACTTCAAGGGATGGGACATTTAAGGTGAATGGATAGCGATTGAAGCCATATTAGAAGAAAGCGACTTGTACGAGAAAGGAGGATGGACTTTGCAAGACCTTAAAAGGGAGGGAATTACTAAGGAAAAGCTACACGCATCAGGCTGAGATGTTAAAACAAGCGCTTGGTGGGAGGCAACCCATGTCATTAAGATGGTGCTGGTTTAGGTTTTAATTATTATTTTCTATTTTCTTTGTTTTGTTCCTATTTTCAATAAATAAATTTTGGAATTACTGCACCCTCATTGCTGTTGTGACTATATTAGAATTAAATATTATGAAGTAATTACTGTATGCATTCAATAATGAATTTTAATATAAAATCTTAAGTCACTAATTATGCTTAACCTTAGGTGATTAATTGACACGACAACCATACAATTCTAAAATAAGGTAAAGAGCTTGAGTGAATTTTAGTTTCCAAGGATTTAAAATGAACATATGCTGAACTCTAAGTATGGGGGTGGAAAAACTTAAGGAATTAAAATTTGCAATTAACAAAAGTTGAGTGACATATGAGTATGCTAGGCTCCCGTAGGACTTAATGATCATAAGGAACTGAATCTGGGATGAAGAAAATTGTCTCTCCCTTGAGCTAAAATTTCAAAAAAATGAACTAGGGATGATAAAAAATATCTCTTTCAAATGAGAAAATATGAGCAAATAGGATGAAGAAAAATATCTCTCCTATAAATGTTTGTGTTCTCTGTGATTCATAAGGAGCATGCATGGCACAAAACTCTTATCACTCACCAATGCCTAGCTAGAGTTAAATATCCTGAGGTAATTACCCACCCCCAAATGAAGAATAAGCATTAACCATTTGAGATTGGAAACTAGAAAGGAACAAGCACTTGGAACCTGAATGTGGAAGATAGTAGTGGTTGGAATTCTTGAAATCACCCCAACCTAAAGTAATATTCAGTGACATGAGAGTTTTACATTAACAACCTAAATTGAATCCATAATTAAAAAAAATCAGAAAATCCACTTTGAGCTTACTCGAGGACGAGAAAGAATTTAAATGTGGAGGTGTGATAAATCCAAAATTTATAGTAAAATATAGAAATTAAAACATATAAAACACCATATGAACCTACATACTTTGATGAGAATTCCTACATTTTCAGAAAAAATTGGAGAGAAAGCAAGCTGAAGCTAAAAAAGAAATTTTTGGATAAAAGCCACTGCAGCACGCCATAGCGCACTCCAGCGGGCCATGGCGAATGAGTAGAAATGAGAGACCTAGACTTGACCTACACCGCCTGGAAGAAAATAGCTGTCGTGCTACAGCGCGCCACTGCGGACGATGATGGCATTTCAAGAATATTAATAGAAATATTATAACAACTAATTGAACAGTAAAACTCCACAATTTCAAACTTTTCACTGCTATAGAGCGCTCCTAGCACGCCACAGTGTATTGCAGCGTGCCCAGCAGCCAATGCAGAAATTCCCAGAATTCACATTAATAACAGCATAGGGAAGGCTGCATATTCCAACCTTTGGCCTTCCCTAGCCGTTTGAAAGTTGCCAAAGCAATAAAACTTGCTGTATCCAAGAGGAATAAAGGAATAATATTAAATGGCTGTCATGAAGTCAAGGAAAAGGAAAGGTTACACAGACTTTATGCACAAAAACTGAGGGGATCCCTATCATTTTGAAACTAAAGAAGAGTTCCCAAATTTGACATTCATTGATCCAAATTATAAGCTACTGTGGGAAAGAGAAGGAGAACTCTCTAGGGAAGAAGTTTTAGAATGACTTTGCAAGTTCAAGAGGGAAGAGAAGCAGAGGAACATTAGAGAATGAAAGAAATGGAAGGAGAAAGAACCAAGAGAACCCTAGAAATTTAGGGCTGTTCCTAGTATCATTTCTCATCCCTAACTTATTTTCTTTATTTGTGAACCAATGTTAAGGTTTGCATTTTCTTATATCTCTTGCTATATTGAAATTGTAATGGAAGGCTAAATCTTCCTTGGAGAGGGTTGGATTGTAATTATATGCTGAGTTAGGTGGATGATGTTGTATGTTGAATTTGTAATAAATAAAATTTGAGCTGAATTTTTATTTACTTTTAATTGAATGCCTGGAATGATTATCAAATATAAATCTTTAATATACTAAATCTGGAATGAAAATATTTGAATAGGACATTAAAATACTTGTGCTCCAATGCTCACTAATTGGATAAGAGCAAGGAGGGAGGGCAATAGAGCTGAGAGCTATGTGACAAGTTCTCAGGCCCATTAGCACCACTCCTTCAGCTCATTAGAGAAGTTGAAGCTTGTGTGCCAAGCCCCCTCCAATCATGCTTTGCAGCTTAGCAAAGTAGAAGGAGGGAGAGATCATCAAACACCCATGGATGATGTGACACAGTCCATTGGGTACGATGAATCCTCTCCTTTAGTTAAATTGCATGTGTAGCGCACGATGCTGATTGGTGAGAATCAAAGCTTGTGAGATCCATTGAACTAAAAGAATTTCTTGGTAACCTAGACATAGGTAATCAAAATCAAACTAATTATGATCTCATAAGAATCTGTGTGCCGAGGTAGAACCCCTAGGGTGTTCTTCTTGTGTACTAGATTTGAACTTGTTGGAATTAGAGGACCAATCTAAGGAAGGCAATGTTCACTTAATTGATTAGGCATAGTAAAATTACTTTATGAATTGCAATGACATGACTACAACACCGTGTCCTTACGAGTCACATAATGAACCCCAAACTCTCTCTTCTTAAATCAAATAGTATCTTCAATTTAATATTTTCTTTGTTAAATTAGGAACCACCCAAAACAAAAATACAAATTGTTTAAGCATTATTGAATGTAGATAAAACTTAGTAATAAAACCACAATTCCAAATTATTACTTCAGACCACGTACACTTGCGTGCAAGCGTAGACATGAAATTTAGGTCTATCAGTAGACTTAAAACCCTAGTCACCCTACTAAGTAACTTAGTACTATTGTAGTGAGTCTATCCTCTTAGTTTACTATAGAATTCCTTGTGTTATGATGTGAGCCTAGAAGTTAGAAATTAGAACACTTCTACTTAGAATTTCATTTATTAAAAGCACATTAGTATGAAGTTAACAAGATTTGTATAGTTGATGATTAGGATCTCCCTAATCCTTAGATACCTTAGTAAACCTAAGGCTAGAAAACTATTTATGCTAACCATCTAGCTAAGAGCACTAATAATAGTCTAAGTCTAATAACTTAATAAAAAAATGAAGATAAATTGTAAGTTGAACTCTTAACTCAGCTAAGATCAACACTTACACATTAATTGTCATCTAGATAACCTAGGTTAACTCCTAACTTTAGGAGAGAGAAATTATATTCCATAATTAGATCTTGAAATCTACTTAGAAAAATATTAAGTAATCCATAGTGTAGCACTTATATCTAAGAGAAGACCTATAAGATGCTAAGATAGAATCACCTTAGAAGGATGTGTGATTAATTAATGATTTAGTAAATAATCTAAGTAACCTATTACAACTTACTTTGTGTAGCATAAGTGGCCATATCATGCAAAGTGTGGAACTTAAAATTACTTAGGATATAACATTAATAATACTTAGAATCCCTTAGAATGGCTAAGTGATTGAGCCTAGATGTTGCCTTAAGTGTTAAAATGATTAGAACTTTTAAGTGCTAAGTCATAAAGTTAAGCTTAAGGATTTTGTGTTAGTAATGCTAAAGCTTGGAATCTTAGGATTAAAGCAAGAAACTTGATGCTTAGATTAGTAAACTAATGTGAGAAAAATCACACAATAGTAACTTAAGCATTATTAAACCTTTATGTCTTTCCATATTAGATAAGAATCTTTATAAAACTACTACATCTAAGAATAGACTAAAATTATCCTACTAGTTTCATATCTAAGGCTTAAGATAACCTAAGAGAATAAATAGGACAACCTTCTTAAGCACGGGACCATAAGATGCTAGTAAGATAGATCATTTAAGGAATACTGTTAACTTAAATTATTTGATAATGTAAGTCAAGAAAACCTTATACTTTAAGTGTAGTGAGACATTAGATTAAATAATCATTTAGTTATAACTTCAAGTATCATTAGTATTAAGAATCAAGAAACATAAGTAGTGTAGTTGTGAAACCCTTAGTTTTTAAGTGAGGAATTGAATAGAAGTGTTAGCAGACAATTTAGATAATTATTGTGTTAGCAATATGATAGGATGTTTGTTTGTAACATTGAAACTATATATATAAATTTCTTTATCGCATAAATAAGACCTTAAATAATTCATTATTTTCAAAACCTCATTTAATTATATATTATTATATATCAATTGATTGGAACATTTGATGAATTTCTAAGTAAATTAAGGGGGCTTGATTAGTCCTAATCATAGGATAGATAACTAAAGTAGAAAATAATAGGTATCACATGATTTACAATTAGCTTTGAACATCCTTAAATGCTGTAATGTATTAAAACTAAATCATTGATAATTCATTAAAGACATTGTGCATAAAATAAACATATAACAATACTTTAGGATTTCATATGGTGGACTACATTGTACAACTGTTATTGAGCTAAGATAGGCTATGGAGTGATCATGAGACAACACAGATCCTTTGAGAAGGAATGTGTGTGTTTACGGGAAACCGCACTTTCTTATTGTTGGGCAGACGTGCTTAATTTCTTTTTTGTTATGTAACTTTGCCTGTAGAATAAAAAACATTTAAAATAAGACAAATAATAACATTTTTAGCTACAATTATTTATGACTATAATTTCAGTTTATTCAATCCTGGAGATCGAAGTTTTCCTATTTTTACTATTTATTCGATCTTTGAGATTGAGATCTACATACATATTTACTGTATACTTGTATTTATAGTGCTTTTACTTAATTTTGTGCATAGTATTGTTTAGCTTATACATTCATTTTCTTTACATTGCTTTACTTACTTAGCATATGTCATTTGTACATATTTACATTGTTTATTGCACACATGTATTTATAACTGTACCTACTTTTCTTACATATTTGATGTAAGTTTTATACCAGCTTTTCCCTTTTTACTACTTTTACTTTCTTATTTATTACTTACAATCACTTACTTTGCTTTCCCATTTTACTAGTTTGTGCTTCACTTAGACAATTATAAATGGCTAATGTGAATCCACTTAATCTAAAATAACTTACTTACCCTAAAATGTACATATAATTCTTATGTCTAATAATTTATTTTTATTTTATTGGTTGTGCCCTACCGTATTAAATATCAAATTTGGTAGGCTAGGAGCTTGGAGTAGATCTTGAACATGAAGTAGATTGGGTCCAGTAGCTGCAATTTGAAGACCCTTTCTTTTTACTATCTTTTCCTTAATTTTGCATCCCATGAGGAGGAGTGTCATTATTTTAATGTTTGATTAACTTTTATTGAACTCTAGATGTTTTACTATATTTTTATGTGATGTGTTTTTACTTTATTTTATGGATGACTAGATTAGTATAAAACTATATTATATTATGCATCTAATTTTCCTCTTTAGAGACCCTTGGCTACCTGTAGTCCTTAATAATGGGTTAAGACTCACTAACCAATTATTAAGTACTACAGTAACACCAAATGTTGTTTTGGGTTCCTGGTCCAATGTTGGGGTCGTTACAAAACTAATTTGACGTTGTGCCCCATTAGCTCGGCTGCAAAAAATGGAGCTCGAGAATTATGGTTTCAAAGAAACCCTAAATTCTTGGTGCTCAGACTACCTCAGTGAGTGCATAATATATCAATATAAAGCTTACAATGGAATTTATAATATAGTTCAAGAATCTCTAAATGATACAACATAATTCAACTTAACCCTAATTGACAAATGGGAAATAACAAGGGTTTACTATGGAGGAGAAATACCTTCCCTAAGTGAACCTTTAGGCATGGCTAAAGATCCATTGTGTTCCTTTGGCCAAAGCCAACCCAAGGAACACCTAAACACTAGTGGAGGTGGCTGGAAATGCCGAGGAGGGTTTCAATGGGCTCGAACATTGTACATCACTATTCATGCCCGAGTCCACTGGGCCTCAATTGAGCTCAGAAGTTTATTGATCCTAGAAATTGATTGTGTAATAAATGAAATGGAATAGTGAAAAAATAATTGTGAGATTAATAAGGTGATTTGGATGGGATAGATGTACCTAATTTCTATCTAGACGTAACTACGATGAGCTTGAAAAAGGTTTCTTTCATTCTAGCATGTCGCCTTAGGGAGCTCCTGTTCTTTTCATCAAGAAGAAGGATGGATCACTGCAAATGAGTATGGATTACCATAATCTTAACATGGTGATAGTGAAGAACAAGTATCGTCTACCCAAAATAAATGATTTGTTTGATCTGCTCACTGGAGCGAAAGTCTTCTCTAAGATAAACTTGAGATCATGTTGCTACCAGATTCGAGTTAAAGATAAAGGCATTTCCAAGACTACATTCAGGACCTATTATGGACACTATGAGTTCTTAGTCATGTCTTTAGGACTGATGAATGCTCCTTATATTATCATAGACATGATGCAATGAATCCTTAAGCTTACCTTGATGAGTTTGCTATCATTTTTATTGATGACATCTTGATCTATTCTAAGTCAACTGCTGAGTGTGAGAAGCACCTGCATTAGATTCTAGAGTTGTTGAGAGATCAAAAGTTATTTTCCAAGTTCTTGAAGTGCAAATTTTGGCTTGATTCAATGGCATTTATGGGTCATGTGCTTGATGCTGAAGGTGTTCAGGTTGACCAACAAAATATTCAAACTATTCAGTAGTGGGTGCAACCCAAATTTGTAACCAAAATTTGTAGTTTTCTAGGACTCACTGGATATTACAGAAGGTTTATTCCAGGATTCTCTCAAATCGCTGGGCCATTAACTTTGCTAACTAGGTAGGAAGTGTCGTTCATCTGGAGCACAACCTGTGAAGAATCTTTTTAGAAGTTGAAACATTTGTTAACTTCTACACCACTTCTGGTACTACCTCAAGAGGGTAAAGATTTTTAGGTTTATACTGATGCATATAAGGTAAGACTTGGTTGTGTTATGATGCAAGATTGTTAAGTGATAGCCAATGCCTCTAGATAGATTAAACCCAATAAGTGAAACTATCCTGTGCATGATCTCAAACTTGTAGAGGTAGTTTTTGCACTAAAAATTTAGAGACACTACATGTACATAGTTAAGTGTGAATATTTACTAATCACCAAAGTTTGAAGTATATCTTCACCTAAAAATAACTTAATTGTCATTAGTGTACATGGTTAGAGTTAATTTGTGACTACAACTTGGAAATTCAATATCATCCAAATAACTCTATCATTGTAGCTGATGCCCTTAGTCTTAAAGCAACTTTGTCTTCTCTTTGTTGCAGTGAATATTTGATCAAAGATTTTGAAAGGTTGAACCTCGAGATGATCATATCTGCTGATTTGCGTAGAGTGCTGTTTGTTATCTAGTCAGAATCCTCTCTAAGATGAAAGCTTGTCGAAGCTCAAAAAGAAGATGCTGATGATTCCAATATTGTTTTTGATATCGCAAGTGGAAGTAAATCTGAATTGCGTCTTAACACTGATGGTGTGATCCTTCAAAAAGATAAGTTATGGGTTCCAAGAAGTTTGTAGCTGTAAATTCTATCTAAAGGCCAAAACTCTAGTTAAACTGTCCATCCTGGTAGCAGCAAGATGTATCAGGATTTGAAGGAGTCATGTTGGTGGTCTGGCATGAAGACGGGCATTGCTATTTTTATCTCCAAGTGCCATTACTAATCCTTAGTTATGGCTGAGCATCAAAAGCATAGTCCAATCTCAAGCCCTCAGATATTCCTGAATGGAAGTGGTCCGACAATTCCATAAATTATTTCATGGGTTTGCCTAAGAGTAAGTCTGGTTCTGATACAATTTGGGTGATTGTCAACATACTCACAAAATCATCTCATTTTCTTCCAATTTGTCAGACCAATTCTGTAGAGTAGCTGGCCAATCTCAACATCAAGGAGATCATCTATTTACAAGGTACACAAAACTTTATTTTAATGTTAAGTCGATGTCAAGTACTCCTAATACTATTATAAATGTATTAGAAATGAAATGGAGCTAATTAGGCTTTCCAATAAAGTGTTTCCACATTAGAGTTGTTACAGACTTCCCTCCTTAAACGAGCTATTTATCCTCGATGCCCAAACAAATTAAATACAAAAATGCATGAAAAAGTAAACAAAGGAATGAAAACTACCTGATTAAGAAAAGAACTCTGATAACTTCTTTTGCACATCCTCCTCTTTTTCTCATGTGGCTTCTTCAACTAGGTGGTTCAGCTAGTGAACTTTAAGCATAAGAACACTATGGTTTTTCAATTGCTTGAGGTCACATCCTAGAATTGCAACAGGTTTAATAACAAAATTTAAGTCTGGTTGCAGTTCAATTGTAGGAATCTGAACTAGTTGACTTGAGTCAAGTACCTTTGTAATGATGAAACATGAAACACATTATGTACTGTTGAAAAGTCTTCAGGTAAGTCCAACCTATATGTAGATGTTCCAATTTTTCCAATCACTTCAATGGGTTGTAATTGTCTTGGACTCAATTTTCCTGACACGCAAAACCGTTGCACACCGCACACCAGACTAACTGTGAAATAAGCATGCTTTCAACCTGAAATTCTAATGGATGGTGATGAGCATCAAGATATTTCTTCTATCTATCCTGAGGTGCCAATATATTACTCTTAATCAGAGGAACCTTTCTATTCATCTCTTCAATCAATTTGAAACCATAAAGCTGAGAATTTCTTACCTCAATCCAAGCAATAAGAGTAGTACACCTCCTTCCATAAAGTGCTTCATATGGAACCATGCCATTATTAGACTGAGAATTATTGTTGTAGGTAAAGTCTACTAAAGCGAGGCGATCTTCCCATGATCCACTGAGATATAGAACCTAAAGATATAGAAGAACTTCTAAGATATGGTTAACTTGCTTAGTTTGACCATTAGCCTGGGGATGAAAAGCAGTACTCAAAGCTAAGTTGGTCCCCAAGTCTTGTTAAATAGCAGACCAGAATCTAGAAGTAAATCTATTATCTCTTTCTTCATTTATTCATATCTTGCATAATACTTAGCCAAACTATACAAAAATATATGTTATTTTATTTTAAAAAGTGAGACAAATATAATGGTATAATTTAATTTAGGATTTGAACCCTAATTTTGTTTGTCTCTTTTTAATCCTAATTAGGTGTCTCAAAAACCCTTATTTTCATATGTTATCCAATTTTGACATACTTAGTGCCATTCTTCCCCTCTTGATATGAGGATTGCATATATGATATTAATTTTATGATTACACAACATTTGGATAACTTGGGTATTTGGCTCCTAAATCCTTCACATTTTGTGACTTTTGTTAATTTAATACTTGCATGTGTAGACCTTAATGCCTTAGGACATCAAGTATATTTAATTTATGTGACTTTCATGTCACTTGGATTTGAATTTAATTGAGATTAGTATAGTTAGATGTCTTGTGTAGGGTAGTAAACTTGTGATTTGAGCCTCAATATTAAGAGAGATAGTGTAGGGTGTGAATACCTAATCTTGACTAATTGCCAATTCTAGTGTAGCTAACCTATCAAATAGGTGTAATTAGCCTTTAACACATCTTTGATCATAGTTTGTAAGCCTATATAGATCAATATCTAGTATTTAGAATTAGATTCATTGAATTAACCCTTCTTGCCACAAACCTTACTTTAAGCTCCCTAATTTTTACCTTAGTGTCCCTTTAGCTTCCTAAGGATGTTTAGCTCTCTTTTAAGAATTAGTAACCTTATAGTCATAAGCAAACATAGAGTTTGTAGTTTGTAACCTTTCCCTCTCCCTTATACTTAGAACCTTCAAATGGAGTGTTTAGCCAATTTAGTGACTTAATAAGCTAGGATCCATTAAATCTAAGTTACCTTAGTTAGATTGAAGTAGTTAACCTACAACTTGAAACTTTTAAGTGTAGTAAATCTATAAAATTTTCCTTTCCCCATTAGCTCCTTAAGCCTTGAATCTTGAAATCAATGAAGATTATATGGCTTAGAATTAGTGTAGGATTAACATCATGTTGCATAATTATATATATAAATAATTTTGTCATTTACATAAACTTAAATCAGATCACTATTTTCCAAACTTGATCACTTATATATTACTTTCAATTGACTTAGGGATTGATAGGTCTACGTCAATTAGAAGCTTAATCATCTCTAATCATTAGGTTAGTTAATCTAATTCTTGGACAATAATAGATATCACATAATTTACAATTACTTGAATTCCTTGAAATTCTTCTTTGCTTTGAGACTATAACCTTGAACATTTATAAAGATATTGTGTATAAATAAAGTATTCAAAAATAAAAATTAGTGGTTTTATATGTAGGATGTCAAGACAGGGCAGGTAAAGAGTAATAAAGAGATCTCACATATCATAGATGGGGAATGTGAGTGTTTCTCTTGGAGATATGCTTTTCTATTTAGTTATGTATACATGATTAACTCTTTACTCATTTTATAATTTATACTTGTAGAACAAAAAACTTAAAATAACTTAAATAATTAAACATCATATTATCACAATCTTATTGATTGTGAGTGACTTTCATAGTCTTTAAGCTATGCCTACTTATCATAGACTTTGGCTATGTTTACTTAGCCCATGTGGTTAAGCCTTACTTTACTTTACTATTCAGTTTATAATTTTTGTACTGTAGGTTACTTTACATTCTTTAGCTTGATGCAGTATATGTTGCTTTACTTTTAATTATGCTTCATTGCTTTAGTTTCTTTTACTTAATATGATATTCATTGAACATATTCATGTATTTATTGTATTCTTTCATATGCACTTTAGTAGTTTTTAACCTCATAAGTATTTTTCCCTTACTTGTTGTTGCTAGATAAAGCAAATCTACTTATGAGTTCGAACTCTTTTATTTTACTTACTATCTCTTATATAGTTCTTACCATTACTTTGATGCTTAGTGCTTCGCATATAGTTTTTAGCTGTAAACTTTCCCATATGATATCCAACTAAGACTTAAATATAAACTTAAGCATAATCTAAAAATGTACTTAGACTTCTTAGTCTAATCACTTATTTTTTTATTTTCTAGGTGTGTTCAAAACCGAATACAGTAGATCAAAAGCATTTTCTAGATAGTAGAGTTGGGACTAGTATAGGTTGTGTGTAGACTTAGGATTCTGGTTTTGCACTCTTTTATTGCTTTAGTGAAGATGAAAGAAAATTACTTTAATTTCATTTAATACAGTTTGTAGTAATCTAATTTATGTGATGTTCTAACTTTATTTTTGTGATGAATTTGCTTTCATTTACCTGCTTGCTTTGGATAGTGGATTGGATGCATTTATTTATTGCATATTCTCTACTTGTACATTTTTTCCTACTTAACTCAACTACCTCACAAAGATTATTGGCCACATAGAACTTGATATTGGATTGATTTCCTTTTGATTTGATGTTATATGCATGGTAACACCATAGCATTGGATTGGATTCTTGGTCTGATATTAGGGGCATTACAATTACAGACTTATAGCAATCCATATAGAACTCATATAGCCTTAGGAAGAAGATAATTTATTCTCATTTCCATGCACCAACAAAACATCTTTCTAATGTTTAATAAAATTTGAAAAAACACAAACCTATTATAAATATGCTTTATATACTACCCCAGAACCTAGCCCCAAATTAACCAAACATCCTTCAAGATCTTGCATAAGTATTACGCTGCATAAGTTATGCTTTGTCTAGTGCATAGGCACACCTTGATGTCAAGATCTCGGTCCCTTGCTTAATAGTAATATGGGGTCTTAAGCAAAATTTTATAATTTGCAATATAGTAGGCGCTTGAGCGCGACTAAGCACTGCCTTCTTGGCTTGTTATGCCAATATTCTTAAGTCCATTTCTTGGGTGCATTGAAGTGCCGAATCATAGTCTTCTTAGCTTTTCTATTGAGCACTTATGAGCACTTGGGCTGGTTCAGATGTCCAAGGTTCAATGGAGTCCTCTTATTGTAAACTTGTTGATAGTTCAGTTGCATATAAACTATCTATAGCCTTAGTGCACCCAACACCTAGAGTAGGCACCTTTGGTTCTCTTATGGCCATTTAATGTTTGATTAATCTTCATTCAATCATCTGAATTTCTATGTTCACTTTGATACACTCGATGCTTTATTACCCAAAAACTTTCTACTTAGAGATTGAATGTGTATCAGACTTCTTTCTCCTCTTTCAAACAACATTTTTTTCTTAGTGGCCTGGGGCGACTCAACCCCAACCTCTTCTTCACATTCCAATGCCAGCTGAAGTCAAGCATAACTTTAGTTTATATGACATTATTCTTTGTAACAATGTATTTTGGGTTTTGAGTGTATGAATCATTTACATCATGAGAAAACTTTCCTCCAAACTATCCTGATGAAATGATAATGAAACTGGTTGTGCTTCATCCTTGCATTGAAAATCACATTCTTCATTTAATGGATTACACTTTAATTATAACTATGCAACCTTCTATCTTTATGCATATTACCTTGATCCTCCCTGAAATTTTATCGCTTAATCATCTCTTTACTCACTTATTGATGGTTATGTACATTGATTTTGCTATTGAACATCTTGATAGAATCCCATGTGCTTTGGAGTGGTTGAGTACTGAACTGATAGAGACATATGTGCTCAGGAGCACTAGAGTGCTGAAGTGACAGAAACACACATCCTCACAGACCTTGAGCACCGAAGTGATAGAGACATGCGCTCAGGCGTGCTTGAGTGCTAAAGTGACAAAAATATATGCGCTTAGGCGTGCTCTGAGTACTTAAGTGATAGAAATATATGCACTCATGATTTCCTCGAGTGCCAACCCGATAGAAGCATAGGTGCTCAGAAGTGCATAGGTGCAAGGAAATGTCATACAATAGAAATCACATGCTCAGGCGTGCCCAGGTACTCGACACAAATCTTAACGCGAAATTCCCTATTCATAGAGAAGAAAGAGGTGAATCTTGGCCTTCCTTAGGGTAGCTAGAGGAGTATAAATGCAAAAAAAAACCTTAAAACGGGAGGATCATTTTGGGAGAAAATATGGATTCATAAGAGTGAAAATATTTTCAATCTCAAGAGAGAAAAATAAATAAAACCTTAAAGATGCATTGGAGAGTCATAAGAAGATGAAGAAGAAGGCAAAGATGAAGAGAACTCTTTGGAATGTTCCTTCAGTAACTTCTTTCTTTTCTCTTTTCTTGCTTTTGCAATTTTATTGTTGTAATAAACTATGTTATCCTTGAAAGCAAAAACATTTCATGTTCTTATTTCCTTTTTGATGGCAACTTAAACCCCCCTTTTGAGGAGGGTTAAGCTCGACCTATGTAGTAGATATTTATGTGTGAATACTGAGTTTAGATTTGTGATTTGTTATGATAAATGATTGTATTTTATTTTATAAATCTCTTGTGTTGCATTTAGAAATCGCCATCTTTAGAAAAGGCATTCTTACATCGCACTACATCTTCGATCGAACCATAATTTTTGGTCAAGCTGTATGTGCATGTGATTTCATGCCATACATCCTAACAATAACATGATTTATTACAATATAAAAATGCAAGAGTGAGGAATTAGGCTGCTGAAGGAAGAAGTTGCTGAAGGAACATTCCAGGAGTTCTCTTCATCTTTGCCTCCTTCTTCTTTTTCCATCTACAACCCTCCAATGAAAATTTTGAACTTGGACACAATCCTAGATAATGTAGGCACCACCATTCTCATGATGATTTGGGTGAGTCTGGATCTGATCATAACTCTGAAACTAGGAAGAAACTCAATCACCACTTGAACCACTCTTGATTGAGTCAAACGTACATATAGGAGAACCAATTGTTATGAGAGAGAATATTTTGAACTTGGTCCACTTCATAAGATTAAAGTCAAAGCACCTATTTATCATGGATCTGATGGCCTGAATAAATATCTAGATTGGTTGATTGAAAATGATGATTTTTCAAATGGCATGACCTTAGCAAACCACAAAGAGTATCATTTGCTCGAATAAAATTGGTAGGACGCACCTTGATGTTTTGGAACAATTTTTTGCAAAAATATGAGAAAGACATATTAGATAAAGATGGCCTTGTGAAGAAATGCTAAAAATCCTATGATAAAAATACTACCCTAGGTACCATCAAAAACAACTTCACACTAGGTTTCTCACTGTTAAACATGGATTACCTTTTGTCACCAAATTTATCAACACTTTTGAGGACATCTTAATTCACACTAACTATCAAGATTCTAACTAGCAATAAGACAACAAATTTGTCTTAGGATTAAGAGTTAATACTATGAACCAAGTTGTATTGAATGATTCTTAAACTTTAGAAGAAGCTATCCATGATGTGATTTTAATTGAAGCTCAAAATAAAGCCTCTTCATCCAAAGTCAAATTATCCCAAATTGCAGCACCTAGCAAACTGAATCCCAAGCCTTCCACATGATCAACCCCTATTAAGGATTTAGGAACCCTAATAATCTAAACTCATTGAGATGTTGTTTGCAACAAGAGCAATAAGAAAGGGCACTACAAACATGAGCATAAATCTATCATAACCATTTACATCAAAACTAAACTTCTAGCAATGGTGAAAGAAGAAAGACCTTACAATGGTGGAGAAGTTGAGATAAATGAGATCCAGAGGAAACTCACATAGGAGTTGTTAGATGACTTGACAAACCAAGGTAAGAAGAAGATTGGGGAGAAGAAACATTTTCAGTCAAGTAATGACTTGCAATACTGTACGGTGTAGGTTAGTAATGGATGGAGGGAGTGCTATGAATGAAGTTTCCCTCAAACCTTAACCAAAGCTAAACTTCTAACTGAACCTCACCTCGGTCAACACCACTTTGTTACCCATAACACAATGTTTCTTAGTGCCAATCGAAATGGGTAGCTACAAAGGTTGTATTTGGTGTAATGTGTTGCTTATGGACATAGTCCATATTCTTTTAGGAAGACCTTGGTTTTATGACCTAGACATCATCCACTATGGGAGAGACAAAATATACTTTTTCAAATTAAATTGAAAAATAATGAAACTCTAAATATTTTTGGAACTAACACACCCAATATAGCCATCACCCCACATCAAATTTCTCAAAATGAAAAAACTCCATCTAAATATAGAGCCAAGCCTTAATTCATCACCATTTTCCCTTATGCATCCCATCCTTAACCTGTCGAACAAAACAAATTCTTTCATTTACTTACCTTTGAGGATTTAGGATTCAAAAGACTTAGAAAGGAATATTTTGATTTACTAACCATCCATCTTCTCCATGTCAAATAAATCTCCCTCGACCCCTCTGAAATCCCCATTTCACATGTGGTTGTTAAATTTCTTAAAGAGTACTTTGAAACTACTCAGAAGAGTTACCAAGATAATTACCTTCACTTAGATACATATAAAATTCCATTGATCTAATTCTAGGTGCTCAACCCTGAATCTATCTCACTATCGCATGAACCCCACTGAACAATATACTCTCCAAGAACAAATCAATGAACTTCTTCTCTAAAGGGTCTCCTTAGGGAAATTTTAAGTCCACATGTCATACCTACACTCTTAACCCCTAAGAAAGAAGAATCTTGAAGAATATGTGTGTGAATACTAGAGCTATATATAAAATCACTGGTAAGTACCAATTCCCCATTCCCCATTTAAATGATATGTTGGACTTGGTATTAGGCTCAAGCCTATTCTCAAAGATTGATTTAAGAAGTGAATACCACCAAACTTAAGTTACACTAAGACATGAATGGAAAATGGTTTTAAAACATCTGAAGGAATCTATATATATAGCCATTTAAGTAGTATTAAGTGAAACTCTTAAACATTGATGCGCCTTTTTAGATAACGATTGCGTCAGATAAGAACTCCCAAGTTAAGCATTCTTAGGTGGGAGTACCCCCAAAATGGGTGACCTATTGAATAGTTATCATCTGAGGGAAAAATCATGAGGTCTTTTTGTAGTGATTCATCCCTTCCATGGACATGTTAATATGCATATTAACATGATTACAGTAGAGTGGTCACCGTGACAGATCCCCAATTATAGTCATATTAGATTTTCATCTAAATATGTTGATAACTGCAAAATATGCCACCAAATATGCATACATAAATATCAGAGTGAGGAAGTAATTTAAATATCATCCATATCTATATAGTATAAATAAGAAAAATATAACTCTGCTTAGAATAAAAGTGTAGAAAAGAAAATATATCCAAGTCCTAAATTATTATCATTTATGTATAACAACTAATAGAAAAGGAAACTCTCATCCTCACAAAATAGAAATAAAGGATCTGGCAAAGGATCTGTAACATCAGGAAGGTCCTCATCCTTGCCAAGCAACTCACCTGGTGCTATCTTCTCAAAAAGCTCAGAATTTGACATGTTAGTTTTTACATGCCAGGGCCCCAATCAAGAAAAAAAAATATTGTGTTAGAAAATTATCTAAGTACATTTTAGGTGGATTTCATGTATTATATAATTTTTTGTATATCACACTCAAACTTAAAACATAATAACATACTATAGGAGAAATAAGCCACAAAAAGGAAATGAAAGTAAAGCATTTATAACTTGTTAAAATGAGGAAAATAAGGGAACATACCTCAAACCAGAAGCTACAACATGGTTAGAAAATACTACATATAAAACTATAAAATAACTGCAAAGTCTAAGTTAACATCCTAACAAAAATATGATCAATTAGATGTATGATGGGTAAACAATAAGCAAAATGAACAATCATATGTATAAGTAGACTAAGTCAAACAATAATCAAGATTTACAACCTAACATGCATATAAGTACAAGTAAAAGCTGGATAAATGTGAACGCAAAAGTAAGAGCAGGCAAACTAAAAGTAAATAAGGAAAACTACCATATCAGAAGCTTGGCTAATAAAGCTATTGTAACTGTAATTATACTATAACATATCATGCAAGTCATTTAACTACCCAAAGCTAAAGTAGAAACTAAATTAAACTGAGGAGGTAGAAATAAAAATGCAAGTTAATTTTAGTTATTTTACTTTACTTTTATGAACATGTAAAGATGTAGTTGAGGAGTCAAGCATGTCTGCAAGACTAAAGTGGTTCTTGAACTAGACACAACTCTCCTCAATGAGTACGTGTAAAGTATCCTTATTTCTCCTTACAATTTTTCCATTGGCCATAATGTGTATACACAATCACCCATCTTGATAAGAACATGATGCAATTATTATCCTAATTACTAAGGTTTTATTTTCATTCACCAAATTCATCTTATGTGACATGTTCAAGGTAAATAGGCTGAAAATAAGGAATGCAAAGCAATTAAAATCAAGAAATAAGCAAGTCTCTACTAATGACTTATGTGATATCTATTATTATCTAATATATCATATTTAACTATTCTTAGAAAATACAATCTTAGGATCTCGCATCATCCTACTATCAAGTATATTCTCAGAATCATAACATTATACAATTTAAATATTATAACTTATCAAGTTCTAATTCAAAATTAGATAGTATCATCTATAAATGTTAAGAAAAATAATCAACTGCCATAAGTGATATATTCATTATCCCAAAGCCAATCTTGATTTAATAAATTAAGATTTAGGGATTAGAGCCAAACTTCAAATATGGGTTTCAAGTACTAAACCAAACATGCTAACATCTGAGGATCTAAGGTTTTCTCATAATTCTCTCATTCCTAAAATTATGAAATCTTATTGAATAAACTTAATATCATTAGGATGAAAACTTTTAATATCACAAGATAGGATGAATAACTAAAGTTAAAAGATAAAATAATCAGACTTTCACTTAATGGATTTATCTCAATGGAAAGCTTAACCTTAAATAAGATTAAATATATTGAGTAATTCCATAACTCAATTGAATTGAATTTATTGGAACTAGAAATGAAGATCAAAGACTATGGCTTAAAAGGTTTTAGCCATTTTAAAGATTTTCAATGAATTTCATTTAAGTGTCTGCTTGGGATATATTTTGAATCTAACTGAAATCTAAGATTTATTATAACTAATTTAGTAAGTATTGTTAGGCATTTTAAGAAGAAAATGTGGATTTTAAAATTCAAATTGAGTATCCTAATAATTTACTTAATTATTCCACATTAAGTATTGTTAGGCATTTTACGAAGAAAATGCGGATTTTAAAATCCACATTAGGTATCCTAATAAGTTACTTAATTAATCTTAGGGAAAATCTAACGTTAGGCCTTTTAAGTTAAATTACAAGTTCTAATGATATTAAATTGCTTCCATTATAAGGTTAAGGGTAAATTAATAGGCTTGAATTACATTAAAATAGTACTTGGCCAAAATGCCCCTCACTTAGGGTCTAAAAAGAGATTTTTAGTTCTAGGGTTCCAAGTGGAATTCTATTAATGCTAAAAGGTTTCTTATTTTCTAAGGAAATGATTAATACTTATAACACTCAAATTAGTTAAGAATTATGGGTTAATGAGCTATAATCAGGGTTTTGAGCTCATTAAGAAGTGATTAGCAAATTGAAGTGTAAAAATTGAAATCTTAAGCTACTAATAGGTTCTACTATGTCTAAGGAGTCAATAAATACTAAGATCACTAAAATCAAAGCTCAATTAGCTTAATTATTTGCAAATTTAGGTTTAAAGTGATTAGTGAATGATTGGTAAATTTAATTAAGGGAAAATATATCTATCCTCCCAAACATGTTCTCCTCTGTCAAATGAAGATCTAGAGACCTAGATCATAAATTTTAGCTAAGAAATGAGAATAATATCCACTAATCCATTTTCTGAGATAAATAGGCCATATTAAGAAAAATAATTACGGTAAATCAAATTTTTTACAGTTTCTTATTCCTCATATTTCTTTGATTAAAATGGTATATTAGATCATTAAAATTGGATTTAAATTGATCAAGTTATTTCATTTATTTAAATTAAATGTTTCATGTTTGATCTTGATCCTGACACCATCAGTGTGTTAAGAGGAGATGAAGCCCTCTATTAGCAAGGCTTGAGCGTGACTAGATTGATGGATCCCTACTCAGGCTCCAGCATTATGGAGTGATGTAGCTCAATCGATCACGGCTTAGTCTGAGGTTTAGGAGTTCAACCTTGAATTCAATATGAATTGGCATACAATTTGCAACAAAATTGGATAGTATTGAAGCTCTCAAATCTAGTGAAGCTTCCACTAGACAATAGCTTTGTCCAGACAATGAGTCCTTGCTATTTGGACAGAGCTCACCCAGGTAAATTGATTCAGTCGAAACACCAAAATACTACGTGTGACGGTTGACGAATCGAGTTTGAGAATTTCCAAGAAATAATTCATACTTTTAAAATATTCATTCATGAAAGTAAAGAAAATAAATTATAAATATAAATATCCATAATTACATTCAGAGCCATCCATATGAATTACATAGTTTATAATTTATCGAAAGAAGTTTAAAATGAAAATGTCATCTTTCTGCTCACTTCTCAAAAGCCTTATCTTTAATTTTATTGCAAGAAGATCTCCTTAAGAATTAATTATCAAAACTTGAAATGTTACCAATAGTTGCAAGTTAGGCAGGAGTACATAGACCATTCTTATAAGAATTATATTTTAGCATCCTATAATAGGCATAAATCAATGTAAAGGTGATATAAAGAAATTTTTGCATCACAGGCAAGAAAGTAAATCACATGCCAAATAAAATTAACTTTTGTTATGTATGTTAGCCTTGAAATTCAAAATATAAGAAACATGAAATAAATTTAATCATAAGCATTTGTAACATAAAGTTGAGTTCACAAACCCATAGGCATAACCTTTAGGAAGTTTTCTCACTACCCATAAGTAGCTTATTCATAATTAGGAACTGATGGTGTGTCTTTCCTCTAGATTTGTCCATTTCTTAAAAAGGGCTAAGTCCCTCCATATGACTCCCAGGGGCTGCTAGTAGGCCCAATCCGTATAGATTCTCAGTGTAGCTTTCTATAACAACTCTAGTTGCTTCCCTAGCTAAATTTAGATTAACTAAGCTAAACCAAGCTCAAATTTTGATTCCTAACTATAAAAGTTTGAAATCAATCGGAGCTAAATTGAGAATTTTGATATTTTTGGCTATTTTTGAGCCATAGAAAATACCTAAATTAAATTAATCTCTAAATTAAAATCTGAATTCATTTTTGAATTCCTCATGCCCTATTTAGCTAAAGGTAAATTATTAGGAATTTTTGGAGCTCATTTAAACCTAAATTAGATTTATAAAATTAATTAGAATTTAAGTTAATTATTAAATGGATTAATATTAATTAAATTATATATATATATATATATATATATATATATATATATATATATATAGAATTAATATATGTGATTTGCTGTCAGCGACACATGGGTTCTGGCCATTTGATGCATAAGCATGCATCTCAGCGCATTTAATTCAACAGCGGGATCTGCTCCATGGTAGGATCTAATCCTAAGTGTCAGATCTATTGCACGCATCTGACGGTTACCATATGTTCCGCTTAAGTAATCCATCAGGACCGTTCGAAACCAACGGTCGATCCATCGGATGGCTCTGGAGTCCTCGAGCACTGTGGACCTTCGTCCACCTCTTGACCCATAGCTCGCTGGTCTCCCCCAACAACCAGGAAACCTCCAGCCCTTGTTGTAGTATGAGAGGATGTCAAATTTCCTTTCCTACCCTCGGCGCAACCTCCTGCAAGTAGTAGCTTCCCTGAAGTTCCTCTAGTCATTGCACCCAAGCCTACCCTTTAGTCTGAGCCAATGCCATGGAGCCCGAGTTTTAGAAGCCACCCCTAGTGATCCTAGTGCCTATAAATACCCTCAGGATATCACAGTGAGTACCTTTGCTCACTGTGATTCCTCAATTACTCAATTGAATCCTCTAGAGCTCCCGCCTCTCTCGGTGATTTCCCATTATTCCCAAAGCTTTGAACCGCTGATAGAGGGTACGTTTGGTGTTTAGACTCCCTATAAACTAGTGTCTACTACTTGGTGAGCTCAGAAGCCCCTTAATTCCTCTCAGTCGAGCCAGCAACCCATCTTCAGGTACTGTTTCTTCCCAACTGAGCTGGGTGAGCTCAGTTTTCCATTATAGCTTCTGATTGAGCCTCTGGATGTCGTCTAATTGACCTTAGCCCCCTAGGAAACCTAATTTGATTGTTCCAGGGTCTGAGCTAGCTCTGATCGATTGTATCGATTGATCGAGCTAGCAGCCAAGCCCTGACTGAGTTCGAGTGAGGACCCTATGATTGACTGCACCCCAGGCTATGAAACTGTGGGGGTTCAACTCGCCTCACCTCACTGATGGTGTAGGGATAGATCCCCATTCATTTAGTAGCCTTTGTGAGAAGAATTACTCTCTCACAGTGAACCTTAACTTCCATTCCTTTGAACACCTCGATCGAGTAGCACCCCGATGATCCAGCATGACCCGGATGGGGGTTTTTACCTCAATCGACACATCTTAGTTCCCTGAAGGTGTAGCCATTGAGATCAGGGCTTGGCGTAGAGTGTGCACGGAGAATTTTGCGTCAGAAGCTAATCCTAATGGTGGGGGGTATCGAGCTGTATGCGCGGTGATGAAGCACTGGCGCTTTGGGCTGGGTTAGACATCGGCCCGCGCGGTTCTGAAATTGGGCCGCAGCTTTTTAATTTATTTAGGAATTATTTTCCTTCTATTAATTCTTATGTAAATAGGTTTAATTAAATACCCTATGGTTTGATTTAAATAAAAATACAGAATAAATTAATAAAATAACTTTAATTATACTTATCAAAATGGTATGATCTAATATACCATTTTAATCAAAAAAATGTGAGGAATATTAATATATATAAAAATCAAAGATCCAATGGTTATATTTAAAATAATTGCCTAATATTTCTCTATTTTTGTTTAAATCATAGTAAATTCATTAATTATCCAAAAATGTTGATTATGGTCTCAAATTGCTCATGAGACCATAGATAACCTATGTAGACCATTAAAAGTAATTTAAGATCTTTAATTTTGATAATCACCTCTTAATTTCCCTAAAATGAGATTAGTGAATTAAGCCTTGAATTAATCTTTGATTTTGATGGATCTAGTTCCTAATGCCTTATTAAGGGTAGTAGAGCCTATAAATTCAATTGGATCACTCTAGGATGCACTGACCTCCTTAATCACCTTAATTGGTCTTAAATTAAGATTAGTGCTAATTAGGCTAATTAGATTAGCAAGCCCTAAGATGAGTATTTATTCCACTTCATTAATCAATAGGAAGCTCATTAAAATAGATTTGAATCAATTTAGATGATTAAATCATAAAATCTCATTTTTAGCCTTAAGAAAGGTATTTTGGTCATTTTGACCAAAATGTGTTTAAGTACCCTTAAACCTTATAAATCACAAGTAAAATGATTATAGTTAGTAATAAAATGTATTAACATCAAGTGTTAAGTTGTATCACCTCAAGAATGAATCCTAGTGTTTAATCCTAAAATTCTTAAGTAAGCTCTTAAGATCTTAAGTGATCTTAGGACCCTTCACAAAAGTCTTAGCTTAATCAATATTAAAATTGAAGTTTCTAATACTAGTTATCTTACTAAAGTTATTCATAAATTGTAGTCTTGAAGAAAGGAAAAGCAAGAGCCTTAAAGAACCCTAAACTTAGACTTATTAGTTTAGATCTAAGTGATCAAACTTCAGATCCTAGACCTTAGATCTTAGATCTTAGCCTCTAGATCATCTGATTGAATTGAATTACCTTAATTTGGAATTCCTTACTTGATTAACTATTTAATCTTTTGAAACCTTCCTTATGATTGTAGGATTGATTCAATCTATAGAATAATGTAATTATCCTAAAGATTGAATATAGATCTTAGATTCTTAGTTCTTAATTGATTATTTTATCTTATAACCAGTAGAGTAACCTTTCATTAAGATCTTTGTTTCTAAATCTTTTAGCTTATAAGATTCCTTATCTTTAAATGGTGGTTGAGTGTGAACCCTAGATCCTTATTAGGATATTAACTTGGATTCAATATTTGAACACCAAAGTGGAGTTTGGATCTAGACTCCTTAATCTTGATTTACTTAATCAAGATTTGGGTTAAGTGAGGAAAATAATAATAATTAAGTCATTGTATTGTTTACTTCAAACCTTTATAATCGTCATATGATTATGAATTAGAACTTGTTAAGTTCTAATATTAACATTAAGGTCGTGAATCTGGGATCATACTCGATAGCTGGATATTGGAGATCCTAAACTTATATCTTCTCAGAATAGTTAGATTTTGATAAATTAGATAACAACGGATATCACAGAAGTCTAGTTGAGTCTCTTGCTTACTTTAACTTTGATTGCTGTGCACACTTTGAATATTGAGCCTTATTCCTTGAGCATAATAGGAGAACTTAGGATATGGAAGATACATCCTAAGTTAGTATTTGAAAAGCATAACACTCATTCTATTCTTTCAGTGCTTTCAATTAGTAGAGTATGTCCTAACTTAGTATGCCTCTTTAGTTCTAGTTTTGTTATAGAATAGACTCGAACCTAGCTCTGTGGATGCCTAGGATGGATACATGTCTTATTCTATAAGTTCAACTCGGGCCTAGCTCTGCGGATGCCTAAGATGACACATGTTGAACTTTTTATTCAGAGGCCCTGCATGGCCTATTTCTGTTATGGTAGAACTAGGTCTAGACTTACTTCTACTTCAGTTTAGTTCAATATTTTACTTTATTTTTGCCACATGCTTCAGTGGCCTTACTTTTAGTGCTTGTCTTGCTTTGCCACATGTCTCAGTGGCTTTACTTTAGCTCTTTTTCTATATTTAGCGGCTTTGCCACATGTCTTAGTGGCATTTATTTATATAAATCTGCATGTTGTATATATATGTTTCATTGAATACTTATAAATAAGAGCATGTTAGGATGTTAGAATTGTATGTTTGTTTCAGCACTTGTGCTCTTTATATACTCAGCCTATATCCATGTGGTCATAAGCATGTTAGGATCTGATTTATCTCAACAATTGCAGTTACTTTTGCTTTTAGCCTTACCATGTTTAGTTGCTATTTTGTATGTTTAGTTATACTATTGATTAATTACAAATGTTTTATTTGTGACTATCCTTTCTTTGTAGCTTGTAGCACCTAAATGCTTGCATGTATAAATTAATCTTATGTGATATCTTAAATATTCAATTCACTTAAATAGCCTAAAATGTACTTAGATAATTGTCTAACTATAACCTTTTTCTTTTGTTGGCTGGGGCCATAGCATTTATGATACTGATAAATGTCAGATTCAGAGCTGTTCATTGGTAGTTCTACAGAAGAGGAGCCAGTGCAGGAGGAGGATCTTCCTACTACCATTTAGTTAGATTTTCTTTTCCTTTTCTGCAGTGAATTTGAGAGATCTTTTCTTTCTTTTATTTGAATCTGTAATAATTAAATTCTGGATGTATTTTCTTTCTGCACTTTAGCTGGGTTACTATTTCTTTTACTCTTTTATACTATGTAGTGATGTGGATGTTATATTATCTTATTTTCTGCTTCAACTACCTTGATCTATATTGATGTGTGTTCACAGTTCCAGGAGACAAGTCCTTGGCTTAAGGCGAGTTAGGTCTTACCTGACTTTACTTAAGTTGGAGATTTGTCATAGTTGGAGCACCGCACTCCTCGTGTTTATGCTAATAGCAGTATTAGCATGGCCATAGAGGGTACATGGCCCCACACTTTCCATCCTCCAAAGATAAACACCATAATAATATAATACATTTCAACTTTTTGTTACAAGCCTTATGATAATTTTTGCATATTAATAAGAGGTAAGCATAATAGAATGCATAATCAAGATTTAAAAGAAAATGTCTCAAAGTATGTATGCTGAAATAAAACTTATAAGTAGATCTACGTACCTGACTGTTTTGAGAAAAATACAATCAAATCAATTCCTTTGATCTGCCAAATAATGATTTAAGTTTATGATCTAGGTCTCTAAATCTTCATTCGATAGAGGAGAACATGTTTGGGAGGATAGATATATTTTTCCTTAATTAAATTTACTAATCACTCACTAATCACTTTAACCCTAAATTAACAAATAATTAAACTAAGTGAGCTTTGATTTTAGTAGTCTTAGTGTTTATTGACTTCTTAGACATAGTAGAACCTATTAGTAGCTTAAGATTGCAATTTTCACATCAGCCTAGAGCCTAGTGACAATCTCTGTGAGAGTTGTGTGCCCACTTATTTTGCTAAGCAGAAACGTTGATGCGTGTGAGCTGAGAGCCACGAGTAGAGCTCCATTGCTCATTTTAGGCTTAAGCGAGGATCTAGATGCATAATGTGCTATGGGTGAAGTGATGAAACCCATTAGCTCTATAACTCATTTCCTTAGCTAAACCTAGAATTGATGCACGTGAGCCATTAGTGGAATCAAGCTCATGTGACACAAGTAAAAATAAGGATTTCATAATTTAGACATAGCATTGAATTCTATTTTGATCACATGAGTGTTTAAGTGCCAAGGTTGAACTTTAGTGAGTTCATCTCTGAGCACTAGGCAAGACTTAGCTAACCTAGGGGATAATCCTAAAAAAAGCTACATCTCTTGATTAATAATTACACAATCCAATTCATTAGACACTAAGTCAATGAAGAAGAGTTCTTACATAAAAACTCAAGGAATCGCATAGCTAAACCCAACTCTAACTACTTTCTCTAAATGTAGTTTCAAACCTAAGAAACTCTGATTGCCTGACTAAAAGCAAAAACAACCACTTTTTGAACACTTGAACATTAGTTAAATCAAACATACTCTAGTAACAGAAGGAGACAATTCCCTGAGGATGATAAATCTCAGGACTTCACAATCCCCTATTACTTCTGACCACGTGCACCTGCGTGTGAGCACAGACGTGTATTTACAATCTGTCAAGTTTTTGGCAACGTTGCCGGGGAATGATATATTCATTTGATTAAAGATAGTTTGAGACTAACTAGTGATTTGAGATATTACTACACAAACATCTTTTATGTTTAATTGATACCTAACTTTTTCTTTTGTAATTACTATTTTTGATTTTCTTTTTCTCGCTCTGCATTTCAACTATAGTGGTGTACTGCAATCTTTTTGAGTAAGTTATGCATGCATAGATGTAATCTTGATGACTTTTAGTTTGATCCTAAAATTGAACGTACTTTATTAAGACTTAGATGTTTGTAACTTAGACCAAACACAGTACACACTAAGATGGACTATAGGGAAAAAAATCTTGGAGAGGTTCACCAACAACAAGGAGGTAGAGCACTTAGAGATTACACTTTACCTTTAGTTAGAGGAATTCTCCATGCAATGTTAAGGCCTAATATAGAAGCTAACATCTTTGAAATAAAAGGATCAACTCTCCAAATTATCTAGAACAATCAATTTAGTGGCTCGGCCATAGAAGACCCAAATTCACATATTTCTAATTTCTTAGAAATTTGTGATACCTTTAGGTTTAATAGTATCAATAGCGATCCAATTAGTTTGAGACTATTTATCTTTTCACAAAGAGATCTAGCTAAATTAAGGTTGAGCTCTTTATTTGGAGATTCAATCTGTATGTGGGAAGACTTTGCTAGAAAATTCATAGCTAAGTATTTTCCTCCAGCTAAAACCGTGAGGTTAAGGAATGAAATTTCCAACTTCTCTCAAAAGATGGAGAGAGCCTGTACAATGGGTGGGAGAGATTTAAGAAATTTGACCTTTTGGATGCAAGTGTAGCTATTCTATAACAAACTAAATGCACCAATGAGGGCACTCATTAATGTAGCCATCGGAGGATCTCTTCGTAACAAGACCCAAGAGGATGCATTTGACCTTTTGGAGGAGATGGAGAATAATGCTTATCAATGGTCAATTGAGCAGTTTAACTCCAATAGAAAAGAGGTTAAAAAAAGTAAATGAAACCGATCAAATATCGACCCTTCAAAGAGAAATTGAACTGCTGAATCAAAGAATAGAAAATACGAGCGTGAATGTAGTGCAAGAATACCATTGTGAGCTATGTGGGGGGCAGCATAACAATGAGAGCTACAATTTAAATAATCCCTTTGCGCCATCCCATTCTGAGCAAGTAAATTTTCTGAGAAACAATAGCAATAATAATAAAAACTATCAAAATAATATATACTCCAAAACCTATAATCCAGGATGGAAAAATCATCCCAACATTTTTTGGAGTAATGGGGGAAATCTAGGAAATTTCAATAATGGAAACTCAACCCAAAATAGACAAGCTCAATACTATAACAGTTCATACCAGCAACATCAAACTAGAAATAAGAAGAAGGTCTAGAAGGAGCATTCTAACAGCTTAAAGCCAAAACCATTCAGTTTATAAAAAGAACATAATTCACCATAAACTATCATGATGCTTCATTCCAAGAGATTAAATTTTCCCTAAGGAACATTGAAGTTCAGCTAGGATAGATTTCCCAACAACTATCTGCTCGACAACAGGGAATGCTACCCAGTTTGACTGAAGTGAACATAAGGGAAATGGTTAGTGCTATAAATTATGATCAAATAAGAATGGATGGCCTAGTAGGTACCTCAAGGAGAGAGAATGAAGAGAAGAAAAATTGGATGGCTAGTACTAAACATTTAGAAAGCAAACTAATCACTGAAAAATGTGGAGACCCTGGAAGGATTAACATCCCATGCTTCATTGAAGGAGAGGTTCTTTTTGATCACTTGTGTGATCTAGGAGCCTCAGAATTGCGATGCCCTTTCATATATATGAACAGCTAGGAATTAGGGAGATGGAGGATACCCCAACAATTTTAGAATTTGCTTACTTAGATCCAATGACCCCGCTTGGTGTGGTCAAATACGATGGTGTGGGTTAAGGAAGCTTTAGAGTTCCAACTGATTTTATAATTTGTGAATGGTATAGGTGAATGAAAATTCCACCATCATATTCAGAAGACCCTTCCTAGCAACCATCCAGGAAATCATTGATGTAGAAAGGGGGATAATGACTGTAAGGATAAATGGAAGATTGAAGAATATAGATCTCATGCCCATATTATTTAACTAAAGGAATGTCAAATTAATGTGGAGAAGAAAATAGAGAGAAGAGAAACCTTCAAATGATGTTGAATTAGAAGATCACCAATTAAATGATCTAGAATTAGAAAACACAAAAAGCAGTTCATCTGGAGGAAGTATGAAAGAGAACGTAAAACAAAAAAGAAAACTAGATGGGGGAAACAAAAGAAGTAAGGCATCCTAGCACCTCAAACTATTACAAAAGAAGCAAAGAGTAAAAAAATGGAAGTCTAGGTTCGAGCACAATTTCTGTTAGTGCTCACCCACATACTTCAAAAATCTAGAACGAGATCTCTTCGGATAATTAGAGGTGTTAGCGCTTAAAATGGTCGGGTTGATGACGCTAAACCAAGCGCTGCATGGGAGGCAACCCATGAATATATTAGGTTGTAACTCTTTTCTTTAATCATAGTTGTTTCAATTTTTCTTATTTAATTATGTTGGTTAAAATGCACTCCCCAATTTGCTACTCGCTTAACTCATTTGCATTGCTATAATTTTGGCACAACGACTGTGCACTTTTGTCCTGAAATCATAATTGCAAAAATGTTTGTTAATAAAGATAATTACAAACTATGTTATGAGGATAGTGAATCAATAGGTTGAACAAGCTTAGCAACCTCCAAATTAAATCATGCTCCTAATCTCAATATAAATCTATGATGCCAAGAACTTTAGTATGGGGAAGGCAATAAGGGATAACTAGAGAAAATAAGAGTATGGTGTGATTAAGAAAGTGCTAGGCTTCTATAGGACTTACTGATTGCAATGATTAATCAATTGGATGAAGAAAAATATCTCTCCCTTGAGCAAAATTTCAAAATCAGAAGACAGGAAAATGGATGAAGAAAAATATCTCTCACAATAAAAAATCTAATGAGAACAAGCGGGATGAAGAAAAATGCCTATCCAAAAATGTAACTCTTCATTGCAAATTTAGAAGAAGAAGCATATATAGCTCATAAATTCTAAAATAACACCATGCTTAAGTTATTCAAAGCATGAGCTCTCAACTCTCCCCAATACAATTGATCAAGGCAATGAAATGAAATGTAAATGAGAAATGGGGGTAATGATGAGAATAAAGAGCATACATTAATTTGTATAGTTGACAATGTTCAAACCATGGTACCAAATAGTAAACAAGCCTAAAAGAGACAAATACGTATTACATAAAATGCTTATTTAGAGAAAAAATGCAATCATTTATCCAAAAAGTACTTCAAGTCTTACTCGAGGATGAGCAAGAGGTTAAGTATGGGAGTGTGATAGACCTAATAAATATAGACAATTTTTGCAAATAATTAAATAAATTTTCTTAAAATTATGATGTCTTGGGTTGTACATTCTTACATTTCAGGATAAAAGCCCAAAAAACCATGAAAGGAATTGAATCTAGCTATAGTACAAAACGTTGCATGCTACTGCACGTCGTAGAGGGTTCAACTCGAGAAGTCAGTGCTGTCGCACGCTATAGCGGGTTCAACCTGAGAAGGCAGCGATACTATGCCCCTTAGTAGACTTAACCTGAGAGCAAGGTGCTACCGCGCAATGAGTAGGATTCAATAGAGAGCTAGGCGCTACCACGTGCCGTAGCGATTTAAACCCGAGAAAGCAGTGCTATCGCATGCCTTAGTAGGCTCAACCTGAGAGCAAGGCGCTACCGTACGCCATAGCGCCCACAAGATAAAAAGTTTGGCGCTATTGCGACCATAGTACCTGTCACATTTCCTGCCCAGTAATAAGTAATTAACATGGCATAGGGAAGGAAAAAAATACATAAATTTTTCCATTCCCACATTCAATTATTTATTACAAACTATTAAAACTCTTTGTTTCCAAGGGACGCAATAGAATAATTCCAAATCTCAAGAGAAGAAAAAAGGTAGCAGATTTAAATACTAAAGGTAGTGACACAGAACTATAAAAGCCAAGGAGAAAGGCTAAGAAAAGGGTTTCCAGTTTGTAGTTCAAAGAGCTAAGAGTCTGAGGCTGCTGTAGGATTAGGAATGAGAGTCCCCCCAATCCAATGAAGGAGAAAAGTCTGCACTAAAAGAGAAAGCATCAAGCACAGGAAAATGAAGGGAGAAAGAGCTCTGAGATAGAGAGAAAGCCTGGCGAACGCGATAGCAATTCCCTAATATTGTATCCCCCTCTTGCTCATTTTCTTTTCTGTAAGAGCCATTTAAACGATTCTAATTCTTTGTATTTTTCCTTGTATTTGCTTTTTAATGGCAGCTTAAAACCTCCTTGAGGAAGGTTGAGCGTATGCTTGTAATGTGTTGGGAATGTAGTGTCTGTACTGTTCAATTTTAATGGAAGCCTATTAATAATTTCATTGTGATTGATTGTTGAGAATGATGAATTAGATAATGTAGTATCTAATAAAATAATATTTAACGCAAAGGACAATTTTAAGTTACAAAAACCATCGAGCCTTTGAACAGCTTAGAGCCTAGGGTGTGCATATTGAGCATATATGCTATGAATATCAGTGAGAATATTCACTTTTCAAAAATAACCGATGCTAATCCTTGGAATAAAGTAGTCAATAGAGTTGTGGAATAACCAATGATCTCTGAGCTCCATTGCTCACCGTTGGCTTACGCAAGGAATACGTGCACATCAACCTAAAGCACAGTGACAAGCTTTATAAGCGTTGTATGCAGGCTTATTTTGCTAAGCCGAGAAGTTGATGTGTGTCAGCCAAGAGCCACGAGTAGAGTTCCCTAGCTCATTTTAGGCTTATGCGAGGATCTAGATGCATAATGTGTTATGGGTGAAGTGACATAACCCATTAGGTCTATTGCTTGTTTCCTTAGCTAGGCCTTAAATTGACGCATGTGAGCCATTAGTGGAATCAAGCTCATGTGCCGCATAACTACAAATAATGATTTCATAACTTAGACGTAAGCAATAAATTCTATTATGATCACATGAGTGTCTAAGTGCCAAGGTTAAACCTTAGAGAGTTCAACTGTATGCACTAGCCCTGACTTAGCAAACCGGGGGGACACTCCTAAAGAAAGCCACATCTCTTGATTAATAATTATACAATCTAATTCATTGGACACTAAGTTAATAAAGTAGAGTATTTACATGAAAAATCAAAGAATTGCATATCTAAACCAAACTCTCCCTATTTTCTATAAACATAGTTTCAAACACCTGACTAAGTTGAAAAACATCCACTTCTTTAAAACTTGAATATTAGCTAAATCAAACTTACTCTAATAACAGAAGGAAATCATTCCTAGAGTATGATAAATCTCAGGACTTCACAATCCCTTATTACATCAGACCACGTGCACTTGCGTGTGCGCACAAATGTGTATTTATATTCTATCAACTACTTAAGTGAGAAGTTAAACGATGCCAAACAAGCATATTCAACCTATGATCATAAATTGTATGCCATTAATATATACCTCAAAATGAAAGTATATTAAACAAAAAATTCTCTCATACCAAACTAGCCAATCTCCCAAAATGAAATTTATAACTCTCATATTTATATTAATTCTCTCCCTTTTACAACACAAATAAAGCTCAAAATAAAGCTAATAAAATCTAAACATAAGATTTAATATAAAATAAAATTAAAAAAAATGAAAATGACTTCAATTAGAATGGTTTTTTCTCTTAAAGGCTCTTATAATTAAAATGTTATGCCATTCTCGAATCCCTTAAACATCGCACTACCTCTTGCACAAACAATTCATTATTCCATGGACCATCAAGCCTTACATACATTAACACCCAAAATAAATTCAACCACCATCATGCCATGTGGATTGAATACCTTCATTGCTACACTTTCATTATGAAACATAAGGCTGACATTGAGAACAAACCCACATTTGCACTTTCTCAATTCATGTTAGTTGTCACATCCATGACCACTCAAATCTTGAGATTCAATAGACTTAAGTATGATTATTCCACATGTCTTGACTTCCATCTCATCTGCACCAAATATCAAGAATAATTCCATCTTACCCATTCAGCATATCACTTAGTCGAAGGATACAAATTTTGTGGACCATTATTGTTCATTCCTCACACCTAGTTAGGATATTTTTGATTCAAAAATTATATTTAGGAGAGATTGCTAGCCATTTTGGATGTGACAAAACAATTCATTTTGTAGAGAATAAATTTTGTCCGTCCCTTCTTAAAAAGAGATATAGAAAAATTTCTAAGCAAATACTACATTTGCCGAACTTTAAATATGACAAAAATGACCTTGGAAAGATATTTCAATGGATTTTTTCTTAGGACTACCTCAAACTATTAGGTGACCTGATAGTATATTGTTTGTAGTTGATCGATTATTGATGATGCCCATTTTATTTTGTGTTCAAAACTAATGATGTCTCACACATAGCCAAACTATTTTTTAGGGAAATTGTTAATCTTAAAAATTTTTCTAACACTATAATGTCTGATAGAGATGTCATATTTGTATCATATTTTTGGAAAACTCCTTGGAAATGCCTAATAACCCAACTAAAATTCTCATCCGCCTTTTGCCCCAAGGCTGACAAATAAACTAAGGTTATCAATAAGAGATTTTGAAATCTGTAGTTGATCAAATATTGATGATGGCCCATTTTATTATTTGTTCCCAAGCCAATGCTGTCTCACACTTAGCAAAACTATTTTTTAGGGAAATGGTTTATCTTAAAAATTTTTATAACACTATAGTGTCTCATAGAGATGTTATATTTGAATCATACTCCTAGAAAACCTTATGAAAATGCCTAGTAACCCAACTAAAATTCTCACCCGCCTTTCGGCCCTAGGTTGACGGATAGACCGAGGTTATAAATAAGAGCTTAGGAAATCTCAAAAATAGTTGGTGAAAACTTAGGGAATTGGGATATGCACTTTCCATTGCATTATATCTCAAACCACTAAATGCACTCCTTTTGAGATAGTCTATTTTTAAAATCCAAGAAAACCTTTTAAATTGATTGATCTTCCTCAACATACCTTTTATGATGCTGCATTTACTTTGGCACAATAATTTCACAAATTATATAATGAAGTAAGGACTCAAATTGAAAAATCATATAGGGAATCGAAAGATGGATAATTGACAAACAATTTATGTACATCTGCGCTCACACGAAAGTGCACGTGGTATGAAGTAATATCGGGATGATGATATCCTGAGATTTATTGTCCTCTGGGAATGATATTGGTTTTGTTACTAAAGTGTACTAGAATTCACTAATATTTGAATGATGATTTGAGTATGTTTTTAGTTTGGTCCTAATCTTAGAAAGTAAGAGTTTTTTTTATTAGAGACTTCTCTTAGAGAAAATAGGGAGAGTTGGGTTTCAGCATGCAATTTGTCAAGAAATTATGCAAGTACTCTTATATATTAATTTAGTGTCAAATCAGATGAACAAACTATTTTTATCAAGAGACATAATCATATTTGGGGTGTCCCCCAAATGTACTATATCTAACCTAATTCTCAGAGATGTACATGTTAATGTTCAATCTCGGCACATAGGCTTTCATGTGATCATTAGTAATTGAATTCAACACCTACATTTAAGTTATGAAATCTACAATTTTAGTTTTGCATAAAATGAACTTGATTACTTTAATGGCTCACATGCATCAATTTTAGGTTTAGCTAAGAAGATGACCCATTGGGCTAGACGGGCTATGTCACATCACCCTTAGCATAAAATGCATCTAACTCCTCACGCAAGCTTAACATGAGCTAAGGAGCTCAACTAGTGGCTCTTGGCGTCACATGCGTCAACTTCTCAGCTCAAAAAGGAGTCGTGCAATAACTACCATCATGCACATACTTCTTACATTAAACTAATGGTGAACAATGGAGCTTCGAGATCCTTAAATTTTCCTTAGCTTAATTAACGTATTTAGATTTAAGGGGTTACTCTAGCCATTATCACACAACAAATGTTGTCATTGACATTCGTGGCGAGGACACTCAACATGCAAACCCGTTGTTCTTAGTGCTTTTTGGAGCTCAAAGGGTTTTATAATTTTAAATTCAGTCATTTATTCAAAATATCTTCATGTTAACATTCACTATCTATTTCATTCTTCACAGCATTTAATCTCAAGAAATATGATCAGAATACATTCATTAATATTTCAAAGAGGACAAACACTTTTATTTCTTGAATTATTACATGCGAACACCCAACCTCCCCCATGGAGGGCTTAGGCTGCCATTAATAAGAAAACACAGAAATGCTTATAAGCACTAGGAAGCCTTTGCATGGATTTTACAGGAAAGAAAATAAGTAAGAAACTAATACGATGTAGGGAACTATAGTCACATTCATCAGCCTGTCTTTCCTTCTCACAACTCTTCTCCCTTGTGTTCCAGTACTTGGTCCTCTCTCCTTCAAGGTACAACCTTCTCCTTCCTTGGGCAAGGGGAACTCTCCTTTTATTCTCTTGCAGAAGCTGATGGTTAAAGTCTCTTTACTATGCGAAGATCAAGAACCCTCACTTAATCTTCAATTTTTTTTTATAGACTCTTTCCAACTACTTCAAAATTAATTCAACCATTAACTCCTCATTTAGAAAGTTGTGTTTACCTTAAATGTTTATTCTTTTAGTCTCTTGGTAATGAACAATTTCAGTTGTTTAGCATTTAAGTCTTGCTGTGGGAAGATAATTAAATCAAACTTTTGGCTTTCCTTATGTTGATTTAAATATTATTGCTAGGAAAAATTTTGTCGGGTGCTACGACATGTAGTAGTACCAGGGTTTCTATCTTGATGAGCTACGGTGCGCAGTAGCGTAGGGCTTTCTGCTTTGATAGCGTTACAATGCACGATAGAGTCATGCTCTTAAACAGGGAGTGCTGTGGCACACGGTAGCGCTAGGGTCTCAGTTTTAATTCTAACATGGTGCGCGGTAGCTCCAGTGTTTCTGTATTTGGCCCGCAACAGTGCGTGGTAGCTCTTGTGTTTTGGTCTTTTGATTCGCTGTAGTGCGCAGTAGTGCCATACTTTTGAACAGTAAATTTATTTGAAGCGCTAAGCAATATTTTAATTCCTCTACAGTGCACAGTAGTGTCCGTTTCTTGATCTTTGGCCCTCTGCAGCACGTGGTAGTGCTAAAGTTTCAATCCTTGGACACTACGGTGCGCGGTAGCGCAATATTTTGAATAATTAAATTTTGGAAAATATTATACATCCGCTATGGTGCACGGTAATGCTAGAGTCTCTTTTGAAGGTCCACTACAGCGTGCAATAGCGTGGCTATAGCGCCTCGCCCCATCACCGCGCGTGCAAGAAGAGATAATCAATAAACTAGTTGTGGCGGCGGAACGGTGCGTCACTCGGGAAGGCATAACCCATCTTCCCGATTATAGATAAAAATTGAGCCACACTGAAGGATATTGACTTAAACCCACGAGTAGGATCGAGAGTCAATACTTAAGGTAAGAGTTGAATACTTATCTTACATATTAGACTAACACATATATTGACTTATCAAGTAAATAAGAAATCCAATATATGTCTTAAAAATTATTAGCATTTCTAGGATCCTGATCACATCACAATACTAAGTATAAGTATAACATAATAGAGTGTGGAAGCCAAAGCAAAACATCTAGAATATATTCATCATGTAACAGTAGTAACATTCATCTCAGAAAAGAAAAGTAATAATACAACTAGAATTATTACAAACTATTTTAGAAATGATGCGAAAGTAAAGTTCATCTAAAGTACTGAAAGCAGAAACTGTAAAGTAAAAGGTCGAAGATAGACCCACTAAGGCTTGACGTACTGCTCCTGGATCTCCTACAAGTCCTCCTGCCATGACTCAACAAGCTGCTCGGGATCTAGAAAATTGCCAGATCCCAAAAGTATCCTGTGTTAGACAAGAAGTCTAACACATCGCAACTAAACTAAGTAGTACTAAAGTAAAATGAAAATATGCAGTAAAGTAAATAAAGCAGTAGAAAAAGCTGTAAAGGCACTGAGTAACTAAAACTTTAAAGACTGAACAAAGTAAAACAGAATTGAGATCTGAATACTGAAAGTAAGTGAAAACATCAAATGTTCTGAAACTAATATAAAAATGTCCAATGCTGCACTATATGTCACTGGGATCATGCATCCAAATATGCCACAACATGGTATGCCACATATATGTAACAGAACTTTCAATGAATGGCTATGAGTAGTACGGTCCAATATATACATACATCTAGTTGGGAACATCATTTATTATGATGCCAATGCATCTTGAAATTTGCTAGTCAATGTATGCAACATTACGTAACCCATAAATCATCACCGATACTCATACATCACCACTGAATTCATTCATCATGCTCATGCTCATGCTCATGTTCATGCTTCTATACTACATAAGTTAAAATATAGAATTCCATAAATGTTTTGAATATCGATAAAGAATTTAAAGTCCCCATTGTGCAGAATCCTGCTAAAAAGATTATGACTCCTAGATTCTAGTTTGATAATCTGTTAAAGTTGAGATTTCAGTTATAAATCATCAGATAGGGAGGTGATATATACATATATAGCATGTTTCCAAGAATATGTAGTCTTTTAATTCTTAGTTTGATTAAGCCACCTTAACAAAGTGATCTTCGATAAGAGGCATTACTCGATGGCAATTTCTATCTCAAGCTAAGCTATTAAACTACCCAAATCACAAGCACACGTAGTGATCTAAAGAGGGTGGCTAGGATCACATAGTTTGCTTGAAGCACACGTGTTGAAGCAATCTTCGGTAGAAGGCATCACCCGATGGTTATTTTTATTCAAACAAGCTAATGATCTAAATTCCCTAATCGAATTACTCATAGAATTGAATGATTTAGTCTAAATGAGACTATGCCCGACTAAACTCGTAGGATAGAACACAGACATAATCTATACTAAGATACATCAACCAATCCTGTATATTATTGTAATAACCCATACTATGGATATACCCTACTGTACCATCCAATAATCAGGGTTTAGTAATTCTATTAATTTAACAAGGATTTATTAAGACTATCAATATATATACTAAATGGGTGAGTCCTACACAAGGCTCCAAGAATGTGATCAAAAGATCACCCAATATAGATTCTACCATAAGGAAGAGGTTCCAGTCTAAGTATTTTAGGTGAATTCTACCATGAGGTATTAAGATCAACTTCTAAGGTAAAAAGAATCATCTAAGATTCTACCTCAACAAATTGCAAAGGTCCTTCCTATCTTAATATATCATTAATTAAGGTCTTAAAGAATATTTCAGACACGAGCTTACAGTGGGATTCTTGAGATCTCACACATTTAATTATAATGCTAACTTTCTAGGTTTTGTTTATTAATTAAGTTTAGAGTGATCAGATCAGAAGATTCGATCATCTGATCACATTCTATTCTAAAATAATGGGAATGAATCAAAGATATTCTTATAGTTAGATCAGTTATTAAATCAATATAATTTTATTAATCATCTTATGCTAATAGTCTAATATAGGAGAAAAATAAGGATCCAAAGCTTAGATTCAGATTATTAAATCATATGGATTTATTATTATCCTTAACATTTCAAATTCAATGATTTAAGATCAATACTAAATCAGATGCATTATTAGAATAATGTCAATTACAATATCTTATAATCAAGTCAAGTGATTAAGGGTTTAAGAGTTTGGATCTTAATCAAGTAGATTAGGGTTTAACCCCTACTCTTATTTAGTTAAGATCAATTATTTATTTATAGGTCAAATGTCAAATCAGTGGATTGATGATGTATTTTTGGTGGTAATCTTAGACTTAGATCAAGTCTTGATAGCTTGATCAAAGTCTTAAGACTTCATAAGATTAACTAAGATAATTAAGTTCTCAATTTAAGTTTGTTGAATTTATCCATCATAAATTGACATACATAGTTTAAATACATCTAACTCACTGTTATGAAGCATGTTAATAGAAAAGTTTAGAAAAGCAGAAAGTAATTAGTGCTAATTAAACCCTAAACTAATTCAAAAGGATTAGCACCTAATTACAAATCTAACCATCAGAATTTCATATAACTTGGCAAAATTAAACTATATAAGCATGTGAACAATCAAAGACAAACTTTACTAAATTTGGATAATTAAAAACCCTAATTTTTACTAATCAAGGTTTTACAAGATTAGGGCATAAATTAAAATATAGAGATCAGAAAATTAAACTACTTAGCACATGCATTCTATTGATCACAAGGAAATTAATGGCACCATAACCTTGCAATTTTGCTAAGTATACATGCTAATCAACTCTAATTAAGATCTACAATAATTAGGCTAAAATAGAAAATCCAACCATTAAAAGTTAAGTATTATTTTATATTCAAGTTACTGATGATTTTTTGATTAATTTGATATATAATATCATAGAGTTTGAATCAGTGGATCAAAAGTTATCACATTAATTTAAATTGCATTTTTTCTAATTAAATATTCCTATGATTGGATTTATTGGAATATTTTTCTTAAGGAAAATAAATCCAATTAATCAGATTTATTTAAAATAGGTTCGGCCCGATTACAAAAGATGCGGATCTGCGGGGCCGAGGAACCCCGGGACTGTCGCGCCATGCAGGTAACGGGTCGGCCCGACCTGCATAGTGGCTTCATCCCCGACCCCTCGTCCTGACGGAATACCTAATTAAGGAAACCCTAATATGCTAATTCCCATGCACCCAGACCATGGCACGACCAATCGACGGTCGCTATACATTCACCGTAGCCAGGTGCATCGATGGAGACCCGAAGCCCTCTGTGAGGTGGTCTGGAATGTCGGGACATTACTCACCTGAGAGCTCCCTTAATGGAGCTACTGTGGGGAGACAATTCTTCCCACAAAGGCCATGCTAGACCCAGGACTCGACCTCTACACCCTCAGGTAGGTGAGACGGATTGAAGCGCTTAAGTCTAAGGACCTGATGTGGGCTAAAACACTGGGACATTACTAGATCCTGAAGCATTCTTATGGACTTAACCCAAGTGATCATTTAATTGGTCGGGGATAGCTCAGGGCACAATTACAATCATAATGAGTTTGAAATGACAATACACATCAATAAGCATCAAATGGAGATGAGCCCGAGCCTCATTGGCTCAAGGCTTGCAAATGGGGTACCTGGTTCGATGATGGAGCTCGGGGTACTTGACAGATGTTGGACCCGCACAGTGGATCCCAGCCATTTAATTAGTTTATGAGGTATAAATGCTAACTTGAAATGTTGGAACCCTAAAATGCAATTAGACTATTTTATTTCACATTGAATTATGGTCTAAATGATCTCCAAATTTTATCAAACTTTCACTCCTAGCTAATTTGGGGGTGAGAAATTCAAAAATGCAATCAGATTTTAATTTTGAGATCAAAATATTTTAGGTCTAATCTAGGGCATCTAGACTAATCAAAATGCCATCTTAACTTAGAGAAGTCCAATTGACTACAAACTTTTAGGATTAACTTAACTTGATGTTCTAAAATAATGGGATCAAAATTAATGCTCAATTATGCTAGAATTTAACATGACAACAACCTAGGGTTGTTACACTCCCCCACTTAAAAACGATGTCTTCCTCGACATCACCATAAGAGAGAAGACACGAGTACATAAATCTTAAGAATAGACTTACAATTCCAAAAAATTAACGGGCACCTAGATTCTTAAAGAGACTGGGATACTTTTTTCGCATATCAGCCTCTTCCTCCCAAGTAGATTCTTCTAAAGAGCGATTCCTCCACTGAACCTTTACCATTGGGATTGAGGATTTCTCAGTTGCTTTTGATCATGAGCTAAGATCTTAATTGGCTCCTCCATTTAAGAAAGATTCAGTTGGAGAGATACGACTGTAAGTTGAATTAGATGAGATGAATTACAAAGACATCTCTGTAGAGAGAAGTATGGAATCCATTATGGATTGCAGAGAAATATTTAAGAAGCTTCAATCTATAAGCTACGGAACCTATCTTTTCTATAATCTCAAATGGTCCAACATAGCAGGAACTTAACTTCCCCGCTACACCAAAACAATATACTCCTTTCATTGGACTGACTTTAAGGTACACAAAATTTCCAACATCAAATTCTAGAGTACGGTGATGAGCATCATGGTACTTACTCTGGCGATCTTGAGTTGCTTTGATTCTTTGTTGGACTAGTTGAACCTAACAATTAGTTTCATCAACTAATTCTGAGCCATACAATTGCACACTACCAATTTTAGACCATGCTAAGGGAGTATTGCACATCCTGCCATACAAAGCTTCATATGGAGCCATGCTGATACTCGCTTGATAATTGTTATTGTATGCAAACTCCACAAGAGGAATATGATCTTCCCAAACACCTCTAAAATCCAAAATACAGAGACGAAGAAGATCTTCCAAGACTTGATTGACCCATTTCATTTGACCATCGGTCAGAGGGTGAAAAGCGGTGCTCATGGCTAGGGTAGTCCCCAAGTCTTGATGCACTACTTGCCAGAATTTAGAAGTGAAACAGCTATCTCAATCATATACGATAGATCTTGGAATTCCATGGAGCCCGACGATTTCCTTGATGTAAAGCTTCGCCAACTTTTCAACAGAATTGGATAAAATGTGCTGATTTGGTCAGTTGATCGACAATGACCTAGATTGATTCGGCACTGGATCTTGATTTAGGTAAACCCATAATAAAATCCACAGAAATATTGATCCACTTCCATTCAGGAATTGCCAGAGGATGAATAAGTCCTCCAAGCTTTTGGTGTTTTGCTTTAACTAAATTGCAGGCATGACACTTTGCTACAAATTCAGCCAAACTTTTCTTCATTCCAGACCACCAGAATGATTTCTTCAATTCTTGATATATCTTAATGCTACCAAGATGCACTTGATAACCAGAATTGTGGCTTTCCACCAGAATTTCTTGATGCATGGATTTGGGAATCCATAAGCGATCTCCTTGGTAGATTACATTACCTCAAAGCTGAAGATCAAAATGACGACCACTTTTGACCTCCAATTTAAACTTCAGATAGTCTTCATCCTTGGTTTGGGAGATGGAGATATCATGAAGAAATGTTGGTTCAACGGTACTCATAGATATCAGTTTGCTTATCATAGCACCATGAGCTGGCCAGATATCAAGCCTTCTGAATTCTTCCTCTAAAGGACTTAAAGCTATTAAAGAGGAAAGTATAGCATGACGACTAAGCACATTAGCTACAACATTCGCTTTTCCTGGATGATATTGGATACTCAAATCATAATCGCTTATTAACTCGAGCCTTCTTCGATGTTGGCAATTTAACTCATGCTAGGTGAAAGTGTACGTTAAGCTATGATGATCGGTGAATATAGAGCACTGGATGCCATAAGGATAAGGATGCAAGATTCTTAGAGCAAAAACAATAGCTGCTAAATCGAGGTCATGAACAGGATAGTTTTTTTCATGCAATTTTAGCTAACGAGACACATAAGCGATAACTCTTCCTTCCTGCATTAGCACACATCCCAAGCCTATGCCAGATGCATCAGTATAGACTTGGTAGTGGAGACCTTCTTTAGGCAAGGCTAGAATTGGCACTGAGGAAAGAGCATCTTTTAACGATTGAAACGCCTTCTCACACTCTGGACTCTAGATAAAAGATACTGCCTTCTGTGTCAAGTTTGTGAGAGGAGATGCGATTTGTGAGAAGCCTTTGAAAATTTTCTTATAGTAACCTGCTAGTCCAAGAAACTTCTGATATCGATCATGGATTTTGGTTGTAACCAATCTTGAATTACGCTTACTTTATTTTGATTGACTTTGATCCCATGAGAGTCTACGATGTTGTAACAACCCTAGGTTATTACCCTGCTATATGTATAGCTTAATCAATCTTTAATTTTAATACCATTGCTTATATAACATCAAATTGAGCCTATCTAGAAAATTTGATGTCCATTGGACTTCTTTAAGTTCAAAATGGACTTTTGATCAGTCTAGATACCCTAGATTAGAACTAAAATATTTGATCTCAGAATTAAATTTTGATTGCATTTTTGAATTTCTCACCCCCAAATTAGCTAGGGATGAAAGATTGGTGCAATTTGGAAATCATTTAGCCATAATTCACATTTAATTAAAATGGATTAATTGCATAAAAGGGTTCCTAATTTTTCTAAATTGCAAATATACCTTTTAAACTAAATTAACAGCCGGGATCTGCTGTGCGGACCGCGGCAATCCATTGCGGGCCCCAGGTCATGCGACAGCGGAGTCCCGCAAATCTAACCATCATGCTTATCTAATGGACAGCTAGGATTAGATCCAGCAAAACTACGGATCTGCCATTGGATGCATCCCGTGAATCCTATGGCGCGGATTTAATCGGATCCGGCCATTAGGATCTAGAGGATCAGGACCGTTGCGTCTTCCTGATTGATCAATCAGATGGCTTCGGACCCTCCCGCCACTGTGGAGATTCATCTCTACTCGCTCGCACGCCATACGAGATCCTCCCCATACTGCTAACTACCCTCCTTTTCTCCCACTAGCGCCTCCAGCTCAGCAAGCCATTGGAGATCCTCCCATTATGGCGAGGTGCCCCAATAGTGCCTCGTGGCCCGGCCGAGCACGAATCAGAAATTTGAGAGCTTGGCCATGGCCTGACCTCTCGGGTCCTCCCCAACCTAAGCCAACCCTCTGGAACCTTCCCCATTCCCTGCTGAAGCTATAAATAGCCTCAGCACCCCTTCTTGATGCCTTTTGCTGCTTAATTGGGTCAAATTTCTCCTCTACCCCAAAGTTGCCATTACTGTTCAGCCGAGCTCTCCCAGGCATTCCCGACATGCGTACTGCTGATAGAAGAGTCTCCTGGAGTTCAGAAACTCTTAGAGAAATCTTAGGAAGCTCAGCATTGATCCCTGCGATGTCTACAAGTTCCCCGTCAGAACCAGGTACCCCCTCTTGCTCAGTCTAAGCAAATTGGGCTCAGACTACCTTCCAATTGACTCGTATTCCTGCGTATTGTTGAATCAAACCTAATGCTATTGTAATTGAGCCATAAGCTAGCCCTAATCGACCAAATCGATCGATCAGGCTAAGTCCTTAAGGAACGCCTTGGGTTGAGTAAGGTCCTGATGTTCTAGACCACCTTAGGCCCTCAGACCAGGGCACTTCGATTCATCTTACCTCCCTGAAGGTGTAGGGATCGAGTTCTGGGTCTGGCATGGCCTCAGTGGGGAGAATTGTCTACCCACAGTAGCTCCATTAAGGAAGCTCTCAGGTGAGTAAGGTCCATCCAATCCGGACCCTCTCACAAGGGGCTTCGAGTGTCAATTGGCGCGTCTTGACTAGGGGATCGATTCTCGATCAACCCGAGGTTGTGGCGTGGTCCTAGGCTTCAGATTTGGCCGATTAGGGTTACCTTAATCGGTGAGGCGTCGAGGCTGGCGAGGGGAAGAAGATGGACTGTATGAGTCGGGCCGACCCATGACCCGTGCAGTTTCTCAGGCCGACCCGACCCACGTGTTTTGGATTCGGGCCAATCCCATTTTAAATAATATTCAAATAATTGGAATTATTTTCCTTAAGGAAAATAATTCAATTATTCCAATCATAGGAATTTTATTAAATAAAAATGCAGAATGTATTAATGAAATAACTTTTAATTCATTGGTCCAAACCCTATGATATTATATTTTAACTTGATTAGAAAATCCTCAAGAATAAGAATATAAAATAATATTGAACATCCAATGGTTAGATTTTCCATTTTAGCTTAATTATTGCAGATCTTGATTAGGGTTGTTTAGTAATTATACTTAACCAAATTACATGTTTAGGGTGCCAATAGCTTCCTTATGATTAGTGGAATGAAAGTTCTAAGTAGTTTATTTCTCTGATTTTTATATTTCAACTTATGCCCTAATCTTGTTAAATCATGATTAGTAAAAATTAGGGTTTACAACCATTGGATCTTAGCAAAACTTAGTCTCTGATTAATTGTATGGTAAATTGGAACTTATGTGCCAAATTGCATTAAATTATGATGGTTGGATTTGTATTTATGTGCTAATCCTTTTGGATTGATTTAGGGTTTGATTAGCACTAATTAGTTTTTGTTTTTTGAAAATTTTCTATTAATATGATTCATAACAGTAAGGTAGATGTATTGAAATCATGTATGCAAATTTATGATGTATAAATTGAATAAATCTAAAATTGAGAACCTAAACCTCTTAATTAACCTTTAGAAGTCTTAAAACTTTGATCAAGCTATTAAGACTTGATCTAGGTCTAAGATTATCACCAATAATACATCCCAAATTCATTGAATTGACATTGATTTATGAATAAACATTTGATCTTGATTAGACATGAGTAAGGGGTTAAACCCTAATCTATTTGATTAAGATCCAAACTCTTAAACTTAACTAAATTTAATTGATTATAAGATAATGCAATCGTCATTATTCCAATAATGCATCTAATTTGGTATTGATCTTAAGTATTTGGATTAGACATGTTAAGGTTAATAATAAAGTTATGTGATTACTTAATCTGAATCTAAATTTTAGATCCTTGATTTTCTCCTAAATAAGCCTATTAGCATAAGAAGACTAATAGAATCATCTTGATTGAACAAGTGATCTAACTCTAATAACATCCTTGATTTAAATCCCTTAATCTTAGAATAAGTTATGATTAGATGACTTAATCAACTGATCTGATCACTCTAAACCTAAATGATATGAAAAACCTAGAATGTTAGCATTAGAATTAAGAGTGTGAGATCTTAAGTATTTCAACATAAGGTTGTCTTTGAAATATTTTAAAGACCTAAACTAAATATACATTGAGGTAGGAGAATTTTGTATAACTCGTTGATGTAGAAGCTTAGATGATCCCTTAACCTTAGAAGTTGATCTTAACCTCTCGTGGTATGAATCACTTAAGATATTAGAATGATACCTTTCCTTGTTGTAGAATCTATATTGAGTGATCCTTGATCACATCTTTCTTGAAGCCTTGGATAGGACTTACCTATTTAGCATAAGAATTAATAGTCTTGATAAATCCTTGTTGATTAAATAGAGTTGTATGAACCCAGGTTATTGGTTGGTGTAGTATGGTATACCCATAGTACTGGATATCTTCAGTAGTATTTAGGATTGGTTGATTCACTCCAATGTGAACTTATGACTAGGTGCTATAGGGATTAGACGAATACAGTTCCATTAGAGTAAATCTCCCAATGTTAAGAGTGTATTAAACAGGGACTCATTCCTTAGTTTGTTTATAATACAAATCGCCAATGGGCGATGCCTCCTAGCGAAGACCGCTTCAATAGGTGTGGCTCAAACAAACTAAGTAATTAGAATCACATTCTTTAAGACATTGAGTGTGATTATGAGTTAGGCATCTTAATAACTTAGCTCGAGATACAAATCACCAACGGGTGATGCCTCATATTGAAGACCACTTCGTTAGGGTGGCTTAATCAAACTAAGTGTTAAGAACCACCTTTCTTGCAAATGTGCTAAGTATGTGTATACAATCATCTCATCTAATAATTTTTAAGTAAAACTTCAACTTTAACCAATTATCATTCTAGAAGCTAGGAGTTAGAATCTTTTTAACAAGATTCTGCATAGCGAAGGCCTTGAATTCATTATCGGCATTCAAAGTTTTATGGATTTCTGGGTTTTCCTCATATAGCATAGAAGCATGGGCATAAACATGAACATGAGCATGATGAATGATTCAGTAGTGATGTATGAGTATTAGTGATGAATTATGGGTTACAAAATATAATATATATTGACTGGGGAATTTTAGGATGCATTGACATCACTGTACTGACTTTCCAACTGGGTGTATGTATACATTGTATTGTACGACTCATAATATTTTAGTGATATTTCTATTATATATCTGTGGCATACCGTGTTGTGGCATATTTAGATGAATTATCCCGATGACATATAGTACAACGTTGGACATTTCTATCTTGGTTTCTAGGCATTTGATGTTTTCACTTACTTTCAGCGTTTAGCTTTCAGTTCCTTTTTACCTTGTTAAGTCATTACATTTTTTGGTGGTTCAGTGTTTTACTACTTTTATACAGTTTTGCTTACTTTACTGTTTATGTGTATTTACTTTAGTACTACTGAGTTTAGTTATGTGTGTTAGAGTTCTTGTCTAACATGGGGTACTTTTAGGATCTGACAATTTACTAGATCCTGAGCAGCTTGTTGAGGCAAAATCAGAGGACTTACAGGAGATCCAGGAGGAATACATGGAGCCTTAGTGGACCTGTGTTCTATCTTTTTTACTTTACTACTTTAGTACTTCAGATAGACTTTACTTTTGTGTCATTTAAATTAGTTTGTAATAATTCTGGATGTATTTTACTTTTCTTTTCTGAGATGAATATTTACTACTGCTCTATGATGAATGTATTCTGGATGTTTTGCTTTAGCTTCTGCATTATGTTATTCTGCTATTATGCTTAGTATTGTAATGTGATTAACATACTGGAAATGCTGATATATTGATAATATTTATTGGATTCATATTTAACTCTTTAAATCCAATGTACGTATCCATCTAATACTTAAGGCAAGTATCATATACTTATCTTAAGTATTGACTCTCGATCCTACTCTTGGGTTCGAGTTAGTAGCCCTTCAATGTGGTTAGTTTTAGTTAGCCTATCTGAGAAGATGTTGTTGCTTCCTTCTTGAGTAGCGCACCGCTCCACCGCAGATCTGTTATACCCTTTGCACGCGGCGACGGGGCGGGGCGCTACAGACGTGACCCAAGAAAGCGATTGAGTCAAGCTAGAATTCACATTTGAAATACTTAGCATACAATTCATTACGTCAAAGATCTTCTAATACTAACCACAGATTGTTCTCGTGTTCAGCTTTGCTTCTTGAGTAGATCAAAATATTGTCGATGAAGATGATGATGAATTTATCTAAATATGCCTTCAAAATGCACTGCATTAAATCCATAAAAATGGATGGCACATTGATTAAGCCAAACTACATTATACCAAACATTCAGTGTCTATAGTGGGTTCGAAATGCAGTTTTCTCGATATCTGAATCTTTAACTTGCAGCTAGTGATGCCCTAAGTGCAAGTCTATCTTTGAGAAAACTTTAGCTCTAGATAATTAATCAAAAAGTTCATCGATACGAGGTAGAGGATATTTGTTCTTGATAGTTACTTTATTCAGTTCTCTATACTCGATGCACATTCTCATCAATCCATCTTTCTTCTTCACGAACAATACTGGTGCTCCCCAAGGAGATAAACTCGGCCTGATAAGACCTTTCTCGAGCAACTTTTGAAGCAATGTGTTCAATCTTAAAGCTCCTTAGGCGCCATGTGGTATGGAACTTTTGACAGCAGGTGAGTTCTGGGAATTAATTCGATTGCGAACTTTACTTCTCTAATAGGAGGAAGATCGGGAAGGTCTTCAGGAAAGATATCTAGAAATTCATGAACGATTTGATTCTTTGAAAGGGACATGACTTCTTTCATTTCCCCCAACATTGTTACAAGATATGTGTCGCAGCCTTTCTTCAATAACTTCTCCGCCATCATTGCGTTAATTAGCGACGCTTAAGTACTAAATTTGCCAATGAAGGATTGTGACAAATTTCAACTGCCCAGGGTGATTTGCTTCTTTCGGCAATTAGTTGAAGCTTCGTGTTGACTTAGCCAGTTCATACCCAGGATTACATCAAAATTTGCAATTGGCAAAATGATCAGTTTAGCTTCATATCTATGTTTTCTAGTAGGAATATCTATATTGCAAAACTGTTGGGACTGCATACGGGCTATGGAAGGTAACCCAATGCTTAATGAGTTTGCTAAACAATAGAATGGTAGCTTAAGATTTTTAGCTTAACTTTCCAATATAAAAGAATGACTTGCTCTAGTATCGAAAAGGATGTTACAAGATTTGTCCTCTATCATTAAGGTGCCTATTATAACAGTTATGATAAGGATTTTACTACTAAAACAAAAGAGATCAAATACGGAATAAACATGACTGATTAAGAATTAATTTAAGGCATACCTGAAACCACATCGTTATCTTCAAGAGTAGAGGCGAGAGTTAATATGTATACCCTTGCAGGTGCTGAGGGTCGTTTGTTCTGAGGCCTCTGACCCTGCTTATCCCGGTTCAGCTTTTGCACTGGCACTATTGCCTTAGAGTTTGAGATAGGAGCTAGCATTATAGTAAGAGCAGGCTCTCAACTATTCCTTGGCTGTGCACAGAATGCTTGCTTATGATGGGAGTGATTGATGAGCACTCCATTGGTTGTCATTTTAGCATTGCAGTCAAAATAATGGTGCCCGCTTTGACCACATTTAAAACACACTCCACCAAAGTGGTAGCACTTTCCATATGGGTGGAACCATTTGGGTAGCTAACTTTTGGCTCGACAGGGCGTCTTTACTTTTGATAGGAGCGCTGTGCTCCCTAGGAGGCTTTTGGACCTCCTGGTAGATGATACAGTGGAGTTTGATCCCAGTTGATTGATTATATATATATATATATATATATATATATATATATATATATATGCATGGGCTACAGCATTTCATGGAACCGTTTGCATTCATAATTCTGAGGTTGGGATTGTTCAGCTTCCATATTATATACTTTTGCCATCTTCTGATGACCAAAATGCTCCTTAATTGGTTGCATGACTATTGCCTTCCTTTTCTGGTCCATTTGACCTTGAAATCCCTCCTGAAGATCAGCAGCTTCAACCAATTCTGTCAGGTTCTTGATTTGACAGGAGACTAGGTGAGCTTTTATGGAGTCTCTTAGACCCTTCAAGAAATAATGGCATCTAGAAACTTCCATTCAAACTAGGTCCGGAATGAAGCATGATAATCTCCGGAATTCTTATTCATAATCAAACACTGAGTTATTTCCTTGAGTGAGATGGAGGAGCTCATCCTCCAAAATTGCTTGAGATGATGCTGGTATGAATGCTTCACAGAATGCTTCCAAAAACATATCCTAGGGGATATCTTCTATTTCATGGTTGGCAAATTTGTTGCTCCGTTCATTCTCCCACCAATATTTGGCTTCTTCTTGAAACAGGTGAGTTACTAAACGAATGGCATCAGAGTTAGGGCACTTGATACTAGCCAGGTTCTTCTCAGCAATCTTGAGCCAATTTATTGTGTCCATTTGGTTCAATGCTCGGTTGGATGTGGGGGTTCTGAGGCAAGGGAAACTATGAAGGATCCCATCGCCAATAAATTATAAGGATGATGAGAATCCTGATGGGGGTGCAGATTGTTGTCTAACAGAGAGAATCAGATCACGTGTTTCTTGCGCTTGCTGCGCATTGCTCTCTATTAAGGCTTTCATCAGACTAGCCAATGGGTTTAATTCTTAAGGTCCGCCAAACAATCAGACCACATTTTTGATCAGAGTAGGAGCAGTTGGAGAACCGAGATTCATGACTGTAAATGCAAGTATGAATTTAGCAAAAATAAAATTTTACTATAATTTCATTCATTTCTTTCTCAAAAGAGAAGATACATGGATCTATAAAACATATAAATGAGATGAAAGAAAACGACATAGTAAGATCTCTAAGATCCAAGTTACATTACACTACCCAAAAAGTCGCACAAAAATCATCGAATCACTACTCGCTATTTCCTAGCTAATCTTTTATCTGCCCAGAACCACCATCTGTCGACAGAACCTCCAAGCAGAAATCCCAAGAGTTGGAGATGGTAGTCTTCAGGACAAGCTGTCTCTCGAAAAGCAGTGGTCACATGGTCCAACCACTCTCTAGCAAGAATAGGGAGGCTAGTTCCTCTGAAGGTTGGGCAAACTAAGATCTTATCCAGCACTTCTACTATATGAGGAGATACTCCTTCCACAACCCTTCCATAGATTTTGCCATCTTGGAAATCATCCGCCCAATACTCGTTGAAAGATCTAAGGTAGTAAAAGAAATCGAACTGCTGATATTCCATCCCTAAAATTTTATTCAATTATTAGTTCTAGTTTTCCACTTCTTTCAATTAAAATTACTTAATTTGTATATTTTACTCCTTTAAAGTTTGTTCAAGTCCTAAGATGTCCCATGGTACTTGTATTTAACAGTTTGTAGTTTCTATGACATTATTATGTGCGTTAAATTCCTAGAATGTTCTTATTCTAGATATAGTCAAACTTTTATTTTTGAGATAACTTTATAAACTTTTGGATATTTGCTTTTCATTACACTTAGTAACTTGTGATCTTGACCTGGTACAGAGAACAGATCATAAAGTAGATATGAACAAACTCCTTATCTGACACTTTATGATACTTCTCTGATACCAATAGTAGTGCCTCGCCCTGTTGCCGCACGCGCAAGAAGAGATAATCAATAAACCAGTTGTGGTAGTGGAATAGTGTGCCACTCGGGAAGGCATAACCCATCTTCCTGATTATAGGAAAAAACTCAGCCACACTGAAGGCTGCTAACTCGAATCCAAGAGTAGGATCGAGAGTCAATACTTAAAATAAGAGTAGAATACTTACCTTTAGTATTAGACTAACACATATATTCAATTATCAAGTAAATAAGAAATCCAATACATATCCTAAAAGTTATCAGCATTTCTAGTATGCTGATCACATCACAATACTAAGTATAAGTATAATATAACAGAGTGCAGAAGCTAAAGCAAAATATCTAGAATACATTCATCACTGAACAGTAGTAATATTCATCTCAAAAAAGAAAAGTAAAAATACATCCAGAATTTTTACAAATAGTTTTAGAAATGATGCAAAAGTAAAGTTCATCTAAAGTACTGAAAGCAAAAACTATAAAGTAAAAGGTGGAAAATAAACCCACTAAGGCTGAACGTACTCCTCCTGGATCTCCTGCAAGTCCTCCTGCCCTGACTCAACAAGCTGCTCGAGATCTAGCAAATTGCCGAATCCCAAAAGTATCCTGTGTTAGACAAGAAGTCTAGCACATCTCAACTAAACTAAGCAGTACTAAAGTAAAATGCAAATAGGCAGTAAAGAAAATAAAATTGTAGAAAAAGCTGTAAAAGCACTGAGTAACTTAAACTGTAAGGACTGAACAAAGTAAAATGGAACTAAGATCTGAATATTGAGAGTAAGTTAAAACATCAAATGTTCTGAAACCAATGAAAAAATGTCCAATGCTGCACTATATGTCATTGGGATCATGCATCCAAATATGTTACAACACGGTATGCCACAATTATGTAATAGAATTATCACTGAATGACTATGAGTCATATGGTCAAATATATACATATATCCAATTGGGAACACAATTTACAGTGATGCCAATGCATCCTGAATTCCCCAGTCAATGCATGCAATATTCCATAACCCATAAATCATTACTAATACTCATACATCACCACTGAAATCATTCATCATGCTCATGCTCATACTCATATTCATGTTTCTATACTACATGAGTTAAACTCTAGAAATCCATAAATGTTTTGAATACCGATAATGAATTCAAAGTCCCTATTATGCAGAATCTTGCTAAAATAATTGTACCTCCTAGATTCTAGTTTGATAATGGGTTAAAGTTAAGATTTCAATTATAAATCATCAGATGGGGAGGTGGTATACACATATATAGCATATTTCCAGGAACGGGTAGTCTCTTAACTCTTAGTTTGATTAAGCCACCCTGATGAAGCAATCTTCGATAAGAGGCACCACCCGATGGCAACTTGTATCTCAAGCTAAGCTATTAAAATACCCAAATCACAAGCACACTTAGTGATCTAAAGAGGGTGGCTAGGATCACATAGTTTGCTTGAAGCACACATATGAAAGCGATCTTCAATAGGAGGCATCACCCAATGGTGAACTTTATTCAAACAAGCTAATGATCTAAGTTCCTTAATCAAATCACTCTTAGAATTGAATGATTTAGTCTAAGTGAGATTATGCCTAACTTAACTCATAGAATAAGACAAAGACATAATCTATACTAAGATGAATCAACAAATCATGAATATTACTAGAATAACCCAGTACTATGGATATACCCTACTATACCATCCAACAATCAGGGTTCAACAATTTTATTTATTCAACAAGGATTTATCAATACATATGCTAAATGGGTGAGTCCTTCATAAGGCTCCAAGAATGTGATCAAATGTTCACCCAGTATAGACTCTAGCACAAGGAAGAGGTTCTAGTCTAAGTATTTTAGGTGAATTTTACCATGAGGTATTAAGATTAACTTCTAAGGTAATACAGATCATCTAAGATTCTACCTCAACAAATTGCAAAGGCCCTTCCTACCTCAATATATCATTGATTAAGGTCTTACAGAATATTTCAGACATGAGCTTATAGGGGGATACTTGAGATCTCACACTTTCAATTCTAATGCTAACATTCTAGGTTTTGTTTATTAATTAGACTTAGAGTGATCAGATCAGATGATTAGATCATCTGATCACATTCTATTCTAAAATCATGATAATAAATCAAATATATTATTAGAGTTAGATAAATTATTAAATCAATACAATTATATTAATCATCTTATGCTAATAGTCTTATATAGGAGAAAATCAAGGATCCAGAGCTTAGATTCAGATTATTCAATCTCATGGATTTATTATTATCCTTAACATTTCAAATTTGATGATTTAAGATCAATACTAAATCAGATACATTATTGGAATAATGTCAATTATATTATGTTGTAATCAAGTCAAGTGATTAAGGGTTTAAGAGTTTGGATCTTAATCAAGTAGATTAGGGTTTAACAACTACTCTTATCTAGTTAAGATCAATTGTTTATTTATAGGTCAAATGTCAGATCAATGCATTGATGATGTATTATTGGTGGCAATATCAGTCTTAGATCAAGTCTTAATAGCTTGATCTAGGTCCTAAGACTTCTTAAGATTAATTAAGATAATTAAGTTCTCAATTTAAGTTTGTTGAATTTATCCATCATAAATTGACATACATGGCTTAAATACATCTACCTCATTATTATGAAGCATGTTAACTGAAAAGTTCAAAAAAACAAAAAGTAATTAGTGCTAATCAAACCCTAAACTAATTCAAAAGAATTAGCACCTAATTACAAATCTAACCATCAGAATTTCATATAATCTGGCAAAATTAAACTATACAAGAATGTGAATAATCAAAGACTAAGTTTAGTAAATTTGAATAATTACAAATCCAAATTTTTACTAATCAAGGTTTTACAAGATTAGGGCATAAATTAAAATATAGAGATCAAAAAATGAAAGTACTTTTCACATGCATTCTACGGATCACAAAGAAATTAATGGCATCCTAATCATGTAATTTGGCTAAGTATACATGCTAATAAACCCTAATTAAGATCTGTAATAATTAGGCTAAAATAGAAAATTTAACTATTAAAAGTTAAATATTATTTTATATTCAGATTCATGATGATTTTTTGACTAATTTGATATACAATATTATAATATTTGAATCAGTGGATCAAAAGTTATCACATTAATTTAAATTATAGTTTTTTAATTAAATTTTCCTGTGATTGGATTAATTGAAAATAGGAAAATAAATCCAATTATTCAGATTTATTCAAAACGGGTTCGGCCCGATTACAAAAGACGCAGATCAGCCGGGGCTTGAGGAACCCGGGACTGTCGCACTGTGGGGGTCACGGTTAGGCCTGACCCGCCCAGTGGCTTCGTCCCCGACCCCTTGTCCCGATGGAATACTCGATTAGGGAAACCCTAATCGACCAACTCCTACGCACCCAGACCATGGCATGACAAACTGACTGTTGCTACACATTCACCGTAGCCAGGCGCGTGGATGGAGACCCAAAAAAGCCCTCTGCGAGGTGGTCTGGAATGCCAGGACCTTATTCACCTGAGAGCTCCCTTAATGGAGCTACTATGGGGAGATAATTCTCCCCACATAGGCCATGCTAGACCCAGGGCTCAACCCCTACACCAGCAAAGAGGTGAGACAGATCGAAGCCCTAAGGTTTGAGGACCTGATGTGGGCTAGAATACCGGGACCTTACTTGATTCCGAAGCATTCTTAGGGACTTAACCCGATCGATCGATTCAATCAGTTGGGGTTATCTCAGAGCATAGTTACAATCACAATGAGTTCAAAATGATAATATGCATCAATACACATCAAATGAAGAAGAGCCCAAGCCTCGTTAGCTCAAGGCTTGCAAACGGGGGTACCTGGTTCGATGGTTGAGCTCGGGGTGATCGACAGACGTAGGACCGGCACTAACTGAGCTTCTAGAAGATGCAAATGGTCATGAACACCAGGAGAGCCTACTATCAGTGATTTGAAAGCTCCTAGATTCACCTACGCAAGCTCGGATAGATGGAAATGGCAGAAGAGGCAGAGAACAAATTGAGCTCAATTAGGCAGCAAAGGGATCAAGGGAAGAATACTGAGGCTATTTATAGCCTCAGCAGGGAATGGGAAAGGTTCCGGAGGCTGGGGATATCTGAGGGATCGGGCCATGGCTGAGCTCTTGAATTTCCAAATTGAGCATGACCGGCCATGAGGCCCAATTGGGACTCCAATCCATAACGAGACGATTCCTAATGACTTGCTGAGCTGGAGGCGTGAGTGGGGGACAAGTCAGGCAGCTAGTGGTACGGGGATTTCCACAATGCCGGGAGAGTTCGAAGCCGTCTGATTGATCGATTAGGAAGGTGCGACGGTCCTGATCCTCCAGATCCTAACAGTTGGATCTGATTGAATCTGCACCATAGGATTTCACAGGATGCATTTGACGGCAGTTCCGCGGTTCCGCAGATGTGAATCCTAGCCATCAGACTGATAGGCTGGACGGCGGATATGGTGGAAGCACCACTGTTGTGCGACCCGGGCTCCATAGCGGATCGTTTGCGGTCCACACAGTAGAGCCCGGTCGTTTAATTAGTTTAAAGGGTATAAATGCAAATTCAAAATATTGGAAACCCTAAAATGCAATTTGACCATTTTATTTCAAATTGAATTATGGTCTAAATGATCTCCAAATATTTTCAAACTTTCACCCTTAGATAATTTGGGGTGAGGAATTCAAAAAATTCAATTAAATTTTAATTTTAAGATCAAAATATTTTAGGTCTAATATAGGGCATTTAGACTGATCAAAATGCCATCTTGATATTGAGAATTAGCTTAACTTAATGTTCTACAAATAATGGGATCAAAATTGATGCTCAATTATGCTAGAACTTAACAGGGTAACAACCTAGGGTTGTTACAGTGGCAGTCTTGGGTTTTGGTTTGCTACAGTGTGGGGTAGCGTGATAGTCTCGAATTGATATTTGCCACAACGCGTTGCAGCACATTGTGGCACGCCATAGCGCTTTCTCCCAGATTTTCTAATTTCTTTTAGACTTCAATTTAGATCTTCTTTTGCTCTGAAAAGTAGTGAAAGCACATCAAAGTACACAATTTCTGATAAAAGTGTTCATTTTTATTATCCTAAATTATTATAAATCATAGATTTATCAATAATATATTTTAGCTCGCATTTGCCTGGAAAGGTTTGCGACAACCAAATTCAAAAAATTACATACTAGAGCGATTGGACCTTTTAAGGTCCTTAAGAAACTTGGATTAAATGCTTACCCTTTGGATTTGCCTTTTGAAACGTATGTTACTCTTATTTTTAATAACAAGGACCTTATTTCATATACAACTTAACATTGTTCAGAAAATACAGGAACTAACACAAATGCAGGGAGATTCAAAAAACCATCAATCTTTGAGATCGAGCTTATTATCATAGCTGAAGTTATGATGGCAACATTTGGAGATCATTAATTCTTGATCAAATGAAAGGATTAGACACTCCTCGAAGATACTTGGTTCACTATAGAAGAATTACAAAAGTTGAAGTCGGACTTGTTAGATGTTTACCTAAACTTTAACTTTGTGAAGTATAGTTTACTTAGAGAGGAAGAAGTGATGTAGGACAAAAAGTCTTCACGATCATTACTAGAGCTTTCAAGGTGAAAAATTGCCTTGTTTAAAGTAATTTTCATTTTTTAATTGTATTTTTAAATTAATCCAAATTTTAAATTTTACTAGCTTTATTTTGAGTTTTATTTGAGTTGTAAAAGGGAGAGAATCAATTTAAGTGCCATAGAGGGCAAAGTAAAATTTTTGTGAATTGCCTCTCGAACCCATGATGGCTAATGTGCTATATGGTTGTGGGTACCTCTTGAGCATGTAGAGGCCACTTTTAGTCATATATACCCAATGGATGGTTTATGGATTTGTATGTCAGAAACTTAAGTTGGGAAAATTATGACAACCCAGTTAAGTAGAATTAAGTAGAACTCTAAAATATCAATACTACTTTTTAGATAATGGTATAGTTCCTGATAAGATCTCCAAAGTTAAGCATGCTCAGGTGGGAGCACTCTCAGTATGGGTGACCTTAAGGGAAAAATCATGAGGCCTATCAAACCAAAACGATCAATACCTTAGTGCTTAAGAATTTGGGTAATTACACTACCCAAGAAGGAGGTCTAAGTCTAAGGGGTAGATAGTTATGCTCAGTATGTTAGTAGTACCAGCTAAAGAAATGTATGGGTGATTAGAGAAAATCACTTTCATCAATAATAGGTTTAATTTTATTATAGCCTAAAGGTACTAAGATGATTATGCTCAATTTACTTTAATACTAGCTAATGAAAAATTTGAAATTATTTTTATTTAATTGAGAGAAAAATTTAAATGATCATTCCATTAAATAAAGCGCACTGAAGTGAATTTAAAATATAAATTTTATATCATTAGGACTAGGGAACTATCTAAATGAATTTTATTATGATTCAGGCCTTACAAATAAAAAACATAGGAACAATGTCCAAACACAAAAACATTTATATGCTTAGGTTTCCCATTGTCAAGTATACCTCTTATTAAATTTTCATAATTTTTGTACTTAAAAGATGAAATTAAACAACATTTAATGTTTATTAAAATTAATTTATTTTAATAAGACTTAGAAAAAAAGTAAATTGAATTAACCCTTATAAAAATGGCAGGATGATCCTTAATCATCGAAACATCATATTCAATCTGATCGTATGAATATATGTTTTTTGATGGAGGATTTTGTAATATAGATTTTTCATTTGTTTATTAGATACAAGTACACGTGGTCGTCAAGTAATATAGAAATATGTGAATTATTGAGTTTATCGCCTTCAAGGAACATTGTGTATAGCTACTAAGCAGCTTCTTACTCTTTAATGTTTGAACAATGGAAAATTTGATAGAGCTAACGATTAAGATAAAATTATGCTAAACTGTTTTTGATCAATTGGAATAAAACTGGGGAATATAAGGTTTGAACATATGATCTATAAAAGTTTTGTGCATGAGTTTTCTTCAATTTAACATTTTTATCATTAGTTAATTCCTTAACCAAGGGGCTATAGTTGAAGGTTTTATTTTTAATCATAAGTTGCCCTACCAAGTGCTATATGGAACTCACTAAGGTACACATTAAGAATATAGGTATTTGGTGATAAAAACTATACTTACGTCCAAGTGATAAAATTTATAATATTAGTCCATGATCATGAAATCTTTATTCATTCATGGGTATCATGCATCTAACTCTTGACTTAGCATAGGAAACTGACAATGAAGCTTTGTGAACTTATGTCACATCGTTCATGGCTTAACATGCTTTGAATTTTCTCATTTATGTCACAAGTGAGCGGTGAAGCTCTATCAATCAATTATTCTCGACAAGCATCGAATTCCTAGAAATTAACATAGAGGTGAGCAATGAAGTAACTACGAACTTATATCACATTGTTCACCACTTAACATGCTAAAAGTTTTGTATTTATGTCCCAAATTGAGCAATGGAGCACAGAGAAGTTTTCAAGATGTTCTTCACGGCTTTGATGCATCCAATTTCCAATTTCAAGCAAATGAACGAGAGTGAAGCGCTGCAAATTTATGTCACATCATTCCCATCTTATACTACCAGTTCACTCATTTAAAAATATTAATGAGCATCAAGCTCTGTGAAATTTAACTAATAAAATCTATTTCTAAAATATTTTAATTCTTTCCTCTTTCATTTATTACTATACAAATAATTTTTCAGCACAAAACAAAATATAATTTTAATTGATTGAAGAAATACATTACACACAGAAAGATAGTTACATTACATAGTTCTCAACCTATATCTTCCCAAAGAAGAAGTTTAGGCTGCCATTAAAATCAACATACAAAATGAAATATAAATGCAACACAAGGAACTCAAAGAGATATTATAAGAAAAGAAAATATTTATGAACTAGGTGACAGATACAACACTAGTGAACAATTTTCTACATTCTTCTTAACGTCTCTTCTTTTAATTCTCTCATCTTCTTCCTCAGTGCTACTTCCTCCTTCTTCCTCTTTATTGAAAGTCTGTTCTTTAGGAAACTTCTCTAAAATTTCTTATTATTGGTGGGTTTCCTATCCATCTTTAGGGGCCAAAAGATCATTCTTATTTTTAAGAGGCTTTCTTATAGATCCTCATAATCATCAGCCTAGGGAGCTGAGTAAGTTAATTCCCTCTATTGTCCTTAATTTATTTTTTCTCCAAATTAGTCTTGGGAGCTAGAGTTTTAATAGTTTAGTTCCTTAAATATTCCCTGTTTAATCAATCTTGGGAGTTGAGGGGACTAATTCTTTAATTACATGACTTTTCCTTTCTTAAATCAAGCTTGGGACCTGAAGGGATTAATGAATTAATTATTTTGAACACCCAATAATATAGTCTTACTTAGTTTATGGAAAGCAGGTGCCAGGGCACCATGGTGCATAACTTTTCTTGAGTGGGGGCTATGGCATGCTAAAGCGCTTTGCTTGCACTGGGATGAAATTGTGGCAAGATGCAGTGCTCCGCTTTTGCTTGGCTAGTGGTGCGACATGCTGTAGTGCCTAACTCTTAAATTGTATAATTGATCATTTTACCTTCCTTTACAAAGATTTATCTTTTGTGCTGGAAAAATAATGTAACACACAAAAATTGTTTAAGATAACAAATATCTTATCAAAAAATACTAATTTTTATAGAAAAACATACATAAATATCAGGTTCATCAATTACTATTGAGAGATTGAGACCTACCAAATCCGTGATTCTATTAGAAGGTGGTGAATAATTCATTAGAGATTTTTATTAAGTTATATTAATTAATCATGTCTTGATGTATCTTTCATCTTTTTCTACTGAGATGTATGTTTTTATTTACTATTTTTGGATGGATGAATGCATGGATGATTTAATTTTTAGCTTCAACACTCTATACTCATTGTTATACTATACATATTTTGTGTTGTAATCACAAGATGTGCAGCCTTGTATCTTTCATCAAGTTAAAGGAACACTTAATTTGGCAAATGATAGAGATCATATAGTTGGTAATAGGGATATCTTAAGAGGCATCTAGGGTACCAACTAGCCTATTGTTGCCATTATTATGGGTTATTAATGACGCATGCTATTGATAATATTGTTCTCTTTGTGCATAATTATGGGGTGGACATTACACAAATCCTAAACTATTTTGGTACCCCTAGGATGAATACTATAATAAAAATGGTGTGCCTCCATCAAGATGTTTTATCTCAAGTAATCTCTATAAGGTAGCCATAATCTTCTCCCATAATAGGTACCTTTTCCCTCAACTTATAGCTTTGTATTATTAAGTTGATTAGCTTGAAGTATAAGTTGATACACCTCATCTTTTGGTTACACAAGCCTAACACAATCCTCATGGGTTGGCTCAATCATATCCTGACTTAGCATAGTATTCATCTAGGGATTGACACTATGTAAATCCCCATCTTCACAAATTCTTTGATTAAGGAGTCCTCACTAGCGAACGTGTTGAGCGCACCAATGGTTGAGGCTAAATGCATCCATAATGGCATTGGCCTTTTCTAGATAGTATCAATTCACCAAATCATAATCCTTAATTAATTTTAGCTAGCATATCTTATTGAATATTAACTCCATTTGTATAAAGATATACCAAAAAATTTGGTTGTCAATAATTATCTCACACTTCTCTCCATAGAGAAGATGCCTCCAAATATTTGGTAATTATTCACATTCTTTTGGCATTAGATTAATTTTGTTTTGGCCAAAGACAATCTCATCTTATTAGGGACATAAGAGGTTTCTTCAAGTATTATTTCTAAATGACAAATATTATCCTCTTTAACTTTATGATTGGAGATAATATTATAAGTTTTTCTTTATTCAACAACACTAATGATTTCCTTAATTTTTTTTAATTTATTGACCAATCTATAAATCTCAAAGAATTTGATTATTTCATTCCAAATATTTTAAACTATTTACATGAAATAAGGATTTCTTAACTAAATTTTTTGAAATATAAATAGTTTTAGTTTGTTGTTGGAATCATTTCAAACTTCAAATAATATAACTTTAGATTACAAAGTTATTCACCCAACAATCGTTCATGAAGTTACATTCAAGTCTAAGAAATTTTCTTCCATTATATAAAGTTAATTTAGGTCCAATATTATTGATTTCATTCATTTCACAATCAATATCCTAATGATTAAAGTTAGTAGTGTGTCACTATGAGAAGTAGAATGGCCGATGTATTAATTATTCTTATGTAGAACTAAAGTTACCACTAACCAACCATGAGATAGAAGTAATAAGTTTGATCCCTTAAAGCACCTCTATCATAAAGGGAATAGCTACCTTGAATAAATGTGTTAATATGTTTAAAGGCATTATTATATAGAGACATGTGAATAACTTGTTCATAATCACATAAAAATTTACCAACCAAATCATGTTTCTTTATAACATGTATTTTATTATTAGCATTGAAATTTCATTATTATAACCCTTCCATTTACTTATAAATAAAAATATAAATTAATTAATATAAGGTTCAATAATAAGGGTAAGAGATATATTCTACTCCAAAACAACTTAAAGAGTTTATAAAAAAAAAGTTATTACCAGCACCTAAATCAAAAAATTCATTATTGTTTGCTTGGGAATCAATTTGGTCGAATAGATTTGGTCTAGTGGTTCTAATGTTATCACTATTTGACTTTATATAAGATTTACCATTTCATATGACTACTAATTTAACACATATGAGACACATTATCATAAAGAGTTTCTCTGTTATCAACTATCAGGTTATATTTATTAAGAGATAAATATATACTAGCAACAATTGTGATGCTAGTGTTTTCCCAAGACACATTTGATGAAAGGTTAGTAATCCACGAGCTCACCAAACTATTAGTTCATGAACTCGATCTCGGCTACTCCAATAACCATGCTTGCATAGCCAAAAGTAGAGCAATAAATACAAAAGGAAGGCTTATTTCCATATTCAATATTTAAAAAATATAGGCCAAGAGTAGATATTAGCCAAAATTTCTAGTAAATTAAAGGTTACTTCTAACTCAACTTAAATCCTTAAGGTAAGTAAATTTTGATTCAAATATGTGTTTTAATTTTGTTTCAATGGATTTCCAACTTCTTTGGCAACAACAAAGAGTGATTTACAATTAATAAAAGGCAATTTATGCCAACAAAGTTAGTCCAATCTAGTATAATAGAAGACTTAAGTAAGACAAGGTTTGGGGACCATTTTTGAAAATGAAAATAGTGTATGTGAATATTAAGAACCCCATGAGCCAAAATTTTTGTATAATCTAAGTCTGATGCAAATATTAATAAAACGTTAAATCAATCATATCAATGAATAGCCATTGAGCCCACAAGTTTCACTCTGCCTACAAATATAGAATATAAAACTAGAATGAGGTATCAAGAGTTCGCAGCACGAGCACATAAGGTTTAGTGAGGTTGTTGATCTCCTCGTCTATATATAAAATTACTTGAAAACCCTCTTTAGAAGATATAATCTTAAGTGTTGTTAAGAAGTATCCATTGATAAACCTCTTTAAGAGACCCCAAAGTTCAATTTGTCGAGGTTGGAGATCAACCAATTATAAATACATCAAATCAAATATTGAAGAAATATGTAATTAAAAACAACAAGAAAAAGTAAAACCTAAAAGCTTGGATGGAGAAGGACACATGAAAAAAAGTCCAACTATAGTAATTACACAAGGGCTCGCAGCTAGTGGTGTGACACCCCTAATATCGGATCAGAAACCCAATCCATTGCTAGGGTGTTACCATAGTACTTAACATTGAATCAAAAGGAAACCAATACAATATCAAGTGCTATGTGGCCAATAATTTTTGTAAGGTAGATAAGTTAAGTGAAGTAAAATATATAAGTAGAAAATATGCAACAAGTAAATACATCAATTCCACTATCCAAACCAAGCAGGTAAATGAAAGTAAATCCATCATAGAAAAAAATTAAAAATATCATAGAAATTAAGTTATTATAAATTGAGTTTAAAAGAAATTAAAGTAAATTTCTCTCATCCTCACTGAAATAGTAAAAACGAGTGCAGAAGCAAAATCTTCAATCTATAAATGGTCGGTACTAGTCTCAGCTCCAATATCCAAAAGGTGCACCTGATCTACCATATTTGGCTTTGAATATGGTAGGGTAGAGCCAACAAAACAAGAAAAGTTATTAGACTTAAGAAGCCTAAGTACATTATAAAATTAGGTTAAGTTTTAATTAAGGTTTTAGTTGGATAACACACATTAGCAGTTTTACAGTTAAAGACTATAAGCGGAGCACTATGCATTAAAGTAAGGGTAAGACATTATATAAAAGATAGTAAATAGAGTAAAGAGTAAGAACTCACAAGTAGGTTTGCTCTACCTTGCAACAACAAGTAAGAAAATAATAAGCATCCTAACAAGGCTAGAACTACTAAAGTGCATATGAAATTATAATGAAGTGCATGAATATGTTCAATGAATATTATGCTAAGTATAAGAAATTGAAGCAGTGAAGCATAAAATGAATATAAAACAACATACACTACATAAAAGTAAATACTTTATAGTAAATTAAACTACAATGCAAAAAGTAAAGTAAAGTTAAGTGAAGCTTAGCCATATGGACTAAGTCAACATAGTTAAGGACTATGATAAGCAAGCATAGCTCAAAGGTAAAGAAAAGCACTCACAATCAATAAGATTATAAAAATATAATGTTGAATTATTCAGGTTATTTTAAGTTTTTCATTCTATAGGCATAAATTATAGAACGAGTGAAGAATTAAGCACATCTGCTTAACTAAGTAATTTAGGGTCTCTAAAACACTCACACTCCCCTTTTAGAATATGTGAGATCTCCTTGTTACTTCATAGCCTCACCTGGCTTGACATCTTACCCCTAAGCCTTATTTTATGATATTTCATTTAAGCACAATGTCTTTATGAAAGTTTTAAGGTTGTAGTCTCAAAGAAAAGCAACATTTCAAGGAATCCAAGTAATTGTAAATATGTGATATCCCTTATTATCTAGGATCTAGATTATCTAACTTAATGATTATAGCTAATTAAGCTTTCAATTGACTTAGATATTCATCAACTATCTTCATCAATTAATACAATAATAATAAACTATTTAAAATGAAATTTAAAAATAGTGATTTGAATATGGTCTTGTTAAAATGACAAAATAATTTCTAGTTATAATTGAAATGTTACAAACTAACATCTTATTCTATTTCTAACACTACAGTCATCTGAACTATCAACTAACCACTTCTACTTTGTAGAATCACTATAGTTTATATGCTAAAGGAGTCACTATTACAGTACATAAGTTACTAGGCTTCTATGACTTGCATTACTTGGAAGTCTAGCTATAAGGCTCCATAGCTACTAAGCTTAATGCAACACTATCCTTAAGGTGAAAGATTCTCTTCACATATAATATTCAAACACTTAAGTTACTACTATCCCTTAATTGATCCATATTACTAGCCTTCAAGAGTTTTATACTTAAAACAATTCAACATCTAACCACTTAAGTTATCTTACCCTTAATTATGCCACTAATGGGACAATTCGAGTCTATTCATAGACTCAAGGATTTTATAAGATTACAAGTTGAATAAGGTAAGCCTAAATGAATGATATTGCATATATTATTATTGTCTAAATATTCCTCACATTAAGTTACTAATCTAAGATTATGGTTCTTTGCTTAATTCTAAGGTTCCATACATTAGTATTACAATTACTAAGGTTCTATGGTAGCTTCTTTTCTTAGCCCTTGAAAGATACTAAGCCTTTTAACACTTAAGGCAATAACTAGCTTTAATTCTTAAACTTCACCATACTAAGGTTTCTAATCTAATAGTATCTTATCTTAAGTACTTATTGGATTTCAAGTTTAATAAAAATGGACACTAAGTCCTAATTGAAACTATAAATGTTAACACTAGAAGGATTCTATGCCTTAGCTTTTACTTAGATGTTCAAGTCTTAAAGCCTTAATCTTCTTTGATAATTATGATCTCTACTATTCTTAACTTAGTCATTTAATCTATCTAAAAACTTCTGAGCACAGTCTTAGAATAAAATGACTAACTAAACTTAATTAAGAAGGGTTACACATAACTACTTAGATTAAACTCTAAACTCTACACTTAGTAAGCTAAGACAGAACATATAATCCTAAGCATGTTGCACTTAGTCATTTGGATTGCTCTTCTAGTCTACATAGAAGGTACTAAACTTCCTAAGAAGTCTTCTTGCTAATCAACTTCTAATTCCTCTCTTTAGACACAGCTACTAATGATAAGCATTTCTTTGTGTTATCCTTAGTAGTTCTCAAGATCTAAGGTGATCTAAAATTCACTACTCTATAAGTTAAAATTTATCTAAGGTCATCTAAATAAGCTTAGGAGCTATGAGTAAGAGTATGCTAAAGGCTATTTACATCTATTGGATAGGTTAGGTACACTGGGAATTGCAATAAATCAATTTTAGAGGTTCACACCCTACACTATCTCTCTTAATGATGAAGCTTGAATCACAAGTTTACTAATCTAAGAAATGCATCTAACTATTCTAATCTAATCCCATTCTCACATAACAAGTAATATCAAAGTTTAATTAAATGAAAGTGTTTACTATCCAAGAAAGAAATTAGCTAAACATGCAAGCTAAAACATAAATAAAATCATAAGTATGAAGGAATTTAGGGATCTAAAAACCCAAGTTGTCCAAATGATGTCCAATCACAATCCTAATAGAAAAAATGCAATCCTCATGATGTTAGAATAAGTATGACACTATGTAGGTCAAAATCAGAAAACGTTGGAAAATTAGGGTTTTTGGGACTCCTAATTATGATTAGAAAGTGATTAAAAAAATTAAGCTTCAAATCATAAATTGAATTTTTCCATTGTGTTTGACTTTTTTTTCTTAATAAAATGATATATAAATTCATGTAATTTGGCTAAGTATTAAGCAAGATATAATTAAATGAAGTTTGGTATTAATTTATATTAATTAAATCTATTTTTTTTAATTTAATAAATTCATTTTCATTTATTAGCTGACGACACAATAAATGAGACTACACTGAAAATGAGGCTGGCAAATGATAGGACGATGCCAAACCCGAGGCGTGCGCAGAAGACCATACATCAAACTCGGATCTGAGGTTATGTGTGTTCACTCCAGGGAGTGCGCTGAAAGCACACTGATGGCTCGATCCAACGGAACAGTGCGGCCCAGTCCAGAACAAATACCCGTACCGAATACCAACCCAGACTGTCTTAGTCTTCCCCGACAGAACCTACAAGGGGGAGTGACTAGGTTTAACCCCTCAAGTTGAACCTGGGGGTCTCGTAATGCGGCCCACATACTAGTTTGAATCCCTCACTGTGGTTGACCCATCAAACCCAAAATTGGCATCTGAAATCAAAGGATCAGCCAGTGGGGTGATGCCCTAGGTGTAGCACATTGGCTAGGGTTTGCCCAAAACTGGACTGAGAGCCTTTTATCAAAATGGGGTCAATGGAGCTTGGTTGAGCTCGATTGACCCCCAAACATTAACCGTCAAGATACAGACAACACAGATGAAGAGAAGTTAGAGGAGGAGTTTACCTGTAAGCTACCTTCTTTTTTCTGGAGGTTAGGGATCTGGTAGATGACTGAGGAGCTTGAACCGGTACCTTCACAGCACTAATGTCTCGCCAAGCCTTTAAGAGATGAAGCAAAGAGAGATAGAATAAATGGGAGGGAATGGGGTGGTAATTGGGGCCCAAAAAAGTCTCAATGGAGGGAGGCCATATCATGGCTTGCACCTTGGCAGGCACACGACTGTGCTGAGGAAAGGGACGTGCATTCCTTGATCCACAGCCATCGGATTTGTGGCTTGATCCAACAGTTTGATCCTACTAGGAAAATCAGGATGCACCGCAGCCGTTGGATCAGATTTTGAAAATGCGTAACGACCTGGATTGAAGGATCTTGCTGTCCCGTTCACATGTCTCATGCACGAGATGTGTGCCATTGGCAATTAACCATTAGGTTTATTTTATTAATGTATATAAATAATTTAAATTAAATACATAATTAATTAATTCATTTAATTAATCAAAATTAAATAATCAAACATACTTTAAAAAATCTCAAAAATTCTCCCTTAACTAATTGAGGGGTGAGGAACTCAAAATTGCAATTAGATTTTTTATTGAAGGTCAATTTAATTATCCTAATTTTTTGGGTAATTAAATATTGTTAAAAATATTATGGGAAAATTTGATGACTTCCAAATATTTCGAAAATACTACTCCTAGCTAATATGGGGGTGAGAAGTCTAAAGTCAAACTCTAATTTTGATTCAGAGGTCAAACTAAAATAGATATATTCAGAATTATCAAAAAAATCAAGAATATCTATCTATCACAAATGATCTCCAAATCACATCATACTTGAGGTGAAGACCCCTAATACTATTATAAGAGCACTAGAAGTGAAATGGAGCTAATTAGGATATCAAAAAATGGGTAACAACACTAGGGTGTCTGCTAGGACTTTGGGGTTCATCCTTTGCAACAAACAAGATAGGAACTTAAAGATAAAGATAACAATGTCTCTTTTAGGACCCGACCACTAGAAGGTATTCTTCAAATACTAAGGCTACTTACTCCCACACATTAATATTAAGGGAATAGACATAATTGTAGTTTCTATATTCTCATTTGCAGCCGATTTTATAGAATCTGTACCTGTTGTTCACTTTTCGATTATTGGTCAAACTATCAATCTAAACTATACTAAGATTACACAAGCTCAAAATCCACAAGAACCTATTTTCCAGTGTAAACATAGCTGAACGATACTATAAAACTCAAAGCAATAGAGCTCATCAAGTTTTAACTTCAATCAATCAGTGTCGCTTTATGAAATTAAATACTTTAAATAAATCGTCTTATTTACACTACAACCCAACCTTGATATAATTTATCAAGATTAGGAGTCAAGAGATTAAAGTCCAAATATGGTGTTTAAATCTCTCAACTTAGGATTCTAAGCACATTGAAGTTAGAATTTTTATTCACTTAAGAACTAAAATCCTAACTATCAACTTAGGTTGGAGCTTAATAAGATAGCTATTATAATGCTAATAAAGTCTACCTAGTTAGTATGGCATCTTTCTTATTATTATACCTAAGTAGAGAATAAGCTAACTATAGTACTTCTAATCAAATTTACTTAATGACTAAGGAATCATCTTACTGAACTACTTAAGAAAGAAAATAGTAAGGTAACTATCCAAGCCCTGATTATGGAACTAGCTTGATCACAATGCTCCAAAACAAAGGATAAGATTACAAAAAAATAAAGATATAAGCAAATAAAATATAAAGACGAAAGCCAAGATAGGAACAAATGGAAAAGCTAAGATAGGAACGAATGGAAACTTAAAGAGATTAAAATTGCAAAAATACCTGATGCAGCCATGGTGTCTTTAGTGGTGATGACGGGGGTGAGAACATGCACCTTTGATAGAGCAGCAAGTGGATTGTCTTCTTTTCCTCTTTTGATTACTCCTTGGAGTAGGAACTGATTATACCATTAGGAGAGACACAATTATAAAGGCTAGAGCTTGCGGTCCAATAGGAGAAAAATTTTAGACTAATGGATGATGGTTGACCTTCACCTTATCCACGATCTAATAGACTTGAAAATCCCAAACTTCTTACCTAACCTGTCACAGGTGTAGCACCTATTGCCTTATTGGTAACACTTACCATAAGGATGAGGTTTTGAGCACTTGGGCGCTTGCTTCACCTGCTGCTAGGGCTGTTGAGTCATTTTAAAAACATGAGGTGATTGAGTTCTAACCTCCTTGGCTTCATTATAATCCATTAAGGCAGATAAGGGTCTCTTCCTCAGGCTATTCTGCACTTGTTGGGGTTTTTCCAATCTTGTATCTTCCAACAGCTTAGAGAAATTGACATGATGATGGTATATAAGATGATCCTTAATTAAGTCTTCAAGACTTTGAAGAAACGACTACATCTAGCTTCTTCAGCCTGCACTAACTCAGGAACAAACATTGACAACCTTTTGAATTTCAATTCTTAGGTTGGGACTCTTGTATTGCCTTGAGTCAACTGGATCAACTCATCTTCTATTGTCGACTGAGTAGAAAGAGAAATAAACTCTTCTATAGAAAATAATTTAAATTCATCCAAAGAGATTTCTTCAACTTTTGATTCCGCGATATAGGAATTGAACTCGTTATCCCACCAACATTTGGCTTCTTCAACGAATAAGTGAGTTGTCATGCTGATAACTTCATTGCTCGGAACTCAGTGCTTAAAAAGTCCTTATTAATTTTCTACAACTAATTGGCTGTCTCAACGAGGGCAGCAGATCCATTAAAGGTTGGAGGATTGTGTTGGAGAAAGGCACAAAGGAAACCATCAACAGCTAAACATGTTGCTGTATGTGGATTGACGTCGATAGTCTGGGGACTAGGTGGATTAATTGCTCTTTGAGCTGCTAGATCTTGCAATTCCACCAAGGACTTCATTATCTCTAACAAAATCTTGATCTCTACCAAAGCTGAAGAAGGATTTGAGACTGCTACCTCATCAACAGAGATGACGTGAGTGATTGGTTCCGTATTCATTTAAAAAAGACAGAGAAGGGCAATTCATGAACTATGAAATTGAAAGGATTTTTATAGATACTAAGGATTTAAAATACTAGATTGGAACATGTAAAAAGCAACAAGGTAGGCAAAAGAAACAACTGAGGAACTTAGTACAATCATTTACAAAAAGCAGATAGAAAAGAATCTCGAAATCCTAACAACTAGGCGACGATATTGATGACTCTCATGAGCCAGCCTTACATAAGTTTGGTTCACTACTCTTCAGTGTAGTCCTTGAAGAGTTCCTCCATGACATTGAAATAGATAGCATCTGAGCAAACAATTGCATGGAAGGTTTAGGTCTCTCTAGAAGGCCATTCTTGAGTCAACTCAGAGTGCAATTGCCTCTTAACATTAGTGACATGAGAATTTTGTTAAGCACTTCTCCACCTTCAGGAGACACTCCAAAGTAGAGTCTCCCATACTTGAGTCAAATCCGATGATCTTTATCCCAATGTCGATGGAATGTCATAGTAAGAATCTAGATTGGACTCAAATGTTACTATTTGAGATTTATTATGATTAAAATTATGTTAAGCTAAATTTTGATACGATAAGGCATTTACTCGCCTAAGGTGATATTCCTTAATGCTATTATTTTACTTTTTTATGTTGTTTGATTTAAATGAATAAATATTTACTTAACTTAACTTTGTCAACCTTGGCTCTGATACAAGCTCTAATTCCCCTAATATCGAATCATAGGGTGTTACCATAGCACTTAACATCGAATCAAAAGGAAACCAAATAAATATCAAGTGTTATGTGGCCAAGAATCTTTATGAGGTAGATAAGTTAAGTGGAGAAAAATATACAAGTTGGTAAATGAAACAAGTAAATGAAAGTAAATGTTGCACTAAAATAAAATTATGCAATGAGTAAATGCATCAAATCCACTATTCAAGCGCAGCAGGTAAATGAAAGTAAATCCATCACTAAAATAAATTAAAAGCATAGCAAAAATTAAGTTATTACAAAATGAGTTTAAATAAAATTACAGTAAATTTCTCTCATAGTCACTAAAATAGTAAAAAAAGTGCAGAACCAAAATCTTCAATCTATAAATGACCGGTACTAGTCCCAGCTCCAATATCCAGAAGGTGCTCCTTATCTACCATATTTGGTTTTGAATATGGTAGGGCACAACCAACAAAATAAAATTAAGTGATTAGACTTAAATAGTCTAAGTACATTTTAAAAATAGGCTAATTTATAATTACAATTTTAGTTGGATATCACATATGTAGTTTTAAAATTAAAGGCTAAAAGCAGAGCACTAAGCATCAAAGTAAGGGTATGAAATTGTATAAAAGATAGTAAATAGTGTAAATAGTAAGAACTGACAAGTAGGTTTGCTCAAGCCTGCAAAAATAAGTAAGGGACTAATAGGCATTCTAATAAGGCTAGAACTATTAAAGTGCATATGAAAGCATACAATGAGTACATGAATACATTCAATGAATATTATGCTAAGTAAAAGAAATTGAAGTTGTAAAGCATAAAATGAATGTAAAACAACATGCACTACATAAAGGTAAAGACAATAAAATAAAGTAAATAATAGTACAAAAAATATAAGCTGAATAGTAAAGTAAAGTAAAGTAAAGTGAAATTAGCCACAAGAAGTAAGTAAGCATATTTAAGGGCTATGAAAAGTAAGTATATCTCAAAGGCTAAGAAAAGCATTCACAATCGATAAGATTGTGATAATATGATGTTTAATTTTTTAGGTTATTTTAAGTTTTCTATTTTGCGGGCATAAATTATAGAATGAGTGAGGAGTTAAGTAGGTCAGCTTAACTAAGTAAAGCAGGGTCTCTAAAGTACTCACATTTCCCCTCTAGCATATGTGAGGTCTCCTTGTTACTTCGTAGCCTACCCTGGCTTGACATCATACCACACTATTTTATTTTATGATTATTTCATTTATGCACAATGACTTAATGAATGTTTTAAGGTTGTAGTCCCAAAGTAAAGCAGTATTTCAATAATTCAAGTAATTGCAAATATGTGATATCCATTATTATCTTAGAATCTAGATTATTTAACTTAATGATTGGAGCTAATTAAGCTTTCAATTGACTTAGACATTCATCAAATGTCTTCATCAATTGATACAATAATAATATACTATTTAAAATTAGGTTTAAAATTAATGATTTGATTAAGGTCTTGTTGAAATGACAAAATAATTTTTAGTTATAATTGAAATGTTACAAACCAACATCTTATTCTATTTCTAACACTACATTCATCTAAACTATTAACTAACCACTTCTACTCTATAGAATCACCCTAGTTTTGATGATAAAGGAGTCACTATTACACTACTTAAGGTATTGGCTTCTATGACTAGCATTACTTGGAAGTTTAGCTTTAAGTCTCCACAACTGTTAGGCATAATGTAACACTATCCTTAAAGTGAAGGGTTCTCTTAACTTATAATATTCAAACACTTAAGTTGCTACCCCTTTATTAATCCATCTTACTAGCCTTCATGAGTTTTATACTTATGACAGTTCAACATCTAACCACTTAAGTTATCTTACCCTTAATAATGCCACTAATGGGACAATTCTAGTCTATTCATAGACTTAAGGATTCTATAAGATTATAAGTCTAATAAAGTAAACCTAAAGGAATGATATTACTTAACTTATTATTGTCTAAATACTCCTCACATTAAGTTACAAATCTACGATTAGGTTCCTTCTCTTAGTCCTAAGGTTCCAAACCTTAGTATAACAATTTCTAAGGTTCTAAGGTTAGCTTCTTTACTAAGCACTTGAAGGATTCTAAGCCTTTTAACACTTATGGAAATTACTAGCCTTAACTCTAAAACTTCACCTTATTAAGGGTTCTAATCTAATAGTATCTCATCTTAAGTAATTATAGGATTTCAAGACTAATAGATATAGACACTTAGTCCTAATTCAAACTATAAAGATTAACACTAGAAGGATTATATGCCTTCTTATCTCTTATTTAGATATTCAAGTCTTAATGTTATATTCTTCTTTGATAATTTAGATCTCTACTATTCTTAGCTTAGTCATTTAATCTATCTAAGAACTCCTGAGCACAAAGTTAGAATAAAATGCCTAACTATATTTAATTAAGAAGGTTTACACATAACTACTTAGATTAAATTATGTGTATAAGAAGTCTCCATGCTAATCAACTTATAAGTCCTCTCTTTAGGCACAACTACTAATGCTAAGGATTTCTAAGTGTTATCCTTAGTAGCTCCCAAGATCTAAACTGATCTACAATTCACTACCATACAAGTTAAGATTCATCTACATCTAAATAGCTTTAGGAACTATCAGTAAAGGTATGATAAAGGATAATTACATCTATCAGATAGGTTAACTTTCCTAGAAATGACAGTAAATCAAGGTCAGAAGTTCACACCTTACACTATCTCACTAATGATGAAGCTTGAATCACAAGCTTACTAATCTAGGCAAGGCATCTGACTACTCTATTCTATTCCAATTCTCATATAATAAGTATTATGAAAGTTCAATTAAATGAAAGTGCTTGTTGTCCAAGGAAGTAAATACCTAAATATGCAAGCTAAAACATAAATAAAATTACAAGTATGAACGAATTTTGGGAGCCAAAAACCCAAGGCAAGCTATTAGCCAATAATACCTTAAGTATAGGTTCACTACACAAGATTAGGAGATTTATCAAGTCTAGAGATTTCCAATAAACACTATCTCTCCTATTATTGAGGCTTAATTACATGTTTGCTAAGCTAATCCAAAGCATTTAACCAATAAATTCAAGACCTAAGCTCACTTTCTAATGTGACTTAAAATTCCATTTTTTTAATTAATGTCCAATCAAAACAAAATCAGGAAATATGTAATCCTCACATTACAAGAAGAAAAATGACACTAAGTAGGTTAAATTTAGATAATATTGGGAAATTAGGGTTTTTTGGGACTCTTAATTGCAATTAATAAGTTATTAGTAAAATTAAGCATCCAATCCTAAATTTTATTCCATATTATTATTCCTCATATTTTTCTAATCTAAATGGTATAGAATTTTGTATTATTTGGATAAGTATATTTAAAGTCATTAAACAAATGATTAATGAAAATAATTAATTATTATTTAATTTAATTAAAAGAACTAGGGTTTTTTTGTGCTGTCGGGTCGGCTGAAGGGGCCTCTTTTCCAGGCCGCTCGCAGGTTGAACCGCGTGCTCGGCCCATAGTTGCACGCACATATGAACCACTACCCGCAGAAGTAAGGCGCGGGATGGGCCCAATGCGAAATCGACAGGTCATTCCTGACATTGACGATGGGGTCGAGCTAGGTCTCCACTCCCTGAGCGATTCCAGAATCCTCATAACTCAGCTCGCATGTTGGTGTGAAGCCCACGTCATAGCCGATGTACTAACCCCGTAACCGCCGCCTGCCAGTAACCACATCAAACGCACAAGGAATCCCAATGTTCTTGTTATTGGGCTCTGGCCTTAGTGTACAGGATTGTAGATCCTGAATAAATCTGTGAGCTTGAATTGACCCCTTGCAATCATTGCACATAGTGCAAAATATGTAAATGAATCATAAATTTGAGGAATCAAAAGTTATTTAGAGTCAATTTGGTGTACCTTAAAACTTTCTTTGTAGACTAGAAAACTAGGGTTAGGGCATGTAGTGTTATGTCAGCTCTTCAGCATATCTTGATCTTGCAATCCGCAAAAGGAAGATGAATGGGGGCTGGAGGGATTTTAATGAGCTAAGGCAAGGGCTGAGGCTCAGCTAGGTACGGTGCCTACGCTTCCGCTATCACAGGTCATGATGGATGGATCGGATCGGTCCATAATGGACACGGGTGGATGCCGTCGAATCAGCCGAGAGTTTGGATCGGACCCTGATGGAGCCATTAGTTATTGGGATTAAATAATAATTATTTAATTGTAACCCTTTTATTAAATCTGATTTAAATAACTAAACGAGTAATGAAAAATCTCAAAAATTCACTCTTACTAAATGAGGGTGAGAAACTCAAAAATAAAGTCAAAATTTAAATCAAAGATGTGGAGCCCCATCCCACTGTGGTTATGCTAATACTAATATTAACATGATTATGCTGAAGACAATCACCAACTAAGGCAAATATCCTAACTATAGTTGAGTTAGAAATCAACCAAACCTGTCTTAGCTAAATGAGTTGTTTTCTGCTGTAAGTCACACATCATTGTATCAAAGTGCGGAAGCAAAGTAATTATAATATCCACATCCATAGCAGAAGAACAAAAATAGTAACTCAACTTAGTATGAAATTACAGAAAAGTAATTACATTCAAAATATTGAAATATTATAGACAGAAGTTTAATGAAAATACCATTCATCCTCACAAGAAGAAAAGGAAACTAGCTAAACCTCAACAATAATATGAAGGTCCTCCTCTTGATTAAGCTCCTCTCCTGAAGCTACCTACACGAACAACTCTAAATCTGACATTGTCGGTATCATAATGCTAGGGTCCCAGCAAAGAAAAGAAAAACTTACAGCTGGACAATTATCTAATTACATTTTTTAGCTGATTAAATGAAACTTCATGTTTAACATATCACATTTTACTAAATATGCAAACATTTCAAAGATGTGTAGCAAGCAACAAAATAACAGGATAACTATAAATAAAACATTTATAACTAAGTAAGATGAAGTATGTAAAATGACATACCTCAACTAGAAGCTGCAACAAGGCTAGGAAGTAAATGAATAATAACTGAAAGAACTGAAAGTACACTCATCCTAACATGCTTATGATCAAATAAATACATGCTGATTTACAGAAAAATAATTTGAACTAAAACTACTGAGTTAAAATAAATTGAAGTAAAATGAGTCATCTTAATATATGTATAAGAAAGAACTAAGTAAAATTGAACTAAAACTACTGAGTTAAAATGAATTATAAAAGCATGTAGAAAACAGTAAAAAATATAACTAAGAAATATATGGCTAAATAAACCACTAAACTGAAATTAAACTAAGCTAAAAGTAGAAGTGTGCTTAAATTAGTACTACCATAATAGAAACTGGCTAAACAAAGCCATTGAACAGAAAAGTCTAACATATAGCTTTCTAGCCAAGCCTAGAGCTAGGTCTAGTTAGACTATAGAATCAAACATGTATGATCCTAGCCAACCACCAAGCTAGGCTTAGTCTACTCTATTGCAAGGAACTAAACTAAAGAGGTAGACTAACTAGTACACACTCTACTAAATTGAAAATTAAAGAACTAAAGAACTGAATGTACTGATTAATATTAAATCATGTTTATGCATTTCAAAATCTTAACATAGGATACTCATCAAATATCCTAGGTCCAGCTAATATGTCCAAGGTGTAGCTCAAAGTCAATGTATGTAAAGCAACAAATAAAGTAAGTAAGAGACTCTATTAAACCCATATTATATTTGTTGTTGTCTAATTTAATTTGTTTTATCTACTCTGAGATTATACAAGCTTAGGATCTCCAATACCCAGCTATCGAATATAATTCTAGATTCACAACCTTAAGATTAAACATTTGAACATAATAAGTCCTAATTGATAATTAGGAATGATGGCTACACTGGTTAAATGATTAATCAATGACTTAATTATTGTAATTTAATAACTCAACGCAAATCTTGATTTAAGCAAATTAAGATTAAGGATTTAAAGTGTAATCTCCAAATTAGGGTTTAGACTTTATATCCAAGGTACTAATCCACTGAGGATCTAAGATTTCACATCCAAGTTCACTTTATAGATAGAGGAATCTTCAGAGTTGAAAGATTAAGGAAATAAGAACCTAATTAGAAAGGTTGTTTACAATTATTAGATAAGATAATCAAATGAGAAATTATGAATCTAATAATTAAATTCAATCCATAGAATAATTTCATTAAACTTGACTGCCATTTTTAGATAATTTCATTAGACAAGATAATCATTAGATAAGATAATCTAATTTGATAATTGTAACCCTTTTATTAAATCAAGTTTAAGTTATGGCTATCTTAATTAACACTAATCACTTTTTAAGGCTAAGAAAAGTGGTTAAGGAAAATAGGACTTATAATAGGATTCTAAGCTCATAGATAGGTTCTATGACACATAAGAAAGCAATTGATGCTAGGTTTGTCAAAATTAGAGTTTAAATTAGGTCATTAGACACAAATCAAGATTTAGGGTTATTAATAGGTGATTAGTGAATTTAATATTCTAACAGATTTTTTAAAGGCATACATGAGTTCTCCTTTATTTTATAAATAATTAAAGATCTTAGTCATATAATTTGGCCATTAAATGGATTAATTATTCACTAATTAAGATTAAAGAGAAATTAGGCTAAATTAGAAATTCTAATTATAGAAAGTGGAATTTTATTTTAGATTATTGTTCCATACAATTTCTTAATCAAAATATTATTTTAGATCATACCATTTGGATAAGTATGGCTAAAGTTATTTAATTAATTTAGATTGAATGTTTTGGATTAATTAAACTATAGGTTATTTAATAATTCAATTATCACATTGAGTTGCCCTAGGAATTTAATTCCTAAATCCAATATATTAGCTCGGCCCATTAAACAGAAGGCGTGGGTAAACATTAGACCCGGTTGGGTCGACATTTCTGCACCGTGCGGGCTCGGCTTGCCCAGCCCGCGGCAACAGTGTCATCATCCCCACCCCTTCCTAGAAAGGCCAAAGAGGTAAGACTTGGATGGCCAAAATTTGTCGCTGATACACCATGCCATGACCAGCATTCAATCGCCACACCATCTGGGAGTCAAAATGCCTCAATTGAAACTAGAAGTCATCAATAGGAGTCACTGGGTCGCCAGAAGGCTACTCCATTGAAACGGCTTGAGCGGAGATGCTTAGGGTTCACTATCAGGTGTCAATTCATCTAACAAAAACCACCAAAATGGATGGGGTTTGATCCTTACATCAGCAAGAAGGTGAACCGAGTCAAACCTCAAGGTTATGAGGCTTGGGGTGCAGCCGATAGCTGGGTCCTAACTCAAACTCAGCTCTTGATATGACCACTAGGCCAATTGATCAAGGCTAGCCAAGATCCTAGAAACAATTGAAATGGGTTCCATTGGCCATGTGGAGAAGGTTCTAGAGAGAATTAGGTTTAATTGAGCTCTGGTGTTTAGTGGGGTATCTTCAACCTTACTGAGCACCAATGTTATCTAGACTGAGCTCAATTGAACCTAATCCCTTACGCAGGCATCTGAAGGTACTAAGGGAGCAAGATAACATCCAGAAGCTATCCTTGAGTGTTCAATTGAACATTGAGTTCACATGACTTGATGGGAAGAGGCTAGTACCTAGAACTGGATTGCAAGCATGGTACAGAGGAATTGGAGAGAGTTTGAGCTTCTAGACGACTCAAGGAGTAGCACATGAATATCAGACTTGACCCACTATTAGTGCTACATAGCAGTTGGGAAACACCGAGGACAATTAAGAGCTCAGGAGCGATTGATGGAAATTTAAATGATCCTTAGTGAGTAAAGGGACTCACTGAGCTGAGGGTGGACAAATAATAGCCAGAGGAATTGAGTGGAGGTCTGCCATGGCTTGGGTTCACAGCAAAGGCATAGGCTAAGGGGGAGGTATGATTGCAATGAACGAGGCTTCTTGGGAAGAAGGCAGTCGGCAAGCCGTTGGGCTCGAGGGCAGAAGAGGAAGATCATGCCTTCCTCACACTGCCACGATGCCTGCTGCAAATTGAGCTATCGAGAAGGACCAGATGCAATGGAAAACGGGCTGTGGACAAAGGTGAACAGGGCAAGCAGTGCTCCAGACCATCTGATTGTAGAGTCATTGGGTTTAGATTATCCTGTTGTGTTACTTAAACGGGCAAACACAATGAAGGTATCAGTCATCGAATGTGAGGGGTCGATCCATTAGCTAGTATTAGATCTTAGCGTGGAGAGTATATATCGTAGGATGCATTATGCCAAGATTTGGGTGGGATAATCCATGCAATGGAATGATGGTTGCCCTGTTGTCGGAACACCACATCAAATCTGTCACGGTCCCGATGGATATAAATTTTAATTTAATTAATATTAGTTAACCTTTAATCAGTATAAATAATCTTTAATAATTTTAAATCCAATTTAGGACTATACAAGCTCCTAAAATTCCTAAGAATTCGCCATTGGCTAATTAGGGTGTGAGGAATTCAAAAATAAATTAAAATTTTAATTTGAAGATCAAATTATTTTTGCTAATATTTGAGATCCTAAAATAGGCAAAATAGCTCAATTGCTCTATTGAGCTTCGATTGATCCCAAACTTCTAGGGTTTAAATGAACATTTAATTCTAATGGAATGAGAATTAGTACTTAGTTTGGCTTAGATTAACTTGAATTAGCTAGGGTAGCAACTAGGGTTGTTATAGAAAATTATTTAATTATCATAATTTTCTGAGCACTTAAGTATATTAAAATATTTTGGGAAAAAGTCAACAACTTCCAAAAATTTCCAAATTATCACCCCTTGTTTATTTGGGGGCGAGGACTTGATTGGCAAACTCCAATTTTGATTCTAAGGTTGAAATAAATTATGTATTTTCATGTTAATTAAAATATTCAAAACATTTGTCGAATGCAAATGATCTCCAAATCACACAAAACTTTGTGTTTAGGCTTCTAATGTTATTATAACTACATTGGTAGTTAAGCTGAGCTAATTAGGCTTGCTAATAAAGGGTAACAACACTAGGGCTATTACTAACTCCTCCTTTTAAAAGAGGTGTTGTCCTCGATGCCCAAATAAATTTAATAAGAACATGGATGGAAGTGAAAATTAGAGAATGCAAAATATCTTATTAAGGAAAAAACTCAGGAAACTTCTTTTGCATATCCTCCTCTTTTCCCCACATGGCTTCTTCAACTGGGTGGTTTTGCTTGTGGACCTTGACCATAGGGATATGGCAGCTCCTCAATTGCTTAAAGTATCATCCCAGAATTGCGATAGGCTTAACAATGAAAGTTATATAATCTTGATGTTCAACTACAGGAATCTGAACCTGTTGACTTAGATCAAGCAAACACATTCTTAGTAATGTGACTTGAAACACATTGTGTAAAACTTAAAAGTCTTTGGGCAATTCTAACCTCTACGCAGACGTTCCAACATTACTAATCACTTTGAAGGGTACCAAATATCAAGGACTCAGCTTTTTTGAAACATTAAACCTTTAAACATGTCACATCATACTAAATTACAGATAAGCTTGCTCTCTAATATAAAATTCTAAAGGTCGGTGGAGAGCATCATGATATTTCCTCTATCTATCATGAGCTGCCAACATATTACGCTTAGTCAGAAGAACCTTTCTGTTAGTCTCCTCGATCAATTTGGAGCCATATAGCCGAGTATCTCCCACTTCAATTCAAGCAACTTGAGTATTACATCTCCTTCCATAAAGTGCTTCATAAGAAAACTATTCTATAAGTCTCCTCTTAGCAAAATATTGGGAGGATCTATGTACAAAATCTTCAAATTACTCTATATTAAAATTTTAGAGCTTTCAAATCACATAGCCAACTTGATTGGCCACCTCCATCTAAGGTGTTCAGAAAGACCCATATAATAAAAGTTAGCAAATACTCATGCATAATAGTGATCTCATGTGTACACTAGGCATTATGATTAAGATAATTTTTATGTGAAGTTAACTTGTAAAACAATCAAAAATATTAAGAAAATACTTGGCATGGATGTAGGGCAATTGGATTTTGTTATAATTCCATTAATAAAAGAGACTGTAGCAAACTTTCTTGAGAAATTATGTTATAGTATAATAAGGAGTAAGTTTAAATTATTAAGCACCCAAACATGGCGTAACAGTGGAAAAATTTGCCTAACTCATATTTTCTTACCTTAATATCTATATGACCACACTTAAAATGATAAGAAAATTTAGAATGATTTATTTATGGATGCCCTCAATTTGAGCTACTCGAACAAATGTGCACATTTTTCACCATACCCTTAAGTTCTATTCCAACAAATGCCCGTTCTTTGGAGATTCACCTTGTCCAAAATTCAACCAAATAAGAGTCACTTATTTACACTTTTATAGATAAAGAAGCTCTATATAACATGGCCACAAAGCTATTGAGTATCCCCTCTTTCCCAGGTCTAATGTGTAGGTAGAGATGAATATACATAAATCACTCCTACACAAACCCAACAAGATTTGAGGTTATAATAGAAAAATAAATTGCAATAATAGAAAATAAATCTTACATAATTTCTAAAATTTGTTCTTAGAAAATCCTCATAGAATTTGAGATTGTAGCTTGAGCACTATAGAACTTTTAGAACTTAGAGAGGCATTAAAACTTCCTTCTTTGGATATCCTTGGCCTTAAGCATCTCTAAAAATATTAGAGAAGTGCTTATAATTCTCAAGGTATTTAAGAAGCTTAAAATGGACAATTAATATTAATTGTAAGTTATCTTCAAATATGGCAACAATATGCTTATTAAAATTGGGATGTGTTTGGGCTCTTCCATAGCCTGCCTGGCTGCTTGGGCATAATCTTTTGTAATAGCCTAGGGTTGTTACTAAGCTTAATTAAGCATAAACCTACCTTATTAGGTTTTAATTATCATTAACACCAAACCCTACAAATTTGGAGTTAACTTATTCAAAGATGAGTATTTTAATTATGTTAATTGAAATTAAATACCCAAAAAACTATGAAACAATTTCTTACCTCAAAAGCAAATGTAGATTGTATATTTAGATTCCTCATAATAAAAGATGACAGAGACAAAAATGTTTCATAATTTTTGAACTTAAGATTGTCAAAATATGCACAAAACATAATTTGTATTTTTTGTGTAAATCAAATCATAAGGTTTTTTTAATTAGAATAGCATTTACATAGATTTATTAAGTTTTTCAAACTATGAAAGATCCACAATGGTACAAGAGACTACAGTGTTGTATGATGACATCCTGGTTGTTCCAGCTTTCAAAGACATGATCTAATGATGCTTAAGAGATACAGGATCTATTTAATTAGATCCCTTAGATGTAAACCTAGATCTGAGGTCAGTGATATAACCATGCACTATTTATCTTTGTCCCCAAGTACTCTTCTATAAAATTGAAACAACTTATTTTATAGTACAAAGACGTGTCCCCCCCACCTTCTGCTGATATCGCTAATGACCTCTTAATATGGGAAGAATTTTTCCTAAGACATTTTTGTCAAGTTTGAGCCCAAATGGACAATGGACAAGCTATGGCGTGGGTTCAACCCGGAGTGTCTTTGACCCAAAGTTGAGAGACCATTAGCTTATGTAAGCCCCTCTATTCTCTCCCTAACTTTTATTTACTCAATTACAAACACCCATTCCAATTTCATTGATAAATTCCAAAATGTCCTCATCTTTCATTTCCATTCCCTTAAACCTTGACGAGCTTGGAGCTGCACTAGAGCTGATCCTGAAGTTCAATTAACTATCAAGTGTTTTAGGGTGCGTTATGACCTAGTCTTGAACACAACAAACCATTAGAGCTCAGAATCCATTTAATGAATCAAAATATTTATTTGAACATTGAAGCAAGATACCCCAATCTATACTCCTTTAATCCAGTTGATTATGGTTGTTTGGACATATACTTGCATAGTTTGTTAAGGAAACTTCACCTGTTGTTAAGGCACAATGTTTACGAATCATTCAAAATAAGAATCAAGTGATATAATCTCGAGAATTGGCCAAATATTAGAGGTCAAGTGAAGGTGATCTAATTAATGTTTTTTAAAATACAAACTCTGGTATAGTGTAGTGGAGCCATCTTTTTGTATTCCACACCTTATAAGATTGATTTTCCAACTCATTAGGATCTAATAAGGTTAGTTAGCCTACGAAAGTTTTAGCCAAAATAGTAATACATAGTAAAAACTCAAGGAGTAATCAATTTGGAACCCTATCTAGAGGAGTTTGAGGTTCTACATATTTATCATAGTTCCCTCAATGTCTATCATTCAAACATTAGACATGGGAAGGTTTAGATAATGATAAATTATGGCTTGAAGTTACAATAAATATGAACTTGAGATTGTAAGCAGTGAACCTTAATATGTGTTAATCCAGCGATCCCCGTTTCCTTTAGTGGGGCTTTTATGTTCAATAAGAAAGCCTTAGTACGGTGAATGTTTTTAGAATTAAATAAGCTCTAAAATCAACTTGAGAGTTAGAGTTTAAGCCACAATGTAAACCATATGGGTTCGCCCTTGATCAAGTAAAGTCTCAATGATCTTAGTTATGAGCTAAGGGGCTTTTAGTATTAGTGGGTGTGTCGATAAATGGTGAGTGTTTTGGTATTTAGTTTGTGTAATATTTCAAATAGTAGTGTTAGAAATTAAGATATAAAGTTTGTAATAGCCCAAACTCTTAAGCACCACTGTATTATCAGCTTTAGTCTAATAGGCATCATGGTTTGTTTCTAGAAGATAACTTCCCAGAAGGTCACTCATCCCGAGAGTTCTCCCAACTGAGCACACTTAACTTTAGAGTACTTATTAGAAACTCCACTGTTATTTGAAAAGATGCGTTGATATATAAGAGTTTCATTTAATATTACTTATGTGGGTCCTTACAAAGTTAACCCTAATCAGTGATCTATTGGGGAAACATTGTAGGGATGAAGTACAGTTACAGGTCGGGTGAGCCCATGACCCGTGCTATTTTACTGAGAGAATATTTTATGAATATTCTATGATCCGCCTAGTCTCGATCAAGCCTCTATAACCAAAGCATTAAAAAATGAATATTATCTAAAATGATCTCCATTTAATCAAGCATATTATTTTGACCTTTAAGAAATTAATTTATAATCTATTGCATACATAATTTGATGAATATAAAATCAAACATAGTGAAATTTATATAAAAATTGATTAAGAGTAATAATTTGAAATAAAAGCTACTTTAAATAAGTAAATTTTTAGTCACCCTTTAATTAAGATTAAGAGTGATTAGTGAAATGTAAGCTACTTGACTTTAGATTTGAAGACCAAGGTATATTTTATTCTATATGAAGTGTTGATAAGTCAAGCATTTATATTAAAATCACCTCTGTTCTTTCTGTTATTTAGTATTAAAATAAACTACTTTTAATCTATTTTGGTATATTTTGTTTGCATTTTTGATTCCAAGGAAATCTAAGGCATTCCAAAGGACTAGACATCAGAAATTTATAATGAAGAATACCCAAGCACTTAGGCTCACCTTAGCACCTCAACGCATGCACTTGAGCAACATAAGATAGAAACATATGTGCGCAGACGCCTGAGTGCCAACTTGAAAGAAATATGTGTACTTAGGCATGCCCCGAGCACTAATTCTACAGAAACATGTGCACTTCTGCACTCCCCCGAAGCTAACCCAATAGAAACATATGCACTCTGGCGTGCCCCGAGCACCAACCAGACATAAACATGGTGCCCAAGCATCAGAAAATTTTGTGTTAAACTCAAGAGCGATCCCAGGCGCCCAACATTGATCAGAATGCCAAATGTCAAATTCATTGAGTATAAAGAGGTGACTTTTGGCCTTCCCTTGGGTAGTGCAAGTAGGGTATTTAAGCCAAATGAAAACTCTAAAGTAGGATGATCATTTTGGGAGAAAATAACGTTCCCTTGAGAGAATGTTTCAGCCACCTAAAGATAAAAAGAGGGCCAAATCCTAAAGTTTCCATCCAAGACTAGAAGAAGGATGAAGAAGAAGGAGAAGAAGAAGAGAACCCTCAATGGGATGTTCTTTTAGTAACCTCAAACTCTTCCTTACAGATCAAGTATGCTTGTAATCTTTCAATTGCTTTTAATCTTTCAATTCCTTACAGATCAAGTATACCCAATTTTTTAGGGAGGTTTAGGCTTGACCTATGCAGTAGATATTTTCAAGTGAATGTTGAGTATGAATGTATGATTTATATGTAATGAATGCTTGTATTTTATTTTATAAATATTCTATGTTGCACATTAAAAATCATTATATTTTAAGGGGCATTTTCACTTTGCATTGCATCTTTAATCAAACCATAAGCCTTGACAAGAAAGTATGTATGTGTGAGTACATGCATTTCAAGTAGGACTAACGCCTTGATCGAAGAAAAAATTTAGATCAAGTATTTATGTTCACTTTAACATTTCATGTCTTCTGTGTTCCACTCCTCATGCGGTCTTTCACTTAGATATAAAGTCAGACTGAGTAAAGGCTTGTCCTAGAAATCAGATATACACACTCCCTTTTGATCACACAGATGCCTATGTGTATATGAGAACAAAGATGGAAATCTAATTTTAGTTTTGCTAGATAGGGAATGCTGATAGGACCTAATGAAACCATCATTTAGACATCAGCTAAAGTTGACCTTAGAGTTTATTGGTGAGTGACCCATGTGCATGAGAGATTATTAGTGTGTTTAACTATTCATAGTTGAAATATAAAATTTACATTCTCATGAGATTATCAACTTCAACTAAGAAAGAATTGGATATTTTGAACCATAGTTGATCTATCTAACTATCCCCATTCTCTTAAACTTGATTAGAACCTCATTAATTTTAGGATTATTTATTTGCATGCATAAATTTACATTAGTATACAAAAACCATTATTCAATTATTAAACATTAGCAGAAGAAATTGGTACAAGTAACCTTCTTTTAATCTCTAAGGATGATAAAATCTGGAACTCAATGTTCCTTTTTTACTTCAGACCATGGGGACTTATGTGCAAATAAAAGACACATTATTTGTTGCATGCCAAGTTTTGTGCACTATTGTTAAGGATTAAACTAATGGTATAAGTAAAAATTTTAAATTAATCAGTTAGATGTATTTTCATTATATTTTGCCTTTATTATTTTTATTTTTTTGTATTTAATAAGGTTTTGTTTCAATTGTTTTTATAATCAATCATTCTTTATTGTGGTAACATAGAGTTATTCCATTATAACTAAATCTTGAGCATGTCTGTACAATTTCTAGGTGATCAAAACCTGCATTTCGATCCCAAAATAGACATAACATATAAAAAACTAAGGAAACATTTAGGATTCAATTTAGAACATCAAACCATGGTTGACACAAATCTATGCAAGATTCATAACAACAACAATAAAATAACAACATTAACATCAAGAATAATATAGCAAGAGCCTTAAGAGATTACACTTTGCCAATTGTGGTAGGAAATCCTAATGCCATAGTTAGACCATGAATTCAAGCCAACAACTTTGAGATTAAATCTGCCCCATTGCAAATGGTGCAAAACAATCAGTTTAACGGGTTACCATTTGAGGATCTGAATATTTTCATTGCAATTTTCCTTTGCGACACCTTTAGGTATAGTAGCATTACTGGCGATGCCATCAATCTTAAATTATTTCCATTTTAACTGAGAGACCAAACAAAACATTGGCTCCTATCACTTCCAAGTGATTCCATTACCCTTTGGGACGAACTAGCATAAAAGTTCTAAATAAAATATTTTACCCTTGCCAAAACCACAAGACTTAGAAATGAGATCTCCAATTATATACAACATGATAGTGAAACATTGTATGATAGTTGGGAGAGACTTAGGAGCTATTAAGGCAGTGTCCCCATCATGGCTTGCCTCTATGGCTTCAAGTATAATATTCTACAATTGGTTAAATGCTAGTATCTAAACACATATAGATGCGATATTTAGTGGGTCACTAAATAATATGACATAGGAAGAAGAATATGAACTCTTTGAGGAAATGGCTACAAATTCATATCAATGGCCTACTGAGAGGCTACCACATCATAGGATAGAGTAAGCACATGCAATAGGAAATAATCAAGTGACCCAAGTTGTAAAACTAACAGCCCTTACCTATAAATGGAATGCAGTGAGTGTATACAACATGCAACAAATTAACTATAAGTTGTGCGGGGGTGATCATTATAGTTCTGCATGTAGTTTAAGTAGCCCCTTCACACCCCTCAATACTAAACAAGTCAATTTTGTGTGAAATAATAACTTACCTTCATAAAATAATAGATACTCAAACTCCTACAATCTTAGTTAGAAAAATTATTGAAATTTTTATTGAAAAAACAACCACGGAGATGCTCCACCACAACAACAATCACCCAACTATATGCTAAACATCAATAACCTTGGTCAATCTAACACTCAAGGAAAATCATTTGAATTTAACCTAAGAACTCCTTCAATGATTTTAAAACTAGGACACTGCAGTTCATGTAGAAGATGGAGGCAACATTGAACCATCATAAAGCTTCCATCAGTGAACTAATGTGACCATTAGAAATATAGAGATGAAAATTGGCCAAATATCGCAATAATTAGCTAGCAGACCTCAAGGTGCACCACCAAGTACCATTGAGGTAATCCCCAAAGAAATGGTGGGTATGATTCACTCTTCAACATCAAATTATAAATCCCTCGAGCAGAACACCCAAAAATCCAAACAAATAGCTATCAAATATTGGGTTGAACAACACTTGCAAAGAATTCTGAATTGTAATGATGTAAGAATCAATCTTTCAAAAGCTGAACTTGAATTTCAAAAATATACAAATGATATGAATATTCCACTTGAACTTAGAGATACTGGCATATTCATTATCCCATTCTCTATAGTGGAATTTCACTTCTTAAACTATCTTTATAATTTGGAGGCTTCTGTTAATTTCATGCCATGCCATGTCTATTAATTTCAATAAGAAGGTGATCTAACAAATTTGGAGGCTTCTGTTAATGTCATGCCATGTCTATCCCATTAAGAAAAGTGAAAGCCTCCAAATTTGTTAGATCACCTTCCTAATGAAATTCTAATGGTCACCTTATGAAGGTGATTTAACATTATTGAAATTCAAATTTGTTAGATCACCTCCCTGCCTTGTTCACCTTCATAACTGTTCTAATATAATACTAAGTAAAATACATTCAATGAGCTAAGCAACGACTATCTATCCCATTAAGAAAAGTGCCATTCTGCCCATAAACACTTAAAAATCTGCAATGTGAATCAGAAAAATAATAAAATGCAAAATCTTACCAAGAATTGCCATCACTGTTCTTGAATCTGTAAGAAATGACATACAATTAGATCCTTATATGTTATTTTTATGTGAAGTCATTGAGAAATAAAAGCAAATAGCTAGTATGCACACAAAATAATATATAATGAACATTCTATATGCTAGATGTCATGGGAAGGTCATAAGAGGTTAAGTGGACGTTCTTGCTGATACAAACATAAAAATAGTGACAGCCGACACATAAAATCAGAGAGCAGTGGGAAAGATGCTCTTTAACAGCTTACTAGGTGCAATTTGTGTCCTTCCATCATCAATGGTTATATGAGTAGGTAGCTTCAAGGACTCTGCTCTTCACTGATAGAAATTTATAAGAAATTAAATGAGAGCAAATCTCTGTAGCAAAATTCTTACAATGTTTTTGTTATAAATCAAATGGTGCTAATAATGCAATTACTTTAGGTTTTCTACCTACCCACTCTATCATAAATAAGGGAATTATTCTTTAGTTTTATTAATAATAACTTTGAATACAAAATAGTTCAGCTTGGTAATTTCAAAAAAGGAAAAAATTTCTAATTTTAAATTGAATAGCATGCCTCCTAAAATATTCGTGAAGGGTTATTGAAGCGGTTGTATGATGTCTGTTGTAAATTGTTGCCTCAATCAATAATAAGTTACTAAGGTTTACAGTTTTGTAGTTTTGGCGCAATCTCATAGTTGTCGATCATGCTCATGAGTATGACATCTTTAACGAATGATATGGATGGCATTATAGGACTTCCGGGTGTTTGATAATTAAAGGATGTATTGGAAAGAGTAATTTTATATAGTTTTTGTTGCCTTAATTTTTAGATCATTTACTTTCAACTATTTACCACGTAATATTTTATATTTATTAGTCTACCAGTCAATCTTTATTCATTCAATTTTTAATGATTTGCATAGCTCTCTAATTTCTTATTTGATTCTAATAAATTCAAGCTCGAGCAACTATTTAGAAATGTAGTTCATACTTTTTGTTAGTGGTGATATTCAGTTATTCATACTCATCATTTGATCTCTTATCTTTGTCAACTTCACACAAATATAAATAAAATAGTTCAACATTCTTTAAATGTTCAAGATTGTTTTCATATATTTTTCATTTATATCATATCATATTGAATTAGATTTAATTTCTCTTTTTATTTTTGTAATTTTCTTCAAACAAATCTACTTTGTTCTCTCAATAATATTCCTTAGTGCTTGAAAATGTTTTCATTTTTAAAGGCAAAGAAAGCTTTGATTAGTTTAGCCTACCCGTTGTAAGAGGGTGAAGGTGGAAGTCGACGATGATCCCTTCGTAGATTTTTCACCTTCTGTTGCACATTTAATTAACTCAACATTTTATACACACCAGGTACCCTTCTTTTACCGACCAGTTCTCTTATATGAATCGACTTCTAGGGGTACAGAATATTGTGGGTCTTTTTTTTGCATTCGCCACTTCTCAAGCAAAATCCAATTTTTGACTAAAGGATCTTTCCATGTGTGTGGGGGCGTAGGCTAGAGTCTTTCATACTAGATTCACAATGTGAATCAAAGCATGAGTTTGTAATTATTTTCTTTATGTTCTTAAGGAAAATATTTCTTTCAATAACTTTTTGGCTAAGAGCGTTTTACAGTTTTTGTATTTTTTCTCATGCTGGCTTCGATGCTTCCTCAGAATACGATTGACCCCTCTCAGCCTTCACATCGGTAGGCTATTTGTCTTCAGCCTAATTTCTTTAAAAGATTTAGAGTCTACATCCTAATCGCGATCTTCATCTTCATCAGTTGATTTCACCTTTCGCTCCACTGTCTTAATCGTGTTCATGTCGCAAGCTCTCTGATCCATTGCTTCTTGCTTTTGTAATGAATCTGCCTTTCGTTGTTGGCTGTCGATTTGTGCAATGTATGCAGCGTTCCTGTCTTTTTTTTTTTGAACAATTTGTAATTTGAGCTTCAAGAGTTAAGCATGTTGCCAAACCCTCAGAAGATAGATAGTCTTAATCTTCAAATATTTATTAAACTTTATTGTGCATTTTTTCATTGTAGGTGCAAGTTGATTTTGAAGAATTACCAATATTTTTGTTATTCATTTAAACATATTTTTCTTAATTTATTCATATTGATAATTCCAAATGATGTGGATGTTCTCCAATTATGTTGGCTTTCTCTTTCGATGCAATTCTTATAGATAATTTCTTAATTGCAAGAAATTTACAACAAAGTTTTGCTTCAATTCTTTCTTATGAGTATAGAAAATTACAACATATTGTATTGCATGGGATTCTTACTTACCACAGATTAACCACCTTAACCCCACAACTTATTCACTTTCTTAGCAGCTGCCATAAATAATTCTCAATTCTATTTCAAGTAAGTTTAGGCTTAGCTAAAACATGTTTTAAATCAACCTTTAAACCCTTTGAGTTTAAAAAAGTATATTCATGTCAATATAAGTTTTCCATTATAGGATGTTATGGCCACTTCAGATAATAGAAAAATGCAATTTTATTTTTCCTTTTTTGTGTTATTATGTCCGTAAATTGTGCGTCTTTCACGATATTATTTTCTGTGTTTCATTTTCTTTCGGTGTGTTGTCGCCTCGCACATTATGCGGGTTCATGCTTGTATATATATATATGGAATTAAATTCATAAAATATAAGGAAGCAAAGTAATACGGTTTGAAGAGATAATCTTTCCTCTTTTGAGGATTACTATAGCTTTTTTGTAAGTTATCATTGAACAATAATTGAAACAATAATAAAATTAATGTCACAAGTAATACTACATCAAATATTGATATATTTATCTACATGATGAACAAATAATAATAACATCATTCAAGCGAGCAATTCTCGAACCTTGAGGAATCTAGCACGTCTGCTTGATTATTATAATTTGGGTTATAATGTAAAATAATTACATATTCACCTATGCGAGCCCTATTGTAGGCATATTCATAATATCCTTATATCTTCCAAATTATGATGATAGCAAACTAGTCCCATCCTAAATATAAAATTATACTCTGTACAAATTATAAATAACTTCAATGGAGCCCCATTTTTACTCAATCAAGATGCATTATCTACTTTTGGTAGTACCTCAAATAGTGAGAGTATATCTAAATTATAAAATTTGTAAGGCAAATAAGTATGTAATTAAATCAATTAAATTTGTGAGTATCAAAGTGGAACAAAGAGCAAGTAATTAAATCAGCATATATAAATGTACTTTATAATATTTGGGATACCTAAATTTCTTGATAAGCTAATATCTTAGAAATTTATGTGTAAAATTATTGATTAGCAAAATAATGAATGAGTTTTCATAAAATATAAACTTTTATTAACTTTTCTCTCTCAGTTTCTATATTAGTAAGAAAAATAAGCAAAAATAATAAGAAAAGAGGATGATTGAAATGAAGAAGTAAGGTAACATGGATAATAACAAGGATAATAATGGCGAAAAAATATGATAGTAATTATAATAATAATAATAATAATAATAATAAGAAGAAGATTATTATTATTATTATTATTTAAAATATAAGAATAAAATATGTTAGTTAAATAATAATATTATTATATTGTTATTATTATCATTGTCATTTATATAATAATTTACATGTAAAGAGTATTATTAGTATTTATCATAGTGATAGAATATGATAATGAGAATAAAATAATGTTGTTGATTTTTATCATAATTTTATGCGCACATATTTATTTTATAGAGAGAATATTAGAATAATAATAGGATAATTATTATTATTATAATTATTACTATTACATTTATTATTCATGCAATAATAATAATAGTATACTTATTATTATTATTATTATTATTGTTAAAAAAATGGAGAGAGAATATTTTAATAATATTATTAGTATTATGATTCTAATTGGATGATAATAATAATAATAACTAAGAAAATATACTTATTATTATTATTGTTTTTAAAAATACTAATAAAGAGAGAATAATAATATTAATAAGACGTAATTGCTATTATAATAATAATAAAAGTATTGTTATTATTATAATAAGAAAAATAATAATTTATATACTTATTATTATTATAATTCATCAATATATTTTATGATAATGATAAAAAAATCATTTTTTATTATTATTTAATGATAATAACAATATTTATGGATGTAATAACCTAAGGTTATTACCCAACTTAATTTAAGTCTAATAATATCTTAATTATCATTCTGTTAATTTCATCTAGTTATTAGAATCAATCCCTAAGGATTTGGCATGATTTGGAGCTAAGTCAAATATTTTGGATTATTTTAATATTTAATTTATTAGAAAATTGAGATATTTAATTTTACCTCGAAATCAAATTTGACTTCACCATTGCGATCGTCACCCCAAAATTAGCTAAGGGTGATGTTTTGGACGCATTTGGAAGTCGTCAAAATTTCGCTTATATTTTAATATAATTAAATGCACTGAAAACTAGGATAATTAAATAATCATCGGAATCGAAATCCGACTTCATCGTTCAATTCCACACCCCCAATTTAGCTAGGTGTGAATTTTTGGGAATTTTCGGAGTGCGTTTATTTAATCTGAATTTTTAATAAATTAAATATTAGGAATAATAATTAATTATTCTTTAATTTGCTTTTTCTCTTTTCTTCTCTTTCCTAAATTACAGCTGGTCATTCCCCTTTATTTAGCTGATCCTTGCTCCCCATACTCTCCCCTATACTTGATTGGAGAGAGCTTGCTTCCTAGCTCTATAGACCATATCCTTCCTCCCATCCTCCTCTTCTCCTTTATTAAGAGAGCTCTGCCCTCCCTCTTCATTTTGCTGTCAAGTTGAAGCTCTAAAGCTCTCTCCCTTCCCCTCCAATGCTAAGTCTTGGGCTAAATTCCAAGTCTTCTTCCTCCATTTCTTGCAAGGCTAAGGTACCCATTTGCTCCTCTCCCTTATCTACTTCATATTGCTAATATGTTGTTTTGTATCTTTAGAAATCCATGATTGTATTTGGAAGCCATTGAGGCTCATTAAGGCATCATATTACTTAAAAATGTCATGCTCTCTTTGTCATCCATTTTGTATACCCAAACCTTTAACTCTATCGTTCAAATAGTTAGGATAATTCGTTTGTGCCGATTTTGGTATCGATGGAAAGGTATCAAAAAGACCTTTACATTGATATATGGCACCATTCATGGAATACTCTAGATTGAGATTATTTGAGCTCAAAATGTTGCCCTTCATGGTTTTTGCACAGACAAAATCACCGTCGGGCGCTATAGCGCGCCGTAGCGCCCAACGCTCAAATAGTTTTCTCTGCAGTGCGCCATAGTGCGTCGCAACGGGCTGCAGCGTCATTTCAAAAAAAATCAAATGAAAATGATAAAAAAAATAATTTAACAGTAACCGCAAGTTAGACTGTTGCAGCGCGTCACAGCGTGCCGCAGCGGGCTGCAGCATCATTTCGAGGAAAACTATAGGAAATCAAGAGAAAAATTAATTGAACAGTAACATGCAAGTTGGACTACTGCAGTGTGCCAAAATGGGCCGCAACATCATTTCTAGAGAACTATATGGAACCAGAAGAAAAAATAATTGAATAGTGTTTCCGCAAGTTGATTTGCCACAACGCGCCACAATGCCTGAAAGCGCTGCTACGCGCCGTAGCATCCAGCTCTTGGGTTAGTCCCGCTGTAGCGCGCTGGAGCATCAAAAGTGCTGCAGCACGCCATAGCATTATTTTCCACCGCAGTGCGCCGCAGTGCTTGAAAGCACTATCGCGCGTCGTAGCGCGCCCCAGCATGCCATAGTGCCCAGAATTTTTTGAAAGTGTGCAGAATTGGCTGAAATGACCAAAACTTCACTGTTTTTATATTTTATGGTTCCTAGGACCCTAGTGGGACTGAATTATATCAAATTTAAATATTACATAAAATTTTATGTGAAAAATTAAATTTGAAAGATATCCTTTATAACATGCGCTAAAAATCTCTTATTAAATTTTGTGCTAAATATTAAAACGTAGGATCCTTGAATGCTTGTATTGGCTAGGTAGGTCTTAATAACCAAATTTCATGAAACCTAAGCTTTTTATAATTATAATCAAGTGATACCCTGTAATAACCCAAGTTGTTACCCTTGTTAATTAAGACTAATCTCCATCCTAATCTTGATCCTAAAGTGTTAATCAAATCATTAGGAGTCATCCACAAAGACCTAGTCCAATTTAGGAGTCAAATAGATCAAGTCCTGATTTTTGAGAAATCCAAAAACTCTAGAAAATGGCTTATATAAATTGACCTCAGATCGAAATCAAACTTCGTCATTGCGCTAATTGCCCCCAAATTAGCTAGAGGTGATGTTTTCGAGTCAATTAGAAGTTGTCAAAATTTTGACGAATATTTTAATAATATTTAATACCCCAAAAATTGGAAAATTAAATACTCATTGGAATTAAAATCTGACTTCACCGTTGTGTTCCTCACCCTCGAATTAACCAAGGGTGAAATTTTGGGATTTTTCAGAAGTGGTTGAATTTTATTGAATATTTTAATATATTTAAATTAATTAGAAAATTGAGGTATTTATTTTGACCTTTAAATCGAAATCCGACTTTGTCGTTGCGATCATCACCCCCAAATTAGCTAAGGGTGATGTTTTGGATGCATTTGGAAGTCGTCAGATTTTTGCGAATATTTTAATCTAATTAAATACTCCATAAAATAAAATAATTAAATAATCGTCGGAATCAAAATCCGACTTTGCTGTTGCGATCGTCACCCCCAAATTAGCTTGGGGTGAATTTTTAGGAATTTTTGGAGCTCGTTTTTAAAATAAGAATTTTTACATAATTAAAGGAATAAATAGTTATTTATTCCTAATTACATTTTTTCCTTTTTCCTTCTTTCTCCCTCCTAGTTGGATATTCCAATCGGCTGGCCCTTACGTCCACTTTCGGCTGACTCATCTCCTTCTCCCTCATTAATTGAAAGCTTTGATGACTATGGCCATCCCTCTTCCTTCCCCCCTCCTTAATGGCAAGGTTTGATGGCTATGAGCATCCCTCTTCCTTCCCTCCCTCTTAGCTCATGATGGCTTTCCCCCTTCCTTCTCCTCCTATACATGGAAGCTCAACTCTTCCTCTCCATATTAGTCTATCAAGATAAAGCTCCCAAGCTTTCACCCTTCCCCCCAGTGTTGATCTTTGTGCTAAAGAAAAAGAAGAAGAAAAAGTTCTTCCTCCAAGCTTTCCATGGTTCCTTCTTCCTCTTCTAAGGGTTAAGGTACCCATTTGTTCTCCTTCCTTGGTCATTTCATTCCTCAATTATTCTTATTCGCATATTTAGACATCCATGATTAAGTATGGAAGCCATTATAGTTCTTCAATGTAATATACCTCATGCTCTGTTTTTCATCCATTCTACACACCCTTGCCTTTATCACCATTGTTCAAATACCTAGGATGATCTATTCATGCCAATTTTAGTGTCAATGGAAAGGTATCGGAAAAACATTTCTATTGATATATGGCACCGCTCATGGAATACTCTGGATTGAATGTATTTGAGCTCGAAATGTGACCTTTCACAGTTTTCGCACAGGCGAAATCACCGTCGGGTGCTACAGTGCGCCGTAGTATCCAGAAAATTCATTTGACCATATCTTAATCATTTAGACTCCAAATCCAAAAATTTAAAGTGCTAGATGGTTTATTTTTAGTGCCAACAATAATCTAAAATAATATTTAGGTCATAACTTGACCAATTGAACTTTAGAAAAATTAAAAAATGACCAAAATACCCCTAAATTTAATTAGGTCATAACTTGACCAATTGAAGTCCAATTTGGGTACACTCCTAGTTAAAGTACTCGGTGTGATATAAGGATGCTATAGCCACTGAGTTCACTAAATTTGGACATTAAATAAAAAAGTTAGCTTTTTGACCCCTTAGTTTAGAAAATTACCAAATTGCCTTTGAAAATTGAAATGGCTATAACTAATTCATTAGACCTCAGAATTTAGTGTTCTTAGAGTCTATAGAATCTTTGAACAGCAACCAATAGTAAACTATATAAAATTTAGATTTCATTAGGTGTAATTTACTAAATTACCCTTAGGTCAAAAACATTAGTTTGGACCCATAGGACTTATTTCTTATCCAAATTTGGTGCACTTTACTATCTATCTTTATGTTAGATAATAACGAATTATTTGAAAGTAAAAATTCCAATTTAGAGCTTTTAATCCAAAAGTAGCTTTTTGGACCCTTAAATAGGGCAAAATGGTCATTTTGCCCAAAATTTAGGTTAAATATCCTTAACCCTTAAAATACCCTTTGAAATCATTAAAATCAATAATAAAATTGATTTAGGATCAATTTAAGTCATAAATCTCTCAATTGGGATAATTTATAAAATATCTCAATTTTAGGTTTGAAAATCCCTAAGATTAACAGGCCTTAGTTAAAATTCTTCTTTAACCCCCCAAATTAAATAAAATCAGTAAGTGTGATGAAATTCAATCAATTCTTAGAAATTTTCCAAGTCTTATAATTAGGAATCCTCACTTCACCTTAGGATTCATTCCTTAAGAATAAGATTAAATATTATGTTAGATTTTATTCATTAAATTATGGGGTTATTCAATGAATGAATCTTTGGTTTTATTTAGTTTTTAGATTTTATAACTTATTTATATTATCTTGCCTTTCAACATTAGATTTAGGATAGGAGATTCATCATATTAAGTATGATTTGCTTAATAAAATTTACCTCAATCATTAGTTCATATTTAGATTTAACCTAAATCTTAAGTCTTACCCTTGGGATTATGTGATTAAGCTCAATCTCATATTATTTAATTCATAATCTCTAGCTTGGTAAATTTTGGACAAGCTTTTAGTTTAGAATGTCTAAACTCATAAACTAGGTCCTGATAATTTCTTATAGTCGACATTAATTTAATCATATTAGGACCTAGCTAGTCTTAATATTTTATAACCTATAAGGACGTACTTCTAAGTTACACTTGATAATAGGAATTAGAGATCCTAAACTTGTGTAACTTGGAATAGTTAGAACACTTAAATTAGATAATAAATGATATCACCATGTTTAGTAGAGTCCCATGCTTACTACTTGATTTATTACTATGCATTCTTTGAACTTTGTGCTTATTTTTCTTTGAGCATGTCATATAAGAAAAATATTATTGCATGAAAAATGAAAACTTAGAATATTAAGAAAACATTTGCATTTAGGTTCAGTTCATAGTTGAATATGGTGCACATTACTCCAATGGATAGGGGTAAGGAGAGATCAGGATGCTTAACATCACTCATTGAGAAGAGTGTGTTAAGCTTGGGACCTGTTCAGTATTGCAGACATGCTTGACTCCTCAGCTATTTCTAAAATTATCCACAGAAACAAAAGTAAAATAACTAAAATATATTCACATAGTATTATCTGCCTCTTCAGTCATATTGTACTATATTGTGATATTATGTCCGCCCTAGCCCATAAAGGCTACGGGAATATAATGGGACGGATTGGCCAATTATTTTTGATATGGCAGTTTGTACATTCTTTACAATTTTTCAGCTTACCGTTTATTATGTTGTTGATGCATTTTATTTTGGTTAGCTCTCTTTTTCATATGTTACCCGCTTACCTGAGTAGATACATATATAAGATGCTAGACTTTACTGCTTATTATATGTACATTTTTCAGATTTATGTTTTAAATTAGCATATGTCATATGATCATCAACTTGTTTAGGTTAGACTTTTTTATTCAGTATTTTTACTTACTGTATTACTATGTATGCCCAACCTTGTTTAGTTTGCTTGAGGTGTGTTTTGCCTCAATTCTTGCTTAGTTATAAATATTATATTTATAATGTATCATCATCCCATTGTATGCTTACTTGCTCCCATGCTAAATAGATATTTCATTTAGTTTAGAGTAAAATGGTGATATTAACGAATGCTTAATAAATTACTTGCCTAAAATGTACTTAGACAATTTGTCTAATAAGATTTTTCTTTTATTGGCTGGGGCCCTGGCATTGTGAAACTGACAATGTTAGATCTTGTTCAGTTTGAGGAGCCAGTGCTTGAGGAGGAGCCTTATTTAGAGGAGGTGCAGCAGCTTAGTGCAGAAGACCTCTAGTTGCCTTTTTCTTTATTGTGAGGACAAGTGATATTATCATTTTCAATCTTTTAAACTTTATTTAAATAATATAATAATACAGGTACTCATGACTGTAATTACTTTCTGCATATTATTATTTTCTGAGCTATTTTATTTTATTTCATGGTTGATGTATGGTGAATGGATGTAATCCTTACGTCTTATTACTTCTGCACTCTGTATGAATATATATATTTAGTGACTGATTTTCATAAATATTCTGTGCACATCCTTCCCCTATTATTGGATTGTGGTCCTTTCCTAATCCAATGATAAGTGAGGGCTTTGCCAGAGTGACACTCCACTCCTTAGCCTAATAATTGCAAACTTAGGGAGCGGGGTGCCACATAATCCCTTTGGTTTGATTTAAAATTTAGTTAGCCTTAATTACCTTCTACTTTATGTCGCCTTACCTTTATATGCTTTCTTGATTTTAGAATGTATGCTAAGGATCTTTAATATTTAATTGGACAACTACATGTGCTTAAATTGACATTCAACTATACTTAAACATAAGAATCTTGATAACTTGATTAAGTAAATGATACTTAATCTAAATCAAAATTTTGACATCAATAATATACCAATAATGTATTGATTTGTCATTGATCTTTAAATTAACCATTAGTCTTAATTTTGGTAAGGCTAGGGGTTAAACCCTAACTTGTCTTGATTAAGATCTAAATCTTAACCACCTTAATCAATCAACCTGATTGTAATATATTTCAATTGACATTATTCTAATAATGCATTTGATTTGATATTGATCGTAAATCATCGAATTAGAAGTGCTAAGGTTAATATTGAATATGTGTGATTGGATCCTCTGAACTTAAACTTTAGATCTTTGATTTTCTCTTATATAAGATTATTAGCATAAGATTGATAATGAAATTATAATGATTTATGAAATGATCTAACTCTAATAGGATCTTTGATTTCATCTCATAATTGTATAATAGAAAAGGATCAGATGAATCTTAATTATATGATCTGATCACTTTAATCCAAGCCTATTGAGTAAACCTTGAATGTTAACTTAAGAAATATAAAGGTGAGATCTCAAGGTCTTGCTATAGGATCATTCTTGAAATGCTTAAAAGCCATTAATTATTGATACATTGAGGTAGGATGAACTTTTGTAACTTATTGAGGTAGGAACTTAGATGATCCTTCATAACCTTAGAAGTTGAACTTGATACCTTGTGGTAGGAATCACCTAAAGCAGTTAGAATGGAACTTCTCCCTTGCGGTAGAAATTAATATTCGGTGATCCTTTGATGACATCCTTGGAGCCTTGTGTAGGACTCACTCATTTAAAGTAAGGATTAATAGCTTTGATAAATCCTTGTTGATTAAATAGAATCTTTTGAACCCAAATTTTTGGTTGGGTATAGTAGGGTATATCCATAGTACTGGATTATTTCAGTAGTATTCAGGATTGGTTGATTCACTACAATGTGGATTTATGACCAGGTGTTATCTCGAGATATTAGATTAATACAGTCCCATTAGAGTAAATCTTCCAAGACTAAGAGTATTATAAATAGGGACTCATTCCTTAGTTTAATTAAAATACAAATCGCCATCAATTGATGCTTTCTAGCGAAGATCACTTCAATAGGTGTGACTTAAACAAACTAAGTAATTCGAGTCACCTTCTTTAGGACACCAAGTGTGATTATGAGTTTAGCATCTTAATGACTTAGCTTAAGATACAAATTGCCATCGGGTGATGCCTCCTATCGAAGATCGCTTCATTAGGGTATCTTAATCAAACTAAATGTTAAGAACCACCTTTCTTGTAAATGTGCTAAATATGTGTATCCAATCATCTCATCTAATGATTTTTAAGTAAACTCTCAACTTTACCAATTATCGAACTAGAATTTAGGAGTTAGAATCTTTTTAGCAGGATTCTGCATAATGGATACCTTGAACTCATTATCAAATTTCAAAGTATTTTCTGGATTACTGGATTTAACTTATGTATCTTAGAAGCATGAGCATGAGCATAAGCATGATGTTGAGTACCAATGAGGATGTATGAGTATCAGTGTTAATTTATAGGTTACGAAATATTATATACATGGACTGGAGAATTTCAGGATGCTCGGTATCACAGTTCCCAACTGGATGTAATGTATACATTGGACCGTACGACTCACAATAGTTCAGTGATATTTCGCTTGCATATCGGTAGCATACAATATTGTGGCATATTTAGATGCACAGTTTCAGTGGCATACAACATAGTTTTACATACTATTACTCAGTTTCAGATCCATTATTATTTTTGTTTGCTTTCAGTATTTTATTTTTAGTACAGCTTTACTTTACTTTACTTCAGTTTTGTACAGCCTTATATAATTTTATACTTTCAGTTACTTTACAGTTTTTCTGCAAGTTTATTTATATTATGTAAATATTAAATGAATAACTAGAATTTTTAGTTTCGATGTACTAGACTAATTATCTAATATGGGGTACTTTTGGGATCCAGAAATTTGCTAGATCTTGAGCAATGTATTGAGCTAGGTCAGGAGGACACCCAGGAGATCCAGGAGGAGCCCATGGAGTATTAGTGGACTCTTCTCCAATATTATTATTCTGCTTAGTTTATGTCATTTTAGTACTTAGCTTTATTTCTGTGTTTCAATAAAATGTTTGTAATAATTCTGGATGTATTTTTTTTCTTTTATGAGATGAATGTTTTCATACAACTTTTATGGTGAATGTTTCTGGATATTTACTTTAGCTTCTGCACTCTGTTTATATACTATTTATACTGAGTATTGTAATATAATCAGTATACTGGAAATACCGATATCTTATACATATATTGAATTTCTCATGTATTTTATATCCAATGTATGTGTTGGTCTAATACTTAGGATAATAATACAACTTTTATCTTAAGTATTAGCTCTCAACTCTCCTTGAGGTTGAGTCAGCAGCCCTCCAGATGGGTTTGATTTTCAGCTATTCGGGAAGACAGGATATTCCTCCCTCTGTGGCGCGCCGCTCCGCCGCCAAATTATGATTTTACCTCGTTGCACGCGGCGACGGGGCGAGGCGCTACAATGGATTATTATTATCATTATTTCTTTCAATAAAAATAGCAATAATTATGATAATAATTATAATAACAAATTAATGTTATTTTTATTTTTATTTTAATATAATTTAGTAAAACTATAATAATTATACTATAGCATATATATATATATATTCATTTATGTATAGTTGGTAGGATTTGAATTCATGATCTGGGATAATAAATTATGAGTCTCAATTACTGAGCTACAACACCATTCACGATATAAATATAAAATAAATGAAAAGAGCAATAAATTAAAGAATATGAAAATTGCATAAAAAAATATTAAAAGCTAAAATAAGAGTTAGTTGTAGAAATAAAAGTTAGTAGCAAAAATAAAAATTAGGAGTGAATAAAAATTAGTAGTTAGTAGGTTAATGATGTTAAAAGTTAAAATTAACATTTTAATTATATTATCACTTATTTAAAATTTTAATATTTCAATTTGCTAATAAAATTTTTCTCACTCACTTTTTTGTCTCCATGTTCCTTCTTCGCGTTCAAAGAGCACTAAATTAAAGAACAGAAATAAAATGTATATAAAAAATATTATGTGCAGAAATAAAAGCCAGAAGCATTAATAAAAGTTAGTAGCAAAAATAATAATTAGTGACTAGTATGTTAGTAATGTTAGGAGTAAGAATTAATATTTTAATTATCTCTCCAAGAAGCTATAATAGTTGAGGCTAACCCTTAATATAAGTATAATTCCCATATCTCAAGTATTTGTTCACTTGCCCATATACATTGGCGATATAATAATTGTGAAGCGCTAATGAATATGATGTAAGATCCATTAAAATTTTGATCACTTCAGTATAACGAGTATAAGATAAATATAAATCAAAATGCGAAAGCTAAGTATCCATCAATAACATTCATCACATAAGTTAAAATAAACACCCATCTAAGAAAAGAAAGGATTAAAACACATATAGAGTTAATTACTACATATGTGAATTTAATGATCAAATAAAACTATCTCTCTCATCTAACCAATAGAAATAAAGGGTGAGCAACTAAATTATCAACACTCTAGAGGTTGCTGCTACTCCATCACCTCCAGAAGCTCTTAAACCTCTTCAAGAATATGCTCCTCAAACTGCTCCAAGCATAACATATCAATTTCACATGCGAGGGCCCCAACCAAAAAAGAGAAATTCCTGTGTAAGATAATGAGTTTAGGTATAATTTAGATTAATTATAGTGTCTTAAAATCTTTTAAGGGATATATTCAACATAATAGTTAATAAATCACAAAGCATAAATTAATATGTAGAAAATTAAAATAAAACTATAATTATTAATCAACCTACTAAGAATATAAACCGAATGTACTATTTGAAAATAAAGCAAAGGTGTTAAAATAAGATAATTGAAGATAATACTATAAACTACAAAAAATGAGAAATTGAACTACAGTGTATACCAACTAAATATGTGTTGGAGTATGTTACAAAATATGCAACATGTATGCCTAACCTTGATGCTAGACTGCTTCCCATAAGATCCATGCAACATGTATGACTTTTAAGAGATTCATGTCAAAATTGAAAGGCTTTAAATAACCAAAATCCAAAAAATAGAAAATACATCCCTTTTGTTATCTACGTATTTATCTTGTCACATCCTAATATGTGTATTAATCCAAATGCCATATTATTCAGAAATACTATTCATAAGAGTCATTTGATTATATACATTTAGATCTCAATTATACTTAATCCAACAATCATAACTTGAAGTTGACATATTTAATCATATATTAAGAGTACATATATATAATTAGCATGTTCTATGGAATGTGAAATTAGACACCTAGATTGGTTAACTACACTTATTCCCATGCAAGAAGATAGGAGACATACATCCTTTCATAGTTTGTACTCCCAAACTAAGGTGCCCAAACCCTAACTCGTAGCATACATTGGAATCGGGATATTTTCCTAACATAAATTTTATTTATTATGTAAATGCTTAAGATAAGACTGTAACTCTATAGTTTCTTACAAGGAGAATAAAGCAACTCATTAAGTCAAATGGAAATCATGGTTAGGTTATAGATATGTACTGCATTTTCATACGATAGTACTAATATGATCATAGGGTTTAATTTTAGGCAAACTATGAAATCTTCAAGGATTTTCAAAGCTACATGAAACTTAACTAGATTACTTATTTAACACTAAGCTCTAGTACAAAATTATCTAAATCCTTCATTTAGACTTACTACCACAAGAATGTAAGTTCAGTCTTTACTAAGCTATCACTACCACAAGAATAGGTTCACTTCTTAGGGTTCATATAGAAATTCTAGGGTTCTACTTCAAAGTATGACAAATAAGGCACCTTACCTCAATGTCTTAACTTAATTAAAGTTCACTCAACATGTTATCTAATCTTATATTTAAAGATTTCTACAATATTTTAATTCTTCTAGATACTAGAAGTAAGCTTCTAAGTGTGAAATATAAATCATAATGAGTCTCAATAAGTATAAGAGTATTTACAATTGATGTCTACTAAATAGATCTAGTATATAAGCTCTCTTATTTAAGCTACAATTTTAAAGGTTAACACCTTATTTTGCTGAATGGATCTTTATAATTAAAATGTGATTGTTACCTATCAATGCCTTTTAATTAGATAGCTTAGTGACTTAGGCATATTAGATATTGATTTTGGGAAGAATCATCAAGAATTGAGAGTTTATAAATAAATCTTAGATTTCTTTAATTAAATCAACACATCAAGGGTTTAAAGATCTACTATATGAACCTAAATTCAAGAGCAAGATCAAATATTATAAACTAACTCCTTACTATCTAATGATGGTTTAGATAGTAAGTTGGCTAATTGGCTAAGTACATTTTTAATGTTGGCTGATTATAGTTTTAAGCTAATTAAGGGTGATTAACAAATCTAGCATTTAGAAATGGAATGCTAAGTTACCACTATTCTTTTTTCTTATTTTAGGAATTCATAGGCACTTTAAGTACCTAAATCAGATCACAAATAAAGTTAATATTTATTAATCAAGGTGTATAATAATTAGTGAAAGATTAGCAAAATTAATTATAAGAAAATAATTTTAATTTGACAATTAAATTCTCCTCTGTATAAATAAGAAAAGGAGACCCTAATCATGCAATTTGGCCGAGTGATAATTCTAATATTCACTAATCATGCTTTGAGATGATTAAGGCATAATTAAAAAATCCATTCATAGAAAATACAATATTATTGCAATTTATTTTCTACAGAGTTTCTTGATTAAAATGGTATATATTATTATATAATTTGGATGCATATTGATTAAAATAAAGTTAACCATAATTTTTATTAAGATTACCTAAGTTAGAACTTTAGGGTTTCAAACTATATTCCACATTAATTCCATTATGATGTTCGAGCTATGTTGGGTCGACCAAAACCCGACAGATTAGCTGCTTGTGGGATAACGTAGTGATAGACATAAAATACACTTCTACGCTTGCACGCAAGTGTACGTGTTCTGAGGTATTAAGTGGAAGTTCAGTTCTGAGATTTATCGTCCTCTGGGAATGGTGATTTTGATACTAAGTTATACCTTCTTTCAATAATGTTTTGAAGATTGAATTTTGATTTGAGCTAGTTCCAATATTAACAATACAAATTACCTTAGGATAAGATACGATTTGTTTAAAAGGAGCGAGTTGGGGTTCTATTATAGTACTTGTAAAGACTTGGTGTTGTCACTTCATTATTTAAATGTATAAATTGATTTTTTCATGCCTAATTAAATCAAGTGAACACTATTAGAATTAGAGTTAACCTCTAATTACACCAGGTTCAGATTTAGTGCTGTAAGGAGAACTCCCCTTAGGGTTCTACCTTAGTATCTTAACCTTTATGAGATCGTGGTTTAAATATATCTTTGATTTCCTACGTCTAGGTTACCAAATATTTTCTTTTAATTGTTAGAGCTCACAAACATGATTTCCATCAACATTGCATCATGCGCTTACACATGCGGTTTAGATAGATGAGAGGATGCTTTGGGTCAATGGACTATGTCACATCATCCATTAGATTTCCAATGTCCTCACATCCCTTCTACTTTACTGAGTAGTAGAGCAAAGTTGATGGGAACTTGGTTCACAAGCTTCAAATCTCTTGGTAGAGCTCTTAAGGGAAGGTGCAACTGAGCTTGAAAACTTGTCACATATTTCTCTGCTTGACCAGCACTACTTCCCTTGCTCTTGTCCAATTGATGAGCTTGGTACAAAAGTTCTTTTCTTAATTAATAATTCATTTAAGTTTCATTTAAGCAAAGTAATTTGACAAATTTACATTCAAGCATGCATTCACAATAATAATAATAAACATTAAAATAGAAATTAATTTTATTCATTCAAACATCTCCGTTACAGCACCAATACAACCTTACATTTTCCTACAACTACATCCCAACCCACTCCAAGGGGATTCAGCTTTGCATTACAGAATAAATAAAAGCATACATGCAAAATGAAATAACCCTTGACATCGATTTATAGTAGAAAATAATCAAAAAGAGTTTAGGAAAAGTACAAGGAAAGACCTAAAAGTTTTCTAGGGTTCTCTTGATCTTCCTCCTACACTTCTACTTAACTTCTCCTCTTTTCCCTTACTGTCTTCTTCTCTTCACTCTTCATGTTCTACTGCTTGCCACTTGGAGAGTTCTCCTCATTTTCTTCCTGCAGTCTCTCTTTTTGGTCTTTTGAATATTAAAAATTGGAACCCTTCTTTGGTCTGAAATTGGCCTTTAAATAAGGGAATTTTAAGCCCCATGCATTAATACCAATGACCCTTCATCTTCTTCATCAATGCAAGCAATTTATTTTATTCTGCTTTAGTCTCTTTGGTTTCTTCAAAACTATTATTTAACTCAGGTTTCAAGAGGCAGCGGAAAGACAAAGGTCTCAATTTGTGGCCATCCCTATGTTGTGGCGCGCTGTAGCGGCCTTGATTCAAACATTGTTCAGCTATGGCGCGCTGCAGCAGCTAAAGTTCAAATACTGTTCAGGTGTATATTTTAATTGTTTACCTTGAGGCCGCTGCTCATCCGCTGTGGCGCGCTAAAGGCGCACTGCGGTGGTTAGACTTTTGTGAAAGCGAAATAGTAACTGATCAATTAACTCACATAAGATTTTCATAAATAATAAAAAATTCTATCGTTGCGCACGACAGCAGTTTTGTTCCATGTCAGTATTAATCCTTATAGGGCATAGAGCGTTGTGGCGCACTTGGAGCGCATTGCAGCGGTTAATCTTTCGGGAAAATGGATTGGCACTGTTCAATTAATTCATATAACATTTTAATATTTCTCTCGGGAAATGATACTGTGGCCCGTTGTGGCGCGCTACAGCGATCTTCCTTTTAGGCCTTTAGGTACACTTCTAGGTGAGGGAATTAGTGTACTGCCAAGGCGTGCTATGGCGCGTCGCCGCAGTTTTCATTCAGAATTGTTCAATTCGGCTTAGGCTTGCCCTTTTCTTTATTTTTCCTAAAAATGTATAAATTCTACTCAAAGTATACTAGCTTATATGATGTTTTGAATGTTTTTAACTTTTAATTTTGCTATAAAGTTCGGATATATCTCATGGGTCAGTCGGGATTAGACGACCCGCTACTGTCAAACTGCATGGATCGTGAGTGACTCGACCAGCACTGTTCTTCTTCATTTGAGGAACGAAGGTCATATCGAGGATTTTGGGTTTTCGAGAAAACCTTAAACTTTTGATACACATAGTTCTAATTTGATAGGTCAAGGGTTTAATTCAAATATATAGTGAAGTTCTACATGACTGAATGCAAAGCCCCATATGTGGTGCTCCAGATCCGCCAGTCCCAAATCAAATTCAACGGTTGCTATGGTTTATTGTGGAGAGGAAATTCACCCTCCATAGTCGACCATTCTGGCTAGGCTCATTCCCGACACCATTTTGGTGCTATAGTCGATCTATGAAATGCCTCCAAGACTTGGGGGGTGGTCTGGAACTGTACCGGTCTGAGTTGATTGCTGCTTGATCGAGTTTTATCAAACTCGATCATCATCAATAATTAGCCTATTCTAGTTTGTAATCGACAATCGTGCCATCCAACACATAGATTAAGAATTCAACATTTGGGAGATGGGGTACCTGGACTGAGGGGACAACTAAGGAGTTATGGATGATAGGGAGAAATCCTAAAACTGAGCTGACTTCCACTAGCTTCCTCAGGTCCTTGGGGATCTACTGGTGCTTTAACACCAAACCTAACCCACTGCAACATCAAAAATTTGGGGTTTGAGCTCATCGGATCTTCTGTAATTATTGGGAGGAAGCAGCTTGTAACAATCCTAGTATTGTTACCCATTATTGGATAGCCTAATTAGCTTCATTTCACTTCAAGTGCACTTATAATAGCATTAAAAGCCACACCTGAAGTATGGTGTGATTTGAAGATCATTTGTGATCGGCAAATATTTTTTATTATTTTAATCAATCTGAAAATACCTAATTTAAATTATACTCAGAATCAAAATCGGAGTTCGCCATTGGACTCCTCGTCCCCAAATTAGGTTCGGGTGATATTTTGGGAATATTTGTATGTCATTGAATTTTCTTCGAATATTTTAATATATTTAAATACTCAAAAAATTAAGATAATTAAAAAGTTTCCTGATTTTATGTTAATGTTTATTTTTTGTGTTCCTCACCCCTCATTTAGCTAAGGGTGAATTTTTTAGATTTATCGAAGCTCCTTTGGTTATTTATATTAATAAAACAAAAAGGTAAAATTAATTTAAAAAATCAAAATATAATTAATTAATTTAATATATATAGCATCCAATAGTCATCTATGAACATCGGGGATCTATTGTGTGATCTTGAAACACGATGTAAGCTTGTAGCGCAATCTTGACCATTGCATGCTACTTAGTATAGATTTGATAGACTATCTAACCGTTGGATTGATTGATGGATCCAATGGGTGACACAATTACTTTGTACATCTCTACCTGCCATGGTTGATCGTGTCCTACTCCTGGTAGGCGGGCGAATGCTGCACCCTATACGCCCTTCTAGTTGGTTTTTGACCTCAATTTAAACCCTCCACCCTCTTCCTTTTTTTCATTGGATACCTGTGAAGAGCTCGAGCAAGCATTGGAGATCGTGCATTCAATAGAATTCCCAACCACAGCCTAACCCTAATTCAACCAAGAATGAAGAAGACAGGTATGCAACTTTACCCTGCAATGCATTACAATTTCAATCAATTCCATTTTGTTTCACAGTTCCTTGTTGTGTAGAGCTTTGATATTGACTCAATCTAGCTATATTGAGCACAATTTGAGTCCTTTGGAGTTGTACAGTGCAACCCTAGTCGTCAGGTAAAGGGAATTTGGGCTTCTTCATTTAGCCATTGCTGTTGCCGGTAGGTGGTGATGTCGGGGCCGGCATATTGGCCGTGATGTCGGCTTTACGCTGACATGCAGGCCTGGCTATGAAGAACCCGGAGTCAGCTACGAAATGAAGCCCTATTTCGGCACCTTTCGGCTCTATCAAGGATAAAGGCCCTGTGCGATCGGGCTCTGTAGAACCTGTTGGTTCAGTATCCTCCGAACTGCGCCTGTAAGTCACATAGGTTCTTCCATCTTGATGTCAGCGTTCAACCATTTTAGCTTTGTTTTCAGTGCCAATCAGAAATTTTGGTTGATGTATTTTAAATTTAATTAATAATAATAATAATAATTAAACACAAATTTTATTTATTGAATAACTTTAAAAATAATTATACAAATAATACAAAATTATATATCATTTTAATCAGAAAAATGAGCGAGACATTAATTTGGAATCAAATTTAGGATTGGATGCAAAATTTTTTAATCACTTTTTAATTGCAATTAGAAGCCCTGAAAACCCTAATTTACCAATATTGTCCAAATTTGACCTACTTAGTGTCATTTTTCTCCTTGTAATATGGGGATTCCATATTTACATAGGTTATTATGATTGAACATCAAATAGAAAATTTAAGTTTTTGGCTCCTTAAACCTTCATTAAATGTGATTTTCGGGACACCTAATTTTGGCCTTTTCCCTAGGACAGTAAGCTTAATTTATTATTTAGTCTTTAATATCACTTTAGAATATGAGATTAAGCCTTGATTATTCTAGTTAGATGCTTTGAGTAGCTTAGTAAACTTGTAATTCAATCCTCAACAATAAAAGAGATAGTGTAGGTTAGGAATCCCTAGTCTTAACTAATTGCCAATCAAGTATAGCAAACCTATACATTAGGTGTGATAGACAATAGCTTTCCTTTACTTGTGGTATGTAACCCTATTAAGGCTAATTTCTAGTACTTTGATTTAGACATAGTGAGCCTTCCCTTTTAACTTCAACCCTCAACTTTTTCCCTCTACTGTCGAGCTTAGTACTAATTAGTCCATTAATAGTGATCTAGCCTCATAGATTGCTTTAGTATCCTTATTAACATGAGCAAATCAAGAGCTAATAGATTGTAACCTTTCCTTTAACATTGCTTGTAGAACCTTCCAAATGAGTATTTTAGCCAACTTAATGAGCTTTTGAGCTAGAATCCCTTAGACATAGTTTCCTTAGCAAGTTTCAAAGTAGTGAACCTACAATCTAAACCTCCTAATTTATAGAACCTATAACCTATATCACCTCATTGTAAGACCTTAAGCCTTAAGTCTAGTAACAGTGAAGATTACGTGGCTTAGGAATAATAAAGGATTAGATTCATGTTGCATGTATATACATGTAAATTATTTTGTCAATTAATAAATCTTAATCAAATGACTATTTTCCAAACTTCTATTATCTATAGTACTACCTTTTAATTGACTTAAGGATTGATATGTTTAAGTTAATTGGGAGCTTAATCAGCTCCAATCGTTAAGTTAGATAACTAATGTTAGACACCAATGGATATCATATGATTTACAATTAACTTGAAATCCTTGAATGCTACTTTGCTTTGAGACTACAATCTATTATATTCATAAAGACATTGTGCATATAATAAAATATTAAAACATTAAACATAAGGGTTCTTACCATGGCAGGCTACAAAGTAATAAGGAGACCTCGCACATCCTAGAGGAGGAGTGTGTGTGTTTGGGAGACCTCACTTTTCTACTTGTTAAGCAGACATGCTTAACTCCTCATTTTGTTCTATAATTTATGCCTGCAAAACAATATTTTATATAACTTAACCAACTTAACATCATTATTATCATTTTCATAGCCTTTGGCTATGCTTACTTTTTATAGTCTTTGACTATGGTTATTTAGTCCATGTGCCTAAGCTTACTTTACTTTACTTTACTGTATAATTCTTACTTCTTATTCTTATTTATCTCATATTACAATCTTTACTTTATACACTGTATGTTGCTTTACTTAAATTTCATGCTTCATTGCTTCATGTTATTTAATACTAAGAAATATTTTATTGACCATATCCATGTATCCATTTATGCTTTCATATGTACCTTAGTAGTTTCTAGCCCTTTAAGGATATATCTTTTCCCTTACTTATTGTTGTAGGCTAGAGCAAACATACTAATGTATTCTTACGCTTTACTTTACTTTGCTGTTTTTATTTAATTCACATACCTTACTTTGATGCTTAGTGCTCTGCTTACTCTCTTTTAACTTGTGGATTGCAAATATGATATCCGCTTAAGACATTAATTAAAATTTAGTATAACCTTATAAAGTACTTAAACTTTTTATGTATAATCACTTATTTTTATTTTGTTGGTTGTGCCTATTGTATTAAAAACAAAATACAATAGATCAAGAGCATCTTCTGGATAGTAGTACTGAACTATTACTAGCCACTATAGCTTGAACATTTTTGCTTCTATTTTACTGCTTTAGTGAGGACTAGTGAATTTACTTTAATTTAGTTTATAAAAACATAATTATTATGATATTTTTTCTTTATTTCTTTGATGGATGTATTTTAATTTTACTTTCTTAGTTTGGATGGTGGATATAGATACTTTTACTTCATTTAGTTTAATTGTTCATTTTTACTTCTAACTCATTTGCCACAAAAAGATTCTTGACCATACACACTTAATATTGGCTTAGTTATCCTTCTAACTCAGTGTTAAGTGCTAAGATAGCGCTACAGCATTGGATTGGGTTCCTGATTCATTATTAGAGTCATTACACAACTGGGCTTGCAGGGCTTTTCAAGTGGAATGGAGGTTGAAAAGATGTCTCACAGTGAGCGAAGAGATCACCATACAATTCCTTGGGCTATTTATAACTCAGGAGGAACCATGGTAGCTCATGTTAGCCTCCTATGATGGTTTGAGACAAGGGTTTGGCCTGATAATAAAAGAAATCAAAATAATGGCCCTATGCCATTAGGATGAGAGGAGTAGAAAGAGATAGGGAAGATCCTCGTACTTCCATAGTGGAATCTCTCTGGAATCTTAATGAGCCAGAAGAAAGAATGGGAATGACAATGAGAAGTGATAAAATCAATGCTAATAGTTATATTGATTGAAAGAGAAGATGGAACGGTCCTGATCCATTGACCCATAATGACCAAACACAAGGAGGATCCTTGCTGACAGATCCCAGATGCGATCTGACGTCTGATAGTGGATTCAATCTGGGCTGTTTGATCCAAACAGATAGATGGCTTGATGGCGCTGGACCGAGTGCCATGGCAGATCGCTTGCAGTCCTCACAGAGGATTCGAGTGATCAGCCAACCGTTGCAGGGAGTAAAAATTTAATTATTTGAATTTAGGATCCCTTATGTGCAATTTCCCCAATTTAAATTGATTAAATTAAGACCTAAATGACTTCCTAAAATTTGCAAATCTTAACCACTAGCTAACTTCGGTGTGAGGAATTTAAAAATATTATCAAAATTTTATATTGAGATCAATTTAATTTAGTTAATTTTCTAAGTCACTAAAATGACCAATTAGTCAATTGCTCCAAATGGATACCGATGAATTCCAAATTTTTATGGTTTGGTCATAATGAGGTATATATCTTAATGGCACATAGTTTTATACCTAATTAAGAATAGATTAGGCAAGGTAACAGCCTACAGTTGTTGCAGACTCTCCCACTTAAGAACGATGTCATCCTCGACATCATAAGTAGTGCAAGGAATTACGGACAAGAAACAAAAGGTATAATATATGGATTCTCGAATAGCATTGGATATTTATGATGAACATACATCTCTCTTACCTAAGTAGATTCTTCAAGGCTATGGATCTTCCATTGTACTTTCACCATAGGGATGGAGCGACTTCTTAACTGCCTTTGATCACAAGCAAAGATTTTAATTGGTTCTTCCACATAAGAAATATCATGCTGAACAGCTACTTTTGAAAGTTGAACTAGATGAGAATGGTTTTGAATACATCTTCTCAATGATGATATGTGAAATACACTGTGAATTGCTGAGAAGAAATCCGGGAGTTTTAACTTATAGGCTATAGAATTTACTTTAGTTGACACTTTGAAAGGTACGACCTAACAAGGAATGAGTTTCCCAGTTACACCAAATCTATAGACACCCTTCATCAGGCTAACTTTTAGATACGGAAAGTCACTTACTTTAAACTACAGAAGATGATGCCGGACATTGTGGTTTTTACTTTGACAATCTTGTGCTACACAAAGAATGTGTTGCACTTTCTTGTTAGTTTCTTCATCCAGTTCTGATCCATAAAGCTGAACGCTTCCAGTTTCTTATCATGCAATTTGAGTGCTACATCTTCTCCTGTACAAAGATTCATACTTGGCCATACCGATGCTTACTTGATTCTATTGTTATATGCAAACTACACAAGTATCATATAATCTTCCAAGAAATCACCAAAATCTAAAATGCAGAGATGCAAGAGATCTTTAAGAACCTAATTAACCTATTTTGTTTGGCCATTAGCTAAAGGGTGGAAAGTAGTGCTCATGGCCAAGCAAGTACCCAGGTCTTGGTGCACAACTTGCCAAAACTTAGAAGTGAACTTGCTATCTCAATCGAATATGATTGACTTTGGAATTTTGTGGAGTTTGATGATCTCTTCGATATAGATCCTTGCTAATTTATTAGCTAAATTAGTTTGATGAATCAAAATAAAATGGGCTAAATTTGTTAGGCGAACAATAATAACACTGATTGCATCTGCTCTAGATCTTAATTTTAGCAATCCCATAATGTTGTCCATGGATAAATCGAACTATTTCCATTATGGGATTTCTAGCTGGTGCAATAATCCTCTAGGTCTATGATGTTTAGACTTAGCTAAATTGCATTCATGGAAGTTCATGGCAAATTCTGATACACATTTCTTCATTCCAGGCTACCAAAAGGATTGCTTCAAGTCTTGATATATTTTGGCACTTACCAGGATGAATCAATAGTCGAAATTATGGCCTTCAATGAGAGTTTCTTAGTGCATGGATTTGTGAATACAAAGTCTAATTTCTTGGTAGATAATACATCCTCGCAATTGCAGGTCAATGCTGTGACCGCTCTCGATATCAGCTTTGAATTCCAAGTAGTCTTCATCCTTTGTTTCTGAAATGGAGACATCCTTGAGGAAGGCTTGTTCAACTAAACTCATCTCTATTAACAAACTCAACATTTCATCGTGGACAGGTTCTACACTTAGTATACAAAATTCAGCTACCAACAGACTTTCAGCAATCATCGAACAGACAATAACACAACGGTTCAGAGCATTTGTTATAACATTTGCTTTACTAGAAAGATATTGAATTCTAACTTCATAATCACTGATGAGTTCAAGTTATCTTCTTAGGTGATAGTTTAATTTGCTCAAAGTAAAAATGTACTTTAAGCTTTTGTGATCAGTGAAAATTTCATACTTAACACCATACATGTAATGTCGCCAAATTTTCAAAGAAAATACTACAACAGCAAGTTTAAGGTCATGAACAAGATAATTTTTCTCATTCGGTTTCAGTTAACGAGATGTGATAACTCCAAGATTTATATTAAAATAGGTTAATAAAAGTAAGCACTTTTCAATTAAAATACTATATTTTGATGTGCTTTCGCTGAGTCTTAGGATAAAAGATGTGTAAATTAGAAGTTGGCTTAAATATGCAATTTTGGGAGAAAACCGCCTTGGTGCACCCCAGCGTGCCGCGGCGTGCCATGGCGTCATATCTTGAAGAAATATTAAAACTATATAAAAGAGAAATTGAACAGTGTTTCAAAAATCCTTCCGCTGCAGTGCGCCGCAACGGGTAAATTTTTATTTTATAAAATTATAGGTGAACTAATGATCCGCATTTTTGAAGTATTTTCTGCTGCAACGCGCCATAGCAGAATATTTTATTAATCATTTAAACTATATCTGAACTATTGCAATAGTATTTCAAAGGTTAATCCGCCAGAGCGCGCCACAGCAGATGTTGCGGCGACCGAAGAAAAGATATTGTCTTTGGAGTGCTGTTGTCACAGCGCGCCGCAACGGAACAGTATTTAGAATGCTATTGCCGTAGCGTGCCACAGTGCGCCGCAGTGCCCGACGCAGTTTTTGCCAAAAGTATGCATTCAAGCCAGCATAGGGAAGGCCAAAGAATTGAATTCTTTCCCTGCCCATAGCTGAAATTAATATCAAATTAATTTAAAACTTCTCATTCTCAAGAAATAATTCATGAAGAAATAAATTAAAAATATAAGGAAGATGGTAGGGGTGGATGCAATAAAAATTGAGGAATTTTTATTCGAAATATTATTATAAAAGGCATATGTTTAAGCTATCATGAAGAAGAGCAAGAGATTAGTTTAATTATTTTACTCATTAAAATATAAATACAAACAACCTAAATCCCTTCATTACCAAAGAAATAAATGAATAATCATTTAAGTAAAGCACAAATTTCTAAATAGGATTTATTCGCTGAATTAAATTTTAAACATGAAAGGAAGTCTATAAAAGGGAGACTTGGACTGAGAAAGGATTCTAACTTTTATTATTCAAAGACCAAAAAGAAAGGCTGCAGGAGGACAAAGAGGGAGAACTCTCCAAGAGAAAAAGAGGACCAAGAGCAGGAAGAAAGGGAAGACAGCAAAGAACGAAGGGTGGAGCTTCAGGAGGACAGCGCGGGAAGAGTCAAGAGAACCTTAGAAAACCTCCGGACGATTCCTTATTTTACTCTTAGACTCCCTTGATTTATTTCTTGCCATGAACTGATGGCGATGTTCACTTTTCTTTGTATGTATGCTCTTTTGTACTTAGTAATGGAAGGCTAAAAACCCCTAGGAGAGGGTTAAGATGTAGTTGTAAGAATATGTAAGGGATAAATAGTGTGTGATGACATTGTTTGAATGTAATAAAAAATTGTTTTTATCATTTTTATTTAATATTTGAATGAATGCTTGGATGAACAAAATTCAAAATCATATTGTTTAAAAGAATTTGTGTTCCAATGCTCATATATTGGGTAAGAGCAAGGAAGGTAGTGCAAGTAGAGCGAAGAATTATGTGACAAAATTCTCAAAGCAAACTTGCACCCTACCTTAATAGCTCTCCCAAGAGTTTGACACTTGAGAACCAAGTTCTCCATTAACCTTGTTCTGCTGTTCAGCAAAGTAAAAGGGATGAGAGGACATTAGGAACTTTAATGAATGATGTGACATAATTCATTGACCCCTTGCATCCTCCCATCTAGCTAAACTGCGTGTGAAGCACATGTTGCATGGTAAATGGAAATCTTGCTTAAGAGATCGTCTAAAATATGATATATTTCTTGGTAACCTAGACATAGTAAGTCAAAATTCTAATTAATGTAACTTGATCTCGTGATAGTTTATCTGCTAAGGAAGAACCCAAAAGAGTTCTCCTTAAGCACTAAACTTGAACCTAATGAAATTGGAGGGTACTCCGATTCTAATAGTGTTCACTTGATTTAATAAAGCAAATAAATTGAAAGTATACACTCAATAATAAAGTCATCTCACCAACCCTTGCAGCTATTATAATAAAATTTTAACTCTCTCCTCTTAATTAAACTAGTAACTTTACTTAAAATCTTTCGTATCACTAATTAGGAACCAATAACATCAACGAAATTTATCATCTAAATATTAGTGAAAGAATATATTACTTTGTATCAGAACTCCTGGTCCCTGAGGATCGATAAATTCTGGAAATTAAACTTTCCATTTATTACTTCAGACCACGTACATTTGTGTGCAAACGCAGACGTGTATTTCCATCTGTCAAGTTTTTGGCACCATTGATGGGGAACGGTTTTATTTTGTATCAAGTATAATTTTTCAGTAACTAATAATTTGGAACTAATTAATTTGTGCATATTTTTTATATAGCTGTAATTAATTTCTTTATTTACTTGCCTTTGAGAAAAATTACAAAAAATTCTAAAAAGTCTAGTGCTGAAAGTTATTGCTTATTGCTTATTATCATAGTTGAAATTTTTATCTGCTGGCTATTTGTGTGTGATCTTAAATGCTGAATTATCTTTACTATTTGTGAATTTACCTTGTTGAATTTTGTGAGATCTTGTCTGCTATACTGCTGTAATTTCTTATATCTTAGGATAGTTTTGATTGGCTAAATGGGGTACTAGAATATCATGGACATGTACTACAATAATCAAAATTGTTGTATGTGGTGCGGGGGAACACATTTCAGTTCTTATTGTAATACAAACAACCCATTTGCACTTTCAAAATCAAAACTGATCAATGATATTAAGTATGATAATTATTTGCAACACTATGTCACTCACTCTGATATGAATGTTAATAATATAAATTGGATATATGAGTAATCTTACTTAGAAGAATCGATGGACAATTGTAATAGCAAAGAGATCAATAATCTGCATAAAACTAAACTAACTTTGGTTAGGAACAAATTTAATCTAGAAGATCTAAAGCATCTATTTGAATCAACTGAGGCTAAGTTAGAATTTATATTGCAACAATTAGCTAACCCCGTCCAAGAAGTTGTTACGATTGAGCAATTAAAGGAACAAGCTGTAGAAGTGCTAACATGTAGTAAAGAAACCTTAACTCAAACAAACAGTAAAAATGAGAGAGAAGTGGAGTATCAATTTGAATTGGACAATTTGAAAATGCAACAAAAGTTTCAAATTGAAAAATTTGACCAAGAGCAATCCAAAATTTATGTCCCATACACACCTCAAGTGCTTTCAACTGAATGCTCAGCAATAGGTGACCCACCTTGTGAAAACAACAAAGATGAACTGATTGAAAATAATAGGAGGACCAATAAACTAAGTGAATCTCGGGGTAGTGAAAGTAAAAAAATTATTCTCTCTGGCATCTCAACTATCAACAAACCCCTTAGTAATACTGATAGTATTTGTATGCAATTTGAATTTGTAGAGAATCACCTTAAGAGTAGTCCTGAAAGAACTGAGCTTTACACATTCTTACAAAATGAAATAGAGGTTGATAACAAGGAAAAGTATGAAGAGTTTGATAACAAGCATTGATATAGCTGGAATTTGTAGCAAAAATATAGTCTTTAAACATTCATATCATCATATATTTCCCTATACTTTGAGTAGAAAATGATACTTTTTCAAGTAAAGTAAACAGATTGTATGGGCTGATTCACCAAATCCTGGATAAAAACTGCCGTAGCGCGCCACGGCGCGCTGCCGCGCACCCTGACGGCTCAATAAAAACACCATAACTGGAAGCAAAACTGCAGACGTGGAGCAAGACCACTGCAGCGGGCCACGGCATGCCGCGGCGCGCCACAGCGTCATTTCTCGAGAATTAATTAAAACCATATAAACAAGTAATTGAACAGTATCCTGCAAAATTAATTCGCTGTAGAGTGCCGCGGCGGGTACATTTTTATTTTTTAAAACTATATTTGAATTAATTAAACATTGATCCTACAAAATTTATTCGCTGTAGAGTGCCACAGCAGGTAAATTTTCATTTTATAAGATTATAGTTAAACTAATTGAACAGTGATCTCGCAAATTTATCAGCTGTAGCGCGCCGTCGAACCAGGTTATGGCTTGGAGCCCTAATTGAGCCTCATGGCCTAGCTGAGCTCTAATTGGAAATTCGAGAGATCGACCATGGCCCGATCCCTTGGGTCTCCCCATCCCGCGGTTAAGCCTCTGGAACCTTCCCCATTCCCTGCTTAGGCTATAAATAGCCTCAGCATTCTTCACTTAATCCCTTTGTCGCCTAATTGAGCTCAATTTGCTCTCTGCCTCTTCTGCCATTATCATCAATCCAAGCTTACGTAGGTAAATATTAGAGCTTCCGAACCATTGATAATAGGCTCTCCTAGTGTTCAGGACCCTTTGCATCTTCTGGAAGCTCAGCTAGTACCAGTCCTACCTCTGTCGATCACCCTGAGCTTAGCCGTCAAACCAGGTACCCCCGTTTGCAAGCCTTGAGCTAATGAGGCTTGGGCTCTTCTCCATTTGATGCGTATTAATGTGTATTATCATTACAAACTCATTGTGATTATAATTGTGCCCTGAGCTAGCCCCAACCAATCAAATTAATCGATCGGGTTAAGTCCGTAAGAATGCTTCAGGACTGAGTAAGGTCCTAGCGTTCCAGCCCACATCAGGTCCTCAGACCTGAGGGCTTCGATCCGTCTCACCTCCCTAATGGTGTAGGGCTCGAGCCCTGGGTTTGGCATGGCCTTTGTGGGGAGAATTGTCTCCCCACAGTAGCTCCATTAAGGGAGCTCTCGGGTGAGTAAGGTGTCGTCGCTCCAGACCACCCCACAAAGGGCTTTGGGTCTCCATCGAGTCGCCTGGCTACGGTGAACGTGTAGTGACTGTCAGTTGGTCATGCCGTGGTTTGGGTGCATGGGAATTGGATGATTAGGGTTTTCCTGATCGGGTATTCCATCGAGACGAGGGGTTGGGGACAAAGCCACTGTGCGGGTAGGGCCGACCTGTGACCCGCGCCTTTTGTAATCGGGCCAAACCCATTTTAAATAAATCTGATTAATTGGATTTATTATCCTTAAGGAAAATAATCCAATTAATCAAATCATAGGAAAATTTAATTGAAAAAATGCAATTTAAATTAATGTGATAACTTTTAATCTACAAATTCAAATCCTATGATATTATATATCAAATTAATCAGAAAATCATTAGGAATCTGAATGTAAATAAATACTTAACTTTGAATGGTTGGAATTTTTGCTATAGCCTAATTATTGTAAATCTTAATTAGACTTAATTAGCATGTATACTTAGCCAAATTGCTTGATTAGGGTGCCATAATTTCTTATGATCACTAGAATGCATGTACTAAGTAGTTTAATTTTCTGGTTTCTGTATTTTAATTTATGTTCTAATCTTGTAAAACCTTGAATAGTGAAAATTAGGGTTTATAATTATTCAAATTTAGTAAACTTAGTCTCTAATTGTTCACATGCTTGTATAGTTTAATTTTACCAAGTTATATGAAATTCTAATGGTTAGATTTGTAATTAGGTGCTAATCCTTTTGAATTAGTTTAGGGTTTGATGAGCACTAATTACATTTTGTTTTTCTGAACTTTTCTATTAACATGCTTTATAATAGTGAGGTAGATGTATTTAAACCATGTATGTCAATTTATGATGGATAAATTCAACAAACTTAAATTGAGAACTTAATTATTTTAATTAATCTTAAGAAGTCTTAAGACCTTGATCAAGCTATTAAGACTTGATCTAAGTCTGAGATTGCCACCAATAATATATCATCAATCCACTGATTTGATATTTGACCTATAAATAAATAATTGATCTTAACTAGATAAGAGTAGGGGTTAAACCCAATCTACTTAATTAAGATCTAAACACTAAAACCCTTAATCACTTGACTTGATTACAAGATAATGTAATTGACATTATAACAATAATGTATCTGATTTAGTATTGATCTTAAATCATAGAATTTGAAATGTTAAGGATAACAATAAATCCATGGGATTGAGTAATCTGAATCTAAGCCTTGGATTCTTAATTTTCTTCTATATAATACTATTAGCATAAGATGATTAATAATATTATATTGATTTAATAACTGATATAACTCTAATAATATCTTAAATTTATTCCCATGATTTTAGAATAGAATGTGATCTGATAATCCAATCATCTAATTTGATCACTCTAAACCTAATTAATAAACAAAACTTAGAATGTAAGCATTAGATATGAAAGTGTGAGATCTCAAGTATCCCACTATAAGCTCGTGTCTGAAATATTCTTTAAGACCTTAATTAATGATATATTGAGGAAGGAAGGACCTTTGCAATTTGTTGAGGTAGAATTTTAGATGATCATTTTTACCTTAGAATTTGATCTTAATACCTCATGGTAGAATTCACCAAAAATACTTAGACTAGAACCTCTTCCTTGTGGTAGAATCTAAATTGGGTGATCTTTTGATCACATTCTTAGAGCCTTGTGTGAGACTCACCCATTTAGTATATGTATTCATAGTCTTGATAAATCCTTGCTGAATAAATAGAATTGTTGAACCCTAATTGTTGGATGGTACAGTAGGATATATCCATAGTACTAGGTTATTCTAATAATATTTAGGATTGGTTGATTCATATTAGTATAGATTATGTCTGTGTTTTATCATACAAGTTTAGTTGGGCATAGTCTCACTTAGACTAAATAATTCAATTATAAGAGTGATTCGATTAAGAAATTTAGATCATTAGCTTGTTTGAATAAAAATCACCATCGGGTGATGCCTCCTATCGAAGATCGCTTCCATAGGTGTGCTTCAAGCAAACTATGTGATCCTAGACACCCTTTTTAGATCACTAAGTGTGCTTGTGATTTGGGTATATTAATAGCTTAGCTTGAGATACAAGTCGCCATCAGGTGATGCCTCCTATCAAAGATCGCTTCGTTAGGGTGTCTTAATCAAACTAAGAGTTAAAAGACTACCCATTCTTGGAAACATGCTATATACGTATATACCACCTCCCCATATAATGATTTATAACTGAAATCTCAACTTTAACCGATTATCAAACTAGAATCTAGGAGTTAGAATCTTTTTAGCAGGATTTTGCACAATGGGGACTTTGAATTCATTATCAGTATTCAAAACATTTATGGATTTCTAGATTTTAACTCATGTATTATAGAAGCATGAACATGAGCATGAGCATGAGCATGATGAATGATTTCAGTGGTGATGTATGAGTATGAGTGATGATTTATGGGTTATAGAATATTACAAACATTGATTGGGGAATCTTAGGATGCTTTAGCATCACTATAAATTGTGTTCCCAACTAGATGTATGTATACATTGGACCATCTAACTCATAACCATTCAGTATTAGTTATATTACATATCTGTGGCATACCATTTTGTGGCATATTTGGATGCATGATATTAGTGACATATAGTGCAGCATTGGACATTTTTACATTAGTTTTAGAACATTTGATGTTTACACTTACTTTCAATATTCAGATCTCAATTTCATTTTACTTTGTTCAGTCTTTACAGTTTCAATCACTCAGTGCCTTTATAGCTTTTTCTACAATTTTATTTACTTACTTGCCTATTTGCATTTTACTTTAGTACTGCTTAGTTTAGTTGTGATGTGTTAGACTTCTTGTCTAACACGGGTTACTTTTGGGATCTGGCAATTTGCTAGACCCTGAACAGCTTGTTGAGTCAGGGCAGGAGGACTTGCAGGAGATCCAGTACGAGTACGTGGAGCCTTAGTGGGTCTGTCTTCCATCTTTTGCTTTGTTGTTTCTGCTTTTAGTACCTTAGATGAATTTTACTTTTGCAACATTTCTAAAATAGTTTGTAATAATTTTGAATGTATTTTTACTTTTCTTTTCTAAGGAATGTTACTACTATTCTGTGATGAATGTATTATAGATGTTTTGCTTTAGCTTCCACACTTTATTATGTTATACTTATACTTAGTATTGTGATGTGATCAGCATACTGAAAATGCTAATAAATTTTAGGACATATATTGGATTTCTTATTTACTTGATAATCCAATGTATGTGTTAATCTAATACTTAAGATATGTATTCTACTCTTATCTTAAGTATTAACACTCTATCCTACTCTTGGGTTCGAGTCAGCAGCCTTCAGTGTAGCTCAGTTTTTGCCTATAATCGAGAAGATGGGTTATGCCTTCCCAAGTGGTGCACCGTTCTGCCACCGCAACATGTTTATTGATTATCTCCTCTTGTGCGCGCGGTGACGGGGTGGGACGCTACGACAACTGATGAGCAATGAATTATTGTGGGTGATATCGGAATTGAGTTGATCTCAATTAGCTTCCTCAAGTCCTTTGGGATAAATTGGGTGCTTTACATCAAGCTTGACCCAATGTGGTGTCAAAATTTTTGGATTGGAGCTTATTGAATCATCTGTAGTGGCTCAGAGGAAGCAACTAGGCTTGCAGGGCTTCTCAAGTGGAATGGAAGTCAAGGAGAAGTACTACAGCAAGCAAAGAGCTCACTATACAATTTATTGGGCTATTTATATCCCATAAGGAATTATGGAAGCTCGAATTGGCCTCCCATGGCAAGCCTGTGAACCCTTATGATTGGGTATGGCCCAGCAAGATCAAACTCGAGATTAATGGCCCCAAGCCATTAGGATGATAGGAGAAGTGGGGGACAAGGAAGATCCCTGTACTGCCATGGTGCAATCTCTCTAGAATCTTATTGGGCAAGAAGAGAGAATAAGGATGATAGTGAACAGTGGCAGAATTAATGTTTAATGTCTGATTGAACAAAAGAGAAGAGAGAATGGTCCTGATGTGTCAGCTATAATGGCTGAATTAGGAGAGGATCCTAGTTATTGGATCACAGATGTGATTCAATATCTGATGAGGGATCCAGATTGGATTCAAACTGGGCCATCTGATTCACGCTGATAGAGGGCCAGATGGCACCGGATCGACAGGCACATCGGTAGGGCACCACAGTGGATCACCTGATCCACACAAAAAATCCAGGTGATCAGCCGACCACTGGATGGGTAAAACTGCAATTATTTGAATTTAGCATCCTTTATATGCAAATTTCTTAATTTATTTTAATTAAATAAAGGCTTAAATGACCTCTAAAAATTCCTAAACCTTACCCCTAAATAATTTGGGTGTAAGAAATTCAATAATGTAATCATAATTTGATTTAGAGATCAATTTAATTTAGCTAATTTCTTAGGTCACTAAATTGACCAATTAGTTAATTGCTTCAAACAGATTCTGATGAATCCCAACTTTTTGAGGTTTGGTCCTAATTGACCAATTAGTTGAAGATTATTGAAAAGGACCTATCAAGCATGAAGTGCCCCTGTAGTGAAGTGATCTTCTTAACTACCCACATGTTTGTTGAGGAAGCATACTAGTAGAATAACAAAATAAAGTTCTATTTTGCTAGAGTAAATATCAAAGAAACTTTTTGGGATGAATTCGAAGAGGTTTTCAGAGAAGAGTTCATTCCACTCTCTGCCTAGTTATTAATAGACAATGAGTTGATTCAACTAACTCATGGAGATAAAATATTCCTAGTCGATGAAATGGAATTCGGGAAGATATCAATATTTGCTTCTGATTTGGTGCAAGCTAAAGAAGATAGACAAAGTTGTTTTCTCAAAGAACTAAAGGAGTCAATAAGGACCATCTTGTATCTCATCACCATGATAGTTTTGAAAAACTGTTGGAGGGTGCAAGACTAAAAGAGCACCACCAAGTGCCGAAGAGGCAAAAAAAGAGATCCTTATTTTCCATAAAAGTTATAAAGAAGCCAAGAAGAATAGAACCCAGTTACAGCAAGTATATTAATAGACTCGACAACTGCAACGACATAAGAAGAAGGCACCAAATTGTTCAAGACCTCATCCTTATGGTAAGTTTTACAATCAAGGGAAATGGTGTTATATCTGTAGAATGCCAGGGTATAGGTTTTAAAAATGCCAATACTGTTGGATTGTGGATAGGGTAAAGATCAACCATCCTCCATTAATCTGAAGTTCAATCCCAATTAGATCTCAAGCTCCAGCTGTGGCGACCCGCTCCATAAGTCCACAGTCATTAGACTAAGGAGTGGAGTGTCACACTGGCAAACCCCTCGCTTATTATTAGATTAGGTAAGATCCACAACCCACTAATAAGGGAAGGATGTGCACTGAATAACTAAGAAGATCAGTCACTAAATATGACATACATACAGAGTGCAGAAACAAAATAGAATAAACATTACATCTATTCACCATACATCAAGTAAGAAACACAACATAGCTCAAATAATAAAGTGCAGGAAAGTAATCACAATCACAGTACCTGTAGTATTACAATATTTAAATGCATAGTTTAAAAGACAGAATAAAATTTCTCATCATCACAGAAGGCTAAAAGAAATCTAGGCAGCGCCTGTCTCTCCTGGCTGATGCCCCTCCTCTAAATAAGGCTCCTCTCCTTCAGCACCCAGCTCCTCAAATCCATCAGAATCTGATATTATCAGTTTCATAATGCCAGGGCCCCAGCCAATAAAAGAAAATCTTATTAGACAATTATTTAAGTACATTTTAGGCTAAATATTTTACATGAATTATTAATGTCACCAATTTTATACTTAAACACAATGAAAAGTAAACTAAAAGTAGTAGGAGTAGTAAGCATACAAAGAACAGGGTAAGCTATAAATGCAGCATTTATAACTATACAAATGTGAGGCAAAAAGCACACCTCATCAACTAAGTAGGGAATGAGCATATACATATATACAGTGCAGTAAGTAAAAGTTCTGAAGGTAAAATCTAAATCTAAACATGCTGATGATCACATGACATATGCAAATTACAGATAGAAATATGAAAGTGATACATATAATAAGCAATAAAGTCTAGCATCTTATAAATAAGTACAAGTGAGAAAGTAAGTAAAGAAACGCAGCTGACTGAAACATGCATCACAATATGGTACACAATAAGCTAGAACTAAAATAGGCATGTAAAGACTGCCATATTAGACAACTGGCCAATCAGGCCCAGTGAAATTCCCAAAGCCATTTCAATTTCTAAGGGCAATTTGGTAATTTTCTAAGCTAAGAGGGGTCCAAAAGCTAACTTTTCTATTTGGTGTCCAAATTTATCAAACTTAGTGGCTATAGCTTTTTTATATCACATTAAGTACTTTCACTTGGAGTAGACCCGAATTAGACTTCAATTTGTCAAGTTATGACCTAATTAAGGTTAGGAGTATTTTAGTTATTTTTAATTTGTTTAGGGTTCCAAACCAAAATATTATTTTTGATTATTGTTGGTATTGAAATTTTAAGCTATCTAGCATTTTAAATTTTCTAATTTAGAGTACAAATGACAAAGTTATGGTCATTTCAATATTTCTAGGCGCTACGGCGCGCTGTAGCGCCAGACGGTGATTTTGTCTGTGCATAAATCGCAATGGGTCAACTTTTGGGCTCAATTACTCTCAACTTAGAGCAGTTCACATGCAGTGCCATATACTATTGGAAAGCTCTTTTCGAGACCTTTCCATTAATATCCAAATAAGTACCAAAAGATTAAGTTATCAATGCAAACAATGGGGTTAAATGACTGGGTGTATAAAAATTCGTATTGGCAACTTTACATATCATTCCCTATTATTTACAAATTTTTATTTTTTTTAGTTCTACATCTTAAACATAGCTTTATAGATGCGTAACTAAGGTAAAACAAAATCTTAAACATACAAATGAGCATAAAAATGAAATGGAATAGCCATTGGATTAACCAATGGAGGAAAAAGGGGCACCTTTGACCTTGCAAGGAAAGGAGGAAGAAGACTCGGAACTCTTGGAGGAGGAAATTCTTCTTCTTTTTATTCAGTACAAGGAGAAACAATGGAGGAAGGAGGGAGAGCTCTCAGCTTGGCAGCAAGCAAATGAAGGAGGGGCTGAGCTCTTTCTTAAAGGGGAGAAGAAAGGGGGAGGCCATCAAGAGCTAAGGAGGCTAGGAGGCATGGGAAGAGGGATGGCCTTGCCATCAAGATTTGCAATTAAGGGAGGAGGAGAGGGGTCAACCGAAAAAGGGAAGAGGGGTGGGCAGTTAGCAATGCAAATTAAGAAAAAAAATTTTATTAATTGAATAATCATTTATTTATTTTCTAATTTCTTAATTTGCATAAAAATTCGGATTAAATAAACGCACTTTGAAAAATCCCAAAAATTCACCCCAAGATAAATTGGGGTGAGGAATTCAACGGAGAAGTCAGATTTTGATTCCGACGATTATTTAATTATTCTATATTTCGACGCATTTAATTATATTAAAATATTCGAAAAAACCCAATGACTTCCAAATGCATCAAAAATAACACCCCTAGCTAATTTTGGGATGATGATCACAACGGTGAAGTTGGATTTTGATTTCGAGGTCAAATTAAATACAACGATTTTCTAATTAATTAAATATTATTGTAATCCAAAATATTTGATTTAGCCCTGAATCGAATCAAATCTTCAGGGATTGATTCAAATGATCATATAAACTTAATAGAATAATAATTGAGATATGATTAAGCTTAAATTAAGCTAGGTAACAACCTTGGGTTGTTACACCAGCTCTTACAATCATGCCTCCCCCAGTGGTAAAATCAATTCCCATTCTAAGGAGTTATCAGAAAGGAAAAGCAATAAATCCACATGCTGCACTGCCAAGGATGTATGCTCTAACCCCCATTGTTACCAAGAAGACAATGAAACTGCATCAGGTATACTTGTAATTTCTATTTCTTGAAGTACCTTTATTTTCAATTCTAGTTTATTGCAATCTTATTCTATCATTTTGTAGCATGAGGAAGTAAGGTAATTTTAACAATTAGGAGTACGATAGTTATCACATTAATATTTTTTTAGATTAACAAGTAGCTAGCCTAGCTTATAAGTGCTTAGAATCTTAAGCTAAGAGATTTGAACCGCATAGTTAGATGTTTGACCTCTTGACCCCTATTCTTGATATATTATATCAAGATTGGTTGGTAGTGTAAGTTAGGATGATTGATTTAACCACTTAACTTCATTAGGCGGCACTAATTGATTTAAGTGAGAACTTGATGAATTGTAGTGTTTTGATCTTTATAGGACCATGAATCTAAAATTATACTGGATAACAGGATATTTGAGATTCTGAGCTAGTATATCCTCAACATAGTTAGAATAAATAAACTAGAGAGATTTATCACTGATAATAGGAAAGCAAACATCATATATAGTATCTACAAATTTGAGTGCTGATGAGTTTACAAAAACTATATTTGTATATGTTCCTTCAATATTATTTGATAACCTATTAAACTTGCTTTTTGAGATCAGTGATATTTATTCCTTATAAAACCTTATAGTATAACTGATCATTAGGGTGTTGAGGATGACACCTTATTTAAGAGGGAAAATCTATAACAACCCTAATATTGTTACATAGTATTAGATATTCAAATTAGGTTAAAAGACATGCCATTAGTCTCCAAATGATATTTGGAGCAATCCTTGAAAAATTGGTGCAATTTAGAGTTCATTTGAATTTATTAAATAGTTTAATGCCTATAATTTAGGTGCAAGTTATTTTTAGCAATTTAGGTGCAATTAGGTGAAATTATTTGGTGCAATTAGGGTTCTCTAATTTTGTAATTATGGCTAAACCCTAACTGCAAAGCGTAGGTAACAACAATAGGGTTCAGCCATAATTGCAAAAATAGGGAGCTCCAGAGCATTCGAGGGCCTCAAATCAATCCTTACACCATCCTTGAGCTAGGTGAAGTTATTATTCATGAAAGCCAAAAGTAACAGAGGATGAATGGCTATAGTGTTACTCCCCTTAATTAGCAGTTAGGGAGGATCCTAGGGTATAATGTGGGGGGTCAATATTCCCCACAGGAGCCATTCCAAGCAAAGAGCTTAGTCGCTACAACAACAGGGTGATTAGGTGCATCTAATCCCTCTACTAGTAAGGCTTGGGAGTGGCTGGATCCTTGAGTACTTACTGGGAGTAGATCATAGATAAAGCGTCAGTCCGATCGATCGAATCGATCGATCAAGGCTGACCCATTCTCAAACAATTATCACAGTGCATTCATGTGCATTAAGAGGTAGATTGTGAATCAAATGGAGTAGAGTATCGAGTCTAACTGACTCAACATGATATATAGATACTTGGTTTGGAAGCATGGGTCGAGTGATGGAGAGTGACAGGGATAGAACCTAAAGCGAGGTTGATCCTCCTTATGATCCAAGGAATCGATAGGGAGCTTAAACATCAAGCTTAGCCCTTAGAATTGCCAAGAATTAGAGCTAGATGATGGTAGGTCACAGCAAAGCTAGGAGATGACATGTGAGCAATTGGGCTCTGGGAGGTATCCTTAGTGAGCAAAGGATTCAAACAAGGAAATTCTCAAGCAATTTATAGCTGGGGGAATCAAGAGGGAGCTTGGGTTGCCACCCATGGCTGGCCTGAGGCTTGAAGGATAGGATGGAGGCCAGGCAAGGGCAGACTCATAAGATGGGTGCTCTAGATCATTATAATTGGGGGTAGTAGTGGGGAATGAAAGAGATCCCCTTACTGCCATGGTTGCAGTGACAGCAAGATCTGTCGGGCTTGATTAGTGTTCTCTGGGACAAAGTTGAATAGGGCCAAAGGGATTGGGAGCCGTCTGATGCATCAGCTGTTGGAGGTAGTTTGCTTTAATGTGGCTTAACTAACAAATGGTCGTGGATGGGTTATCAGCCGTCAGATCGTAAGAACGATACTGCGACTGATAGGCAATCATAACAAGGAACGCTAAGACCGTCGAATGGAGAGTTCCAAGATGTATGTGCAGATTTCAATTAGATGTAGAGACTGTGCCATTGTTAGGGCCTGCAGCGGATCTGTCACAGTCCTGACAGGGGATCTTGACCATTGGAGGGGTATGGCTACAATTTAAAATTAATTCAATTCCTTATGTTAAATTTTCCCATTTTAATTTAAATTCAATTAAGGTTTAAATGACCTCCAAAAATTCTCAAACTTGCACTCCTAACTAATTTAGGGGTGAGAAATTCAAAAATGCAATTAGATTTTGGATCGGAGATCAAAATATTTTAGTTATTAATTAGGGCACCTAAATTGACAAAAATGCCCATTTAATCTAGAAAGGTCCGATTGAACTCAAAATTTCGGGTTAGGTCCTAATGATTAAGTGAATGCAATGAGGTTAAATTAGAGCATGGTTAAGATTAAAGTTAAGCTCAGAAACAACCTAGGGTTATTACAACAGTGAACCTTAAGCGAACCAAAATAGAGGAGTTAGGGTTGGATGATTTAGTCGTTGATAGATAGGGCTTTTAAATGCAATAGGTAGATTTGGATCTCAGCTTTGGTTAGAAGTATGGTAATCTAGTGGACATTAGCTGTACATGGAAAATTTTGATGCCCTAGTTCATCTATCATTGTTACTTCGATCGGAAGATGAACAGTGCCGGGAAGGTGAATTGCGACCCACATAGCACTGTTATTATGGCCGCAATGCCGAGCAAGTAGACATGTGTGTGTCTATATAGAAAAATTAGGTTGTTTATTTTTTTAATTAATATAAATTCCTTTTAAATTAATTAAATCACTTTAAAAATATATATCCTTATATATTAGAATTATATACAAAAATGATCAGAAATATATGTAGGATAATAATATGAAGTTTAATTTTTATTTTGATGGCTAATTTAATTAATAACTTTCTAATTGTCATTAATGTCATTAATGCTTAGATTAACTATTTGAATTCGAAATTGACCATATTTACAATCACTGTGCTCATTATGCAATAGGATACATATAGCCACTGATTTTATATCGTTTGAATATAAAATAGAAAACATGAGTTTTTGTCACTTGAATAAACTATTATTTTATTCTTAAAATAGTATTTTCCTTATTTAAGCATCCAAAACCCTAGGAAATGATAGGGTAAACTAGATTATGACATGTTTTAACATTAGAGGATGATTAGAATAGGATAATAATTATATTGACTAGTACTAGTAAACTTAAATTTGATCCTTAACCATGAGAGAGAGAATTTAAGGTGAGAAACTTATGACTTAACCTAGTCAACTGAATTAGGATTGTGGTAATTAATCATTAGCATAGTACTTATGATTATGAGAGATAGTGTGAAAACACAATCTTGTTAGTGATTAGATCCCTATATCCTTGAAGATAGTATAAGTGGATGATAGTGAATTACCTTCTGTAGTATAGGCTTCCATATTATTATAAGTATAAGGCTTAAAATCATTTAGGATGCTTAGTGGTGAAATTAAGACTAGACTCAGCCTTAAGTATTAATAAGACTTAGAACCTTTAAGCAATAACCTTAGAAGCCAAGGATAGAACTAGCAATAGTAACATTAAGACTTGGAGCCTTCTTAGAAGAGACTTGATATTTAATTAGTAATGTAAATAAAGTTAGATCTAGATAACTTAATCCTAAGTAAGACCATCCTATAAGCTTAACCCAAGTAAACTAGTAGTTATGAAAATCCCTTAAGCTTTAAAATAATAAAGACTTAATCTATTAGTAACCTCTTGAGAAAAGTAAGTGTATGTTAAGATAGATGTTGATAAAGATTAAGAATAGTGGCTAATTAATTTATGAATATTAAAGAACTGTATAAGCTAGGATCTTGAGTAGCAGGAATCATATAACCTAAGGTGTGCAGTAGTGAAACCTATAATAATTAGAATTAGAGTCTTATCATCTCGCAGAGTAGAAAAAAATTAGATAACTTAGAGAATTGGATAGGACTTTTTATAATAATTTTGTATTTATATTTATAAATTATTTTATCATATAAATAATACATTAACTAAGCTACTATTTACGAAAATCGCACTATATATTATTGTATCAATTGACTGAAACATTTGATAAATGTCTAATTCAATTGATGGTCTTAATTAGCCCCAATCATTAGAATAAATAACTAAAGTAGAAAGCAGTAAATCACATAGTTTAAAATTAGCTTTAAAATCCTTGAATGATGCCCCACATTGAGACAAAATTTTTTGAAAATTTTTATTAGGACATTGCAAGTAAAATAAACATTTAATATTATATTTAGCAGTTTCATAAGGTGGATTGTGTCGTACAACCATTATTGAGCCAGGGCATGCTATGGAGTGATCAGAAGACCACACATGCCCTATGAGTGGGAATGACTGTGCTTACAGGAGACCTCGTTTGCATTATTGTTTGACAGATGTGCTTGACTATTCACTTTGTTTTATAAAGTACCCAAAAAACATAATTAAAATAAGATATATAAATAATATTTATAGTTTACATTCTTTGAGAACTTCATAGTTTATTAAGTTCTTGAGATGAAAATCACTTTTTTTTATATGTTAAAGCTTATATTTATAGGTCTTTTTACTTATATTTTCTACATTTTATTTTCAAGGATATATCATATTTATACATTTCATATTGGGCACTGTATTTTCTGTATGTTTTTCTTTTGTTCTCCTCACTTTGTTCTTAGCTCTCTGTAGTGCTTAATAGTGGGTTAAGACTCATTAACCCTGTATTAAGTACTGCAGTAATACCCAATATTGAATTAGACTATCTAATCCAATTTTGGGTTATTACAGTTGATGACCTAGGAGTTAGGGGTTAGAATGAGGAAATATAAAAAGGTTAAATTTTGTTAACAAAGCACAAGTCTTAAATCTTTGGCTCTAATTGTCTTCCAAAAATTCATAGGAATCAGGAAATAAGTTTAGGATGTGTTGGGGCATCAGGTGAATAGCTATAGCATAATAAAAAAAGGTGGCAAACAAGGTTGTGGGAGTTATTTAAGTAAACCTTAATGAAATCATAAAATTTAAATTATAATTAATTCCATGACTAATGGGGAATATGTGGGTTTGAATTGGTGGCACTTAATCACATAAATTTAGCAAAAATTTTAAAATTAATTATAATCTGGCTCAAATTTAACTAGTGTTAATTAAGTTTAGTGGCTCAAATTAAGGTTAGTGTAAATTAAGCACAATTATCTTATAATACCATAGCCACTAGACTCTAATTAAGGTCAAGAACAGATCAGGCTTTATTAAACTGGATTTGGACATGTTTCCAAATTAGGGTAACTGTAGCTTTCGTTTGCATTCAAAGGTTAGGGACGATACTGTATCACCGAATTGTCTCAGGTCTGTTTCAACGTAGGTTAATGTGTAACATTGAGGTTTCATTGTATATAAGAACGGTTAAATTGTTGCGTTGTTAAATCAAAACCATTATATCATGATTAGATAAATTTGATGAATACTTTAACTATTTAATAAATAAAAAATATAAACAGGAAAAGTGTGAAATCATCTCTAAATTTGATGATACTTTAATTATAAGTAGAAAAATTTTCTAAGCTCAAAATTATATAAAATTATTTCATAAATACTTTATTTTATACTATTTTATTGAAAATGTGAACTTTAATAATTTTTAAATCATAAAATTACTAAACTTTTTTGAAAATTCATTAAAAATATTATCTAAATTTTGACATATATATATATATATATATATATATATTTTATAAAAACAGTTCTTAATCATGAAAATAATTCAATTTTTTTTTCCAAAATATAGTATTTTTCTCAAATAAAAATTCATTTTTCGTATTATAGAGGCATCTCTTCTTTGCCTTCATTAGAGTTACTTAAATGGGATATAGTATTGTTCTTTAGCTATAGATTTTTTGTGGATCATACCATCAGCAAAATCATCTTCTTTTAACTATTGTGCAACTTCGCATATGGGTACCACAACCTAATAGATTTCTATTTCATCATAGCACATCTATGGCTTAACTTGATTGTAAGACAAGATTAGGTCAATGTACATAAGTTTCTTATTATAATGATAAGGTTAAGCAAATTCTAAAATTACTCAGAATGCAATGGGTAGCAAGTAAGGAAGAAGAATATCAAAATTATTAAGAGTAGCAATAGTTTTTCAATCATGAAATTTATTCATTAAGACTATCTTTTACATCCCTTACCATAAAAAACAATAAAAACACAATAAAATAAAATGTAGGAAATCATTTTGGCACATTCAACTGTAGGCGTCTGCACATTTCCTCTATCTTCCATTTTCTATGGCAGTGGCATAATTAATGTCAAGCGGTGCCAAATGCATCCAAGCAAAACTTGAATTTTTCTCTCCAAAATCTTCACTTGAGGTGTAAGTGTAGCCAAGTTCAGATGTCTCGGTTGCTTCTTCCGCATGCTTATCTTGAAGACCGAGGGACTAGATAATTCCCAAGTCTCTGGATATTAGAAGAGTTGCCCTAGTGAATCAGTTAAGAACAAACTAAGGAGGCTCATACTCCTCTTTTGTTATCTTCTTGAAGGAAATCCAGGTCAAATAAATAATAAACCTAAAAGGAGGTACCCTAACAAGTACCACAATCGGCTCAACAAAGTCATTGGAAGATTGACAATTCAATATTTGTATAAAATCCCAAGAATAAGTAAAATTTTTATAAACTCTTTTATACTGATAAAACTTAGCCAACCAAAGAAAAATTTATGTATCGGGAAAATATAGTGTCAATTGTTATATAACATTCTTGCAAATATCTATATCCAATTCCGAAGATGACTCATTGGTAATGTGAGTCCCTTGGTCGACATGGTCCCAGATGCTCATGATTATTATTGTTTTATGCTTAATTGATTGAACATCATCGACATCACTTGAGCTATTTGAACATTCATAAATCTTATCAACGTTCCCTTTTCCAATTGGAACTACATGTTTATGAGCCATCTATAAAATAATCACTTATTTCTTCCTTTTTTTTTTTGAACTGTTATTCGAAAGATGAGGGTTGTTCAATGTTTTTCAACCTAAATTAAATACTATTAAAATGAAGATAACGTGACAATCTTATGTGTAAAAATATGATTGATGAAATTTACTTTTTTGCTTAGACAATTGTGTAAGAAAAAGAAAAAAAACAGAAAAATAATTCTTGATTGATGATGAATATGATTATGTATATGATAGTGTAAATGTAACATTTTTTTGTAAACAATAAAGTTATAACAACCAGAATAAAGAGGGTGCTCCGATTTCAATATTATTTAAAGAACTTTGGGTCTGTTAAAAAATTGCAGAATCTTAGACAAATATTTCCTGAAAAGCCGGCTGAAATAATGATTTGCTTTTAAATTGAGATAAATTGTTAAGATGGTTGTAGCTTTGGTGTAAACATTTCCATTGATGGAAAAACATTTCCATCTTTTATGCTTGGGTGCTTACAGAACAAACGCTAATCTTAAAAAAAAAAAGAAAATCATTTGCTTGGAAAGATTGAATAGAGCAAAGTTGCAAAATTTTTGATATAATAAAGAAGATATCTTCATATGATAGACTGTCTAGTAATCATCTTTGCTTGTGAACAGCTTAATTTTTTATTGAGCCGAATACAAATACTATCCAGTGATTATGTTTGGCTCTACAATAGCTTATATATAAATTTTTAAATAAAACAATATTTGTTGCTACAATTATTTAAAATTAGATATATGGTTTATATATATAGGTCTAAAATTCTTGAATAATGTATAGTTATTACATACACTATTAGATTTACAAATAAAATAATATTGTTTTTCCCTAATTCTAAAATTATGTAACTAGATATGTGATGTCCTGAACTCTGAAATAGGACTGGTCCTTAATTTCGCTCTAATCTAATATGGTGTCAGAGTAGGCTCCTTAACGCTCGTCGTCCAATCTTGATCCCGATTTAGAGTTTCATTTCCAGCACTGAAGCTCGATCAACCTCGCCGCCAAGAGTGGTGAACAAATTGCCTGCAATGATTGAGCTCTTTGTCAATTTTGATGATAAATCAGGGAGATTCCGATATTAGTTCAGGTAATCCTTTGAGAAACTCATCCTCTCTAAATGTACCAAACCTCGGATCGATCTCTCATTTTCTTCTAATCAAGCTTGGTGGTAACAAATTCCTTCTCTGAAAGACAATAGATTCCATTATTCAGTAGCTAAGAGCATTTGCGCACTTGGATAGCTTAGTTCAATAACCTTCTCCTCTTGACAATGCCAATGCCCCAAATCATGATTATTTTATTTGGTTTATTTGAGATCAACAAGCCCTTCATACTTCCCTAATTGAAACAACCTTCATGCATGTTGTTGGCATTTGGTTAGCCAGAGAAGCTTGGATTACCTTGGAGAATGTGTGTCAATACCTCGGAAGCTAGGATCCTACAACTACGAATGTAGTTTCATGGGCTAAATCAGGGAACAATGTCTGTCACCCAATAACTTCTAAGTGCAAAGAACATTGTTGTGACCTCTCTGCTATTGGTCAAGCCCTTCGTCCTAAAGTTTTCAATTCTTTTGTATCCAATGTCTTAACCCTAAATTCCTTGACATTGTAATGATTTGGGCAACTTGCGGCACTCCGCTACCGTGTTCTAAACTATTGAGCTTTTTTTAAGGTTGTAATATATGACTAAAGATGAAGACTCCCATTATTACTTCTACTGCTCATCTCGCCGAGCTAAGCTGTAATAAACGGGGTCGAGGTGGACGGTCAAGAGACAAAGGGCGCTTTCGATCCAACAATATTAATTAATCGTGCACCCATTGTGGGAAGTTAAATAATACCACTGATTAGTTCATTATTGGAAATCTTCTGCATCAAATTCAGCTTCATCTTTAGCCCATTAAACAAAATGTTTATATCAAGGAAATTGTTGCTTGACCATCATGCTCTCCACAAGTCTACATATCTTGCCAAATCCCTTAGCTAACCTTCTCTTTGGCATATAGTTCTACCTCACAATTGACATAGTAAACTTCCACCAACTAAGACTACAATTTCAATGCCAATATCGGAGCAACAACGCACATTGTTCCAGATCTATCGTTGATATCCCTCTTCCAAGACTACACCTATTCTGATCAAGTAGCAGTTAGTAATAGTGTAGATTTGTCTATTTTGCACATTGGCTCTGTTACTTTATCCACCTCATTCAAGCATTTACCTATAAACACTGTTCTTCAAGTTCCCAAAATTTCCAAATTTTTCTTGTCCATTTCTCAATTAGCTAAGAATAACAATATCTTAAGTGAGTTTTTTATTGATCACCTTATTGTGAAGGTTAACATACCAAGGTTCCTCTTCTCTACAGTTGGCACAAAGCTAGCCTTTATCATCTTCATAATCAGAAGTATGCTTTATATACCGTCAAAGATCCCATCTCTTCTTGGCAAAGCAGACAAGGCGATCCTAGCTATGCCTTAACTATTTATGTGTTACGCTAATATAGTTTACCTTTTTCTTTTGTTTCTATGTTACATTTGTGTACAACCTATCAAAAGGCCAAAAACAATCATCCTACTTTACATGTTACTCTATCTATTACCCATGTCCTCTTGAACTGTTACAGATGGATGATTTGAACCTTCCAATCTTGTTTCTCAAAATGGAAGCCATTATTACTTGTCGATTTTAAAGTATTAATCAAAATATTTGTGTTGTTTCCCATTATGTAATAAAATAGATGTGTTAACAACAATATTTAATTTCAAACTATGATTGAATGATAATTAAATCTTTCCATTCAAAGCATACAATGTGATAGAATCACTTAAATTTTACCATTGAGATCTCATTGTCAAATATGTTGTATCACCACTTGAATTACTTGACCTTATTCTCCAGCTCAAAATGATGCTATTGAAAGCCATCATAGACACATTGTATAGCTTGGTCTTGCCATGCTAGATAATCCCCCTCTACCTATTTCATTTTGGGTTTATGCATTTGAAATCGAAACCTACATAATCAATCGTCTACCCAACACATCAAAGATGATACCCATTTACATAAATTATTCAACCAACTAGTTCACTATTCCTTTATGAAGGTGTTTGGGTGCCTTTGCTACCCATCCATCTGTTTATATAAAACCACTAACTTGGCTACTACTCAACCAAATGTATCTTCCTTGGCTGTCCAGACAACTACTTGGGCTATTGTTGCCTTAATATTCAAGCCACCAAGTATATTATTCTTGGTTTATGTGTTTCAATGAAACCATCTGTAACGACCCCAATATTGGATCAGGAACTCAATCTAATTTTAGGTGTTAGTGTAGTACTTAATATTGGGTTAGTGAGTCTTAACCCACTATTAAGTTGTAATGACCCCAATATCGGATAGAAGATTTATCCAACTTTGGGATGTTACCTTAGCATCTAATACACAATTAGAAGAAAAATAATCAAACATAAGATGCTAAGTGGCCAAGTATCTTTATGAGTAGTTATCAAGTTAAAATGATTTATAATGGAAATAATTAAGGAGATATGTAACACAACATTACAAGTACAAATAAAACAAGCAATTAATATCATCCAACTCATCCAACCCAAGCAATTTTAAAATATATAAACACAATATAGAATATGGGTAAAAATATTTCAAACACTATTAAGTTTAATTATTACAAGTCCATTTGAAAAGTAAGAGTAAAAAAAATTAAGTCACTCTTTCACTAGTAATAAAAATGCAAGTAATTTAGTATTAGTAAGTGGAAGCAATTTCTTTTAAGCCCATCAGGTGCTAGATCCAGCATGCCTGCACTAAAAAGCTCCTAATCTATCATAATTTGGTATTTAAATATGATAGGGCAAAGCCAAGAAAATAAAAAGAGTAGTTAGACTAAATAGTCTAACCACATTTTAAGATTGGCAAATAATTAAGTTCATTTGGATATCACAATCTAAATTTACAATTAATAATAAGCAGTGGAGCAATAGAAGCATTAGAGTAGGAGGTAAGGTAAATACAATTGTAAAGAAGAACTATTAACAGTAAAATGATTAAGAGTACTTATATGTAATATATATCTAGCCTACATCTAAAAAGATAAGGGAAAAGGTATCCTAAAGAAGGCTAAAAGCTACTAAAGTACATTTGAAAGTAAATGAAAGAAAGCATGTATATGTTCAAATAAAGTTATACAAAGATAGTAAGAGAAAACAGTGAAGCATTTAAATAAGAAAGTAAGGTAAAAAATTACTGTAAAGAAAAGTTGTTGGAATTGAAGTGAACATAACTGTAACAAAAAATAGTTGGAATTGAAATGAACATAATTGTAATGAAAAATAGTTGGAATTTAAGTGAACTTAAACGTAACGAAGAACAATTGGAATTGAAGTGAATATAATTGTAATGAGGAATAGTTGGAATTGAAGTGAACATAATTGTAATAAAGAACAGTTGGAATTGAAGTGAACATAACTATAACGAAGAACAGTTGACATTGAGCAAGGCATAGTATTGAAAATAGAAAGTGCAAAGCAAAATAAGTAAAAATGTATCTTAGCCTCTTGGACTAAGAAAGTATAGTCTAGAACTATACTATGAAAGCATAGCAAAAAGGCTATGATGAGATCTTATAATCATTGAGATTGTAAGGGTTTTATATATTATTAGTCGAAGTTATTTTATGAAGATGTCTTATTCCGCGAGCATATACTACAGAATAGGATGATAAGTTAAGCACGACTGCCTAACTAGTTTTGTGGGGTTCGAACCTTCACAACCGCCCTCCCTAGAATGTGAAGCTCTTTATTAAGCGCTATTATCGCTGCCCTATTTTCCTTTAGGCATACCCCTATAGTTTTATGAAATTTTTATTTATACACAAAATCTTGTATGTATGTTTCAAAGAAATTAAGCTCAAAGCTAAGCAAGCAATTAAAGGATTTTAATAATTGTAAACTATGTGATATCAAGGGTTATCTAATTTTAATGATCTACTTAAAGATTTAAGCTAATTGAGCTCCCAATTGACTTGTAGATAATGATGATCAAGTCAATTGTAAATAATAGTAGACATAGAAGAAGTTCTAAAAGTAGTAGTTTTAAATAGGTTAAGAAATGAGAAAGTAATTTATAACTACAACCAAATTATTCATAACTTGTTTATTATTAGTCCAAACTAATTAAATCAATTTTATTAATGATTAAAGTCTTGGGAATTAGTAAAAAAAGAGTAAAATTGAAGCTTCATTAAGCTAAGAAAAGTAGAAGTTAAAGTATAACATACTAACTTCATAATAATAGCTTGTGAATTGAAAGCTTTCATGTCAAACTAATCACTAATTAAATTAGGATCAATTGATAGGAAGTGTTTAAATGGAATAAGGAAGTGGGATGGCTAATCTATCAATCTATGTTTACTATGGTTTATTGATTAAAGAATCTTATAAGATGTCTTAAATCATGATTAACAACTAAGGAGATTCTTGATTCAAGTGTTAAAGAACTTAAAGATAGTTAAGAAGTTAAGGAGAAAGAGAACCAATGATTCAAATCTAATAAAGTTAGACATTAGTTCTACTAAACTCTCTAAATGAAATTATGTGTAAAATTAACATATTATTTCTTAATTTATTATAAGATAAATTGAAAGATCTAGTATTGAAGTACTAATACTAAGATTAAGTAAATCATATGATAATAGTTCAATTTGAAATTAATACATGATAAGGAAAGCATGCAATTTGTAAACTAACATGATGAATTAAATTGAATAAGATTCAAATGACAATTTAATTAAAAAAATAATCTAAATTCCATGATAAAATCAATATATGAACATTAAATTAAGAAGGATACTACGAATTAACAATAATAGTTCTTATAACATTTCTATTACATACTTGCAAATTCTATTATGATTAACTTGGAATTAACCTAGTCTTAAGGATCTCAAACATTAAATACATTACATTTGGAAGCAGCATTTGATCCAATATTCTATGAAGCAGCAACATTTAATTTAGAATTTTGAGGGACAACAGAAATATAATTTAACAATATAAAGGACAGCATATTGTAATTCAACATTATAAAGATCAATACCATTTAGTTCAGCAATTTAAAATGGATGGTAGTAAATTAGATTAGCAATGTAAAGGACAGCATTATATGACTTAATATGCAAAGAATAGTTATATTTAGTTTAGCATTTGTGAAGTACAGTAGTAATTTTGAAGAATCATCACAAAGGACAACAATATTCATTCAGCATTGTGAAGTATTGAAATCATTTATATCAGCATGTAAGGTATAACAATATTCATTCAGCATTGTGAGGATATCAATATTTAACTCAGCAAATATAAAATATAGCAATATTAATACAACATTTCAAAGTATTACAATATTGATTCAACATTGCAAGGATATCAATATAAATACACCATTTCAAATATTACAATATTTATTCAGCATTGCGAGGATATCAATAAATGACTTAACATGAAATAAGCAATGGCATTTGGTTTAGCATTTGTAAATAACAACTAAAATTTAAATAGCATTATAATGCAGTTTGGTTCCATATTATCCACTACCTATCAAGTAATGACAATTTATTATAACATGCAAATAACTAGTACTTAGTTTACTGCTGTATTATTTATTGATGGAACAATTATTAAAACTATCAATATTGACGAATATTCGAAAAGCACATGATTTTGCACAAGAATAAAATGTCCTAAAAATTACATCAAGCTATAAAATAAATAGTTTAAAAGATGGACTACCTTGTTTCAAAAGTTAATCAATCACCACACTTTTGCAATAAAGATAAAAAAAAGAAAACTAACATATAGATTATTTCTATTACAAATAAGGAATTGCAACATTTAATTCAGCATTGTTAAACTTAATGATATTAACAATAAAATACTCGACAATTGTAACAACACTTCCTATAATAAAATCATTGTTTGCAACGCATTTTGATCTAAGTTTACAGCATTAGAATTTGAATACTAAGACAAGAAAAATGTGTAACATAAACATCATCAATGATCATATTTTATCCACCCAACGGTCCTAAAATCTTAAATTTAGAATTAAGTAAATTTCATCATAACATAGATCCAATTGGTTGTCAAACAAGAACTGAGTGCTAGTTTTGTAAAAAACTAAAGTGGTATTAAATATGTATATACAAAATATTTGAATGGCATGTATGAAATTCTCTATAATCAAAAGACCTTTAAACAAGTTAATGAAGAATGACCTACAAGGATAAAAAAAAAAGTTGTACAATTAAACAAAATAAGCTTTTGAAAGAAAAGACAGTTTTAATAAAAATTATGAGCTGGTCAATCTAGGAATGAAAGAATGGACATAATCATTACAAATGGAGCTGAAAAGTGAAAGGAGAGCCTTCTTTATAATAGGAAGATATCAGGTTGCTCAGTTTTAAGAGATATAAGAAAGCTTCATTTTAACTTGACTGCAACCAATTCAACTTCACTTGTAGATTATTTTATCATTTGAAGGGGAGAGAAGTACGAAGAGTTACAGCTAGGAGGCAAAGACCTAGCAAGTAAAATTATTGTATAATATATGTCTTACTAAAATAAACCCATCAAAACAATTTATATGCAATTATTCCAGCTATACAAAGCATAGAGGAAAAAGCATTATATAAAGGAGCAACAAACAACATTCTACCATCATAATATATAAGTAAACAATTGAACAAATTGAACCCAGCGATATATAATAAATAATAGAATGTGTTTCAGAATTCATCCATAGTAAAGCAACAAAACTATAGTTTCTCATATCAACTATTATTCAGGGTACGATTTAAGGAATTTTATTAACAGAAAAGCTATAGGGAAAGAAATTACTAAATCTGGAATTCAAAATAGAATAAGTAGATATAAGGAGAATACTTAATATTTCCCTTCTTGATTTATGCCGAATGAAATTTGAAATTTGCTGATAAACGTAAGTTACTAGAACTCAAAATGAATTTATAAAATCAAGTAAAAGTTTGAAAGTAAGAAATTTGTATAGGAAATTAATAAAAGATTCACATACTAAATAATATTTATAGAATGAATGAGCAGAGATATAAATGAGCTTATGAAGACATCTCAAAATCCCTAAATTTACTTAGGTAAATAAATTAGCAACACAAATCTAAGCAAAAGAATGAATGAACAAGGGGATTATTTTTGAAGTATCGAACACACAGCCAAGGGAGGAAAATCGTAGAGGTACCTAATAAAAGCCCCTTGATTACGCGGTTGGAGATTGGAATCGCACGGTTACGGAGTGTTAGCAGAACTCGAAATGACTTTCAGCTAGACAAGTTTATTGAAGATCGCCTCAGCTCCGAAATCTCTCTTTCCTTCTCCTTAGGTTAGAGATGAAGAAGTTATCCTGAGGTGAGGAAGGTAGGGATAAGGGAAAAAGGATCAGGGGTTGCCAGGCATGCCACAGCACGACCTCTACGCCCATGATAGCTTTTATCTGAAGGAGGCATACGGGGAGAGAATTAGAACTGTGGCATTAAAGTTAATCTAACAGTTAGATTAATATTGATTTAATCCATCGTCGAATTAAAGTAGAATGAGATCGGCGACATTGAATGGAAAATTTTGGTGTTCCATATTATATGCCTGGCAGTAGATCTCTGCTATTCTGATTTAAAGTCGTTTGGATTTTTATTATTAATATTTATATTAGTTTATGTAATTGTTTTAATTATATTTAATTCACAAAATTTTTTTATTCAATTTTAAATATTCAAATGCACTCTGAAAAGTCCCAAAATTTTCACCCTTACCTAATTGAGGGGTGAGAAACTCAAAAATAAAATCAAATTTTTGATTGGAGGTATATTTAATTATCATAATTTTCTTGGTATTTAAATATTATTAAAATATTCGTGAAAGTTTCAACGACTCCTAAACACTTCAAATATACCACCTCTATCTAATATGGATGTGGTGAGTCTAATGGCAGACTCTGTTTTCAATTCTGAGGTTTAAATAAATTAATTATCTTCAGAATTATCAAAAAATTAAGAAATGTTAGAAATTGTCAAATGGTCTTCAAATCATACAAAATTTGAGGTGGAGACTCTTTACACTATTATAAGAGTACTGGAGGAAGATTAGAATAAATTAGATCATTAATTAATATGTAACAATACTAGAGTTATTACATAAGCACTATATGGAGCTAAGGGTCTCTAAAGAGGAAAATTATATGCATAATATATTATAGATATATACTATTTCAACCATCTAGAAAAGAAAGCAAAATCTCATTGTAGAAAAATAAAGTAAGACATCTAGAGTTTAGTTACCCTTATACAAACATTTTTGTAATGACCCTCATCCTCACGGGATACTAAAGTTAAAGAAAGAAAAAGTAAGGGTATTCAATTAGCAGCTACTGAATCTGATCTACCTTAGGTTTAAGATCCACTCCTAGCTCCTGATATACAATATTTGGTATTTAATAGAATAGGGTACAACCCATAAAATAAAAATAAGTGATTAACCTTAAAAAGTCAAGTATATATTTAGGGCTGCTAAGTTATTTTAGAATTAGTAGATATCATATTAGTCATTTATAATTATTAAATAAATGCAAGTATATAATAAATATGCAAGTAAGGAGATCTGAGTCTCAATGACCGAACGAAATGTAAATATAAAAATGTTATTTATTTATCTTTTAGGTTATCAAATTGGCAGACACCATATAGGCCCACTTATAATCCTATAAATAATAAGTTTAGCAGACACTATATTGGCCCCACGTACAATCTTTCAGATGATTGGATTGCCACGCACCATATTCGCCTTACATATAATCCTCCCATATAATTGGATTGACAAGCACCATATTTGCCCCACATACAATCCTTGAGAAAAGTAAATGTTATATGTTTAAGTTATGCACAATGCTTTTAATGAATGAATTCAAGGGTTTTGTCTCAACCCATTGCAACATTCAAGAAATTTCAAAGTCAATTATAAATAAAGTGATATCCAATATTTTATACTTTAGTTATCTAACCTATGATTAGGACAAATTAATCCCCTCAATTGACTTAGACGTTCATCAAATGTCATAATCAATTGTACATCAAAATATATTATTTTAATGACATTTTGAAAAAAATGACTTTATTAAGTCTTATTTATTTGACAAAATAATTTATAAGTATAGTTAGAATGCATCTATATTATCTTATTAACGTCTTTAGGTCTATACTTAAGAAGGTCATTCATTTAACCACATAAGCTGTCATAATCTTAAGCATCCCACTTGTGAGTTAAATCTAGTCTATCCTTAGACTTAAAGGTTTTATAAAGCTTCTAGTCTAATATGGTGAGACTAAAAGGGTTAAAGATACATAAGTTGAAATTGTCCAGATTTACCTCATATTGAGTTGCTAATCTAACAATTAAGTTTCCTCTTCTTAAATCTAAATTCATAAGATTAACTTCATTACTTAACACTTAAATTCCCTTAGTCTTCAAACACTTAAGGCAACATCTTGCCTTAGCTTAATCACTTAGTCGTTCTAAGGGATTTTAAGTCTTAATAATATTTCTACCCAAGTAATTCTAAGTTACACACTTAGCATATTATGGCCACTCATTCAATATTAAGTAGGTTGCATTTAGTCACTTAGGTTATTTACTAAGAGTCATTTGTTAAACACTAATCCCTCTAAAGTGATCCCATATTAATATCTTATAAGTCCTCTATTAATCACAAATGTTATTCTAAGAGTTGGCCAATATTATCTTGACGTGTTCACTTGATCTATGTATGATCTACACCTTCAATTATCTACAAGTTATCCTGAGTTATCTAGAATATAATTAGTATGTGAGTGTTGATGTAAGTTAGATTAAGAACTTAATTTACTATTGTTACTGTCACTTACCTAATCCACTATACTAGAGAGATCACTGTAATCCTCATTTAAAAGGTTAATATAAGGGGTTGCTAGTCTAAGGTATACTATAGAATTAGGGATTAAATGATCCTAACTCACTAAGTAAGGAAACTTGACTAATTAGCTTTTAATGAAATCCTCATAAGTATGGTGCTAGGCGAGGTTCTCAAATGACTAGTTGTTGTGCTATGGAGACCACTTAGTCCATGATGGAGATGCTAATGGTGTTTCGGTGAGCATTCGGGAGATTCTGAGGCAGTTCTGAATAGAGGAATGGAGTCCAAGAATAGCATAGGTGCTGCAGCTCACCTTGGTGCTCCCTCACCTGAGACAAAGGCGCTATGTCACATCTCAGCAGTCAACAGACAGAGAAGTGGGTGCTACAGTGCACCGCAGTGAAAATTGGTGCTCTAGTGCACCACGGTGGAATTTGGCGCTACAGCACACTGCATCTCCTGACTACCCGAGACCCAAGCGCTAAGGCAAGGCGTAGCACCTGACAAAATTCTTCTTCAATTCTAGTTATGCCCTAAGTAATTTGGAGGGCATTTTGGACAATTTTGGGTCCAAAAATGAGCTGTGTACTTTAGGAAACAAGTTGGGAGGAGTTTCCTAAGTTTGCATTTCAGATTGAGAGTCTTTGGTTATTGTGAGGAGGAGATCCCAAGGTGAAGTCCTAAAGAAGCTACAGTGCAAGAGAGCTCTTATATGTTGGAGAAGATACTCATGGTGGTGATTGCTTCCTCTTCTCTTCATCTTAGAGTAAGAGCTTGTGTGTTTCATGTCAAAGGTTAATCTCTTTGTAACTCTGTACTTTTAAAGATTCTTAGTAAATATTTTTTGAGGTGCGACTCTGTGATTTTTTCCCATTCTTGAGTTTTCAATATAATATTTTGTGTTTGGAAGTTTTTTTGTTTGAGTTTTGCTTTGCATGCATGTGCTATGATTTCTTATTTATAGATATGTGATTTTGGATTTGCTTGGTAACCGTCAACACAACCCCGATCCTCAATCGAGCGCGCTAACCAAACTGCTTCCGCTGCAAAGAGTGTTCTCAGTGCTGGATGATTTTATTTATCAACACTAGTTTCTATGTTCACTCTAATGCACTAAGGATTCTAAAGTTAACTAAGAGGTTAGGCTTACCATATTGAGATAATATCCTTAAGTTAAACATTAGGGTGTTTAAGGTTGACCCGACACTTAAGGGATGTAAGGAACTAGACTAAGCACAATCTAACCATATAAGGGTCTTACTAATGATTCTTACAATCATAGGGAGCTATTTAGTTCATTTGTCATAGGGTTTAGAACTACGACAAGTCTTAAATGCTAGGTCAAGCCTTAAGAGCTCCTACAAACACTATATTTCTATGTTGAGGGCACTAAGTTAAAACAAGGTTATTCTAGTTGTTTTCCTATTTAAGACATCATCTAATGTTTATACATGTCATAAGGTAAGTTTTCTAAGGAGTGCAAGAGTTTAGGGAACCTAAATAGGCAAAACCTTAATTTTGAAAATTTAATATTATTTATTTAAGGGTTAAAAACTCACATTTTCCATTTGATGTCTAAATTATGTAAGCATTATAGCTATAACTTTCTTATTGCATAACAAATATAATGACACTAAGTAGGGTTAAATTGGTCATCAAATGGTCAATCTAAGCAATAATGACTCTTAATGATATTTAATAGGCAATTAGAAAAATCAGTTAACAAAATCAAAAGTTAACATCATATTAATGTCCAACACATCTTTGTGATCAAAATGATATATTGGAAATTCAAATTTGGATGTGAATTGACTAAATTATGGTATTAATAAAAATAGGTTAAGAGCTTAATTTAATAAAAAGATGATTAGTAAAACTAATCATAAATTAAAAATCTAACAGCATATTAATGATCCTTGCATTTTTTCTAATCACATTGAGATATATAATCAATATGTATTATTTTGTATTTAGTAGGTCATGAGGCTTTGAATTTTTAAGAATTAAATAATTAATTATTTTAAAGCTATTTTTACTAATCAGAAGGAACAAGCACATGCATGGCCGACCTACATGTGGGCTTGCAACTTGTCACACACACGCGACCCCAGGTAGGGCCCGCGGGTCAGGCAGCGTGGGTCAGGCTACGTTGGTCAGGCTCAACTCGACTAAACCCGTGAGCCGTGAGCTAGGACATCAAAATTTCCCTAGCTCCAGCGACCTCTGGTGGCTAGCCGAACACCGATTGAAAGGTCTCTCTGAAACCTTTCGATTGGCACTGGAATTGCGACCTAAGTTCACCTCTAACATTTTATAAAGTGATGCCCAAAATCCTAGTTTTAGACTTAGGCGAGGTTCAACTGTGTGTAACTGTACATGACGATCAAATCGAGCTCGATTGAGCTCGATCAAAGCTCATCAATCAGTCCTATCACAAATGGAAATATAAAATTGAAATTGAAGGAAGGTAAAGGCGCAATAATCGATTGGGAATCTTAAGGTACCTTAGGGTTCTGTCCGTAAATTAGGGTTTGACAAAATGGCTACCTCCAAATCTCAAGAATCCACATGAACCTACCCAGCAGTTTACCTGAACATTCCTTATATTTTATTGATCACTTTAAGATATAATGTTGCAATATTTGGATATTTATTTAAGAAGTTATTAGCTAAATTAAAATTGGGATTATAATGAATTAATTATTATTTATACTAATTTCGTCTATAAGCGTGCACATCTGCCTACGTCAGCCTCTGCATGCACCCGAGGCCACTAGAATGCATGCACATCATCCTCGTGCATGGGACCGTTTGCACTGTTGCATTAATTGACATTGACTAGCCCAACACTGTACATCTCCCTGATAGCCGAAACGAGCCATAGGAATTAGGGCATCCAAATTCTCCATACATAGTAGGACTTAGACAATGTAGTATACGACAAAATAAAGCTACCAAGGTACTCTAGTCAATGGAATAAAATACCTTAAATGATGATGCCTACATCACCATATTCTATAGTCACTAACTTCTAACCCTAGGGTTTACTATGGAGGGGGTTTCTCCCTCCATAGGAAATCCCATAGTTTCTAAAGCTTCTCAACACATTAACAAGGTTGTGGCCAACCTGGTGAACCCCAAGTCATGGCTTGGGCATTGTTGATTCACTATAAAGCTGCTTGGTTTCAACATTGAAACCTCCTAGCTAGGCTGTGCGACACTGTGTAGTACCCGAGCCATCAGGCTATGCGGGTGCTTGATGAGCTCAATTGAACCCACTGATCATTGGAGTATCAAAGCTAATAGCTAAATGAAATTTACTGATAGGAAATTAAGAAGCATATCTCAGGTTAGGAGAGGTACCTAGGTTCATGTAGCTCGAATTTGGCACTTGATATAGCCAGAATTTGTAAAAATAATATAGTGTTTAAAAATTCATATCACCATATATTTCCCTATACTTTAAGTAGAAATTGATGTCATTTTAGGAAAATGACAAAAACAAACTGCAAGGGCTGATTTACTAAATTTTGGACAAAAACTACCGCAGCGCACCATAGCGCGCCGCAGCGCGCTATGGCGTCCCCTTAAAAACGCCTTACCTGGTAGCAGAACTGCAGACCTGGAGCAAAATTGCTGCAGCGCACCACAACGTCATATCAATAAGGTTAAATTAAAACCATATAACTGAGTAATTGAATAGTAATATGCAAGCTTACACAAATGTCTTTTCTTGTGCATTTATTAAAACCTTATAAACAAGTAATTGAACAGTGTCACACAACTTTCTCTGTCGTAGCGCACTACAGTAGGTGAATTTTTATTTTATCAAACTATATATGATCTAATTGAACAGTGATCCTGCAAAATTTATTTGCTGTAGTGCACTGCAACGCACCACAGCGGGTGAATTTTTATTTTATCATACTATAGTTGAACTAATTGAACAATGATCTTGAAAAATTTATCCGTTATGGCGCGCTGCAGCGCGCCACAGCGGGTAAATTTTTATTTTATAAAATAATATTTAAACTAATTGAACAGTGATCCCGAAACATGCCACTGTAGCGCACCGCAGCGCGCCACAGCGTACACTGTAGCGGTCGAACTAAAAAGGACTAACTTATATGCAAGAAAAGCATTTGGAGCACTGCTGCTACAGCGCGTCGCAGCAGAATAAGATTTGAAATGCGGTTGCCGCAGCACCCCACAGTGGAACAGTATATGAATTGCTGCTACCACAGCGCACTACGGTGCGCCACAGCGGACGGCCTAGACTTTTTAGAAACAGCAATTAAGAAGCATGGGGAATGCTACAAAACTATGACCTTTGGCTTCCCCCATCCTCTTGAAAATTGATAAATTAATTCCCTACTGAATCCCAACATGTTTAAACAGATGAAAACATTAAAAGGGCTTGGAATTAAGCCAAGGAAGAGGAAAGGTCGCACATTAAAGGCTTTGAGGCATAGTACATCCCTATTTAAGGAGCAATCTCAGACTTTGAAAGTGTTCCAACCTTTGCTACTCAAAAGACCAAGAGAAAGGCTGCATAAAGAGAAAGAAGGAGAAATCTCCAAGGGAAAGAGAGGACCAAGAATAGGAAGGAAGAAAAGATAGTAAATAACAAAGGGTGGAGCTTCAAGAGGACAACGCAGGAAAAGTAAAGTGAACCCTAGAAAACCTCCCGATGATTCCTTGTATTTCTCCTAAACTCCCTTGATTAATTTCTTACCATGAACTGATGGTGATGTTCACTTTTCTTTGCTTGTATGTTCTTTCTTGCTTAGTAATGGAAGGCTAAAAACCCCTTGGAGAGGGTTGAGATGTAGTTGTAAGATTATATAAGGGAAATATTAGTGTAATAAAATATTGTTTGTTGTATTGGAAATTTTAATATTGATTGAATGCTTGGATGAATTAAATTCTTATTTATTTTAATTAAAAGAGCTTGTGTTCCAATGCTCATCAATTGGGTAAGGGCAAGAAAGGTAGTTCTAGTAGAGCTGAGAATTACGTGACAGAATTCTCAAGCTCGCTTGCACCCTCCCTTAGTAGCTCTCCCAAGAGATTGACTCTTGAGAACCAAGTTTTCCATTAACCTTGCTCTGCTGCTCGACAAAGTAGAAGGGAAGAGAGGACATTGGGAACTTCAATGGATGATGTGACATAATCCATTGACCCAATGCATCATCCCATCTAGCTAAACTGCGTGTGAAGCGCATGATGCATGATAAATGTAATCTTGCTTGTTAGATCATTTTAATTAAAAGATATTTTTGGTAACCTAGATGTAGGAAGTCAAAATCAAATTAATGAAACTAGATCTCATAAGAGTTTATGTGCTAAAAATGACCTAAAATGAGTTCTCTTAGTGCACTAAACTTGAACCCAATGTAATCGAAGGATACTTCAATTCCAATAGTGTTCACTTGATTTAATTAAGCAATTAAATTGAACATATACATTCAAACATTGAAGTCATATAACCAACCCTTGCATATATTATAATAAAATCTCAACTCTCTCCTTTTTAATCAAATCGTATATTTACTCAAGTCTTATGTATTGTTAATTAGGAATCAATAAAAATCAACCAAAATTGCATCTAGACATTAGTGAAAGAAAATACAACTTGGTATTAAAACAACTGTTCCCTAAGATTTGATAAATCTCAGAAACTAAACTTTCCACTAATTACTTCAGACCACGTACACTTGCGTGCAAAAGCAAACGTGTATTTCTGTCTGTCAAGTTTTTGGCGCCATTGCCGGGGAACGGTTTTCGTTTTGTATCAAGTATAATTCTCTAATAACTAGCGATTTAGAACTATAATACTTGTGCATATTTTTACATAGCTGCAATTAATTTCTTTATTTGCTTGCTTGAGAAAAATTTGAAAAATTTTCTAAAAAGAACTTGTGCTGAATTTTATTGTATATTATCCTATTGAAAATTCTACTATCATTTGTGGTGAATATTTATTGTTGAATATTGATTGCTGAAACTCATTCTAGATAGTGACACCATAACTATATGAGTAGGAGTAATCTTACGAATTTCCTTTACGATCCTGAAATAGATAGAACTTATTTGAGAGCTAGGAGAGAGCGAATCATTTTAAACCAACAAAATTTGTAAATGGAAGACTTAGATATGAACCCAGCAGAACCTATGTTAAATGCTAGGAGAATATTGCTTAGAGAATACGCACTTCCCATGGTACGAGTTCAAAATGCTATTGTTAAACCTCCTATACAAGCAAATAAATTTGAGATAAAACCATCCACTTTGAACATGATCCAAAACAATCAATTTAGTGGGATGGCATCGGATGACCCGAATGCACATATTTCAACTTTTCTAGAAATATGTGACACATTCTGATTCAACAGGGTATCTGATGATGCCTTAAGATTGAGATTATTCCCATTCTCGCTGAGGGATCGAGCTAAAGTTTGGCTCAGTTCTCTACTCGGTTAGTCTAAAAGGATGTGGGATGACTTGGCAAGGAAAATCCTAGCCAAGTATTTTCCACCTGCCAAGACTGCCAGGCTGAGAAATGAAATTTTAAACTTCTCTCAACAGCATGGTGAGAACTTGTATGATGGCTGGGAACGTTTTAAGGACTGCTTAAGGCGTTGCCTGCATCATGGGTTTCCTTTGTGGAGGCAAGTGTAGACTATTTATAATGGATTAAACACAGCCACAAGGACCCTTATAGATGCAGCTGTAGGAGGATCACTAAGTAGTAAAACCCTCGAGGAGGCCTTTGATCTCCTCAAGGAAATGGCTAACAACGCATACCAATGGCCAGCTGAGCAGCCAAATTCAAATAAAGTGGAGGTAGATTACATGAATGAGTCAAATCAGATTGCAGAATTATGAAACAAAATTGACATGTTGACCAAATGACTAGAGGGAGTGCAACAAATTTCTGATCATAAGGAAGAAACTAAGGGAGTAAATGCTATTCAAAATTATTGAACCTAACAAACTAAGGAGGGAAGAAGTTTAGAGTGTTCCCTAAAAGAGTTTAAAATAGATACAACTAATTTTATGAATAGAATGGATGCAACATTAAATCAACACAAACACACACTCTTGAATCAAGAAAAAACTGTTCAAGTAATTGAGTTAAAAATAAAAGAGATTATGATGCAACTAAATCAACCCTTTTCGGTAGGAGCCATAGGGGACTATGGGAATGAATCAGGAAATTCCATAATATTAAGAAGTGGAAAAATTACAAAACTGCTGGTACTTAAAAATCTTGAAAATAATTCTAAAAATTAGGGAGAGAGATCTATTGAGAAAGAAGAAATTAATAAGGACAACTATAAAGAAAGGAATGAGGAAACTAACACGTAGATGACTAAACCTTCTGATCACACTCCTCACATCCCCTATCCTCAAAGAATGGTAAGGGAGAAGCTAGGTTACCAATTCCAAAAATTCTTAGAAACTCTTAAGACTCTTCATAAAAATATTCCCTTTGCTGAATCTTTGGAACAGATGCCTAGTTATGCAAAATTCATGAAGGATATACTATCAAAGAAAAGAAAATTAAATGAAAAGGAAATTGTGGCCTTGACTGAGGAGGGTAGTGTCATTCTCTAGCAAAAAATCCCTCTTAAAAGAAAGGACCCAGGAAGTTTTACCATTCCTTGCATAATAGGAAATCATTCTTTTAAAAGGGCTTTATGTGATATGGGTGCCTCAATAAATTTAATGCAATTTTAAATATTTAAAAAACTGGGAATGATTCTTTAAAACCTACATCAGTCCTCCTCTAACTAGCGGATAGATCTATAAAAACCCTCATGGGGATCTTGGAAAATGTTCTAGTAAGGGTTGATAAATTTATTTTCCCCACTAATTTTATTGTGTTGGAAATGGAAGATGAAAATCAGGAGATTCCTATAATTCTAGGGAGACCATTCCTTGCTACTAGAAAAACCATGATTGATGTTGATAAGGGTAAATTAAGTCTTCGTTGTGAGGGGGAGGAGGTGAGTTTTAACAAAAAGGAATCAATGCGGCATCCATTTAGGCCAAATGAGGAGTGTTGGGAGTAAATGTAGTGGAAGAGGTGTTAATTTCTGGAGATATAGAGGAATCAGATTTAGAGGAAGAAGAAGAAGCTAGAATTGAAGAGGAAGAAAAAAAATTGATGAGTTGATTTAGGAATGAAAGAGAATGCAGTTGTCTATAGATGAACCCCCTGAATTGGACTTGAAACCTTTGCCCAAACACTTAAAATATGTTTGTCTTGTGGAGAAAACATCACTCCCGCTAATAATTTCTGCTTTGTTGAGCCCAACCCAAGAAACTAAATTGTGTGCGTTGTTAAGAAAGCATAAGAGGGCAATAGGATAAAGCATTGTCGATTTGAAGGGTACTAGTCCTACCTTATGCATGCACCACATGCTGCTAAAAGATAACTCAAAACCTTTCATAGAACCTCAATAATAATTAAACCCAAACATAAGAGAGGTGGTGCATAAGGAAATCATTAAGATTTAAGATGCTAGAATCATTTTCCCAATTTTGATTAGTCCTTGGGTAAGTCTTATTCATGTGGTCCCTAAGAAAAGTTGGATAACCGTGACCTTGAGTGAAAAGAATGAATTAATTCCTATAAGGAAGGTTAAGGGGTGGAGAGTATACATAGACTATAGAAGATTAAATAAGGTAATTGGGAAAGATTACTATCCTCTCCCATTCATTGATCAGATGTTAGATAGACTGGCAAAGAACCTTTACTTTTGTTTTTTGGATGGTTACTCGGGGTACAATCATATTTTCATAGCCCCGGAAGACCAAGAAAAAACAACCTTCATGGGCCCCTATGAAACATTTGCTTTTAAAAGAATGCCCTTTGGTCTATGCAATGCACCTGCAACATTTCATATAAATATTCCCTTTGCTGAATCTTTGGAACAGATGCCTAGTTAAGCGAAATTCATGAAGGATATACTATCAAAGAAAAGAAAAATAACTGAAAAGAAAATTGTGGCCTTGATTGAGGAGTGTAGTCTCATTCTCTAGTAGAAAATCCCTCTTAAAAGAAAGGACCCATGAAGTTTTACCATTCCTTGCACAATAGCAAATCATTCTTTTAAAAGGGCTTTAAGTGATTTGGGTGCCTCAATAAATTTAATGCAATTTTAAATATTTAAAAAGCTGGGAATTGATTCTTTAAAACCTACATCAGTCCTCCTCTAACTACCGGATCGATCTATAAAAACCCTCATGGGGATCTTGGAAAATTTTCTAGTAAGGGTTGATAAATTTATTTTCCCCACTAATTTTATTGTGTTGGAAATGGAAGATGAAAATCAAGAGATTCCTATAATTCTAGGGAGACCAATCCTTGCTACTAGAAAAACCATGATTGATGTTGATAAGGGTAAATTAAGTCTTCATTGTGAGGGGGAGGAGGTGAGTTTTAACATAAGGGATTTAATGAGGCATCCATTTAGGCCAAATGAGGAGTGTTAGGAGTAAATGTAGTGGAAGAGGTGTTAATTTCTGGAGATATAGAGGAATCAGATTTAGAGGAAGAAGAAGAAGCTAGAATTGAAGAGGAAGGAAACAAAATTGATGAGTTGATTTAGGAATGAAAGAGAATGCAGCTGTCTATAGATGAACCCCTGAATTGGACTTGAAACCTTTGTCCAAACACTTAAAATATGTTTATCTTGTGGAGGAAACATCACTCCCGCTAATAATTTTTGCTTTATTGAGCCCAACCCAAGAAACTAAATTGTGTGTGTTGTTAAGAAAGCATAAGAGAGCAATAGGATAAAGCACTGTCGATTTGAAGGGTACTAGTCCTACCTTATGCATGCACCGCATACTGCTAAAAGACAGCTCAAAACCTTCCATGGAACCTCAATAATAATTAAACCCGAATATAAGAGAGGTGGTGCATAAGGAAATCATTAAGATTTAACATGCAAGAATCATTTTCCCAATTTTGAATAGTCCTTGGGTAAGTCTTATTCATGTGGTCCCTAAGAAAAGTGGGATAACCGTGACCTTGAGTGAAAAGAATGAATTAATTCCTATAAGGAAGGTTACGGGGTGGAGAGTATGCATAGACTATAGAAGATTAAATAAGGTAACTGGGAAAGATTACTATCCTCTCCTATTCATTGATCAGATGTTAGATAGGCTGGCAAAGAACCTTTACTTTTATTTTTTGGATGGTTACTTGGGGTACAATCATATTTTGATAGCCCCGAAAGACAAAGAAAAAACAACCTTCATGGGCCCCTATGAAACATTTGCTTTTAAAAGAATGCCCTTTGGTCTATGCAATGCACCTGCAACATTTCAAAGGTGTGTGATGGCCATCTTTTTCAAAATGATAGGATATTTCCTAGAAATCTTTATGGATGATTTTTCCGTCGTGGGAAAATCTTTTGAAGACTGTCTAACAAATTTGGGTAAGGTCCTAAAGAAATGTGAGGAAACTAATCTTATTCTCAATTGGGAAAAGTTATCTTATTCTCTATTCCTTTTATTGATATGAAGGAATAGAGGTAGATAAGGCCAAAATTGAGGTTATTGAGAAACTGCCTCCACCCTCTAACGTAAAGGGAGTTAGGAGTTTTCTTCGGCATGATGGGTTTTATAGAAGGATCATAAAAGATTTCTCTAAAATCAGTTTACCTTTATGCCGACTTCTAGGAAAGGATGTTGAATTTAAATTTGATGAAAACTGCACAAGGGGAATCAATGCCATAAAATCTCCTCTCATTTCAGCGCCTATAATTTCCACTCCTAGCTGGGATCTCCCATTCGAAATCATCTATGATGCTATTGATCTTGCTGTTGGAGAAATTTTAGGACAGTGAAAGGAAAAAAAATTCTATTACATTTATTATGCGAGTAAGTTAATGGATGAGGCCCAAAGAAATTATGCCACCACTGTGAAAGAACTTTTAGCTATTGTTTTTGCATTAAACAAATTTAGGGCATATCTTATTGGATCAAAAACAATCATTTACACGGATCATGCTGCAATCAAATATATTCTTTAAAAGAAAAAAGGAAAGCCACATTGTGAATGGCTGCCAAGCTATTAGGAAGATTCAACCTGTAGGCAGATGATCTTACTTTGTCCAAAATCTCAAAAGGTCCAACATAGCGGAGACTGAATTTCCCTTCTACACCGAATCTGTAGACACCCTTTATTAAACTAATTTTTAAATAAGCAGAATCTCCACCATTGAATTCTAGGAGATGATGATGAGCAACATGATACTTGCTCGGTGATCTTGACCTGAACGAATTCTCTGCTGAATTAAGTGAATCTTCTAGTTAGTTTCTTCAACTAACTCTGAACCAAAAAGTTGAACGCCTCCTATTTCTAACTAGGCTAGCAGAGTACTGCATTCTCTACCGTATAATGCCTCATAGGGAGCCATTTTAATACTAGCTTGGAGACTATTATTGTAGGCAAACTCCACTAATGGAATATGATCTTCCCATGAACCAGCAAAATTTAGAACACAAAGCCTAAGCAAATCCTCCAGAATTTGATTCACTCTTTTAGTCTGATCATCCATTTGAGGATAAAAAGCTGTACTCATAGCTAGAGTAGTCCCAGATCTTGGTGCACAGCTTACCAAAACTTTGAAGTAAATTTGCTATCTCTATCAGATACGATTGATTTTGGAATACCATGCAGCCTGACAATTTCTTTGATATAGAGCTTTGCTAACTTCTCAACAGAGTCAGTCTGATAGATAGGGAGGAAGTGTACTGATTTAGTTAAACAGTCTACTATAACCCAAATTGCATCGGCACCAGATTTTGCACGACGTTAGTCTCATATATCCTTGTCGTTGTGTCGTGGCTTAATGTAGAGCAGCGACGGAAGTGTTAACGAGCTAACCTAACTAATAGAATATATGGACAAACAACCAATTCTGGAAGCCGGGGAATGAAAGAGAGAAGTTTACAACTCTAAATTTCGTAAGTTTCGGATATAGCATGTCCCATATCTAATAGAAAAAAAAGCTTGACAAAACTTGTTCACTGCGAAATTAAATCAGAATGACTTCTCATTCGAGGTGCTTGATAGGCGGCCTCCGGTGGCCTATAAATCCTACAAAAGCTAGAAAGAAAAACAGATTTTCTTGGGTAAGACGCAGGGGTAGTTGATCCCATAAAGAAATTAATTTTATTTTTAATTCTTAAATCTATTTCTAAGATACCCAATCTAGAAATGCAATTGGTCAACTCTGACTCTGCATTCCCGCCCGAATTACTTTTTGCTACTCCTAATGCTTTCACTCCGTATCCTATTTCTTCGACTCCTCCATCAATAAAAATGGAATCTTCGGAAGTTTTTATTTGTCGATAATTATAGACTTTCTTAACTTCACTTCGTTCGCAGCCTTGAGCTACCTCTGGGTGGGGGGCAGAGCTATTATCGTAAAGTAAAGTTGCGTGCTAAGTGAGTGATCAGAAACTCTGATCTTTTTTGGCACGTTTCTTTTCATCGGCCGTTCATATCCTTTTCTGGCTTTGGCAAAAACCATTTAGGAATTTTTAATGGATGCAGAAGACCACCATGTCTTTGGTGCTCAGCCCTTACCCAATTGCAGGCATGACACTTAGCCACAAAATTGGCTACATCCTTCTTTATACTAGGCCACCAAAATGATTGCTTTAGATCCTGGTACATCTTAATACTGCCTGGGTGAATATGATACCCATGATTGTGGCCTTCAATCAAAACTTCATGATGCTTGGATTTAGGAATCCATAAATGATTTCCTTGATAAATTACACCATCATGCATTTGTAACTCATGATGACGACCACCTTCAATACCTTCTTTGAATCTTAGATAACCATCATCCTTAGTTTGCGAGATAGAGACATCTCTGTGGAATGTTGGTTCCACATTGATATTTGCTAGAGCAGAACACAACACATAACCATTGACTGGAGAAACCTCTAACTTATGAAATTCTTATTCTAAGGAACTTGAGGCAATCATGGAAGATAAAGTAGCACGACAGCTAAGAACATTGGCCACTACATTTGCTTTTCCTAGATGATACTGAATGCTCAGATCATACTTACTAATAAACTCTAACCAACTTCTCTGATAGCAGTTCAGTTCTCTTTGGGTGAAGATATACTTTAAGCTTTGATGATCAATGAAAATTGAACACTGAACTCCATATAAATAGTGTCGCCAAATTATTAGAGCAAAGATTACAGCGGCAAGTTCAAGATCATAAACTGGATAATTCTTCTCATGGGGTTTTAACTGATAAGAGGCGTAAGTGATTATTTTACTCTCTTGCATTAACACACAACCTAGACCAATTCTAAAGGCATCGGTGTACACCTTATAGTTTAAGCCTTCCTTGGGCAGAACAAGTACTGGAGCAGTATAGAGTGCGTCCTTCAGGGTTCGAAATTCTTCCTCGCATTCAGAACTCCAAATGAACGGAACAGATTTCTGAGTTAACTTACTCAAAGGAGATGCGATCTGGGAGAAGCCCTTAACAAACTTCCTGTAATATCCAGCTAATCCCAAGAAACTTTTAATATCATTGACTCACTTAGGCTGAACCCAATCTTGAATAGCGCTTACTTTATTTTGATCTACACGAATACCCTGGACAACAACTACATGTCCCAAGAATGCAATGGATTTAAGCCAAAATTTGCATTTGGAGAACTTGACATATAGTTAATGTGCACGCAGAGCATCTAATACTAATCTCAGATGATCTTCATGATATTTTAAGGTTCGCGAATAGATGAGAATATCGTCGATAAAGATGATTACAAATTTGTTTAAATATGGCTTAAGAACTTGCTGCATCAAATCCATAAAAATTGATGGCGCATTGGTGAGTCCAAAAGACATCACTAAGAATTCAAAATGACCATAGCGAGTACAGAAAGCGGTCTTTCCTACATCATCTTCTTTTACTCGCAATTGGTGATATCCAGACCTCAAGTGAATCTTAGAGAATATGACAGCTCCAGACAATTGGTCGAACAAATCAACAATTCTAGGCAATGGGTATTTATTCGTTATGGTGATTTTATTTAGTTTATGATAATCTATGCACATTCGTATAGATCCATCCTTCTTCTTTACAAATATAATGGGTGCTCCCCAAGGAGACATACTTGGACTAATAAAGCCTTTATTCAAGAGCTCTTGCAACTGCTTGTTGAGTTCTTGAAGTTCCTTAGGCGCCATTATATATGGAGCTTTAGATATAGGTTGGGTACCTGGAATCAATTCAATAGAGAACTCTACTTCTCTGAAATGAGGTATCTCAGGCAAATCTTCTAGAAATACGTCGGCAATTTCCATAACTACTTTATAATCAGAGAGGGGGATACCTTCTCTTGCTCCACCCATCATAGTGACCAGAAAAGCATCACAACCCTTACTAATTAATTGTTCAGCTTTGATAGCATTGATTAAGGATAGTTGTGTATTAACTTTTCCTATAAAGGTTTCAGACTTGCCTTGGGAATGAAGAGTGACTTTCTTCTTAAGGTAGTTTCTCACTACATTATTGTCACTAAGCCAGTTCATCCCAAGGATAATATCAAAGTTTGCTATTGGTAGGATGATTAATTTGGAATCAAACTCCTGACCATTTAAAGGGATTTTAACATTATAAAACTTATGAGCACTGAGTTGGGCTCCAGATGGAAGTCCAACACTTAATGATTTTGCTAAGTTGTACGAGTGCAGTTTAAGAATGTTGGCAAAACATACAGAGATAAACAAATGACTAGCACCAGTATTGAATAACACCTTACATGACTGACCATTAAAATATAGTGTTCTAAATTATTCATGTGAGGTGCATCAACAAATTGCAATAATTAGGGTACAAAAATGCAGTTTATAAGAGAGGTTCAGAAACGTGTACTTGAAACCACATTGTTGTCTTCTGCGGCTTCTAGAGGCGTTAAAGCATACACTCATGCAAGACCAGCAGGATGGTTGTTTACCTGCTTTCTGTAATTGTTCTAGGACTTAGGAGCTGATGGCTGCTTTGGAGCAACTTCAGATGTAGGGGCTAGCATTATTGCCAAACCTAGTTCTCTCCTGTTTAGCAAAGTTGCTCTGAATACTTGGTTCTTCTGATACTGCTTAATATGGACTCCATCCACTGTCTATGTGTATGTGCAATGATAGAACAAGTGGCCTGGATGCCAACAAGTGTAGCACTTATGGCCAAAGTGGTAACACTTGCCATAGGGATGAGGCCTGTTAAAGCCTTGAATTGGTTCAGTAGTCGGTGCAGCTTCGATTTGGTAGACCTTTGCAGAGTGAGGTCTATGCCTTTTGAAGGCTTCATGTCTGTGGGGAGTTGATTGCATCTTTCACTTGAGATCTTTTTCTGAGTGATGATACTCAAGCACCTTAGCTGTCTCAACTAGCTCAAAGAAGCTAGTTAGACGAAGTCGAACAATCATATCTTTCAGTGAATCTCATAGTTCACTGAGAAAATGATGGCACTTAGCCGATTCAGAGTGGGTAATACTGGGGCAAAATGAATCAACCTATGAAATTCTCTTTCATAGTCAGCGATAGAATGACCTCCCTAAGTTAATCTCAAAAGCATGTCTACTATGATATTTTGTGCAGATGGGGGAATGAATTCAGCCTTGAATGCTTCTACGAATTCATCCCAAGGGATGTTTTCTAGTTCATAATCAACAACGTTTGTATTCCAGATATCATCCCATTAATATTCTGCTTCTGCATGAAACAATGTGTTGTGAGACGGACGGCTTCTGAATTTGGGATCTTCAAACTAATTAGATTCCTCTCGACTGTTTTCAGCTAGTCGACTGTATCCATTGGTGATAGGTTTCCACCGAAGGTGGAAGGCCATAGTCTTAAGAAGTTATGGAGAAGACTATCCATATAGTGATGGAAAGGAAAAGGATGTTGCAGAATGGGAACAGCAGGAGCAACAGCAATAGCTGGTACTGAATGATATGACATCATCTTCTGCATTGCAAGTGCTTATTGAGTCTGATTCTCCAACAAGGTTGCCACCATTGCTCACAAATGAGCTACTTCATCAGAAGAATTGCTTAAAGTGATAGTATTCTTGATAGGGGTAGCAGCAGGAAGTGATCCAGAACTCATTCTAATTAAGCAGTACAAATCTAGATTTCAGAATCATTCTAAGGAAAACAGCAATTAAATTTCTAATATATGCCAAAAATTCTCATTAATTTTGAAATTAGGGATTACATAAGATTTAGAAAATACTAGAAATCATAGCATTACTAAAATCAAGAAATGACAATTACTCTAATTAGCACTCAGATGTCCTTAATGTACTCAGTCCTAAATGCAACATAAAAATCTTCAAATGTCCGCCTTCTCTTGCATTTCTGTTCGAGCTTCTTGATGGTATCGTACCACCAGACTCCCACATAGTCTAGCATCAAATTTGTTACTAGGTAAACCCAGAGGGACTCTGGATACTCTATGTTCCTCAGAACTGACTCTACTCGGCTTAACCACTCCTATGCGTAGATGGGAAAATCAAGCCCTCGGTACGTCGTTTGATGTAGAAGTTTGTCCAAGACTAGGGCTCCTTTTGTTGAAACTCCTTTGATCTTCCATTTGCTCTCTTGTCCTCATTTGAAACTATAACTCTAACCCAACTCAAAGGCATGCAGTTAATAGTCCAAGTCAGACTCTTCATGATCCATTTGATCCTAATAGTAGAATGTATTCATTTTTTGCTAACTATAGATAACTAGAATTTTAGGATATGAGTATTTTCATTCTACAATTTTTAGAGAGTTACTGATAGTACTATGTTATGGATGTTATATCTTGATGTTTGCACTTTAGAAGAACGGTCCATTAGGTAGAAGGAATCACAGATCCCATTCTGACACCTTATGGTGTTCTTTGATACCAACTGTGGGGCCTCACACCCTCCGCGGCCATGCTAATACTGATATTAGCATAAATATGAGGAGTATGGTGCTCCAACTATGGTAAATCCCCAACTTCAGTAAAGTCAGGTAAGACCCAACGTGCCTTAGGCTAAGGACTTGTCACATGGAAATGTGAACATACATCAATACAAATCAAAGTAACAGAAGCAAGAAATAATATAACATAACATCCACATCGCAACATAGTATAAAAGAGTAAAAGAAATAGTAACTCAGTTCAAGTGCAGAAGGTAAATACATCCAAAGTTTAATTATTACAAACTAAATTAAAATGAAGAAAAGAGCTCTCAATCTCACTACAGAAAAAGGAAAGTCTAACTAAATGGTAGTAGAAAGGTCCTCCTCCTGCACTGGCTCCTCTTCTGTAGAACCACCAATGAACAGCTCCAAATTTGATATTTTTCAGTATCACAAATGCCAGGACCCCAGCCAATAAAAAAAAAAGATTACAGTTAGACAAATTTTCTAGGTACATTTTAAGCTATTTAAGTGTACTAAATATTTAAGGATATCATATTTAATTACTTTTAAACATGCAAGCAATATATGGTGCATTAAGCTACAAGGAGAAGGACAGCTATAAGCTGATCATTTATAACTGAGCAACAAGTATGCATAAAAACATGAAACTAAGCAAGGTGAGGCTAAAGAGCAAAAATAACTGTAAGTACCGAAATAAACTGATCCTAACATGCTTATGATCACATGAAGACATACTGGTCTTATAAAAGTAAACTATATTGAAAAGTGCTGAAATGAACATATGAAACTAGTATCCTAAACATGCCAATATCTAATATTACTCAATAGAAACATATATAAAAGCAGGCATATTTAATTATATAAAAGGCCATTGAAGCATGTGGCAAAAATAAGCTAAGTAAATGAATAAGCTACAAAGTAAAGCCACTAAGACATGTGGCAAAGCAACTGAAAACACAGAAATGTAAGGCCACTGAAGCATGTGGCAAAAAAAACAAGCACTGAAACTAAACTGAAGTAAAAGTAATCCTAAGACATAGTACTGCCATAATAAAAACAGGCCATACCGGGCCTCTGAACAGAAAGTTCAACATGTGTCCATCCTAGGCATCATCAGAGCTAGGTTCGAGTTGAACTTATTAGATAATACAAGTATCCATCTTAGCATAGCACTGGGCTAGGTCTGAGTCTATTCTATAATAAAACTAGAACTGAGGAGGTAGACTAAGCTAGGACATACCCTACTGAACTAAAAAGAACTGAATGTTATGCTTTTCAGTTACTAACTTATGATGTATCTTTCATATCTAGAGTTCTCCTATTATGCTCAAGGAACAAGGCTCAATATTCAAGGTGTGCAGAACAAACAAAGTGAAAGTAAGCAAGAGACTCAACTAGACTTATATGATATCTGTTATTATCTAAATTATCCAAATCTAACTATTCTGAGAAGATACAAGTTTAGGTATAATCTCATATTCACAACCTTAATATTAACATTAAAACTTAACAAGTTCTAAATCATAATCAAACAATGACTATGAAGGTTAAAGTAAATAAATCAATGACCTAATTGTTAATATACTCACTTAACTCAAATCTTGATCAAGTAAACCAAGATTGAGGATTCTAGATCCCAACTCCACATATGGGGTTCAAATCCTGAGTCCAAGGTAATATCCTAATAAAGATCTAGGGTTCACTGTCAGACATAATCTAAATGTGCAATACCATATAAGCTGAAGGATTTAGAAACCATGATCTTAATGAAAGATTATTCTAATATTATAAGATAAAATAATCATTCAAAATGTAAGAATCTAAGATCTATATTTAATATGTAGAGTAATTGCATTATTCTATAGATTGAATCAATCCTACACCCACAAGGAGGTTCCAAAAAGGATTAAACAATAAATTAATTAAGAAATTCCAAAGAAGGTAATTCAAATCAATCAGATGATTTAAAGTCTAAGATCTAAGATCTAAGATTGATCACTTTGGATCTAAACTAAGAACTAGATTTAGAAGTTTACAAGAATATTTACTTAAGATTTGAGGCTTATGAATCAACTTAACAAGGTAATTAAACTAAAGATTTAGTGTTAAGGCTATTTAGGTTTGCTCTCTTAAGGAAGTGGGTCTGTGTACTCTTAAGATCTTAAGATCTTGATTAGAACTTTTTAAGTTTTCTTTACTTAACTTCACCCTTATTAACATGAGTTTTCAAAAAGGTGTCAATGAGTTAATTAGAGATACTTTACTGGAATTTTCAAGGCTTAAGGGGTGCTTAAACCTATTTTGGTCAAAATGACCAAAATACCCCTCTTAAGGATAAAAAAAGGGAGTTTTAAGATTTAATCATTTAAAATGATTCAAGTCTGTTTTAATGAGTTTCATATTGATTAATGAAGTGGCTAAACACTTAACTTAGGATTTTGATGTCTTAATTATCTTAATTAGCACTAATCATATTAAGATATTCATTAAGGTGATTAAGGGAATTAAGGCATTAAAAACAAGATTCACCAAAATCAAAGACTAATCTAAAACTTAATTCACTAATCCCATATTAGGGTAATTAAGAAGTGATTAATAAAATTAAAGATCTTAAATTACTTTTAATGGCTTACATAGGTCTTTTATGGTCTCATGAGCAATCAGAGACCCTAATTAATATTTTTGGACATTAATTGAATTTATTATGATTTAAATACAAATACAAAATAATTAGGCAATTATTTAAAGTCTAACTATTGGATCTTTGATTTTATTTATATTATTGTTCCTTGCATTTTCCTGATTAAAATGGTATATTAGATCATACTATTTGGATAAGTATAATTAAAGTTATTTCATTAATTTAATCTGTATTTTTATTTAAATTGATATCATAGGGAAATCATTTTTATTTATTAATCTATCATTTAATAGAAGGAATATAATTCCCTAAATTTAGAATTAATCGGCTGCTTAAGATTAAAACCGCATGGGTCGGGGTCTGGCCTGGCCCGCTACTGTGCGTCGTCCCCACGTCACCTGCTCGATACAAGGCCTCCTAGGGTTCCCTTTCGACACATAATTCTCCACGCACAAGCCATGCCATGACCTGATCTCGATGGCTACACCATCAGGAACCCAAGACACACCGATTCGACAAGGAACCCCCACCTGGGGTGCGCCGGATCACCGGGGAGCTACTAGACCGAGACGGCTTATGAAGCAGACCTGTGAGGATTGAATTCTCCTCACAAAGCTAACTACGTGGGCTGGGCTCTGGACCTACATGTTCAGGGATTGAAGGGGCATCAGTCGGGCAACTCGTTTAGTCCCGAGCATGGAGGGATCAATGGGGTGCTACTCACGGCATTTTACGGATGCAGGCTCGCTCTGAGTCGATCTATACCAATCAAATTGATCGATCAGATTGAGCCCAGTGATTGCAATTAGTCTACAATCACTCCAGGAGGGATTTAAATTTCAAGATAGGGCTCCATGCCTCGGGAAGATGCCGATCTCCCGTGACTTAAGGATTGACTACCAGTGCACACTCAGACAGGATTACGACATCTGGTTCACTATCGGCCCCTTCCAAAAGTCTTAGGCACCTATTAGAAACTAAGGTAAGGCCCTATCATAGCATCTAAGGTCCAACTGAGTACAAGTCAAGCTGGAACCAGCTTGATAGAGGAATTAGTCAACGGCTGTACTTGAACTAAGATGGAGAGATGACAAGCCACACACAGTAGGGACCATTAGAATGCTCGAGCTCCTTTTGGATGCCTGAGGATTTGAACACCAAACCACACCCACTATCAGCGTTACAAGCTGCAGGTTTAGCCAAGATCACCGAGAGCATCAGGAGAGATATAGCTGGGAATTAGGGGATCACAATGATCAAAGGGACACACTGTGATTCCCAGGAGATATTTATAGGTCGAGGGAAGGTCTAGAGGTGGCTGCCGAGGTCAAGAGCCAAGGCACAGGCTCGGCCTGAGCTATCTCCACCACTCGGCCCTAATGGGATATCGCCAGCATCCAGGTTGTCTAGGCGGGCTTGGCCAGAAACGGGAAGTTCCTAAGAGTCTAGGTGACCTAGTAGAGGAGTAGCAGACAGGATCGATGTGGCTCGAACGAGCGAATTTCCTCTGTCGGGCCAAGGATCTCACCAGGACGAAGGTGAACAGGGCGGGGTTCTTGGCAGTCGTCTGATGGCGAAGTCGTTGGAGAAGGACGGTCTGATGGAGCTTCCAAATAATAGATCCGAGGGCAAGATCTTGATCGTTAGATACACACAGATGATCTGATGCTAAAAATTAAATCGTGGCACTTTTTATCCTGCTATTGGATGGGGGCGCTGAGATCCGTGCAGATGCATCCTATGGCTAGGAACCATGCGCCGCTGTCGGGACCCCACAGCGGATCTGCCGCGGTCCCGATAGTGATCCCACTTTAAAATTATAAATATTTATTTTAATAAATATTAATTCATTTAATAATTATCATTAATTCTAATTAATTTTATAAATCCAATTTAGGATCAAATGAGCTCCAAAAATTCTCAAAAATTCACCCTTAGCTAATTAGGGCATGAGGAACTCAAAAATGAAATCATATTTTTATTTAGAGATCAATTTAATTTAGGTATTTTCTAGGGCTCAAATATAGGCAAAAATATCAAGATTTTTAATTTAGCTCCGATTGATCCCAAGCTTCTAAGGTTAGGTTTAAATGACCCATAGAGTCTAAGAGAATCAAAATTAGAGCTTGATTTAGTTTAATTAATCTAGATTTAGCTAGGGGAATAATTAAGGTTGTTACATGTGATCAATGTCAGAGGATGGGAACTTTAAGAAATAGAGATGAATTACCTGTCAATCAAATCTTTGAAGTTGAACTCTTTAATGTGTGGGGGATTGACTTTATGAGCCCATTCCCCATCGCTAATGCAAGTAACTAAAAATTAGTGGGAGTGTAATATGTTTCGAAATGGGTTGAAGCTATAGCTTGTACAAATAATAATGCCAAGATTGTGATCAAATTCTTGAAAGATTAGGTCCTCTCTAGGTTTGGTACACCTCATGTCCTAATAAGTAATGTTGGAAAATATTTCTATAATAAACAATTAGAAACTCTATTGAAGTTGTATGGGGTGAAACCTAAGGTAGGTACAGCCTACCATCCTCAAACCAGTGGCCAAGTGGAAGTGTCAAACTGTGAAATAAATCAATTCCAAGAGAAAACTGTTAACAAAACTAGGAAGGACTGTTCCATGAAATTGAACGACGCACTTTGGGTGTATAGAACTGCATTCAAAACACAGTTGGGAATGTCCCCTTACAAGTCGGTTTATGGGAAATTTGTCATTTGCCGGTAGAGTTAGAACATCGAGCCTTTTGGGCAGTCAGAAGGCTGAATTTTGATTTCAAACTAGCAAGAGAAAAAAGGGTACTACAATTACATGAACTAGATGAATTCAGGTTGGGAGCGTATGAGAGTGCCAAACTATACAAGGAGAGAACTAAGAAATGACATGATCAGCAAATAAGACCAAAATACCTAGAACCGGGAATGAAAGTATTGTTATTTAATTCAAGGTTGCGGCTCTTTCCTGGAAAGCTGAAATCAAGATGGATGGGCCCATTTATAATCACAAAAATATACCCCCACGGAAGTGCGGATATCACTTCATCGGCTGGGACAATTAAGGTAAATGGGCACCGTCGAAAACATTATTTAGATGGATCTAAATTGCAAGAGAAAGAGTGTTGGTTATTGCAAGATTTCCCAAGAGAAGGAGTCACGTAGATGAGCTAATTTGGCGTCAGGCTGAGATGTAAAAACAAGCGCTCGATGGGAGGCAACCCACGATTAATAAGGTTGTGCTATTTCCTATTTTTGTATTTTAATTTTTTGTTTTCTGATGTAGTTTTGATTTCAATCAATAAAATAAATTCCATATTTTGCGCACCTTACATTTTTGCTAAAATTAAACATGAAGGAGAATTTTCTGAATGTGATCAAGTTTTGGATTCAATGCCAAAAAAATTATGGTATAGAATTAAGATGCAAGCATGTAAAAGATAAAGATGAAAATGAATTCAAGTGGCACACCACTTATTGAGTTCATGAGTCTACTAAGCTTGGTTTCCAGCACTTAAAATGAAATGTGCTTAAATTTATGTGTAGGGGGGGGGGAAGCTAAAAATTAAACCAAGATGGCAAGAGGTGAGTAATAATTTGAAGTGTTAGGCTCCTGTAGGACATCGTGATCACAAGGACTACATCAAGGGATGAAGAAAAATGGCTCTCCCTTTAAAAAGAAATATAAAAATAGAAAAGAAAAAATCAATATACAAAGGAATGATGGAAAATATCTCTAATAAGCTAGACAAGTGAACATTTAGGATGAAGAAAAACATCTCCTAAAATGTTTAATTATCCTTGTGAATCATAAGAAGGGGCACACATGGCACAACACTCAAAAGACTCACCAATTGCATCATTAAGGTGAGAATTTCAGGATCAACTCCGCATATTGAAACATTCAGCATGACATTTTAAATTGATAAAAAAGGAAGTGTAGAAACAGGAACTCGATTTGAGGGGTAGTAGAAACTTGGAGACATGAAGTAACCTTGACTAGAGTATCCTTGATAACTAAATTCATGTTACATTAGCTTAACGCATTGAATCTTTAGATAAAGATAATTCAGAAAATCATATTTGTTGAGCTTACTCGACAACGAGAAAGAATTTAAGAGTGAGGGTGTGATATAGCCGGAATTTGTAGCAAAAATATAGTGTTTAAACATTCATATCACCATATATTTCTTTATACTTTGAGTAGAAATTGATGTCTTTTTAGGAAAATGAAGAAAACAGACTGCAATGGCTGATTTACCAAATTTTGGACAAAAATCACCGCAGCGCGCTACAGCGCTCCGCAGTGCGCTCTGGTGTCCCCTTAAAAATGCCTTACCTAGAAGCAGAACTGCAGACCTGGAGAAAGATCACTACATCGCGCCACAACTCGCCACAGCGTGCCACAGCGCGCCACATTGTCATATCTATAAGGACAAATTAAAACAATATAAACAAGTAATTAAATAGTAATACACAAGCTTGCACGCCGCAGCAAGCCACGGCGTGCTGTAGTGCACCACAGCATTATTTCGAGTAGATTTATTAAAACCTTATAAACAAGTAATTGAATAGTGTCAGGCAACTTTCTCCACCGTAGCACGCTGCAGCGGGTGAATTTTTATTTTATCAAACTATATTTGATCTAATTGAACAGTAATCCTACAAAATTTATCCTATGTAGAGCGCTGCAGCGCACCACAATGGGTGAATTTTTATTTTATCATACTATAGTTGAATTAATTGAATAGTGATCCTGCAAAATTTATCCGCTATAGCGGCCACAGCGCGCCACAGCGGCTAAATTTTCATTTTATAAAACTATAGTTAAACTAATTGAACAGTGATCCTGAAACTTGTCCGCTGTAGCACACCGCAGCACGCCACAGCGTACGCTGCAGCAATCGAACAAAAAAGGACTAACTTATATACAGGAAAAGTACTTGGAGCACTATTACTACAGCATGCCGTATCGAAACAAAATTTGAAACGTGGTTGCCGCAGCGCGCCGCTACAGAATAGTATATGAATTATTACTGCCATAGTGCGCCACAGCGCACCACAGCGTGCCGCAGCAGACAGCCCAGAATTTCTAGAAATAGCAATTTAAGAGCATGGGGAAGGCCACAAAAATGTGACCTTTGGCCTCTCCCGGCCTCTTAAAAATTGATAAATTAATTCCCTGCTGAATCCCAACAGGTTTAAATAGATGAAAACATTAAAAGGGGTTGGAATTAAGCTAAGGAAAAGGAAAGGTCACACAATAAGGGATTTTAGGTTGAGTGTATCCCTATTTAAGGGCAATCTCAGACCTTGAAAATGTTCCAACCTTAGCTACTCAAAAGACCCAGAGAAAGGCTGCAGGAAGAGAAAGAATGAGAACTCTCCAAGGGGAAGAGAGGACCAAGAATAAGATAAAAGAAAGCAAAATCAAAGGGTGGAGCTTCAAGAGGACAATGCAGGAAAGGTAAAAATAACCCTAGAAAACCTCTAGGTAATTCCATGTATTTCTCCTAAACTCTCTTGATTAATTTCTTATGGTGAACTGATAGCGATGTTCACTTTTCTTTGCTTGTATGTTCTTTATTACTTAGTAATGGAAGGCTAAAAATCCCTTGGAGAGGGTTGAGATGTAGTTGTAGAATTATGTAAGGTAAATATTGGTGTATGATGATATTATTTAATTGTAATGAAAAACTATTTGTTGTATTATTAATTTTAATATTGAATGAATGCTTGGATGAATTAAATTCTTATTTATTTTAATTAAAAAAGCTTGTGTTCCAATGCTCATCAATTGGGTAAGAGCAAGGAAGGCAGTGCGAGTAGAGTTGAGAATTACGTGACAGAATTCTCAAGCTCACTTGCACCCTCCCTTAGTAGCTCGCCCAAAAAATTGATGTTTGAGAACCATGTTCTCCATTAACCTTGCTCTACTGCTCAGCAAAGTCAAAAGGATGAGAGGACATTGGGAACTTTAATGGATGATGTGACATAATCCATTGACCCAATGCATCCTCTCATCTAGCTAAACTACGTGTGAAGTGCATGATGCACGGTAAATGGAATCTTGCTTGTGAGATCATTTTAATTAAAAGATGTTTATGGTAACCTAGATGTAGGAAGTCAAAATCAAATTAATAAATCTCATAAGAGTTTCTGTGGTTAAAAAGAACCCAAAAGGAGTTCTCTTTATGCACTAAACTTGAACCCAATGTAATTGAAGGATACTTCAATTCCAATAGTGCTCACTTGATTTAATTAAGCAATTAAATTGAACGTATACATTCAAACAATGAAGTCATATAACCAACCCTTGCATATATTACAACAAAATCTGAACTCTCTCCTTTTTAATCAAATCGTATCTTTACTCAAGTCTTGTGTATTGCTAATTAGGAACCAACAAAAATCAACAAAAACTGCATCTAGACATTAGTGAAAGAAAATACAACTTGGTATCAAAATAACTATTCCCTGAGGTTCGATAAATCCCGGACACTAAACTTTCCACTTATCACTTCAGACTACGTACACTTGCGTGCAAGCGGAAATGTGTATTTCTGTCTGTCAGCGCTTCATAGCTTCACCTAGATCGGTCCTTCCCACTCCCTTACGCATGCAACTTGCCAAATCAATGTGAGGGAAGAGTCTACCTAGATGTAGATTGGGTAAATAGGCGTGTGGGGCCCCGTACCCTCCGCAACCATGCTAATACTGATATTAGTATAAATACGAGTAGTACGGTGCTCCAACTGTGGTAAATCCCCAACATAAGTAGAGTCATGTAAGACCCAACCCGCCTTAAACCAAAGACTTGTAACCTGGAACTATAAACATACGTCAACATATCAAAGTAGCCGAAGTAAAAAAATAGTGTAACATAACATCCACATCACAGCATAGTATAAGAAAGTAAATGTAATAGTAACTTAGATCAAATGTAGAAATTGAATACATCTAGAAAATAATTATTACAGATTGAAAAATTAAAAAGAAAGAAAAGATCTCTCATGCTCACAGCAGGAAAGGAAACTCTATCTTAGTAGCCACAGGAAGGTCCTCCTCCTGTGCTAGCTCCTGTCCTACAGAACCACCAACGAATAGCTCCAAATTTGACATTTGTCGGTATCATAAATGTCAGGGCCTCAGCCAACAAAAGAAAAGGTTATAGTTAGACAAATTGTCTAAGTACATTTTAGGGTAACTAAATGAATTGGATAATTAAAGATATCACATTAAAAAATTTAAACATGCAGGCAATATAAGGTGCATCAAGCTACAAAGGAAATAATAGCTGTAAACATTACATTTATAACTGGACAATAAGTATGTAAAGTAACATACAAAACATGAACTGCGCAAGGTGAGGCTAAAGAGCAAAAATAACTACAAGTGCTAAATAACTCATCCTAACATGCTTATGATCACATAAATACATGCTGATTTCATCAAAAGTAACTGTACTAAAACATGCAAAACTAGCATTCTAAACATGCCAATACTTATGAGCTACTCAATGGAAACATATATGCAAGCATGCAGATTTAATAAATGAAAGGCCACCGAAGCATCTGACAAGGTAAGCTAAGTATAGAAATGAGCTAAAAGTAAAGCCACTGAAGCATGTGGCAAAGCAACTAAAAACACTAAAAAGTAAGGCCACTGAAGCATGTGGCAAAGCAAAACAAAGTAGAAAAACTGAACTAAAATAAAAGTACGTCTAAAACATAGGACTGTCATAATAGAAATAGGCCATAATAGGCCTCTAAACAGGAAGTTCAGCATGGGTCCATCTTAGGCATCATCAGAGCTAGGTCCGAGTTGAACTTATATAATAAGACATGTATCCATCCTAGACAAGCACTGGGCTAGGTTCGAGTCTATTCTATAACAAAACTAGAATTGAGGAGACAGACTAAGCTAGGACATACCCTACTGAACTGAATGCACTAAAAGAATTGAATGTTATGCTTTTTAAATTCTAACTTAGGATACATTATCCATATCCTGAGTTTACTTATTATGTCTTAGGAAAAAGGCTCAATATCCAAGGTGTGCAGAGCAATCTAAGTCAAAGTAAGCAAGAGACTTGACTAAACTTATGTGATTTCTGTTGTTATCTAATTTATCCAAATATAAGTATTTTGAGGAAATACAAGTTAAGGTTCTCCAATATTCAGCTATCGAGTATAATCTCAAATTTACGACCTTAATTTTAACAATAGAACTTAACGAGTTCTAATTCATAATCAAGTGATGACTACAAGGTTAAAGTATATAAATTAATGACTTAATTGTTATTATTTTTCTCACTTAACCCAAATCTTGAATGAGTAAATCAAGATTGAGGATTCTAGACTTAAACTCCACATTGGGGTTCAAATCTTGAATCCAAGGTGATATCCTTATAAGGATCTAGGGTTTACACTCAAGCATAATCTAAAGGTACAGAATCTTATAAACTGAAGGATTTAAAAACTAAGATTTTAATGAAAGCTCATGTGTAATATTATAAGATAAGCAATCACTTAATAAAATGTGAATCTAAGATCTAGATTCAATCTTTTGAATAATTACATTATTCCATGGATTAAATCAATCCTACACCCACAAGGATGTTTCAAAAGGATTAAATAGTAAATTAGTTAAGGAATTCCAAAGAAGGTAATTCAATTCAATCAGATGATCTAACGGCTAAGATCTAAGATCTAAGGTCTAAGATCTAAGATTTGATCAATTTAGATCTAAGCTAACAACTAGACTTAGGATTTTACAAGAATAATTCCTTTAGACTAATAGTTTATGGATCATCTTAATAAGGTATTTAAACTAAAGCTTTAGCACTTAGGTTAATTAAATTTACTTTCTTAGGGAAGTGGTTTAGATTACCCTTAAGGCTTTAAGATCTTAATAAGAGCTTTTTAAGATCTCATCACTTAACACAATATTATTAAACATAGGATTTCAGAGAGGTATTAGTGTATTAATTAGAAATACTTTACTAAAATTTCAAGGGTTTAAGGGTGCTCAAACATATTTTGGTCAAAATGACCAAAATACCCCTCTTAAGGCTAAAATTGAGATTTTATGATTTAATTATTTAAATTGATTTAAGTCTGATTTAATGAGATTTATACTAATTAGTGAAGTGGAATAAACACTTATCAAAGGAATTGATATCATTAATAGCTTAATTATCACTAATTACACCTAAATGCTAAATGAGGTGACTAAAGAAATTAGGGCATACTAGGATAATCCAAACACATTATTAGACTCTACTACACTTAAGAAGACATTAGCAACTTGATTCACCCAAAATCAGAGATTTATTTAAGGCTTAATTCACTAATCCAATATTAGTGTAATTAAGGGTGATTAACAAATTAAATGTACTAAAATTATTTTTAATGGTCTACATGGTTTTCCATAGTCTCAGGAGCAATCAAAGACTTTAATTAATATTTTTGGACATTTAATGAATTAATTATGATTTAAATGAAAACAAAAAATGATTAGGCAATTAAATAAAATCTAACCATTGGATCTTTGATTTTATTTTATATTATTGTTCCTTGTATTTTTTTGATTAAAATGGTATATTGGATCATACCATTTGGATAAGTATAGATAAAGTTATTTAGTTAATTTAATCTATATTTTTATTTAAATTGGAATCATAGGTTAATTATTATTCAAATATTTAAGGAAATTAAATCCATAATTCCTTAAATAAGCCACGGCCAAAATTCAAAACCGCGTGGGCCGTGGTCACTGTTCTTCATTCCTAAATTAGGGATACCCGACAGAGGGAATTTAGGGTTTACTTCCAACTCCTAATTCTCCATCCACAGACTGCGCCATGCCTGAAACTCGATAGCTACACCTTCAGTAGTGTGAGACACATCGATCAATCCAAGAAGCCCCCTCAGGGATGCCCCAGATTGGCAGGACCTTACTCGGTCGAGGTGGTTCTCAGGAGAAACTGTGAGAAGAGAATCCCTATCACAGACTTAATGCAACTGGCTAGGCTTTAACCCTACTTGCTTAGGGATTTATAGAGAGTCAATTAGTTGAAACAAGAAGGTCTAGAGAGGTTTGGATCATTGGAGTGCTATTTATGGCTAAGTTTGGGCATGAGCTTAATTTGACCAGATCGATTTTAGGTAGGTCAATCGATTAGACTGCATCCAGCTATAATAAACACTCTACAGTCATCTATCAAGGGAAACAAATACCATTTAAGGCCTTAATGCTAAAAGCATTCACCACAACCCGAGACTTGAGGTGAACTGGTAGTACTCACCAGGCAGTGAGCTCACTGTCTAGGCCAGTACCAGTGCTCTCTTGTGCCTAGCCTAATTGCAGAGAGAGAGGGAAGGTTTCTAACACAGCATCTAATACAGGGAAGCATGGAATCAAGTTGAAACTAATTCAATAGGATGAGGGACAGAGGCTGTACCTTGTCACTCGAGAAGGAGACGAGTCGAGCTTCAATGTAGGTAACTGGAGATGCTTGAGCTCTCTACTGTAACCTGGGGGTTTGAACACCAAACCACACCCACTATCAGCGGTTCGCACTGCCGAAGTCACTGGGAAACAACAGGCTTCTTCAATGGAAACTACTCAGGGAGAAGAGGAGGACACTGAAAACAACCAAAATTTAGATGAGCAAAGGAGCTCACAGGGCTAAAGGAAGGATATTTATAGGCTGGGGAGCGGCCAGAAATGGGTGCCATGGCTGAGGCTCGAGGTTTGGCTTGGGCCGAGAGGCTTGAGTAGGCTTCCACAATTAGTAAAATCAAATGTTTAAACTAGCCAAGGAGGCTTGGCCACAGGTGGGAAGGATCCTAACTACTAGGGAGATATGGCAGAGGAGTGGTGGACCAAATCGACGTGGCGAAATTTGTTCTAATATGCTCTGGCAGACGCGATTTGAGGAAGACGAAGGCCTACAGAGATGGATAGGAGCACAACTTTCTAATTGATCATTAGTTACAATGGGATGACCCAGATTATCCAACCAGTAATGGCTGAGCATGGGGATCAGATTGTCAGGTTGGACCTGATAGATCCAACGGGTGATCGCGTTACTTATGACAGGAAGTCAGATGTTGTCTAATGTCATCTCGAATCTGCGGAACGGTCGAGATGAGATGGGATCGATCAAGAGCACGGGTTGTTAGATCATTTCTGTGAAATCGATGGTCGGAATGTCTCCCACAGTTTAGAGGCAGCCGACCATTGGAGGGAGGGTAGAAATGCAACTTAAATTTGTTTTAAATGCTAACTTGCAATTGGACCATTTTAAATAAAATCCAAAATAGGCCTAAATGATTTCCAAAAATTCCCAAAATTTCACCCTTAACTAATTAGGGTATGAGGAATTCAAAAATGAAGCTAGATTTTAATTTGGAGGTCAAATTAATTTAGGTATTTTTTAGGATCAAAAAATAGGCAAAAATACCAAAACTCTTAATTTAGCTCTGATTGATTTCAAACTTCTAGGGTTAGGTATAAATGACCCACTGAGTCTAATGGAATTAAAATTAGAACTTGATTTGGCTTAATTAATCTGAACTTAGCTAGGGTAACAATTAGGTTTGTTACAAGGAAGCTTTGGAGATTTGTCCCATTTGCGATCTCATTCACGTGACTTGAGGACAAAAATCCATGGTCATTGGCAGATTGTAAATACACGTCTATGCTCATACGGAGTGTACGTGGTTCGAAGTAATAATTTGGAATGATGAGTTCTGGATTTATATTGTCCATAGGGAATAATGGTTTTATTACTAAGTTTTACCTACTTTCAATAATGTTTAGAAGATTTGTTTTGGTTTTTTTATGGTTCCTAGATCGATAATGCAAAGAGCTTAAATAGACATACTATTGCTTAAGAAGAGAGACTTGGGATTTTGTCATATGAATTGTAAGGGATTAGTGTTGTATTAATTTTATTGCATTTCATAAAGTACTTGGATTATGCCATTAAAACCATGTGAACATAGTGTTCCTTATATTAGTCCTCTAATTCTGACTAGTTCAAATCTAATGCGCAAGGTGAACAATTCTTCCTCAGCACTTAAACTCTTATGATATCACATTAGATTTATTTTAGAATTCCTACATCTAGGTTATAAAAATACTATTAAGTTGGGAAAGCTCACAGTCATTGATTCCCACCAATCAGCATAATGCACTACACACGCAATTTAGCTAAGTGGGAGGATTCATTGGACCCAATGGACTATGTCACATCATCCATGGGTGTTCGGTGATCTCTTCCTCCTTCTACTTTGTTGAACCATAGAACATGATTAGAGGGGGCTTGGCTCACAAGATTCAACTTCTCAAATGAGCTTAAGAAGAGTTGCTAATAGGCTTGAGACCTTGCCACATAGTTCTCAGCTCTGTTTCACTCACTCATTGCTCTATTTCAATTAGTAAGCATTAGAGCACAAGTTTTTAAATAAAGATTTATATTTGATAAGTAATTTAGGCATTTAAATTGAAACATAAGAATAAGTAAACTTTAAACTCAAATTTTATTCAATGCAACTTCAACATACAACCCCATACATCCCACACTCATCACATGACTATGGCCCAACCCTCTCCAAGGAGGATCTAGCCTTCCATTGCAATCATAATACAGAAAGATGCATACAAAGATAACAACATTGACATAGTTCAATTGTAAAAGAAACAAGATAAAGTAAAAAGAAAAAACTAGGAATGCCCGTGAATTTTGGGGTTCTCTAAATTTCTTCTTCTCCTCTCTCTATCTTCCTTCATGCTCCTTGTACTTCTCCTTCCACTTGATCTTGCAAAGGTACTTTGAACCTTTCCTTGGAGAGTTCTCTTTCTCTCCAGTAGCAATCCCTCCTTCTAGGTCTTAGAATGTCAAAACTTGGAACCCTTTCATTGTTAAAAATGGCAGTATTTATAGTGATCTCCTAAGCCCCCTTGTCATAAATTCTGCCTCCTATTTCCTTTCATTGTAATCATGATAAGCATTAAAAGTAGATTCCATTATTCTCATGAAAGATGGCAAATTTTATTGTGATTTTAGTTTTCAAGTGGCAGGGGAAGGCCAATGGTTTGTATTCCGATCTTCCCCGGGTTTCTATAAATGCTCTTCTTGGAAATACTGCATAGGGCACTACGGCGTGTAGCAGAGCGCTTGAGCGTGCTGCAGCAGCTCTTGCTACAGGATGGTTTTTATAAGGATACCTGCTGCAGCGTGCGGTAGCGCTGAGCTCTTTGGAAGACTCTACTATGGTGTGTTGTGGCATGCCTGAGTGCGGTGTAGTGGTTCGCTTTGTTATTCGCCCTCTAAGTCTCTTCCCTTCTGATTCACCGCAGTGCGTAGTAGCGCCAAGCTCTTGGGAAGACTCCGCTTGAGCGCGCATCAGTGCACATGGGTGTGCTACAGCAGTTTAGGTTTATATCTACACTTCTAAGTTATTATTCCCTTGGATCCGCTACAGTGCACGGTAGTGCCAGTGTCTTGGGTTGAGACTCCTGCGGCGCGTGGTAGCGCTAGTGTCTCAGGTTGAGACTGCTGCAGCATGCTGTTACAAGGGATTTTAATTGAATGCACACTTTGAATTTAAACGGACCCGCTGTAACACGCGGCAGCGCCGAGCTCTCGGGTTCAATCTGCTCGAGCGTGCTTTGGCACGCTACGGTGCACTGTAGCTGTTCTTCTCCCTAGCCCTGCAGAAAGCTCCCTGGTTCTTCAGTTCTTACTTCATTTGCTATGGCGCGATGCAACGATTTTCTCCCAGAATCCTTCCTTCTGCTCCAGAATTTCCATTTCTTATTTTGTTCTTGAAATAGTTGAAAACATATCAAAGCATGCTGTTCAAGTAAAAGATTTATATGTTTTCCTACTTATTATTCAATAAATCTTGGACTTATCACACCTCACACTTAAATTCTTGCTTGTCCTCGAGTAAGCTTAAAAAATGACTTTTTTGGTTCTTTAGGAGTATGGATTCAACTTTTGATGTCAATGTGACGTTGCTTGTCACTTAATATTAATTAATTAAGGTGATTCACAGATATTAGCCACTAATAGCTTTCAATTCCATGTTCAAACCCATTGCCTCTTTCAGTAGTCTTCAACCTTAGCAAATGAGATGCATAATTCTTTATTATGGAAGGAAATTTCCTTAGGTATCCCAAATCATAGCTAGGAATTAATGAGTGACTAAGAGATTTGTTCCATTTGTGCTCCTTCTTATAAATCACAAAGAACAAATCAAATTGTTTAGGAGAAATAATTTTCATCATTCTATTATTCTCAGATTTTCACATTGGGAGAGATATTTTACTTCATCCTTGATTTATTTTGAAGTTCTTGTTTTAGTTCAATGGAGAGACATTTTTCTTTATCCCTGTTTCAATTCTTTTGTGATCATGAAGTCCTACAAGAGCCTAGCACCCTCAGTTGTCCACTCATTTCTTGCCGATTACTAAGTTTGGTTCCTAAAATCTCCCACCTCCACACATAGATTCTTAGTATTTGTTCATTTAAAATGTTGGAGACTGAAAGATAGCTCAGGACTTTTAACTTGTTTAGAAAGTTTTAGGATTTTCACTTAAGTTGATCACCCTTAGTTAAGCACAATTGGTGATTCAAGGCTTCACATTTGAATTTGTTGATTGAATCCATGCATTGTAAGTTTTAGAAAATTAGATCTTTGTAAACCATAACAGCAATTAGGGATTCAACACAGTCCAAGATTTATTTATTCAGAAGGGATAAACTACTACTGAAAATAAAAATTAGAAAATTGAAAGCAAGAACAATACAACCTTATTGGCATTGGTTGCCTGCCACCAAGCGCTTGTTTTAACATCTCAGCCTGTTGCATTTGGAATCTCCTATGTAATTCCTTCCCTATGAAGGTCTTGCAACTTCTATCCTTCCTTCTCCTGCAAGTCATTTTCTTCTAAATATGGTTTCAGTCGCTGCCCATTCAACTTGAATGTCCCCTCCTTTGAAGTAATATCTACTACTCCATGGGCATATACCTTCTCTATTATGATTGGACGCATCCACCTAGACTTCAACTTTCCTAAAAATAATCTCAATAGTAAATTAAATAAAAGTACTTTCATTCCCTATTGAAAATGTTTTGGTTTAATTAATTTATCATACTATTTTTTTGTTTTCTCCTTATAAAACTTGGCACTTTCATATGCATTTAGCTATAATTCATTTAATTCATTCAATTGTAAAATTTGCCTTTCTCCAGCTAGTTTGAAATCAAAATTCAGTTTTTTAATGGCCCAAAAGGCTCGGTGTTATTATTCAACTGGCAAGTGACAGGACTTACCATACATGAGCTTGTAAGGAGACATTCTTAGAGGGGTTTTAAGAGCTATTTTATAAGCCCACAATGCATCTTGCAATTATGTTGACCAATCCTTTCTATTTTGGCAAACTGTTTTTTTAAGAATTTGCTTTAACTCCTGGTTTGACACTTCAACTTGCCCGCTGGTTTCAGGGTGGTATGCAGTACCTACCTTGTGCTTCACCCCATTGCCCTTCAAGAGATTCTTTAGTTGTTTAATGCTGAAATATTTCCCCCCATCACTTATCAAAATTCTGGGTGTTCCAAATCAAGCTAAGTTATGTTTTTTTAAAAATTTGATCACTATTTTTGCATCATTATTCACACAAGTAATTGCCTCAACCCATTTTGAAACATACTCAACTCTCACTAGAATGTATGTTTTTGATTTGGAGGTAGGAAATAGTCCCATAAAATCAATACCCCCAACATCAAACAGCTCAACCTCAAAAATTCCATTTAGCAGTAGCTCATCTCTCTTTCCTAGATTCCTAGTTCATTGGCACATATCATAGCTTTCGAGAAATTCAGCTGCATCCTTAAATAATTTAGGCCAAAAGAGCCTTAATTGTAGCACTTTAGCAGCTGTGTGATAAATCCCATGATGCCCTTCATAAAAATATGTGTGGTAATTATAGAGGATATTGCTCACTTCATATTCGGGCATGCATCTCTTCAAGTATTGATCAGCACATCATTTGTAAAGGAAAAGATCATGCCAAAAGTAGTTCTTAATGTTGGTGAAGAATTTTTTCTTTGCTGAGAATTCAACTCTTTTGGAATTACCTTTCCCGCAAGATAGTTCGCATAATCAGCAAACCAAGGAGGTCTACTCACAGTAACGGTGTAGAGTTGCTCATCAGGAAATGTTTCACAAATCTCCTCTCCTCCTTCATGCTCAAGATGGGTTAATCTAGAGATGTGGTTAGCCACCACATTATCACAACCCTTTTTCTTACGGATTTCAAGATCAAACTCTTGTAGAAGCAAAACCCAACATAAGAGGCGTGGTTTTTCTTCCTTTTTTTGAAGAAGGTATTTAATTGCAGCATGATCTGTGTATACAATTGTTTTAGACCCAATGAGATAAGATCTGAATTTGTTGAAAGCAAAAACAATTGTAAGCATCTCTTTCTCAGTGGTAGCATAATTCCTTTGAGCCTCATTCATTAGTTTACTAGCATAATATATTGAATAGAGAGTTCTCTCCCTCCACTGACCTAAGATTACTCATACAGCAAGATCACTAGCATCACACATTATTTTATATAAGAGATTCCAACGAGGTGCAGAAATTATGGGAGTTGAAATCAAGGTAGATTTTATTGCATTAAATCCTTTCACACTGCCTTCATCGAAGTTAAACTCCACATCCTTTCCGTGAAGATGACGCGGTGGCAAACTTATTTTGAAAAAACCCTTAATAAATCTTCTATAAAATCCTGCGTGCCCGGGGAAACTTCTTTTTCCTTTTACATTAGTAGCTGGCGGTAGTTTTTCAATCACTTCAATCTTTGCCTTGTTCACCTCAATTCCTTTTCTTGAGATTAGATGACCCAAGATTATTCCTGTAATAACCCAAGGTTGTTATCCAGCTTAATTTGAGCCAAATCATATCTTGATTATCATTCTGTTAATTTCATCTAGCTATTAGAATCAATTCCTAAAGATTTGGCGCGATTCAGAGCTAAATCCAATATTTTGGATTATTTTAATATTTAATTAATTAGAAATTTGAGGTATTTATTTTGACCTTGAAATCAAAATCCGACATCTCCATTGTGATTGTCACCTCCAAATTAGCTAGGGGTGATGTTTTGGATGCGTTCGGAAGTCGTCAAAATATTCGTCAATATTTTAATATAATTAAATACCCCGAAAATTAGCATAATTAAATAATCGTCAGAATCAAATTCTGACTTTGCCATTGGATTCCTCACCCTCAAATTAGCTAGGGGTGATTTTTTGGGTATTTTCGAAGTGCATTTCAAAAATCTGAATTTTTGAATAATTAGAGAAAATAAATAAGTACTTATTTAGTACTTAAATTACAATTTCTCCCCCTCTCTCCTAGCTGGAACCTGAATTCCAACTGACCATGCCCTTCGTGCGGCTGAACCATACCCCCTCACTCTGCCCCATACTTGATGGGAGAGAGCTTGCTTCCTAGCCCTATAGATCATAGGCACCTTACTCCCATACTCCATCCTTCCCCTTTCCCTTTATTAAGGAGGAGCACAGCCCCTTCATATTCTTGCTAAAATTTTCTCATCTCCTTCCCCTCCATTGCTAAGTCCTTGTGCTGAAGAAGATGGCTCTTTCCCAAGGTCTTGAAGAAAACAAAGGTCCTCTTCTTCCTCTCCTTCCAAGGACAAAAAGGAACTCATTTGTTCCTCTCCTTGTCTCCTTCATATTACTACAATGCTTGAATGTATCTATAGAAGTCTATAAACATGTATGAAAGCCATTAAGGCTCTTTGAGGTAGCTCATTTATTCAAAAAAATGCATGCTCTATTTTCATCTATTTTGTATACCCTGTTCTTTATCCATATTTTTCATATAGCAAGGATACTTCGTTTGTGCCGATTTTGGTGTCGATGGAAAGGTACCGGAAAGAGCTTTCCATTGATATATGGCACTACTCATGGAATGCCACGGATTGAGAGTATTTGAAATCGAAAGTGGGCCTTATAGGTTTCGTCCTGTGAAATTGTCGTTTGGCGCTGCAGCGCCCAAAGTTGCAAAATGGGCCACTGCAGCGCGCCATAGCGAAATAACTATTTAATTAATTTATTTTTGACATTTCCTAAAGTTTTTCCGAAATTTCGCTCCAGCGCGCTACAGCGGTCCAACTTGCGATTTACTGTATAATAATTAATTTTATATGGTTTCTACCAAAATACCGCTGCAGCGACAAAAGCGCCACAACGCGCTTGGCACCCGAAATTACAAAAACTGCCCATATTTTTGTAAAACTGCCCAGAATTGGCTGAAATGGCCAAAACTTCTCCATTTTCACATTTTAATGTCCCTAGGACCCTAGTGGGACTGCATTATATCACATTTTAGCTAAAATGGAACATTGCATAAAATTCTATATGGAAATTAAGTTTGAAACTTTGTTATTTTTATTAAGTGCTCAAAACCTACTATGTACTTGAAATGTATGTTATGCCAAATGCTAAGTAATAGAATCTTAAGTGCTTATATCGAATAGGTATATCTTAACAACTTAATGGCATGAAACCTAAGTCTCTTAAAATTATAATCAAGTGCTAACCCCTTTGCTTTGATTTAGAATTTGGTTAGCCTTAATTACCTTTTTATTCTATGTCATCTTTATATTTAGATGCTTTCATGATATTAGGATGTATATTAGAAAACTCTAAATATCTATTTGGACACCTAATCATGTGTAAATGATATTAAACTACAATTAAATATATGAATCTTGCTAACTTGATTAAGTAGATGATACTTAATCTAACACCAAAGTTTGACATCAATAATACACTAATAACACATTAATTTGTCATTAACCTATAAATTAACCTTTGTCTTAATGGTAGAAAGGTTATGGGTTAAACCCTAACTTATCTTGATTAAGATCTAAACCTTAATCACTTAATCAATTAATTTGATTGAAAGATAATTTAATTAATACTGTTCCAATAATGCATATGATTTGATATTGATCTTAAATCATTGAATTAGAAGTGCTAAGGTTAATATTGAATATATGTGATTGAATCATCGGAATCTAAACTTTAGATCTTTAATTTCCTCTTATATAAGACCATTAGCATAAAATAGATAATAAAATTATAATGATTTATGAAATGATCTAACTCTAATAAGATCTTTGATTTCATCCCATGATTATAGAATAGAAAAGGATCAAATGAATTTTAATCATCTAATCTGATCACTTTAACCTAAGTATAACAAGTAAACTTTAAGAAGTAGAAAAGTGAGATCCTAAGGGTCTTGCTTTAGGATTGTTCTTAAAATGTTTAAGGACCTTAATAATTGATACCTTGAGATAGGAAGAGCTTTTGTGACTTATTGAGGTAGAAACTTAGATGATCCTTCATAACTTTAGAAGTTCAACTTGATACCTTGTGGTAGGAATTACCTGAAGCAGTTAGAATGGAACTTCTCCCTTATAGTAGAATTCAATATTGAGTGATCTTTTGATCACATCCTTGGAACCTGGTGTAGGACACACCTATTTAGAATAAGGATTAATAGCATTGATAAATCCTTATTTATTAAATAGAATCTTCTGAACCCAGATTATTGGTTGGGTATAGTAAGGTATACCCATAGTACTGAATTATTTCAGTAATATTCAAGATTGGGTGATTCACTCCAATGTTGACTTATGACCAGGTGCTATCCTAAGGGATTAGACGAATATAGTCTCGTTAGAGTAAATCTTCTAAGACTAAGAGTGTTATAATTAGTGAATAGGATCCTTAGTTTTAGATGTAAACTACGACCGAGTTCTGCCTCCTATCGTAGTGCGCTTCGATAAGTGCAGTTTAAGCAAACTAAATATCTTAAGTCACTTTGTGTAGAGCACTAATTATGCTTGTAATTAGATTATATAATAACTTAGCTTGAGATGTAAACTGTGACCGGGTTCTGCTTCCTATCGTAGTGCGCTTCGATAGGTGCAGTTTAAACAAGCTAAGGGTTAAATCCACCTTTCTTGCAAACATGCTAAAACTGTGCATACAATCATCCCAGCTAAAAATTTTTAAGTAAACTCTCAACTTTAACCAAGTATCGAACTAGAATGTAGGAGTCAGAATCCTTTTAGTAGAATTCTGCACAATGGAGACCTTGAATTCATTATTGGATTTCAAAGTATATTCTAGATTTTTAGATTTATCTCATGTAGTTAGAAGCATGAGCATGAGCATAAGCATGAAGTGTGAGTATCAAAATGATGTATGAGTATCAGTGATGATTTATGAGTTATGAAATATTGCATACATAGACTGGGGCATTTCAGGATGCATCGGTATTACAGTATACGGTATTCCCAACTGGATGTATGTATACATTGGACCGTACTAGTCATAGCAGTTCAATGATATTTTGGTTGTATATCAGTAGTATACAGTATCATGGCATATTCAGATGCACAGTTTCAGTGACATACAGCATAGCTTCACATATGATTACTCAGTTTCAGATTCAGTACCGCGATAGTTTCTTTTTAGTATTCAGTTTATAGTTCAGCATTACTTTACTTTATACAGTTTATACAGTTCTATGCTTTTAGTTACCTTTACAGTCTTTTTACAGATTTAATTATGTTATGTAAATATTAAATGAATAACTAGAACTATTTAGAGTAGTTTCGTTGTGTTAGAATTATTGTATAACACGGGGTACTTTTGGGATCCGACAATTTGCTAGATCCTGAGCAGTATATTGAGCCAGGTCAGGAGAACACCTAGTAGATTTAGGAGGGGCTCATGGAGCATTAGTGGAGTCTTCTTCAGTCTTACTTTTCTATTAAGTTTATATTCAGTATAGTACTTAGCTTTTATGTCTATTTCAGTAGAATATTTGTAATAATTATGGATGCATTTTCTTTTCTTTTCTTAGACGAATGTTTTTGATATAGCTTCTGTGATGAATATTTCTGGATGTTTGCTTTAAGCTTCCACACTCTGTTATATACTACTTATACTTAGTATTGTGATGTGATCAGTATACTGGAAATACTGATATCTTATACATATATTGGATTCCTATTGTATTCTAAATCCAATATATGTATTTGTCTAATACTTTGGATACAAATACTACTCTTATCTTAAGTATTAGCTCTCAACCCTTCCTTGAGGTTGAGTCAACAGCCCTTTAGATGGGGTTTTGGTGTTTTTAGCTATTTCGGGGAGACAGGCCATTCCTCCCCGAGTGGCGTACCGGTCCGTCGCCAAACTTAATTATGACCATTTCATTTGCGCACGGCAATGGGGCGGGGCGTTACAATTCCCTCTTCTACCATGAAGTGACATTTTTCCTAATTCAAAATTTGATTAGTATCTCCACTTTTTTTAAAACCTTACTTAAGTTGGTGAGGTAATGGTCAAAGGATTCACCAACCACAGAAAACTCATCCATGAAAATCTCAAGAAACTCTCCTATCATATTAAAAAGATAGCCATCATATAACATTGGAAGGTGGCAAGTGTATTACACAAACCAAAGGGCATCCTCATAAAGGTAAATGTTCCATAGGAGTAGGTGAAAGTAGTTTTTCTTGAACTTTCGGAGCTATCAAGATTTGATTGTAGCCGGAATAATCATCGAGAAAACAAAAATAAGCATTTCTTGCCAACTTATTCAGCATTTGGTCAATGAAAGGGTGAGGGTAGTGGTCATTCCTAGTCACTTTATTCAACCTCCTATAGTCTATACAAACTCTCCACCTAGTCACCTTTTGAGTTGGGATCAATTCATTATTGTCATTAAGATTTACAGCCATCCCAGTTTTCCTTAGCACCACATGAATAGGGATCACCCAAGGGCTATCCGAGATAGGAAAAAATTATATTGAAGCCCCCAAATAACATAGAGCCTTTTGAAATGAATAATTTCTTATAGTGCAGGGAGTTGTGAAACTCCCTAGATCTTTCCTTTTGATGGGGATTTTCTGCTGAAGAATGACACTACAGTCCTTAGTCAATGAAACAATTTCTTTTTCATTTATCTTCTTTTTCTTGGACATGATTTCTATCATGAATTTAGTGTAGCTAGATATTTGCTCAAAGGCTTCAGCAAAAACAATATTTATGTGAAGGGTTCTAAATGTTTCTAAAAACTCTTGGAATTGGACATCTAATTTTCCCTTGCCATTCTTTGAGGGTAAGGAATGTGAGGAGTGTATTCAGGTTGTTTAGTTAATTGAATTTGAACTTCCTCCCTCACTTCCTTCTCTTTTCCTATATTAGTATCCTCTTCCACTATTGATTCCTCTCTTAAAGCCTTAGATGTATTCTCAGATTTTTTAAACATAGCAAGTTCCATCATTTTCCAACTTCTTAATGTTATAGCTTTTCCTAATTTATTCCCACAATACATTATTGGTCCAACTAGGACCGGTTCATTTAATTGGCTTATTATTTTTTTTAACTTTAGCTCAATTCTTTTAACCGTTTCCTCTTGGCTTAAGAGAGTGTGCTCATGCTGATTTAAAGTTGCATCAGTTTTGTTCATGAAATTGATTATGGAAATTCTAAACTCTCTAAAATAGTGCTTTAATCCTCTTCTATCCTTACCTTAATTATTCATATAGTTTAGGACAATATTGATGCCTTCAGTTTCACTATTATCCCCATGAAACAAATTTAGTTGCTTACTCTCAAGTCTGTGGCTTAGTTGGGAATTTTAATTTCTTAGTTCAGAAATTTGGTTGACTTTATTTACTAGGTTAGCTTCCCTTCTTTCTACATTTAATCATTCATTGGGCCATTGATAAGCATTGGGCCATTTCCTCTAGAAGGGCATAAGCCTCTTCTTGGGTTTTACTACTTAGAGAGCCTCCGGATGTCGTATTAATGAGTTTCCTCATTACTGCATTCAAACCATTGTAGAAGGTTTGAACTTACATCCATTGAGGGAACCCGTGATGAGGGCACCGCCTTAAGAATTCCTTTAATATTTCCCAGCTGTCATATAGTGTCTCCCCCTCAAATGGATTGAAGTTTGTGATCTCAATTCTCAATCGACTTGTCTTTACCGGAGGGAAATATTTGGCTAGGAATTTCCTAGCCAAATCATCCCACGTGCGAATAGAGTCACCCAGTAGTGAACTAAGCATGCTCTTAGCTCTATCTTTAGGGAAAATGGGAAATCCTGAGTTTAACGGCATCTTCAAGAACATTGTTAAATCTTAAAGTATCACAAGTCTCAAGAAAGTTTGAGATATGTGAGTTTGGGTTCTCCGTGGCTAGTCCCTCAAATTGGTTATTCTGAACCATGCTAAGAGTTGAGGGTTTGATCTCAAAGTTTTTGGCTTCTATATCTGACCTAACAATCGCGTGGGGACTACCTCTAATAGTAGGCAATGCATATTCTCTTAGTGTTCTACCCCGTTGTTCCCCAAACAATTCTCTATGATTTACTTTTATGTTTTCCCTTATGGGTTGTTATTGATTTAGAGGTCTCTGTTCTCCGACTAGTTCTCTAGGAATTGCTTTTATATTTTACTTTTCAAGCTGTTGTTGAATTAAAAGTATTTGTTCTCTCCTTGCCCTAAGACAGGTTCTTTCTATTTTAGGGTTGAACAAGTCTTAGAAATGTTTCTCATACTCATGCAATGTTTCAAGAATCAGCTAGATAGAGTCAAATTTAGCAATCAAGTTTATCAACCATCAATTCAAGTAGTTTCTAATTTAACAGTTCTAGTTTTTAGGATTTTAATTTCATAAACACAGTCCAGCAATTAAGTCTCAAAACAGCAAGTTTCAGCACAAACAATGTTCAGCAGTTTAAAATTTAGTAAACAGTACTCAGTAATATAATTCAGCGCAATTTCAGGATTTTCAGATTTTCAGTAGCAAGTAACTAAAGTAAAATATAACTTAACACTACAATTAGCACTAATATATTTACAGCAACTAAAAATGGTATGCAAAGTTATGTAAGATCTAAATGACTATTTACTAGAAGATCATACTAAATACAAAACTAGAAACCGTTCCCCGGCAATGGTGCCAAGAACTTGACAGACTGTAAACACACGTCTACGCTCAAACGCAAGTGGACGTGGTCCGAAGTAATAATTTGGAACGGTGAGTTCCATATTTATATTGTCCACATGGAACAGTGGTTTTGTTTCTAAGTTTTACCTTCTTTCAATAATATTTAGAAGATTTGTTTTGGTTTTTATTTGGTTCCTAGATCGATAATGCAAAGAGCTTAAATAGAGATACTATTGATTAAGAAGAGAGAGTTGGGATTTCATCATGTGACACATAAAGGATTTGGGCTATATTAATTCATTGCATTTCATAAAGTACTTGGATATGCCAATCAAACCATGTGAACATAGTGTTCCTTAGATTCATCCTCTAATTTCGTCTAGTTCAATTCTAGTGCGCAAGGTGAACACACTAGGGTTCTCCCTCAGTACATAGACTCTTATGAGATCAAATTAAATTATTTTAGAATTCCTACATTTAGGTTATCAAAATAATATTTAGTTGGGTGATATCACAAGCACTGATTCCCACCAATCAACATCATGGGCTACACACGTGGTTTAGCTAAGAAAGAGGATTCATTGAACCCAATGGACAATGTCATATCATCCATGGGTGTTCCATGATATCTTCCTCCTTCTACTTTGCTGAGCCACAGAGCATGACTGGAGGGGTCTTGGCTCACAAGCTTTAACTTCTTAGATGAGCTTAAGAAGTGGTGCTAATAGGCATGAGAACTTGTCACATAGCTCTCAGCTCTATTGCCCTCACTCCTTGCTCTATTCCAATAAGTGATCATTGAAGCATAAGTCTTTTAATAAGGATTTATATTTGATAAATAATTTAGGCATTAACATTGAATCATAAGCATAAGTAAACTTTAAACTTAAATTTTATTCAATACAACTTCAACATACAACCCCATACATCCCACACTCATCACATGATTATGGCCCAACCCTCTCCAAGGAGGGTCTAGCCTTCTATTGCAATCACAATATAGAAAGATGCATATAAAGATAAGAATCTTGATATTGATTTGACTATAAAAGAAACAAGATAAAGTAAGGAAAAAATACTAGGTACAACCCTGAATTTGGGGTTCTCTGGATTTCTTCTTCTCCTCTCTCTTCCTTCTTTTAAGCTCCTTGTACTTCTCATTCTTCTTTATTTTGCAAAGGTACTCTGAACCTTTCCTTGGAGAGTTCACCTTCTCTCCAGCAACAATCCCTCCTTCTAGGTCTTAGAATGTCAAAACTTAGAACCCTTTTATAGTTTAAAATGGTAATATTTATAGTGATCTCCTCAGCCACCTTAGCATAAATTTTGCCTCCTCTTTCCCTTCCTTGTATTCATGACTAGCATTTAATCTAGATTTCATTATTCTCTTGAAAGATGGCAGACTTTAATATGATTTTAGTTTCAAAGCGGCTGGGGAAGGCCAATGGTTTGAATTTTTGATCTCCAGTTTGCCATAAATGCTCTGCCTAAAAAATTCTGCATAGGGCGCTTCGGCACGCGGTAGCGATTCTTGCTACAGGCTGGTTTTTATAAGATGCCCACTGTGGTGTGAGCAGCGCCAAGCTCTCATGAAGACTATGCTATGATGCGCCTGAGCTCGCTGTAGCGGTTTGCTTTATTATTCGCCCTTTAAGGCTCTTCCCTTCTGATTCACTGCTGCGCGCGGTAGCACCAAGCTCTCGGGAAGACTCCGCTTGAGTGTGTTGCAGCAGCTTAGCCTTATATCTACACTTCTAAGTTCTTTTTCCCTTGGATCCGCTACGACACCAGGTAGCGCCAGTGTCTCGGGTTGAGACCGCTGTGGCGCGCTGTAACGAGGGCTTTTAATTGAATGCAAACTCTAAAATTGGACGGACCCTCTATGACGCGCAGAAGCGCCAAGCCCTCGGGTTCGATCCACTCGAGCGCTCTATGGCGCGCTACGGCACGTTATAGCTGTTCTTCTCCCAGGCCTTGCAGATGGCTCTCTGGTTCTTTAGTTCTTACTTCATCCGCTATGGCGCTCTGCAGCGATTTTATCCCATAATCTTTCTTTCTGCTCCAGAAGTGCAATTTTCTTATTATGTCCCTGAAATAGTTGAAAATACATCAGAGCATGTTGTTCAAGTGAAAGATTTATATGTTTTCTTGCTTTATTATGCAATATATCTTGGACTTATCAATCATTCCTGACCCTGGATCCGTCGGATGGTCTTGAATCGCGCCATTCATCCGATTAATTATAAGATCGGTGGATGGGTGATCTTATGATGTTAGGATCTTAACGGCTACATGATTTGAATTAAATTAAACTAAATTAAATTAATAAATTTATTTATCTAATCTAAATAAATACTGAACACTAACCAAATGATCTCCAAAAATTGCCAAAAATTTTTATTTAGCTAATTTATATGTGAAGAATTCAAAAATAAAGTCAAATTTTGGATCGGAGGTCTAAATAATTATCCTATTTTTCCAATAAATTAAATTAATCAAATTATTCATATCACTCAAATAAATTCTACACTCCATCTAAACTTTGAGGTTGGTCTTAAGACTATTTTAAGATAAATAGAGAGGTTCTTAAGCTAATTTAGTAATTAAAGTTCAAGTAATAACCATGGGCTATTACAATCCACACCACCATGCATCTTCCCATAGTAATACCTCTAGCATCTACTTTTATTGCTTCATTGTCAATTGATCTTAATCGGATTGTAGGGAATCATCAGCATAGCAGAGATTGTCTCATACTACACTTATTTGTTCAAATTCCATTACACAAGATCCTCCATTACCCGTTGCTATAAGTTTTGCAATTTTTGTTCCAACCAGACTTCCCTCAGTTCTCCCAATAAATGGTTAGACTTAAAAAGTCTAATCACATTTTAGGACAACTAAATTATTTTAGTTTAGTAGATATTACATTAGTCATTTACAATTTAAAAGCACTTCAGAATGCAATAAAAATGAAAAATAAGAAAATGATTGTAATATAACAAGTGAAAAGGTATAACCAATGAATAGAAAAGTTGTTCATATCTTGCATCATATATGTAAGTAAAAAAGAAGCATGCACAATATAAATACAAGTGTGCTAAAGTAAGAAAATAGGAGAAAAACATGTCCAACATGACATATGCTTAATAAATAGAGCAGTTTAAAGAAATGGAAAAATAAACCGAAAAAATTGCAAAAAATATATGTAAAAGGAACTATAAATATAAGTAAGTTGTAATATATGAAAGTAAGGTGATCTTAATCTCAAATACCAATTAAATTGTAAATATTGTCTTAAAGATTGTAAACTATAAATCTTTAGTATTTATCTTATTTTAATATATTTTATAAGCACTATATAGAACAAAGTGAGGAATCAAGTACGCTTGCCTAACAATAATAAAAGCGGGGTCTCCTGTAAATACACATATTCTCCTTCTAGGATATGTGTGGTCTCCTGATCACTGTATATCCTTCCCTAGCACAATAATAGCTATATATCTCAATTTGTCACATAAAACCCCTAAGTATAATGTTAAATATTTATTTTAGGCATAAAGTCTTTATAAATATTTTCAACATTTAGTCTCAATGCATTGCATCAATCAAGGATTTTAAAGCTAATTTTAAACCATGTGATATCCGTTATTATCTACTTTAGTTATCTACTCTAATGATTGGGGATAATTAATCCTTAAATTGACTTAAACAATCATCAAATGCTTTAATCAATTGATACATTATATATAATGTAATTTTGGAGAATAGTAATTTAATTAAGGTTTTATTTATATGACAAAATAATGTATAGATATAGATGTAATATTATAATAAAAAGTCTTATCCTAATTAGAATTACAACTCTCTAAGTTATTTAATTTAATCTTACTCTACAAGATGATAAGACTCATATCTTAAATACAATAGGTTTCATTAGTGCACACGTTAGGTTATATGATTACTATACTTTAGATTACTTAAAGTCCTAGCTCATAGGGTTCTCAAAACTTTCTAATTTAATGTTCACCATTTTTAATCTTTAATAACATCATCCTTAACATACGCTTACCAATCTCAAATAAGCTATCTCTTGCTTTATTATGGTCTAAACTTAACTTAATAACCATATTTAATGACCAAACTAACTTGGTGAGACTTAAGGGGTGATCTTATTTATACTGAGATTGTCTAAACCAACTCTTAATAGGTGACTAGGTTAAGTAAATTGGATTTTTATTTTATATTCTAAGGTTCCAAGTTCTAATATTACTAACACTAAACCTTAGCCTTAACTTTATTAGTTAATAATTAAAGGTTCTAAGTCTCATATTACTTATGGCTGAATCTAGTCTTGTGGGGCCCCGTAATTTCCCGCGGTGACACTAATACTGAGATTAGCATAATCACGAGGAGTACAGTGCTCCAGCTGTGGTAAATCCCCAACTTAAGTAAAGTCAAGTAGGACCCAACTTGCCTTAAGCCAAGGACTTGTTACCTGGAACTGTGAACATACATCAATATACATCAAAGTGGCGGAAGCAAGAAACAGTATAGTATAACATCCATATCACAACATAGTATATGAGTGTAAAAGAAACAGTAACTCAGATCAAATGCAGAAAAATAAATACATCCAGAGTTTAATTATTATAAACTGAATTAAATGAAAGAAAAGATTACTCAATCTCACTGCAAAAAATTGAAAATCTATCTACACAGCAATAGGAAGATCCTCCTCCTACACTGGCTCCTCTCATGCAGGACTGCCTACGAACAGCTCCAAATCTGATATTTGTCAGTATCACAAATGCTAGAGCCCTAACCAACAAAAGAAAAAGGTTATAATTTGACAATTGTCTAAGTATATTTTAGGCTATTTAAGTGAATTGAATATTTAAGATATCACATTAAAAGGTTTTAAAACATGCAATCATTACAAGGTGCTACAAGCTACAAAGGATGAGATAGTCATAAACTAATCATTTATAGCTAATCAACAAGTATGTAAAAATAACATACAAAGCAATAATTAAACAAGGTGAGGCTAAAAGCAAAATAACTGCAACTACTGAAATAAATCTGATCCTAACGTGCTTATGATCCCATGAATACATGCTGAGTATATAAAAAATACAAGTGCTGGAATAAATATACAATTATAGCATCCTAAACATGCCAATATTTAATATAAATCAATAAGAGCATTTATATAAGCATGCATATTAATATGTAAAAGGCCACTGAGATAGGTGACAAAAGTAAGCTAAGTACATGAATGAGCAAAAGTAAAGCCAATGAGATATGTTGCAAAGTAAGTTAAGCACTAAAATAAGGCCACTGAAGCATGTGGCAAAGCAAAACAAATACTAAAAACTGAACTAAAGTAGAAGTAAGCCTAAGACATAGTACTGTCATAACAGAAATAGGCCATACAGGACCTCTGAACTGAAAGTTCAACATGTATCCATCCTAGGCATCCGCAGAGCTAGGTCCGAGTTGAACTTATAAAATAAGACATGTATCTATCCTAGACATCCATAGAGTTAGGTCTGAGTCTATTATATAACAAAACTAGAACTGAAGAGGCAGACTAAGTTAGGACAAATTCTACTAATTGAAAGTGTTGAAAGAACTGAATGAATTGTATGCTTTTCAAATACTATCTTAGGATGTATCTTCCATATACTAAGATTACCTATTATGCTCAAGGAACAAGGCTCAATATCATGGTGTGCAAAGTAATCAAGTCAAGTAAGTAAGAGACTTAATCTAGACTTATGTGATATATATTGTTATCTAATTTATCCAACTAACTATTCTGAGAAGATACAAGTTTATGATATCCAATATCCAGCTATCGAGTATAATCCCAGATTCACGACCTTAATGTTAACATTAGAACTTAATAAGTTCTAATTCATAATCATATGATGACTATAAAGATTAAAGTAAGTGAATCAATGACTTAATTATTATTATTTTTCTCTATTAACCCAAATCTTGATTAAGTAATCAAAATTAAGGATTTTGTATCTAAACTTCACTTTGGTGTTCAGATCTTGAATCCAAGGTAGTATCCTAATAAGGATCTATGGTTCATACTTAACACAATTTAAAGATAAGGAATTTTATAAGCTGAAGAATTCAGAAACTAAGATCTTAATGGAAAGGTCACTCTACTGGTTATAAGATAAAATAATCAATTAAGAACTAAGAATCTAAGATCTATACTCAATCTTTAGAATAATTATATTATTTTATATATTAAATCAATCCTACACCCACAAGGAAGGTTTCAAAAAGATTAAATAGTTAATCAAGTAAGGAATTCTAAATGAAGGTAATTCAATCTAATTAGAAGATCTAAAGTCTAAAGTCTAAGATTTAAGATTTGATCACTTTAGATCTTAAACTAAAACTAGACTTAGGAGTTTTATAAGAATATTTCTCTTAGGATTCAAGCTTATGGATCAGCTTAATTCAGCTATTAGACTAGGGTCTAAGGGCAGTTAAGCTTAACTCTTAAGAAAGAGGGTTTTAAGGACACTTAAGGTCTTAAGATCTTAATAAGACTAACTTGAAATTTCTTCACTTAACATCAATATTATTAACATAAGATTTCATAAATGTGCTAATAATCTAACTAGAGATATTTTTCCAAATTTTCAAGGTTTAAGGGGTGCTTAAACATATTTTGATCAAAATGACCAAAATACCCCTCTTAGGGCTAAAACATGGGATTTTAAGATTAAATCGGCTAAATTGATTCAAGTCTGTTTTAATGAGCTTTATATTGATTAATGAAGTGGATAAAATGCTTAACTTAGGTTTTAAATATTTAATTTAGCTTATTTAGCATTAATCTCAATTTAAGGCCAAATAAGGTGATTAAGGAAATTAGGGCATATTAAGATGATCCAAACTTAATTATAGGTGCTAACATACTTAAGAAGACATTAGGAACTAGATTCATTAAAATTATAGATTAATCCAAGGCATAATTAACTAATCTCAAATTAGGGTAATTAAGGGGTGATTAGAAAAATTAAAGATCTTAATTTACTTTTAATGGTCTACATAGGTTCTATATAGTCTCATGAGCAATCAGGGACCTTAATCAACACTTTTGGATAATTAATGAATTTATTATGATTTAAATAAAAATAGAGAAGGATTAGGCAATTATTTAAAATCTAACCATTGGATCATTGATTTTATTTTATATTATTATTCCTTGCTTTTTTTTTATTAAAATGGTATATTGGATCATACAATTTGGATAAGTATAGCCCGAAATCAAAACTGCACGGGTCAGGGTCTGACCCGGCCTAAAGCGCCAGTGCTTAATCTTCCCTGCGCCCACTGCCCTCCCGATTAGGGTTAGCTTCAGACGAGCAATTCTCCGTGCACACTCCACGCCATGCCCTAAACACAATGGCTACACCTTCAGGGAACTAAGACGCGTCGATTGAGGTAAGACCCCCATCTGGGTCACGCTGGATTGTCGGGGTACTACTCAACTAAGACGCGCCAAAGGAAGGGAATTAGGGTTCACTGTGAGCGAGTAATTCTTCTCACAGAAGCCACCAAACTGACAGGGCTCGATCCCTACACCATCAGTGCTGTGAGGCAAGTCAAACCCCCAAGGTTTCACCGCTTGGGGTGCAGCCAATCGCTTGGTCCTTACTAGAAATCAGCCTTGGCTTAGCCGCTAGCTCGATCGATCGATACGATTGATCTGAGCTAGCTCAAACCCTGGCGACAATCACGATAGGTTTCCTAAGTGGCTAAGATAATCTAAGCGACATCCAGAGGCTCAATCCAGAGGCAAGGATGGAAACTGAACTTATGAAATTTAGTGGAAAAGATGTACCTGAGGACCGAGGAACGGTTGTGATAGAGAGGGATTGAAGTGCTTCCGAGCTCACCAAGCCAGCGATGCAGGTTCATAGGGGGTCTGAACACCAGACGAGCCCTTTATCAGCAGTTTGAGCTGCAGGATTTGCTGGGATTGCCAAGAACTTCAGGAGGATTCCAACTGGGAACTTAGAGGATCACAGTGAGCAAAGGGGCTCACTGTGTTTCCTAGGAGGTACTTATAGGTGAGGGAGAGGTCCAGGGGTGGATACCATGGTTGGTAGCCATGGTTCAGGCTCGGGCAAGGACGGGATCGCGAGCCTCCATAATTGGGGCTAGTAGGACCTCAAGACCCGACGAGCCCTACCTTACCAGAATCGGGAAGGCCTAACGGTCTGGAGTACGTGTCCAAGGGAGTGGCATACAAGGATAATGTGGCTTGTACGAGCGGATTTCTTCTGTCAGGCCTGCGATCAAGCGAAGATGAAGATCCACAGTGGCGGGGTTCATCTCCATCGTCTGATCGTGAGACCGCTGATGATAGACGGTTTGATGCGGCTCCCGAATAAGAGAAACATGGATTAAATCCTACGTGTTGGATGAGAGATGCCGATCGAGTGGATATGATTAGATCGCGGCACAGATGATACGAGTCGTTGGATTATGAGCGCCAAAATGTGTGCTAGAGAATCCAGTGGCTAGCATAGCTGAGCCAATGTCGGGACCCCGCACTGGATCTGCCGCGGTCCCGACAGCAAATTCCGCCAATTTTTATTTTAATAAATAATTTAATTTAAATAATATAAAATTAATTAATTTATATAATAAACTCTAATTAATTTTAAATCCAATTTAGGCTTAAATTAGTTCCAAAAATTCCCAAAAATTCACCCTTAGCTAATTGAGGTGTGATGAATTTAATATGAAGTCAAATTTTAATTTGGAAATCAAATTAATTTAGGTATTTTCTAGGACTCAAAAGAATAGACAAAAATATCAAAATTCTTAATTTAGCTTCAATTGATCTCAAACTTCTAGGGTTAGGTTTAAATGGCCCATTGAGTCTAATGGAATCAAAATTAGAACATAGTTTAGCTTAATTAATCTAAACTTAGCTATGGTAAAAATAGGGTTGTTATAAGTCTTAGCTAAACACTAAATATTCTAGATGGTTCTATATAACGACCCCAATTAGGATCCCAATCTAGCACTAGGCGTTACCATTGTACTTAACAACAAATTAGTAGTAATCTAACTCAACATTAAGTACTATGTGGCCAAGAATCTTCTTGAGGCCAGGAAATTGAAGTAAATATGAAGAAGTAATTCATATGTAGGAGCAACCATATCCATCATCCAAACTAAGCATGTATATAAGAACAAAAATGCATCTATTTTAAGAAAATATAGTAAAAAAATATTTAAATATTATAAAATGCACTCATCCTCTCAAATAATAGTAAAATGTTCAAGTATATAAGCTAATAACAGCTAGTGCTTGTCCTAACTCCAAGATCCATCAGATCCTCTTGATCTACCATATTTGATAATTAATATGAGAGGGCAAGACCAACAAAATTAAAATAAGTGATTATACTATAAATTATAAGAACATTTTTATGTTACACAAAATTTTATTTAGATTTAAGCAGATATTACATTAGCCATTTATAATTATTTGAGTAAGTGGAGTACTAAGCATCAGGGGAAGGATGTGAAAGTATGCAAAAATGGTAAAGTAAAGCAAGAAAGTAAATTACTCACAAGTAGTTTGCTTTAACCTACATCAAACAAGTAAGGGAAGTTTACATCCAATAAAGGCTAAAAAATACTAAAGTACATATGAAAATATGAAGGGATATATGAATATGTCCATTGTAATTATGCTAAGTAACAATTAAAAGAGAGCAGTGTAAGCATAAATGTAAGTGAAAAGAAATATACATTACAAGTATGTAAAGTAAAGATTGTAATGTAAACGAAACAATAATAAGAAGTATTGTATAGTAAAGTAAATTGAAGTTCAGTCACATGGATAAAGAAAACATAGTCAAAGACAATGATAAGTCATTCACAATCAAGAAGATTTTGAGAAATGTAAGAACAGTCATCAAGGACTATAAAATATTATGCTGTCTATCTTATGGAAGGCTCTATTTTGCGAGGAAAGTTAATGAAAAAATGAGGAGTCAAGCACGTCTTCTTAACCAAGTAAAGTGGGGTTTCCCATAACACACACACTCCACCTTTAGGATGTGTGGTCTTCTTATTACTCTATAGCCCACCTTGGCATATAGTCTACCATATGAAACTCCTATGTTTATGATTTAAAGTTCTATTCATGCACAATTTTTTTATGTATGTTCGAGGATGTAGTCTCAAATTATAGCAACATACAAGGAATTCAAGTAAATTGTAAAATATGTAATATCCATTATTATCTAATTTAGTTATTTATCTTAATGGTTGGAACTAATCAAGCTACTAATTGACTTAGACATTAATAATCTATAAGTCAATTGAAAGATATTACTAAAAGTAATTAAAATTTAGAAAGTGTTGATTCGATTAAGGATTATTTAGATGACAAAATAATTTATAAGTATATAAATGTAAGATAATTTTAATCCTATCTTTTTTCTAACCCTATCATTCCTCATTAATTAATATGCTTAGACTAAACTTAGATTCTATAACTAGAAGGTTGATTGTAGGTTTCCTAACTTTAGAGCTTATTATGGCTAATAAGGGTTTAAAGTAATACTAGCAAATAGGTTCACTAAGCTAGCTATTTACATATTTGTGAAGCCTTAAGTGTAGGGTTTAAAGGGAGGTTTACTATTTAATAATTTCTAGGTTTGATTAAGTGCACTTGCAATCTTAGGATTTATTAAGAAACTATGCCACCAAAAGGAGCTAATTATTGCTGAGCTACATGTTAAAGGAGGCTAGGGTGGATTCTACACTTGAGGGAAGTAGAGGGACTAAATGTAGCTCAATCTAACATCTTAAATGTTCTATGGGTTTTTCATACTAACATGGGAAACTACTTAGCCAAATATCCTTCTAAGGCTTAGAAACACTACAAAAAGTAAGTGTCCAATTAAGTCTTAGGGTTTTATAAAATCCTATAATTCTTATGTTGAAAGGTTGATTCTAAGTTTACTGTTATACTCATCACATGACTATGGTCCAACCCTCTTCAAGGAGGGTCTAGCCTTCCATTGCAATCATAATACAGAAAGATGCATACAAAGATAAGAACCTTGATATCAGTTCGACTGTAAGAGAAACAAGATAAAGTAAGGAGAAAATTCTTGGAACAGCCCTAAATTTTGGGGTTCTCAGGATTTCTTCTTCTCCTCTTTCTTCCTTCCTTCAAGCTCCTTGTACTTCTCCTTCTTCTTGATCTTGCAAAGGTACTCTGAACCTTTCCTTGGAGAGTTCACCCTCTCTACAGCAGAAATCCCTCCTTCTAGTCTTAGAATGTCAAAACTTGGAACCCTTTCATAGTTAAAAATGGCAGTATTTATAATGATCTCCTCAGCCACCTTAGTATAAATTCTGCCTCCTCTTTCCCTTCCTTGTATTCATGATAAGCATTTAATCTAGATTTCATTATTCTCTTGAAAGATGGCAGACTTTAATGTGATTTTAGTTTCCAAGCGGCTGGGGACGGCCAATGGTTTGAATTTTCGATCTTTCCCAGTTTGCCATAAATGCTATGCCTATAAAATTCTGCATAGGACGCTGCAGCACGCGGTAGCGGTTCTTGCTACAGGCTGGTTTTTATAAGCATACCCATTGCGGCGCATGGTAGCGCCGAGCTCTCGGGAAGACTTTGCTATTGCGCGCCTGAGCTCGCTATGGCGGTTCGCTTTGTTATTCGTCCTTTAAGTCTCTTCCCTTCTGATTTGCTACTGCACGCAGTAGCACCGAGCTCTCGGGAAGACTCCGCTTGAGCGCCTGCAGCAGTTTAGCCTTATATCTACACTTTTATGTTCTTTTTCCCTTGGATCCACTACGGCGCCCGGTAGCGCCAGTATCTCGAGTAGAGACCGCTGCAGCGCACTGTAGCGAGTGCTTTTAATTGAATGCAAACTCTAATTTTGGACGGACTCGCTGCGATGCGCGGAAGCACCAAGCTCTCGGGTTCGATCCGCTCGAGCGTGCTGTGGCGCGCTACGGCACGCTATAGTGGTTCTTCTCCGAGGCCTTGCAAATGACTCCCTGGTTCTTTTGTTCTTACTTCATCTGCTATGGTGCGCTGCAGCGGTTTTCTCCCAAAATCTTTCTTTCTGCTCCAGAATTGCAATTTTCTTATTTTGTCCATGAAATAGTTGAAAATACATCAAAGCATGTTGTTCAAGTAAAAGATTTATCTGTTTTCTTGCTTTATTATTCAATAAATCTTGGACTTATCAATCATTCCTGACCCTGGATCCGTCGGATGGTCCTGAATCGTGCCATCCATCCGATTAATTATAAGATCAGCTGATGGGTGATCTTATGGTGTTAGAATCTTAACGACTACTCGATTTGAATTAAATTAAATTAAATTAAATTAATTTATTTATTTATCTAATCTAAATAAATACATAACACTAACCAAATGATCTCCAAAAATTGCCAAAAAATTTCTTTAGCTAATTGGGATAAAAAATGAAGTCAAATTTTGGATCGGAGTTCTAAATAATTATTTCATTTTTTCAATTAATTAAACTAATCAAAATATTCATATCACTCAAATAACTTCTAGACTCCATCTAAACTTTGAGGTTGGTCTTAAGACTATTTTAAGATAAATATAGAGGTTCTTAAGCTATTTTGGTGATTAAAGTTCAAGTAATAACCATGGGATATTACAATCAACACCACCATGCATCTTCCCATCATAATACCTCTAGCACCTATTTTATTGCTTCATTGTCAATTGATCTTAATCAAATTGTAGGGTATCATGAGCATAGCAGAGATTGTCTTATACTACACCTATTTGTTCAAATCCCATTACCCAAGATCCTCCATTACCCATTGCTATAAGTTTTGCAACTTCTGTTCTAGCCTAGACTTCCCGCCGTTCTCCCAATCAAGACGAGATTGGCACAAGGCATGCTCACTCTATATAGGTAATGTCTCACTTGGGAATTGCTATACTCAATCCCAAATATGTGCTTCATATTGAGACTGAACACCTTAAATAGAAAAGCCTTAAAACTTCTCTTCAATCACCTGTTTGGATAGCAACCATGCAAGAAGAACTTCACAATCTTTCAAAAAACAACACATGGACTTTGATTCCCAAACCTGCAAATAAGAATATCGTATTGTGTAAGCAGATTTTCAAAATAAAAATATATTTCTAAGGCACAATTAATTGCTACAAGGCTTTACTTGTTGTAAAGGTATTTCACCAACAATATGGGATCAACTACACTGACACTTTCAGAATCATTCTCCCCATTTTCCTTTCCCACAATGGGCCATTGCAACAACAAGATATTCAAAATGCCTTTCTCCAAAGGGATCTTCTTGAAGGAATCTATATGCAACATCCACTAAGCTTTGTCAGTACTACTGATCCACATGCTATATGTCGACTTTACAAGTTGAATTATGGGCTCAAATAGGCTCATCACTCATGGTATGACAAGTTATGCTCCGCTTTACAAATGCTTGGCTTTACCAAGCCTCAGAACGACTCCTCTTTATTAATATACAAAATAGGTGGCAATCGTTCATACCTTCTTGTGTATGTGGACGACATCATTGTCATGAGTAATTCCACCCACCATGTGGATCTCATGGTTCAGTACTTGTATTAAAAATTTGTTGTTCGAGATCTTGGCAAACCAAACTTCTTCCTCGGCATATAACTCACCTTCACAGATTTTGGAAATCACTTCTCCCAACAATAGCACATTTATACTCTTCTTCATGATATTGGACTCACTAATGCTAAACTCGTTAATACTCCTATGGCCACCAACATTATTATTTCTACCGATGACGAATCCCGATTTACTGATCCAGTTTTGTGTCGTCAACAAGATGCATCTTTCCAAAGTGTTACCATTACTCGGTAGAACATTGCCTTCGATATTAACAAAGTTGTCGGTTCATGCACCACCCTATAGATAAGCCCTTGTTTTTTAGGAATAAATAGAATTCTTCTTCTGTTTCTTTTATTTTGCTCTCATCTAGCAAAGATGCCATGAACTTTGACAAAAAAAAGGAAATAAAAATAATTATTTGATAAAAATTTAAATCTTAGAGATGCCTATTATTATTTAAAATTAATTAATTACTTAAAAATTGTGAAAGATTTAGGCTTGGCTTTTTTCTCGCGCATCTTTTCTGAAGAGGTGAGAGAAAAGTCCGTAATATGTGAACGATGTTATCTCAGTTATTGTATCATTGCAAAAGTTATCTTTCATATATGTATGTCTTTTGAATACTAAGAAAAACAAAAGGTAATAAGAGAATGGGCGGTCGTGATCGCACATCGCTCCAGGTGGACCCATAAGCCAGCCCGATCCCATGACCGAATGAGTTCATCGACAGCTTATGCTATTTGGAGGGCCCACCTGAGCACAGCATGATTATGACTACCATTTCTTCAATCCAGCAAGTAACGTGATATAGGCCCAACCCTGTAAGGGAAGCATGTCGGGCCCCATTTTACAGTACTCATCAATTGATGGGGAGAAATCGCAGAGACTTTCCACAGGGCTTCTATTCGGTAGGGTTCCAAATGCTGCTGCTGGAATAATTTGCTTTTCTCCAAAAAGACTCGTCTCAAGTTTCATTTATTGCTTCTTTTTCTTATATAATTACTTGCATGAAATGACATTTTGTTACAAGTTAAGAGGTGAGTTTTGTGCTAATCATAAGGATTTGGATGGTAGTTTGTTAAAACTTAAGAATTTGAGTGTATCTAAATATAAAAGATAAGAGTGGTAGGACACTCGCCCATAATTTCAGGAGCGAAATGCTAATTACAATCTCAAAGCAAGTGCTGGCGATTGGTTTTAACAAGCTCGATAGATAAAGATATGATCACTATTATGATAATACAATAAAATCGCCAAGTCTTGATTCCTTTGCGATTGGCCGTCAACATGAATTTTCCCGATCAATCATTTTCAAACTCCACCTAGAGAAAAGTGTGGCAACTCATGCTTGTTATCTAAATTTTGATAGCATAATTAATCTATAAACTTCTCTTTTAGTCTCTAAATAGCATTAAGATCGAATCCCTATGTTACGGGGCAATTTTAAAGTTTTTTGATTAAAATGAATATTTTAATCAATTTAACTTAATAAGAAAATGAGATAATTATTTTGATGGGGTTCCCTAGGTCAGCCCTGACCCAAGGAATCCCCCGATAACCTGATCAAACCAAATGGTGGAGTGAGGAGAGAGCAAATGTAATGACCCGGTATTGGATTACGTAACTTAACCCAATATTAGGTGTTACTGTAGTACTTAATACTGAGTTAGTGAGTCCTAACCTACTATTAAGCACTACGAAAATCCATAAAGTGAAAAAATCGATGCATAATACAATATAGAAATATATCATTCTAGCCATTTTAAAATGAAAGAAAAATGCATCACAAAACAATAAAATAAAATACCTAGAGTTTAATTAAAGATATACAAATATTTTAAAATATAATGATACTTGTCCTCAGGAGAAATAAAGCAAGAAAAAATGACAGGAAGGGAAAGTCTTCAAGTTGCATCTACGGGATACGATCTACCTCAGATTCAAGCTCCGTTTCACGCTCCTGATTTATTATATTTAATTTTTTAATACAATAGGGAACAGCTAAGAAAAGAAAGATATATGGTTAGACTAATAAAGTCTAAGCATATTTTAGAATAATTAAGTTATTTTAGTTTAGTAGATATCACATTAACAATTTATAAATTAAAAATGCTTCACAATACAGTAAAAATAAAAAATAAGGAAATGATTACAATATAACAAGTAAAAATGTATAAGCAATAAATAAAAAAATTGTTTATATCCTGCATTTTGATGTAAGTAAAAAAGAAGCATGCACAATATAAATAGAAGTGTGCTAAAGTAAAAAAAAATGGAGAAAAATATGTCCAACGGGACATGCTTAATAAACAGAGCAATTTAAAGAAATGGAAAAATAAATTGAAAACATTGCAAAAAATATAAGTAAAAAGAATTGTAAATATAAGTAAGGTGTAATATATGAAAGTAAGGTAATCTCAATCTCAAATACTGATTAAATTATAAATATTGTCTTAAAGATTGTAAACTATAAATGTTTAGTATTTATCTTATTTTAATATGTTTTGTGAGCACTATATAGAACAAAGTGTGGAATTAAGTACGTCTACCTAACAATAATGCAAGCGGGATCTCCTGTAAATACACATATTCTCCCTCTAGGATATGTGTAGTCTCCTGATCACTTTATAGCCCGCCCTAGCACAATAATAGATGTATAGCTCAATCTGTCACATAAAACCCCTAAGTATAATGCTAAATATGTATCTTAGGCACAAAGTATTAATAAATGTTTTCAACATTTAGTCTCAATGCATTGCATCAATCAAGGATTTCAAAGCTAATTATAAACTATGTGATATCCGTTATTATCTACTTTATTTATCTACTCTAATGATTGGGAATAATTAAGCCCCAAATTGACTTAAACAATCATAAAATGCTTCAATCAGTTGATACATTATAATATATAATGTAATTTTGGAAAACCGTAGTTTAATTAAGGTATTATTTAGATGACAAAATAATATATAAATATAGATGCAATATTGTAATAAAAAGTCCTATCCTAATGTTAGAATTACAATTCTCTAAGTTATTTAATTTAATCCTACTCTACAAGATGTTAAGACTCATATCTTAAATAGAATAGGTTTCACTATTGCACACCTTAGGTTATATGATTCCTATACTTTAGATTCCATAGAGTCCCCCTCATAGGGTTCTCTAAACTTTCTAATTTAATGTTCACCATTTTAAATCTTTAATAATATCATCTTTAGCCTACGCTTACCAATCTCTAACAAGCTATCTCTTGCTCTATAATGGTCTAAACTTAACTTAATAACCTTATCTAACTAGCAGACTAACTTGGTGAGACTTAAGCGATGATCTTATTTATGTTCAGATTGTCTAAACCAACTCTTGATAGGTGACTAGTTTAAGTAAATAGGATTTTTCTCTTATATTATAAGGCTACAAGTTCTAATATTACTAACACTAAACCTTAGCCTTAACTTTATCAATTAATAATTAAAGGTTTTCTGTCTCATATCACTTATGGCTGAGTCTAGTCTTAGCTAATCACTAAACAATCAAGATGGTTCTATGTAACGACCCCAATTTTGGATTAGGATTCCAATCCAGCACTAGGCGTTACCATAGTACTTAACAACGAATTAGTAGGAATCAAACTCAACATAAATACTATGTGGCCAAGAATCTTTTTGAGGCCAGGAAATTGAAGTAAATATGAAGAAGTAATTCATATGTAGGAGCAACTATATCCATCATCCAAACCAAGCATGTATATAAGAATGAAAATGCATCCATTATAAGAAAATAAAGTAAAATTAGATTTAAATGTTATAAAATGCACTCATCCTCCCAAAAAATAGTAAAATGTGCAAGTCTTTAAGCTAATAACAACCAGTGCTTGTCCCAACTCCAAGATCCATAAGATGCTCTTGATCTACCATATTTGATATTTAATATGGGAGGGCACAACCAACAAAATAAAAACAGGTGATTAGACTATAAAGTATAAGAACATTTTAGTGTTACACAAAATTTTATTTAGATCTAAGTGGATATCACATTAGCCATTTTTAATTATTTGAGTAAGTGGAGCATTAAGCATCAAGGAAAGGATGTGAAAGTATCCCAAAATGGTAAAGTAAAGCAAGAAAGTAAATTACTCACATGTAGTATGCTTTAACCTACATCAAACAAGTAAGGGAAGTTTACATCCAATAAAGGCTAAAACTACTAAAGTGCATATGAAAATATGAAGGGATACATGAATATGTCCATTGTAATTATGCTAAGTAATAATTAAAAGAGAGCAGTGTAAGCATAAATGCAAGTGAAAAGAAATATACATTACAAGTATGTAAAGTAAGGATTGTAATGTAAAGGAAACAAGAATAAGAAGTATTGTATAGTAAAGTAAAGTGAAGTTCAGTCATATGGATAAAGTAAACATAGTCAAAGACTATGATAAGTCATTCACAATCAAGAAGATTATGAGAAATGTGAGAATAGTCATAAAGGACTATAAAATATTATGTTATTTATCTTATGTAAGGCTTTGTTTTGCTAGCAAAGTTACAGAATAAATGAGGAGTCAAGCACATCTTCTTCACCAAGTAAAGTGGGATTTCCCATAATATGCACACTCCACCTCTAGGATGTGTGGTCTCCTGATTACTCTATAGCCTGCCTTGACATATAGTCTACCATATGAAATCGCTATGTTTATTATTTTAAAGTTCTATTCATGCACAATATCTTTATGTACGTTCAAGGTTGTAGTCTCAAAGCATAGCAGCATATAAGGAATTAAGTAAATTGTAAAATATGGGATATTAATTATTGTTTAATTTAGTTATCTATCTTAATGATTGGAGCTAATCAAACTACTAATTAACTTGGACATTATTATTCTCTAAGTTAATTGAAAGATATTATTATAAGTAATTAAGGTTTGGAAAGTGTTGATTTGATTAGGGATTATTTTGATTCCAAAATAATTTCTAAGTACAAAAATATAAGATGATTTTAATCCTACCTTTTTCTAACCCTATCCTTCCACATTAGTTATTACACTTAGAATAAACTTAGATTATATAACTAGAAGGTATATTGTTGGTTTCCTAATTTTAGAGCTTATTATGGCTAATAAAGGTTTAAAGTAATACTAGCTTATATGTTCACTAAGTTGGCTAATTACATATTTGTGAAGCCTTAAGTGTAGGGTTTAAAGGGAGATTTACTATTTAATAATTTATAGATTTGATTAAGTGCACTTGCAATCTTAGTATTTATTAAGAAACTAAGCCACCATAAGGAGCAAATTATTGATGAGCTACATGTTAAAGGAAGCTAGGGTGGATTCTACACTTGAGGGAAATAGAGGGATTAAATCTATCTCAATCTAACATCTTAAAAGTTCTAAGGGTTTCTCATACTAACATGGAATACTACTTAGCCAAATATCCTACTAAGGTTTAGAATCACTACAAAAAGTAAGTGTCCAATCAAGTCCTAGGGTTTCATAAAATCCTATAATTCTTATGTTGAAAGGTTGATTCTAAGTTTATTGTCAAACAAAAAATACATAGTCTGAGCTTACATGCAAGTGTACGTGGTCACAATTGTTGTTACATAGTCTTAGATATACAAATTAGGTTAAGACCATTTCCAGTAGACTCCTAATATCATTAGGAGCCTACATTTGAAATTTGGTGCGATTTGGAGATTGTAGATTTTTGAAATGTATTTCAAGGTATTTTAAATATCCTAGAAATTACTTAAATTAAACTATTCTCCAAATCAAAATTAGAGTTTGTCATTGAATTCCTCACCCCCAAATTAGATAGGGGTGATATTCTGGGAACTTTTGAAAATCATCAAAATTTCCCTAAATATTTTAATATATTTTAATAATAAAAAATTATGATAATTAAATTGATCTTTAATAAAAAATTATACTTCATTTTTGGGTTCCTCACCCTCGATTTAGCTATTTGTGGATTTTTGGGATTTTTTGGAGGTGTTTGGGTTATCTAATTTTAATTATTTAGATAGATATTACTTATTTAATATTAATATTTAAATTAAACGTTAAATCAGTTCAGATGGTGTCCACCCGCCATTTCATCAAACAATGGGTTCGCATCCCACCATCTATTTCGCAAACCCTCAGATCGGATGGGCAGCCAGGCGACCCATTGTGCATCTCCCACAATTGCACGAGGGTCGCAGCGGCGGTGCTACAGCCCTCTGCCGAGCCCCCATAACCCTGGCCTCTAACTTCCTCACCGCTACATTTAGCTACGATTAGGATGGCTTAGTCGTCAGTGTGAGCTGTGGGCGATCTGACAAAGATAAGGATTTGATCCAATTTCCTTAACCCTAAATCCTATGATCTACGAAAGATGAGCGAATGTATTTCCAATTCTGTTTCATTTGAAATGCAATTATTCTTCTTGATTTTGCACAGTTATTTCAAAGAGTTTAGGTTTGTCAATTGAGCCCGATAAAGCTTGAGCGGGTGCACTTTTCATGCACCATCCACAGTAGTGTACAATTCACCCGTCTCCTATCTGCCACTAGACACATAGGGTTCCTCTTTATAGGCAATTGGGGTGGCCTCCTGCGGGGGTTTAGGGGGAATTTGAATGGTCTCTCAAAGACCTTAAAAATGGCATGCGGGCCAACCTTCGATGACCATCAGAGTTAGGGCAAATTTGATGCCCTAGCTCTAATCGTGCGGCTCTCAACAAGTCGGGCAACGTCTCAAGTGGGCCTGACCTGAGCGGTAGCCGCCACCCGCGTGCGAACCCAATGTTGCTGGAGCATGCAGGTGAGGTGGGCATGCGACTATTTGTATAGGGAATGATTGGAATAATATAATTCCAAGTAATAATATAATTTATTTATTATTAAATTAATAGCTTTAAAAATAACAATCCAATTATACCAAAATAATATGCCATTTTAATCAAAAAAATATGAGGAACAATAATATGGCATTTGATTCTTAGTTTGATGCATAATTTTTCTAATTATTATATCAATTAATTAATTATTTAACCTAATTTTGTAAACACTGTAACTTAACCAATTCTTGTCCAAATTCGATAATCCAATAGCCCATTTCGATTACAAAATTATGTGGAACAATAATATGATATCAAATTTCTAGTTTTATAGCTAATTTCTCTTGTAACCTCTTAAGTGTCATTAAGGGTCATTAAACCCTGATTAACTATTTGATGTTCAATTTGACTTACTTAGTGTCATTTTAATCATCATACAATAAGAAAGTTATATCCACCTTGTTTATGTGATTTGAACAACAAATGGAAAATATGAGTACTGGATCCCTAATAAAAAATTATATTAAATTCCCAAAATTAGGATTTTGCATGTTTCGTCCTCATAAAGGCTAGGGAACCTTAAAAAACATACCTAAAGTCATAATTCAGTTTTAGATGGCCTTTTGAGTAGGAAAGCACCTAGAATAACTTACTCCTAATTCAGTGTCAGTGAATTAAGTTATAGCCTAAACATGGAAATGAATTGATCTTTATTGATCATAATGCTTGATTTAATACTTAAAGATTGTACTAGTTCTAAACTCTAGGGTGGATTGAACTAGTTAGTTTCTTATGTTAGTAAGAATCATTAGTGAAACTCTTAATGGGTTAGATTGATCTTAACCTAGTACCTTACCTTCCTTATGTTTAGGCGTGACCCCAGCTACCCTATTAAGTAACATAGTACTAATGTAGTGAGCTCAATCACTTAACTAACCTTTAGGACTTATAGTGCCTTGATGTGAGCCTAGAAACTAGTGGATAAAAAGTCTCCACTCAAGAACCTTTCTAATAAGATTGTATTAGATCATAGTTAACCAAATTATTTAGTTGCTGTTTAGGATCTCCTAATCCTAAGGATTCTTAGTGAACTTAAGGTTAGAAGAACTCCTAAGCTAATCTTCTAGCTAAGGATATTAGTACTAAGCTAAGTCTAATAACATGATGCATTTAGGAATCTAGTAATAAGTTAACTCTTAAGTTCAACTTAGAGCATTACTTCATACATATTGCCATCTAGATAACATAGATTGGATCCTAACTTGTAGTATAATGAGTTATAAATCATCTTTAATCTTGTGAACTATTTAGAAATATATCAAGTAATCCTTAATAAAGCAATTTTGTCTAAAGAGAGGACTTGCAAGATAAATAGATTGATGATATTTTAGGAAGACTAGTGCCTTCCACTTGATTGAAGAAACTAACATATGTGACTAAGTGCAACCTACTTAGTATAATATGAGTAGCCATATCATGCTAAGTATATAACTTAGAGTTTGATATAAGTATTTTAAGTGAAACCTTTTAGTGGAGTGTGGATAGTTATTCTATTATAGTGTGAATCTTAAGATCCATTCAGAAAGGCTTAATGAATATGTTAAGCTAATTGTAATCTTAAATATTAAGGAGGATTAGAATATTAAGGTTAAGACCAATTAAGTAAGAGCCAAACTAAGAATCCTTTATGTGTTGACCATCAATAAAAGAAATAGGACTTAGTGTCTGTTTCAATTAGACTTAGCATTCTTCAGAATATTTAGTAATTGAGCTATGGCTAGGCATTTACTTATGAGCAAGAGATTTAGAGTCCTTTAAGTACTTTGTAATGAAAGAAAACTTGGAATTTTTGTAATTGTAATAGTAAGGCTTGGAATCTTAGGATTTAAAGCAAAATTTCATTGTAGATTAAGTAACTTAATGAGAGGTGAAGTTAGATAATACTAACTTAAGTAAAATCAACTCTTAATTTTTACCACATTAAACTTGTAGTCTTATAAAGCCATTAAGTCTAGAATTAGACTATAATCATCCTACTAATATTATATATAAGACTAAAATAATATAAGTAATTAGATGATTGAACCTTCTTAAGTATAGAACCTTTAAGATGATATTAAAATAAGATGCTTAGAAAATAGTACTAACTTAAGTCTTTGGATAGAGTAAGTAAGGAGAATCCTATATTTTAAGTATATTGTGACATTAAGCTTAGTAGCTATAGATTCTTATAGAAGAACCTTTAAGGAGTCTATAAGTCATATGAATTTGGTAACTTAAGTAGTGTGATAGTGAAACTATTAGTATATAAGCTAGAGTGTTCCTATAGAGTTGAAGCGTCAATTAATAGTTTAAATGACTGTACTGTTAGAAATAGGATAGAAGGCTTGTTTGTAACAACTCAATTATATATATAAATTATTTTATCACATCAATAATACCTTAATCAAATTATTACTTTCAAAACTCATTTAATTATGTATTACTATATATCAATTGATGAAGACATTTGATGAATGTCTAAGTTAATTGGGAAGCTTGACTAGGTGCAATCATATGATAGCATACTAAAATAGATAATAGTGGATATCATATGGCTTACAATTTTCATAATTGTGGATGCTTTATCATAGTGTTTTGGCTATATATACTCAGTCCTTTATGATTGCCTTATACACAATCCTTTATTACTACTTTTATTTTATACTCAATCCTTCAGATTGAAAATTGTCCTTACTTGTATATATTACAAATTCACCTATATTTACAACTTCTTTTCTTACTTGCTTACTTATTGTGTATGTTTTTATCACTTGCATTTATGCTTACACTGCTTTCACTTATGTTAGTTAGAATATGTCCATTTGTATATATTTCCTTACTATTTTATTACACCCTTGTTATTACAGATGTACATATTTCCCTTACTTTCATAGATAATCTAGGTTGTACTAGCTTTCCTCCTTTTATTACTTTTTAGCCTTTGATTGTTGCTTATAGTCATTTACTTTACTTTACCTTACTTAGTTTAATTCTCTTTTTATTACATTGAGATTTTGTTAAATAATAATTATAAATGGCTATCATGATATTCACTTAATTTAAAATAGATTAGTTGCCCTAAAATGTACTTAGACTTTATAAGTTTAATAACTTATTTTTCTCTTATTGACTGTGCCCTATCATATTAAATACTAAATATGATAGATCAGGATCTTGGAGTGGATCTTGTACCTAAGGTAGATCAGATCCAGCAGTTATAGCTTTGAAGAATTTTACTTTTTGCTATTTTTCTTTACTTTATGCATCCTGTTAAGATGAGTGTCATTACATTTAAATGTTTGTATAGATTTAATTAACACTATATGTCTTACATTATGTGCCGCATTTTTACTTTCTTTCTAGATAACTATAATGATTTATATTTACTTAATGTTTATGCATTTAGTTAAGACTCACTAACCTAGTATTTAGTACTACTGTAACACCTAATGGTATTTTGGGATCATGATCTAATATTGGGGTTGTTATATTTACTTATGTGACAAAATAGTTTATAAGTCTATAAATACAATATGATTCCAATCCTATCTTATTCCTAAACTATCATTCCTCATTAGTTACTAAACTTAGGCGAAGGCTAAGGTTCTATAACTTGGAGGTAAATTGTAAGTTTCCTATCTTTAGAGCTTACTATGGCTTATAAGGGTTTAAAGAGATTCTAGTATTAGGTTTACTAATTTGGCTAATTACTTACTAGTAAGATCTTGACTTGTAAGGTTTAAGGGACTCTAAGGTTTACTAAGAGGCTAGACCACTTTAGAGAGCTAACTAATACTAAGTTGGAAGTTAGAAGAACTAAGGTGGAGTTTACACTTGAAGAAGATGAATCACTAAACCTAATTCAAGTTAACACTTAATGATTCTATTAGTGATATTTACTACTAGCATGGAAAGTTACATAACAAATATCAATTAGGGTTTAGGCTCACTACACCAATTGAGTCTCCAAATAATTTCTAGGGTTTTAATATTATAATGACCCCAATATTGAAAAACACTAAACTCAACATTGATACATCACAACAATATCTAATACTAGAATAGAAGAAAACTAATCCAAATCATTAAATACTGTGTTTGGGCAAGGACTTAGAAGAGGATCTTAAGTTAAGATAGAAGGGATTTTTTATGAAAAGTATTATATGAAATGCATATTAAAATAAGAAACATATAAAAACATGTGAGAATGTAACTTAATTGCAATTGATGTGAGTACTTATAATTCTAGGTATGAAATTTTTAAGTATTTGATATGTAAAACATGAGTCTACAATTTGCAATAAAAATTCTAAGTCACTAATTTCTTAAAAATTTTGGCAGAGTTTTTGCTGTAAATAGCTAAAGAAACACCTACAATGTAGACATACAAGTCTTCCATTCCAATGGAAGATATAATTGAAAGAAAAATAACCTAAAACTAACATGAAATCAATCCATTACATAGGATTGTTTAGTTCCAGTTCTAATATAGAGCCAATTCATTACATAGGATTTACTCATTTACAATTCTAATATAAAGTCAATCTGTTACATGCAATTGCTTATTTCCAATTCTAAAGTAGAGTCAATCTATTACATGGGATTGCTTATTGTAATTATAATAGGTTTGAAGTGAGAAAGCACATATGTAACAACTATCTATCCTAAAATATGCATAATTTAATTATCACTTAATAAATACAAGAGGATAAGAAGAGATTCTCAACTTAAACATGTAACTATTTTCCAATTCTATATACAATTTAGTATACAACTAATTCCATATTACTTTCAAAGTAAGTACACAACTAATGATTTAGTTAATATTTATCCATTCATCTCATCCCTAGCATTTTAAGTATATATTTAAACTCCAACATAAGCATAATAAATATAAAAGTAAATGACTTAATTATTACAAACCATTAGTAAATTAAAAGGAAAATAATAGCTCAAATGTAATATTAATATGCTATAATTTTATTACATAATAAATAGAAGCAGTTTAAGCTATGCACTTGGTCCAGCTCTACTAGCCTGCAAATGCACCTGATCAATCACATTTTGGCACTTAAATGTGATAAGGCAAAGCTAAGAAAGAGAAAATCTGGTTAGACTAAACAGTCTAAGTACAATTTAAGATTAGGATAAACATTATATTAATTCTATTGGATATCACTACTAGTTACAAAATTTACATAAGCAAGGGTGCCAAGAGGTAAGCATAAAAATGTGGAAAAAAGGAAGTAAATAAAAGGTAAAGTGAGTAAGAATACTCACATAAATATACATCCTAGCCTGCAAATAAAATAAGGGTAAAAGAATCCTAAATAAGCTAGAAAGACCTAAAGTGCATATGAAAGTAAATGAAGTAAAGTATGTATATGTTCAATGAACTTATGCTAAGTAAAAGAGACAGTGAAGCATTAATTGAAATTAAGCAATATATATATATATATATATATATATTGTATTCTAAATGAATTATAAATAAGCAAAACATAATACTGAAGATAGAGAGTGTAAGGCTTATAAAGTAAGGAAAGTATCTTAGACTTGTGGTCTAAAATAAACATAGCCTAGGACTATGTAAGGAACACAGCTAAAAAGCTATGATGAGTCTTCACAGTCAATAAGGTTGAAGAAGATCTCACATCTTATTTAATTGAAGTTTTTTTTAGAAAGGGTCTCATTCTACAGGGACTTGCAGAATGAAAAGAGAATTTAAACACGTCTGTTTAACCTGTGGAGAAAAGTGGGGTTTCAAATATAACTTACACTCCAATATTCACACTCTAAGAATATGAGGATCCTTATTTCTCCAATTTAGCCTGCCCTTCGCTACTTCAATTAGCAACCCCTATAGTCTTAAATGTGAAAGTGTTATTTATGCACAAAGTCTTATATGAATGATTCAAATGAAGAAGGCTCAAAGCTAAGCAAGCATTCAAGAAAAAATTTAATAATTGTAACTAAGTGATATCCAAAGTTGTCTAATTTTTTTTCTAATGATCTACTTACTGATTAGAGCTAATTGAACTCCCAATTAACTTTAAGATATTAATCTCAAGTTACTTGTAATTAATATTAATAATTAGAGTTGTGAAAATAATGGTTTCATTTTATTTATTATGATATGACAAAATAATTTATAAGTATAATCAATGCAAATAGATGCTAGTTTTTAATCTAATCTTAAGCCGTAAGATTCAAATAGTTTAACGAATCATGGCTTTGGTGACTAGTAGGAAAAGATTGAGGTTATAAAATTAATAATATAAGAAATTAAAAGTTAAGATTTAACTCACTAAAACTCACTAGCTAGGTTGTAACTTGAAAGTTCTATCTAAATCAAATACTAATCTAGAAGGATCAAATCAATCAAGTACTAATCTAGTTAGACTATAATAAAATGAAATGCTTAAAGTAAATAAAAGATGGGATTTAAGAACTATAAGTTCTAAGTATCCAAAAAGTTAAAGTTTAAGAAATTCAATAGGATTCCTAAACTACCTTAAGTAAATTGGGATTCTTATTACTAGTTCTTAAAGAAATCAAATGAAGTCTTTAAGGATTAGGATGAATAAACTAGGCTCTAATCTAGTCACTAAAGGTTAGTTCTAGTTGATTCAATATTCTACAATTACAAAGGCATTAAGACTAACTACTCTTAATAGGTGTAACTAATGGATCTAGATCAACTACAATTCGTGTTATAAATCAATCATAGGGTTTCTACCTTAGGGTTGAAAGGTGAATCAAGCAATTTACAATTGATTCACATATCTAAAAAATGAGAACTAAGCTCAGCATAAGTAATCTAATTTGAGATGGGGAATAATAAATGTGACATGTTATCTATCCTAAAGTTTTATAAAACATAAAACATGCTATCTATAAAATTAGGATTCATCACAATATTACTAATTAAGAGTCAAAAATCTAAAATCATAATTTGTTGTCCAATGGAAATGATATATATATATATATATATATATATATATATATATATATTTGAAATCCTTATATCATCAGGAGAAAAATGACACTAAGTAGGTCAATTTTGGACAACGTTTGAAATTTAGATTTTCTAGGACTACTAATTAGGGTTAAAAGTGATTAAGAAAATTAGGGTTCAAATACTAAATTTGATTTCATATTATCGTTCCTCACATTTTTGTGAGTGCAATGGACTATTTGATCATTTAATTTGGACATTAAATGATCCAATTAGGTAATATGAAATGATGAAATTAATTTGTAATTAATTAATTAATCTTAAATATTAAGTAATTAAAATATTTATTAAAATATAAATCTAATTGTATATTACTAATCTACGCATTTTTGTGATCAAAATGGTATAATATTGTATATATTGGAAGTATATTTTGGAAGTTATTGTTAAATTAAATATTTCATTAAAAATCATTAAATTCAGAAGTTATAACAATTAACTTTACTTAATATTAACCTTAATCACCGTTATTACTTAAATTTAATGACTGGATGAATAAGAATAGGAAAGGCGCGGTTCGAAGGCGTTGGACGGCCCGGTACAACAAGTTGGAAGTCGATCGTCATCTCCTTCGTTAGAGGCGCGATCAGGAGATTTAGGGCAGAAATGGAGGTAGTAACACGAAGCTTTTCTCAGTAAATCGAACCCTTAAAAAGGTTAATGAATTCCAGAACTACACTCCAGACCCAAACCAAATCTCCCAAAAGTAGTTTTTAGGTAGGGAAAGGGTGCCCTAAAAACTTCCTAAATACTAATTCGAGTTACTGAAAAACAATAAGAATTCGAAATAGAATAAGCTAACTCAGCCTAATGCAAATAGATAGAATGTAATATAGATTTAATTCCACATAAAATAGAATGAAGAATGGCATTTTCTGGAAAGAGGAAGGTGTAAAGACTATTAGAATTCCTTCCTCACGAGTTCAATTTTAGGAAGGATAATTGCAGTACTGACAATAATTGAAGAAGATAAGAAGCATAATGCAGATAATAGTGAATCCATATGAATATATTAGAAGTTAAGTTTCAGCTTTGCAATTATCACAAACTTAAGAAGGTAAACTCGATTTCATAATACATATTAGATTTAAATAGATTTTTGCATCTTAATAATATTAAACGAACCAAGATTTATAATGGGATAAGAAGGGATAGGAGTACTAAATTTAATCTGCCGCAAGCAATTCCGTCAATCCTCCAAATGAATATCATAGCAAAGGAGCTTCAAATGACCTTTGACTAACCCTCAGAAATCTGTAGGAGATAAGCAAAGAGAAGCAAAAGAAAGAAATATCTATTTCTATGCTACTTTAGAGGCAAGGATAGGAGGGCATACATCCTTTCCTCTGCTCATGGCAGAGCACGATCACCTGAGGAATGAAGGGAGCGTACAGGAGGTGGTCCTGGCCATTGGATAAAGATGCAGATCGAATGGCTAGGTCTAACCAAAAGTCTTGGCTGTTTGATCGACTTAAGAAGGGTGCAGCGACTAGGATTGCTTCGATCTGCCGTTTGGTGCACAAGGACATGTAGTGAATCTGCATCACATTTAAACAGCCGATGGATTTAATAAATTAATGCATATTTTAAAAATCTTATTTACATTATTTATTTAATTAATTAATCATATTATATTAATCAAAATTAAATAACCAAACACACTCCAAAAAAATCCCAAAAATTCACCCTTATCTAATTGAGACATGGGAACTCAAAAATGCAATCGGATTTTTAGTTGGAGGTTAATTTAATTATCTAAATTTTTTGGGTATTTAAATATTATTAAAATATTCAGGGAAAATTTGATGACTTCCAAATACTTCCAAAATACCACCCCTAGCTAATTTGGGTGTGGTGAGTCCAATGGTGGACTCTATTTTTGATTCTGAGATCTAAATAAATTAGCATTCTCAGAATTATCAGAAAATCCAAAAATATTGGAAATTACCAAACGATCTCCAAATTGCACAAAAATTGAAATGGAGGTTCCTAATACTATTATAAGACTAATGGAAAAGGATTAAAGTCAATTAGGTCACTAATTGATGGGTAACAATACTAGGGTTGTTATAAATATACACTACCAATTAAATGTTGAAGGCTTAATTTCAGGTTTACTAAGCTAATCCCCATTTAACTGCCTACAACTTCCATGGCTAAAATTGACTTCTAAAGGTGTCCTAAGGGTCCAAATCAAGATCTAAGTTGGTTATCATAGGGTTAATGTAAAAGCCCAAACTCTTATGAACTAAGGTATTGTCTGCTTTGGCCTTTTAGGCCTCAAGATGTTTCCCTAGAGGATAACCTCCTAGGTCACCCATCTTGGGAGTGCTCCCACATGAGCATGCTTAACTTTGGAGTTCTTATCAGGAACTCCACTGTTAACTAAAAATGATCCTCAATATTTAAGAGTTTTACTTATTACTACTTAAGTGGGTATTTACAATCTTCCAAACTTAGGTAACTAACATTCTCGTCAGTATCCACACATAGATCTAAGAGCCATCCATTGGGTAGATAGGACTAAAGGTGACTTTTATAATCTATAGAGGTACCCACAACCATATAGCACCTTAACCATTATGGGCTCAAGGGGCTGACCACATGAAGTGGTACTTTGCCTTATATGGCACTTAGCTCTTATCTAATGCTCTATGGTTTGCTCTGATACTATTTGTAATAGCCTAATCTCTTAAGCACCAAGGTATTGCCAACTTTGGACTCTTAGGCCTCATGATTTTTCTCTCAGAAGATAACTTCTCAGTAGGTCACTCATCCTAGGAGTGCTCTAATATGGGCACCCTTAACTTTAGAGTTCTTACTAGGAACTCTACCGTTATCTGAAAAGGCATCTCAATGATTAAGAGTTTCACTTAAGTGGGTCTTTACAGTAAATGACCTATAACATGCAAGCTATAATTCATGAAAAAAATACATTTAATGATAATTAGAGTTTTCAAAAATGCAAATTATTCAAATGATGTCCTATTGAAATAAAAATAGTAATTATGGAATCTTAATAGCACAAGGAGGAAAATAATACTAAGTAGATTCAATTTGGACATCATTTGGCCTAATTAGGGTTTTAGGACTCCTAATTATAATTAAAAGAAAGTAAAAATAGTCATCCAAATCTAAATTAAATTGCGTATTATTGTTCCTCCTATTTTTCTGATTAAAATGATATATAATTTAGCTATATTTGGATAAGTATATAAAACATTATTTAAAGAATTAAATATGAATTAATATAACATGTTGTAGCTAGGAAGTCGTGGCTGACTCAATAGCTCCATATCATCTTTAAGCTAAATTAAGGGTGAGGAATTCAAAAATGAAGTACTATTTTAAATCGAAGATAAATTTAATTATCTTAAATTTCTAAGCATTAAAATATTTGGGGAAATTTGATTACTTTCAAAATTCATAAAATTTCACCCATAGCTAATTTGAGTGTGTGGAGTTCAATGGTTAACTCTGATTTTAATTTGGAGGTCAAATTAATTTTAAAAAATTTTCAGGTTATTTAAAATACTCAAAATATTTGTTGAAGATGAATGATCTCTAAATTGCCCCAAAGCTTAGATTTAGACTCATAATGTTATTTTAAGTGCACTAGTAGTGATATTAAGCTAATTCAATAACATGTAACATTACTAGGATTGTTGCAACTTGCCATAAGGATAAGTTGTCGAACACTTGGGTGCCTACTTCTCCTGTTGTTGCGGTTGCTGAGTCATTTAGTAGACTTGTGACAATTGGGTTCTATTCTTGTTGGCCTCTTTAAAATTTTCAAAGGAAGATAATGATCTCTTCCTTTGCCTCTTCTGCCCTTGGTAGTGTTCTATCAATCTTGTACCTCCAACAATTTTGTAAGACTATCATGGTGATGGAATACAAGATAGTCCTTAATTGAATCCTTTAGTCCTTTAAGGAAATGCCAACATCTAGTTTTTTAAATTCACACTAAATTAGGAGCTAATCTTGATAGCTTCCTGAATTCTATTTTGTTGGCAAGGACTACCTTATCCCTTTGAGTTAGCTGAATCAACACATCTTCTATTATTGACTCAGCAAAGGGTAGAATGAATTCTTCTCTAAAAACATTTAAAATTCATCCTGAGAAATTTCGTTGATATTTACTCCCACAAAAAGGGATTCTAGCTTATTATCCCACCCATATTCAGCTTCCTCAATAAACATTTGAGTATTAAGGCAATTAACTTCACTATCAGACACAATGCTTGATAAGTCTTTCTAAATATTCTTAAACAGATCCAATCAAGGTCAGGGGATTGAATTGGAAGAAAGCATGAAGAAATCCATCCACATGTGAGTTTGATGCTGCTAGAGGATATACATAGATTATTTGGGAACTAGGTGGATTGAGAGCTCTTTGAGCTGCTTGAGTTTGCATGTCCATATGGATCTTTATCATCTCCAGGAGGGTCTTGATTTCTTCTAATGTTGAAGAAGAACTGGAGTCTTCTGCTTTCTCAATAAGAATGATGGAAGTATTGGGTTCAAGATTCATCTTACTAGAGAAAATTTAACAAAATATGGCTTAAAATAAGAAAATGAAGTTGGATAGAATGACCTAAAATGATAGTCTAACTAAAATATGATACTCGTTGTTTATTAAGTTATTAACCTATTACTAGAGTGCATTTATGTTACAACCCAAGTCAGTTACCTTGCTAAACAAAGCTCTAATTTTTGTTCCTTTAGACTTAAATAGTCATTAGGACCTAACCTTGAAAATTTGGGATCAATTGGACCTCAATTGGATCCATTTACTTTTTTGCTAATTTTTGTACCTAAGAAATTAGCTTGATTAAATTAATCTCCAAATCCAAATCTGACTTTATTTTTGAATTTCTCACCCCAAAATTAGTAGAGGGTGAATTTTTGGGAATTTTGGAGGTCATTTAAATATAAATTAGATTTATTTACATTCAGGGTAAATTAAATAATTAATTAAAATTTCTAAGCCATTAGATCTAAGCCTTTAAATCTTTGTTCTTCTTCTATAATTCAATTCTATTGAGTAATGGAATTACTTAATAGATTAAACCCTAGTTTAGATAAATTGTAGTTTTGCCATAATTTTTGCTAAGGGAGTTATTTAGAATCTTAACATGGATTTTAACATCCATATCCTTCATTTAAATTAGTTATAGTTATAGCCAAATCAAACTTCATTTAAACTTCATCTAGATTTGTAAGTATTACTTAATTAGACCCTTGTGTAAATCTTTAATGAATTCCTTAGTAATTAAATCCTTAGATCTTCTTTCTTCTTATCTAATTCAATTTTATGGAGTAATGGACTTACCTAATAGATGAAACCCAGGCTTAGATAAATCTTAGTTAAAGAGTTAGACCTTCTCATTTAAATTTTGATTATTTTGTATTTTGACTTTAGTCCATTAGTCTATCCTTTAAGTTAGAAGTTTCATTCTTTTAAAATTGAATTAATCAATAAGATTTTTCTTTAGTCTGTAGAATGACAGAATATTAACTTTAGATCCTTAGATATTAGTACCTTGGGTTTAGAGGTTGAAACCCATATTTCAAGTTTAGCTTCTAATCCTTAAATCTTGATTTATTTAATCAAGATTGGTTATGGGTTAATAAATACATCAATTAGGTTGAATGATTAAATATTTAACTTCAGTAGGTGATACTATCAGATTTTGAATTAGAACTTGATTAGTTTAAATATTTTAACCTTATAGGGCCGCAATATTGAGAATTTACTCGATAGTAGGATATTGAAGTTCTTGATATTGTATTTTCTCATAATAGATAAAATGGATATCACATCAGTACTTACTAGAGTCTTACTTATTCCTTAATTTTGAGGGTTTTCTTACCTAGTTTTGAGCTTCATTTACCTTAAACATGTCACATAAGATAAATTTGATGCATGAAAATAAAAACATAGATAGATAGGATAACATTTGCATCAGTTTCATTATCAAGACTGGTGATTGTGTATACACATTATAACCATTGGGCAGGTTGTAAGGCTAAATAAAGATACTTGACATGTACTCATTGGGGAGAGTTGTGTCTAGTTTAGGAATGTGTCTTAGTCTTGTAAATGTGCTTGACTTTACATCTACATCTGTATGTGCCCACAAAATTAAAGTAAAACCACTAAAATTAACCTGCATTGCATATCAGTCTCTTCAGCTTTGTTCAGTTTCTATTTTAGCTCTGAGTAGCTAAATGACTTGAATGATTTTTTATAATTATAGTTACAGTTATAGTTTCAATGGATTTATTAGCCATGCTTTTGATATGGCAATTTTACTAGTTTACTTTCAATATTTGCATGCTTTTACTTCTATTACAACTTTTATGCAACTTTTACTTGTACTTATATGCATGTTAGGATTTTAGTCTTAATTTTTATTTGAGTTAGTCTACATATATAAGTCACCGCTCAGTTTTTCTTAATGTCTATTCATTATGCTTCTAATTGATCACATTCCTATTAAGATGTTACTTAACTTTTACAATTATTTTATAGCTTATTATTATCTAACTTTGTTGCAACTTTTTAGATTGAGGTATGTCTCTTTATTTACTTCATTTTGACAAGTTATAAATAATTTATTTATAGCTTTCCTTTCCTTTTGTGATTTGTTGCTCCCTTAGCTTGTTATTGTTTAAGTTAAAATGTGGTATCCAAAGAATTGTAGAATTCGTTAAATTAGTCTAAGATGTATTTAGAAAATTGTGCAACCCAAGAATTTTCTTTTTTTGGATGGGGCCATGGCATATAAAAACCAACATATCATATTCAGAGCTTTGAGTAGAGGTAGCACCAGGTGAGAAGCTTGGTCAGAAAGAGGTGTTATGTTGTGGAGACCATTTAGATCATCATGGAGATGCTAATTAAGCTCCGGTGAGCTTTTGAGAGATTGCAAGGAGATTTAAAACAATATTGGAAGCTAAGCTATAGCATTAGAGCCACAATGCACCATTACGCATTGTAGCATGCCAGCGTGCCTAACACAAAAGAGGAAGGCACTGCAATGTGCCCAGTGAGAGCAGATAGAGACTGGGGTTCTACACCGTGCCTTAATGGTAGACATCCTGAGAGTAGGGCGCTATAGTGCGGATCGGCATACAGTGTAGAGCACCTTAGTGGAAGAGAACCTGAGAGCATGGCGTTGCAGCGCGCCCTAGCACCTGGCTACCTAAGGCTTGGGAGCTATGATGCACCGTAGCACCAGACATATTTTAGCTCTGGTCCAAGTTACACCCTAAATTATTTGAGGGGTATTTTGAACCTTTTGGGGTTCAAAAGATAGCTAGGTACTTAAGGAAAACTTAAGGAGGAGTTTCCAATATTGGCATAAGTGATTCCAAGTGCTTTGAATATTGTTGGAGGAGTTACTAAGTTAGAATCCTATGGGAAAATTGCTGAGCTAGGACATTCTTGCATGTGAAGAAATCCTTAACCAGGTGGTGGAAGCTTCTCTTCTCTTTCATACTATAGTAAGAGCTAGTGTTCCTTGAGAAGGTGAAGCTTTTTGTAACTTTGTATTCTTCATTTCACATAGTGGAAAGTTTATTGTTGTGGGGCTCCATGGTTTTTCCTATTCTTGGGTTTTCCATGTAAGTCTTTATCTTTGGATGTGCTTGAGGTTTTTTGATGCATGCACATGTTATCATATTTATCTTACCATGCTTATGATTTCATATATTGCTTGGTTAACATCAACGCTTCCTCAATTCTCTTTGA